>OX638136.1:10405802-11149128 GCA_951804985.1 Dryomyza anilis | reverse complement strand
TATTTATATTTATATTTATATTTATATTTATATTTATATTTATATTTATATTTATATTTATATTTATATTTATATTTATATTTATATTTATATTTATATTTATATTTATATTTATATTTATATTTATATTTATATTTATATTTATATTTATATTTATATTTATATTTATATTTTATATTTATATTTATATTTATATTTATATTTATATTTATATTTATATTATATTTATATTTATATTTATATTTATATTTATATTTATATTTATATTTATATTTATATTTATATTTATATTTATATTTATATTTATATTTATATTTATATTTATATTTATATTTATATTTATATTTATATTTATATTTATATTTATATTTATATTTATATTTATATTTATATTTATATTTATATTTATATTTATATTTATATTTATATTTATATTTATATTTATATTTATATTTATATTTATATTTATATTTATATTTATATTTATATTTATATTTATATTTATATTTATATTTATATTTATATTTATATTTATATTTATATTTATATTTATATTTATATTTATATTTATATTTATATTTATATTTATATTTATATTTATATTTATATTTATATTTATATTTATATTTATATTTATATTTATATTATATTTATATTTATATTTATATTTATATTTATATTTATATTATATTTATATTTATATTTATATTTATATTTATATTTTATATTTATATTTATATTTATATTTATATTTATATTTATATTTATATTTATATTTATATTTATATTTATATTTATATTTATATTTATATTTATATTTATATTTATATTTATATTTATATTTATATTTATATTTATATTTATATTTATATTTATATTTATATTTATATTTATTTATATTTATATTTATATTTATATTTATAATTTATATTTAATATTTATATTTATATTTATATTTATATTTATATTTATATTTATATTTATATTTATATTTATATTTATATTTATATTTATATTTATATTTATATTTATATTTATATTTATATTTATATTTATATTTATATTTATATTTATATTTATATTTATATTTATATTTATATTTATATTTATATTTATATTTATATTTATATTTATATTTATATTTATATTTATATTTATATTTATATTTATATTTATATTTATATTTATATTTATATTTATATTTATATTTATATTTATATTTATATTTATATTTATATTTATATTTATATTTATATTTATATTCATATTTATATTTATATTTAAATTTATATTTATATTTATATTTATATTTATATTTATATTTATATTTATATTTATATTTATATTTATATTTATATTTATATTTATATTTATATTTATATTTATATTTATATTTATATTTATATTTATATTTATATTTATATTTATATTTATATTTATTATACCCTACACCTATGAGGTACAGGGTATATTAACTTTGTGCACATATTGTAACGCCCCTTAGGAGGCGTGTCCGGTATGGAAAAGTATATATATTCTTGATCAGCATCACTACCCGAGTGCGTTTAGCCATGTCCGTCTGTCTGTCTGTCTGTCTGTCTGTCCGTCTTGCTGTCTTGCTGTCCGAATACAGAATAACTTGAGAAATACTGATCAGAATGCGATGAAATTTCGTCTCAATATAGTTTAGCCAAAAGTAGGAACTCAGTTTGAAAATGAGCAAAATCGGTCAACGGACACGCCCACCTCCCATACAAGTCACTTTTATATAACTTTTTCGAAACTAATAACTCGAAAAGTATTCAAGGTATAGTTAAAAAATTTAAAACGTATTGTTAGAATTCACCTAAAAATATGTGGTCCAAAAATGGGCGTGATCCGCCCACTTTTTTTTTCATTTTTTCCCGGGTTTTCATAGTGGAAATTTGATCCGTAAATTATTAAAATCAAATCTATGAAAAATTAGCCTTTCAAAATTTTAAATATAGGCGTGGTCCGCCCAATTATATTTTTCAAATTTTTTATTTTTTTTTTTATTTTAAAATTTTTTTTTAATTTATGGGGATATAAGGGATATATGTATAATATTCTGAGGGTTAATATCCCCACCAAAGGTGTAGGGTATTCCATAGTCGGGCCCGTACCGACTATAAAAATTCGCCCCATGTGACCGAACTTACCCATGTGACCTAACTTTCCCAACTCGTTTTCAATTGGTAAGCAAAATTATTTTTTAGTGGCAACCCTGGTCCCAACACTTTAAGTGAAAATATAACACGCACAGCTCAAAATGGTGAGAGAGCTCGGCTTAAGATCTTATAGGCCTGTAGTGCCAAACTATTATTATTATATTTTTTTTTCATATTTTTTTATCTCTTATTTTTTTCTTTTTTTTCTTTAAAAATTAAAAATTCTTTTTAAGAAAAAAAAATATTTAATATCTATATATATATTTTATTCATTTTACTAATATGTTTCCGTTTTATTTTTATTCAATTATTAAAACTTTTTTTTTATTTCAACTACACTAAATATTTTAATGTATAAATCGCTTTTTTTTAATTTTACATTTTTTTGTTTTTTTTATATCTGTTAAAATATTAATATTTATTACCTTCTTTTTTTATTTTATTTTTTTTTTATTCTAATAATATATATTTTTTGTCTTTTTTTTGTTTTAACTGTACTAAATATTAATATATCTCTCTTTTTTTTAATTTGAATACTTACTGACATGTTTCTTCTTTTTAAAGTACTTTAAATTATTATAAATAAGTACTTCAAATTCATTTAAAATGTATTTGTTATATTTAAACTTATTCAAATTGAATTATATTTATGTACAAAAGTATCTATAGCTAGTATCTGCATGTAAATAAATATAATTAGAGTTGCGATTTATTTTTTAAACATGTTTAATATTTTATTATAAGTATATTTTCGTGTACTTATGTAAGTCATATTATATGATATTTATTTGCATTGTTTATGGTATCAAAAAAAAAATCATGATCTGCATTTATATGCCAGCTATGAACGCTCGCTTTACGTATGATTGCATATGTGCTTCAGCATGAAACATGCAGGTCAGTAAGACAATTGTTGGTTTGCGTTACCTGCATTAAATACGACAATTGTATGACGAATTTTCATTTAATTTTATATGAAGGCAATTTGTTGCCTTTTCTTAATTTATTTCTTTTCTCAATTGATGATTATCTAACTTTAAAACTATAAGTAATAATAATAGTTTGGCACTACAGTCCTGTATAGAACTTCGGCCGAGCTCTCTCACCATTTTGAGCTGTGCGTGTTATATTTGTACTCAAAGTGGTGGGACCTACAGTTTATTGCCGAATCCGAACGGCGGGCGAGAGCTTTTTCATAGGCAATGGTTTTACTCTCGTAGGTTTGCCATTTACTGACGAGAGGTAGCGCGGTATAGAAAAATGTTTCTATGAAAAGATGTTGTTAGCCCCAGTCCAGGCTTGAACCGGGGACCTTTCGGCTCGCAGTCCAACGCACTAACCACTGAGCTACCGCGGCTACTAAAACTATAAGTTCTTCTCCTAAAATAGTTATATATAAGTATATATATTCTTTTTTTATTTTTTATTACTAAATTATTATTTTTAATATGCCCTATGTTTTTTTTGTATTATTATATTTTTTCTCTTGTTTTTACTTACTGTTTTCCTAAACTATTTATATTTATTCCTTCCTCTAAATGACGAATTATTTAAGGTTTTATTTAATAATTAATCTATACTTTATGGTTAGATTTTTTTTTCTATCATAACGTTGTAATCTACGAGTTTAATTGTAAACACATAGCTAATTGGTTTTATATTGTTACTTTTATGGGTTCTAACTTAGGTTGATATTATAATATTTTTAGTTTTAAAGGCATACACTATTTGTGATATGCCTTTAACAAATTATTATGAATTTTCTTATCTTTGTTTTTGATCAATATCGTCTTGGTCACTGGCCCACTTTCCTCTACGACCACGTAGGGTCTCTTCCAAATTGGAGTGAACTTATTGTTCCTAGTTTGGTTTTTCATTAAAATCATGTCGTGTGGTTTGAATTGTATAGGGTTGAGGTTCTTGTCGTACAGTTTTTTCGACACCTCCTAGGCCCTACATTGATTTTGCCTGACGATCTCGTGTGATCGCTGTATTTGGTACTTTAGTACCTTATTGTGGTCTTCTGCGTTATACAAAGGTGATAATTTACGTTTTAAATTCGTAGGCAGGCAGGTCGAAGTCAAACCCGTACAACGTACGGAATGGTGTTTGACCCGTTGACGTATGCACCGTGTTATTATGAACATGCATTGCAGAATTTAACCATTGGTCCCAGTTACACCCATCCTCTTTAGCAAAACTACGTAAATATTCAGCTAGTGGACGATGACTTCGTTCCAATGACCCATTAGCCTGTGGATGGTAGGGTGTTATATGTAATTTTTTAATTCCTAACAATTTACATGTATCCGAAAATAGTTTGGAAACGAAGTTCGATCCATTGTCTGTTACCAATACTTTGGGTATATTGTGGAGTGTAACTATTTCGTTGAAAAATGCTTTTGCTACGGTGTTGGCTTCAACAGCGGGTATAGCCACACAGCACATAAATTTAGAAAAATCGTCTTGAAACGTTATGTTGTATTTATTCCCTGAAATGGTTTCAGGCAGAATACCACCAGGTCCATGTACACTTTGTCAAAGGGTGTGACTGGCGTATCAGTTAGAACCATTGGCATCTTCGTCAGCCTTGAACTCTTGTTTACCTGACATTTTGAACAATTCTTCACATAATCCTTTATTTGCTTGTGCACACCCTTCGATCGGTTCTGTTGCCGAATTCTTAAAAATGTTTTTACGCCACCTTGGTGACCACCTAACGGTGAATCGTGAAAATATTTAATTATCGTCTCTATGCCCCGAGGTTCAGTTAGAATTATTATATTGTCATTTACCTTTGTTATCAAATCGTCAGGATCGCATTCTGACTGTTTCTTATCGTCTTCCTTGTCTCTTTTCATGGTTTTCGAACGTGTTTGTATTACAACTACTTTTTCAGTATTATTCGGTATGCGGCTAAGCGCATCCGCGTTTAAATTACTTTTTCTCGGTTTATAATGAATTTCGAAATCATATTCCGATAATGTGTCGGAAACGCGCAAGACGTGATGTCTGATCTTTTAAGTTTGCTATACCCTTTAGGGGCTGATGATCTGTATATTATATCCCAAAAGATATGCCCTAAAATTTGTTGTTGCCCATACAATTGCCAAAAAATCTTTTTCTATAGTAGAATAGCGTGTTTCCGCATCGTTAAGAGACTTACTGGCAAACGCGATCGGACGGTCGCTTCCAACTTCACCTTGCGAAAGAACCGCGCCAATTGCTTCGTTACTGGAGTCTGTCGTGAGCAAAACGGGTTCGTTAAAATCCAGATACGCTAGTATGGGTAGTGACATAATTGCCACTTTAAGTTTTAAAAATGAATTCTGACAATTGTCATTCTATATGAACTTAGCGTCCTTTTTAAGCAAACAATTTATTGGTAATGACAGTTTCGCCATACCTCCTATAAATTTTCAGTAATATTTAGTGAAGCCCAAAAATGCTTGAACTTTCTTCCTATTTTTTGGAACTGGAATATTTTTTACACATTCTACTTTGGCTGGGCACCTAACTCAGAAGAGTTATGTCCTAAATATATAACCTCGCGTCGCAAAAACTGACATTTCTCTGTATTTAATTTCAAATTATGTTCTCTCAGCTTTTGCATAACCTTGCATAGCCTATGCTCGTGTTCTGCTAAATTATTTCCATAAATCACTAAATAAACGAAACAGTCAATACCCTCTAAACCTGTTGGTATGTGGTTCATTCGTTAGACCGAATGGCATTCTGTTAAATTCAAAATGACCAAGGCCTGTACTGAAAGCAGTTTTTCCTTTGTCATTGTCTTCAACTAAAACCTGATGGTAACCACTGGCTAAATCTAGTGTTGAAAAATACCGACTATGACCTAACTGGTCTAAAATCTCATCTATTCGTGGTATGAAAATACCTGTTTGATGGTGACGTCATTTAATTTTTGGAAATCAATAACCAGTCTCCATTTCTTATTGCCATCTTTATTGTACTTTTTAGGTACCAATAATAATGGGGAATTCCAAGGTGACATGCTTGGTGAAATAATTCCATCGTCTAACATCTTTGATACTTGTCTATTAATCTCATTTCTATGCATGTGAGGAAGTTTACACTGTTTCTGATTTATTGGTGGCTGATTCCATTGTGTGGGAATTTCATGTTTTAATATCGGAGTAAATGTTAATTCATCCCCTTCCAAATGAAAAACGTCATGATATGACAAGCAAATATTGTTAAAATTTGAAAATTGCGGCTTGAAATTGCTATCAATGGTCACCTCCTTATCGGTTGCATTTAAAATTGATGTATATACTCTTTTTTTTCTAACATTCCTTCAATTCTCTCCCAAATATACTCTTGGCTGAATTTTCTATTTGTTTAACAAACCTATAGGAATTCTTCTTTTTAGCGGCAATGATACAACCATGGTCGTTCTGGGCTGTACCCTGTTTTGCTGATTAAAATTAATATTTTCTATATCTTCCAATGATTTTAATGGAAATTTAACAATGTGATTTTTGTCTTTATCAAAAAATGTAATTTTTTTATTTAGCGCATTTATCATAGATCTGTTCCAGAGATTGTCACGCCCGACTATTTCATCTGCTGGTACCCCTTGTTCAAGTGACACTACGTGTAGCGTTAAACTCAGGTTTTCTATGTTTGTGTGCTTAATCTTAGTGGAGCCTAAGGTTCTAACGCATATACCAAAAGCAGCGCTCAGAGCTTTCTGAATATTTTTATTAAAATTCGGCAATATGTCATCCTATTTTCTTTAATCAGGCTGGCCCTAGCTCCAGAATCCACTAACATAGTAAGATTTCCATTCTTTGCTGCCTTTACATTGAAGTACCTTGAATTAACACATCACTCGTATCGGATATCTTGAAGATAATTTCATTTTCCTTGACATACATTTTCTCTTAAAATTATTAACAATTGGATACAATTTAATTTTACAAATTGTGCATTAATTATACACTTCTGACGATAAAACGCACATAACGCTAATAATAGAAAGATATATTGAAATTACTTCATTTCAAATTATACTCGCGCATGTATGGATGTATTCACAGTCTTGTCAGACGTTTGATCTACAATTCCCACATCTTTAGGGCCCTTATTTTCAACTTTTTTATACCCTACACTAAGAGTGAAAGGGTATATTCAGTTTGGTACGCCGTTTGTAACACCCAGAAGGAAGCTTCTCCGGTATGGAAAAGTATATATATTCTTGATCAGCATGACCTCCTGAGTCGATTTAGCGATGTCCGTCTGTCTGCCTGTCTGTCTGTCCGTTGAAATCCCTACTACTTTTAAAATTGAAGATCTAGATAAATGAAACTTATAACTTAGATTACCAATATACCTACGCTGTACGTGCGAAAAAATTGGCGAGATCGGTCCATGTGACCTATGATCCGACCACTTATGTGCAAATACCTCATATAAAATGTACATATAAAGATCAATTTTTATGTATACGTGCTTAGGTAAACTTTTTTGGTCAAATATATATTGATATCATGCTCAAATACATGATAATAATGTTTTCCGGCGAAAAGACTTGTGGTTCACAAAAAAAATCGAAATTCGGTACACCTACCCATTTGTAAATATGGGTATCAAATGAATGGAAATTGTTCCACACATATGTGTAGGGTATTTATAGTCGGCTTAGACCGACTATAATTTTGATAATCCTAACTATCATAATTAACCTACTTTAAAATTCCCCATGTGATCTAACCTTCCCAACTGGTTTTTATTCGGTTTATTTTCGATTTTATTATTCTTGATTTTAATAAATTTGGGAATGGAAGGCAATGGGCAGGGTGCATAAATATTTATTATATTGGTGACCGGCAATACCGACCACAACTAAATTTCTTGTTGCGCAGAAACAATGACGAATTTTGTTTGTTGTAAACGATCACGAATTTCGATGTTGAGTTGCTGGATTTGCACATGTTTGTTCTTGCACTTACAAATATTTTAAGCACAACAAGAAGTTTTGTTTATGGACGCAAAGCTGGACACCACTCATATCAGCAAAAACTTCGGCGATTTGACATTTTATTAAAACTGGCGGTACACATCTAAACTGGCACAAACTAAAAAACGCGCGGCGTGGCACAGCGTAGCTAATATAAGCCAAAAATTTTCAATATTGAAAAATTTTGAAGTAAAATTTTATATTTGTCAAAAAAAGTTCTGTCTATAAGCTGCCTTGATAGCAGCTAAAAAAAACTTTACCTTTCCCTTTCATTATCCTGCTGTAAAACTACGTTTAAAATTTGAAAACATATATATGAACATTTTGCCTGATACAGACAGGCTAGGCTACCTGTCCGTGTCACTTTCCTGCTATAAAAAACTTCAAAACAGAAATTTAAAAACAGAAATGTTTTTGCCTGCTACAGACAAGCTACCTTTCCCCACCATTAGGCTGTTATAATCAACAAGTTGTCGACAGTAAATTTTGTTTATATTATTTCTGTTTTGAAGTTTTAAAATCTTGATCAACAAGTTGTCGATAGAAAATGTTGTTTACAATATCAAATGTTCAGTATTAAAATTTTTGCACACTTATTTGTTACGCTTCAAATTAATATGCCACGCCGCGTCTTTTGTGCGTTTGTATTTTTATTTAATCGGTGTTCATTCCGTCGGTTTGTTATGTAAATATTTTCCCAATCGCCTCGATCTATACTGATCTACATCAGGAGGTGACCAGCGACTGGATCTTTTTGCCATTTTCGTTCACAACATAATCTTTTTGTTGTACAAAACGCGTTTTGTTATTGCTTACATCGATAACAATAACAAGGCGACACAATAACAATGTGAAGCAGCAGAAATATGCGTAACCAACAACACATCTTCGAAGCGTTTGATTTTTGCGAAAATTCAACTAACAAAATTTGTCGGTGTTGTTGTACAACAAGAAGTTTTGGTTGAGGCCGGGATGATTGTCACCCATGATCTAAATCATATGTTTATGATCCCTACCTTTCCCTATCTTTCCCTACCATTCCCAACCATTTTGCTTCCAGATTATTGTCCACCTTACCCTGCCTGAGCCTACCATTTTGCTTACACCTGTTTGGCTACCATACCCTACCTATGCCTGCCATTTCCCTACCAATTTTATTTTCATGCTATAGCAGGGAACAAGCAGCTTTTGTCCACATTCCCACCTTCGCCTACTCAAAGCTTCTTAAAATGTGATTTCAATACCTACCTTACCCTGCTTGTGCCTACCATTTTGCTTACACCTGTTTGGCTACCATACCCTATACCAACTTTTTTTTCTTCTCTTTAATTAAAATTTTTATACCTCCTTCTTTATTTTTTAATTTTTGTTCCCCTTTTTTTTCATATATATATTTTTTTTTTCATATATATTTATTTTATCTCTTTTTTTTCTTCTTTAAAAATTTAATAATTAATATTATTATCTTTTTTTCTTCTCTTTAATTAAAATTTGTATCTCTTTTTTTTTTAATTTACTTCGCCATTCTTTTTTTTTCACATATATATTTTTTATCTCCTTTTTTTCTTCTTTAAAAATTTAATAGTTATTATTATTATCTTTTTTTCTTCTCTTTAATTAAAAGTTGTATCCCTCTCTCATTTTTATACCCTACACTAACAGTGAAAGGGTATATGATCTCCTGAGTCGTTTATCTCCATCTGTCTGTGTGTTGAAATCTTGATTACAGAAAACTAAAAGAGCTAAATAAATGAGATCGATGAAAGCGATGTCCGTCTGTCTGTCTGTTGAAATCTTGATTACAGAAAAACTAAAAGAGCTAAATAAATGAGACTCCTAATTTAGATTACTTATATATCTACGCTGTATGTCAGTCCAAATGGGCATGATCAGTATATTGTGACCTGTGAACCGCCCACTTATAACGCATACTATAAAATGTCTCTACTTTAAAATTTCCCATGTGATCTAACCTTCCCAACTGGTTTATTTTGTTAATCATACCAATTGATATATTGAATTTTTTCATAATAATTCTTCATGATTTTCCCTTATTTATCTCCTCTGCAACATATTTTTTTTAAATCATTGTTTTTAGCAGCACCCATATTGAAAGTGATAAAATAATGAAATATTTTTTTCGAAGATTGATTAGAATTGTATCACAATTATAACAAAAAATTTCACTTACGAAATTTATTTATTTTCAGTCAATTCTGTTCACAATCTTATTTTTACTTTTTTAAGAAATAACTTAGTTTGAAAATAACTGCACTCTTCTTAAATGTTGTCAACGAATAAGGAATGAAGGGAGAATGGTACAATATGAGAATTGGGATGGTCGTGTAATATGCGTGGTATAAAAAATACTAATACTATATTGGGAACACTTTTGTCAGTCATTGTATCTATGATATTTCTATAACATAGCTTTTAGTCTTAATTTAAATTATCGCAGAGCTGGTTATTTGAAATTATTTACTATATGCCATGTAGGAAAAAACGGTGGGCCGAAGGTTCTCTCAGTCTTGCGTCAAGAATGCATTGCTCTGGGTCAGGTCTGGTACTCAAAACTGGATGAATACTGGTTAAGCCTTGGAATGATAAGAAGGGCACTGGCTCTAAGTATTCGGCTGTCATTTCTGGTATTTCTGATGTGACGGACATTTTCAAATTATAAAGTTCAAGATTTTGAAAAAATGGTCTGAAACAAGTGAGCTTGATAGCGTAACGGGTAGATCTCCGGACTTGTACGCAGGAAATTCGGGTTCAATTCTTAAGCGGTTTTTTTTAAAATTAATGTATGATTTGGACGCTTGGTGTTGGCTGAATCTCCATTCACGAAGACATGTGTCAGTCAAAAATAAAAATACACGTGTATCATCATTTTGAAAATTGGGGCATAAAAACTTTTTTATAGTTAGTTAATGTGGGTTAAATATTGAATGAAATCATATGAAAAAAATATATTATTTAAATTTTTATTATTGAAGACTTGTATTCAAATAGTATAAACTTTTTATAGATTGCGTTAACCTATTAACAATCCATTTAACCGTTTTTGACTTTTTCTTTTACAAATATTAGACAAATCGTATTAAGGGTGTGTGCGAGTTCGACTAAATTACTGAAAAAACTAAATTGTACATGTTTTTATTTGACCGACATTCGGTAACCGGTAATTGTTAGTCTCTAATATATCAATTCTCATATGTTTGCTGTCTTACAATATAGATCAATTTAGTTTGCTTGAAAATTTTCTAAATTGAAAAGTAATTTACACACAAGGTTTTAAAGTGTTCAAATGTCATACGAAAAAATGGCTGACCAATTTTTCTTGGGTTCTCCAAAAATAAGTAGCATATAAGAGTTAAACGAGATAAGTAAAAAAAAAAATTTTAAATATTATTTTTTTTTTTTGTGGAGATATCTTAAAATCGAAATATCTTAATTAGTTGCAGATAAATTTAGTACTGGCATGTTGGTAAGGATCCTACTAAGCAGTACGGAATGTGTTTGGTTGATCCGAGATGATCTAAACAAGTTATATTCCATTGAAAATACACAATTAAAAAAAAATTTTAAAATTAAAAGATAAGTTTAACTACACATAACTACCTAAACAAATAGAACTAAAATACAATTTTTACCTTAAATTGTTCGCATTAATATTCTTAATGTAACTACTAAAAATTATCAGATTCCAATTAAAATGGCGATTCTACAGCGATTTGTATACAGTATTGACAATTACATTTTTTTGATAAAAAAATGATATCAAAATAAGCTCACTTTATATGACCGTAAGCCCTTGGGTCAAATGACTTGTAAAGCTGATTTTCTACATTATTAATGTGTTCAAATTACGAAAAACGAAGAAAAAAGTTTAAATCCAAAACTTTTAGTTACCTCCAATGCGAGTGTTTTGACTATGTTTTTTACCAATGTGAGCCCATTCACGCCTGGCGTTTCCTACATTGGTACCCAAGCATATGTCTGTTAGTTCTGGCTGAGTCTTGGGCGAGAACTACTTAACCAGACCAGCATTTGTCACTTCTGGCTAAGTCTTGGGCAAAGGTGTTTCAACCAAGCATTGATTTGTCAATTCTGGCTGAGTTTTGGGCGAGAACTACCTTACCAGGTCTTGGTCTCCCAGTTCTGGCTCAGTCTTGGGCGAAGATTTATTAGTCAAGCATTAATCTGCCAGGGCTGGTTGAGTCTTCAGGAATATTGATCTCAAGTTTGTACCTAATATATTACATGTGTTATATTATAAATGTATGTACACTTACTAATATATGCACTAACTACACTAACTAATAAATATAAATATATATATATATATATATTTATTTTTTTTTTAAATTGGTTACTTAGTTTTTTTAAATTGGTAAGCAAAATTATTTTTTAGTGGCAACAAATGGTCCCAACACTTTAAGTGAAAATATAACACGCACAGCTCAAAATGGTGAGAGAGTTCGGCTTAAGATCTTATAGGCCTGTAGTGCCAAACTATTATTATTATATTTTTTTTTCATATTTTTTTATCTCTTATTTTTTTCTCTTTTTTTTCTTTAAAAATTAAAAATTCTTTTTAAGAAAAAAAAAATATTTAATATCTATATATATATTTTATTCATTTTACTAATATGTTTCCGTTTTATTTTTATTCAATTATTAAAACTTTTTTTTTATTTCAACTACACTAAATATTTTAATGTATAAATCGCTTTTTTTTAATTTTACATTTTTTTGTTTTTTTTATATCTGTTAAAATATTAATATTTATTACCTTCTTTTTTTTTTTTTTTTTTTTTTATTCTAATAATATATATTTTTTGTCTTTTTTTTTGTTTTAACTGTACTAAATATTAATATATCTCTCTTTTTTTAAATTTGAATACTTACTGACATGTTTCTTCTTTTTAAAGTACTTTAAATTATTATAAATAAGTACTTCAAATTCATTTAAAATGTATTTGTTATATTTAAACTTATTCAAATTGAATTATATTTATGTACAAAAGTATCTATAGCTAGTATCTGCATGTAAATAAATATAATTAGAGTTGCGATTTATTTTTTAAACATGTTTAATATTTTATTATAAGTATATTTTCGTGTACTTATGTAAGTCATATTATATGATATTTATTTGCATTGTTTATGGTATCAAAAAAAAAAATCATGATCTGCATTTATATGCCAGCTATGAACGCTCGCTTTACGGTCGCTTTACAGGTCAGTAAGACAATTGTTGGTTTGCGTTACCTGCATTAAATACGACAATTGTATGACGAATTTTCATTTAATTTTATATGAAGGCAATTTGTTGCCTTTTCTTACTTTATTTCTTTTCTCAATTGATGATTATCTAACTTTAAAACTATAAGTTCTTCTCCTAAAATAGTTATATATAAGTATATATATTCTTTTTTTATTTTTTATTACTAAATTATTATTTTTAATATGCCCTATGTTTTTTTTGTATTAGT
Organism: Dryomyza anilis; assembly: GCA_951804985.1. Classification (NCBI taxonomy): domain Eukaryota; kingdom Metazoa; phylum Arthropoda; class Insecta; order Diptera; family Dryomyzidae; genus Dryomyza; species Dryomyza anilis. Next base: position 11,135,461 of record OX638136.1, on the reverse strand, counting down.
ATATTTTTTCTCTTGTTTTTACTTACTGTTTTCCTAAACTATTTATATTTATTCCTTCCTCTAAATGACGAATTATTTAAGGTTTTATTTAATAATTAATCTATACTTTATGGTTAGATTTTTTTTTCTATCATAATGTTGTAATCTACGAGTTTAATTGAAAACACATAGCTAATTGGTTTTATATTGTTACTTTTATGGGTTCTAACTTAGGTTGATATTATAATATTTTTAGTTTTAAAGGCATACACTATTTGTGATATGCCTTTAACAAATTATTATGAATTTTCTTATCTTTGTTTTTGATCAATATCGTCTTGGTCACTGGCCCACTTTCCTCTACGACCACGTAGGGTCTCTTCCAAATTGGAGTGAACTTATTGTTCCTAGTTTGGTTTTTCATTAAAATCATGTCGTGTGGTTTGAATTGTATAGGGTTGAGGTTCTTGTCGTACAGTTTTTTCGACACCTCCTAGGCCCTACATTGATTTTGCCTGACGATCTCGTGTGATCGCTGTATTTGGTACTTTAGTACCTTATTGTGGTCTTCTGCGTTATACAAAGGTGATAATTTACGTTTTAAATTCGTAGGCAGGCAGGTCGAAGTCAAACCCGTACAACGTACGGAATGGTGTTTGACCCGTTGACGTATGCACCGTGTTATTATGAACATGCATTGCAGAATTTAACCATTGGTCCCAGTTACACCCATCCTCTTTAGCAAAACTACGTAAATATTCAGCTAGTGGACGATGACTTCGTTCCAATGACCCATTAGCCTGTGGATGGTAGGGTGTTATATGTAATTTTTTAATTCCTAACAATTTACATGTATCCGAAAATAGTTTGGAAACGAAGTTCGATCCATTGTCTGTTACCAATACTTTGGGTATATTGTGGAGTGTAACTATTTCGTTGAAAAATGCTTTTGCTACGGTGTTGGCTTCAACAGCGGGTATAGCCACACAGCACATAAATTTAGAAAAATCGTCTTCAAACGTTATGTTGTATTTATTCCCTGAAATGGTTTCAGGCAGAATACCACCAGGTCCATGTACACTTTGTCAAAGGGTGTGACTGGCGTATCAGTTAGAACCATTGGCATCTTCGTCAGCCTTGAACTCTTGTTTAGCTGACATTTTGCACAATTCTTCACATAATCCTTTATTTGCTTGTGCACACCCTTCGATCGGTTCTGTTGCCGAATTCTTAAAAATGTTTTTACGCCACCTTGGTGACCACCTAACGGTGAATCGTGAAAATATTTAATTACCGTCTCTATGCCCCGAGGTTCAGTTAGAATTATTATATTGTCATTTACCTTTGTTATCAAATCGTCAGGATCGCATTCTGACTGTTTCTTATCGTCTTCCTTGTCTCTTTTCATGGTTTTCGAACGTGTTTGTATTACAACTACTTTTTCAGTATTATTCGGTATGCGGCTAAGCGCATCCGCGTTTAAATTACTTTTTCCCGGTTTATAATGAATTTCGAAATCATATTCCGATAATGTGTCGGAAACGCGCAAGACGTGATGTCTGATCTTTTAAGTTTGCTATACCCTTTAGGGGCTGATGATCTGTATATTATATCCCAAAAGATATGCCCTAAAATTTGTTGTTGCCCATACAATTGCCAAAAAATCTTTTTCTATAGTAGAATAGCGTGTTTCCGCATCGTTAAGAGACTTACTGGCAAACGCGATCGGACGGTCGCTTCCAACTTCACCTTGCGAAAGAACCGCGCCAATTGCTTCGTTACTGGAGTCTGTCGTGAGCAAAACGGGTTCGTTAAAATCCAGATACGCTAGTATGGGTAGTGACATAATTGCCACTTTAAGTTTTAAAAATGAATTCTGACAATTGTCATTCTATATGAACTTAGCGTCCTTTTTAAGCAAACAATTTATTGGTAATGACAGTTTCGCCATACCTCCTATAAATTTTCAGTAATATTTAATGAAGCCCAAAAATGCTTGAACTTTCTTCCTATTTTTTGGAACTGGAATATTTTTTACACATTCTACTTTGGCTGGGCACCTAACTCAGAAGAGTTATGTCCTAAATATATAACCTCGCGTCGGAAAAACTGACATTTCTCTGTATTTAATTTCAAATTATGTTCTCTCAGCTTTTGCATAACCTTGCATAGCCTACGCTCGTCTTCTGCTAAATTATTTCCATAAACCACTAAATAAACGAAACAGTCAATACCCTGTAAACCTGTTGGTATGTGGTTCATTCGTTAGACCGAATGGCATTCTGTTAAATTCAAAATGACCAAGGCCTGTACTGAAAGCAGTTTTTCCTTTGTCATTGTCTTCAACTAAAACCTGATGGTAACCACTGGCTAAATCTAGTGTTGAAAAATACCGACTATGACCTAACTGGTCTAAAATCTCATCTATTCGTGGTATGAAAATACCTGTTTGATGGTGACGTCATTTAATTTTTGGAAATCAATAACCAGTCTCCATTTCTTATTGCCATCTTTATTGTACTTTTTAGGTACCAATAATAATGGGGAATTCCAAGGTGACATGCTTGGTGAAATAATTCCATCGTCTAACATCTTTGATACTTGTCTATTAATCTCATTTCTATGCATGTGAGGAAGTTTACACTGTTTCTGATTTATTGGTGGCTGATTCCATTGTGTGGGAATTTCATGTTTTAATATCGGAGTAAATGTTAATTCATCCCCTTCCAAATGAAAAACGTCATGATATGACAAGCAAATATTGTTAAAATTTGAAAATTGCGGCTTGAAATTGCTATCAATGGTCACCTCCTTATCGGTTGCATTTAAAATTGATGTATATACTCTTTTTTTTCTAACATTCCTTCAATTCTCTCCCAAATTTACTCTTGGCTGAATTTTCTATTTGTTTAACAAACCTATAGGAATTCTTCTTTTTAGCGGCAATGATACAACCATGGTCGTTCTGGGCTGTACCCTGTTTTGCTGATTAAAATTAATATTTTCTATATCTTCCAATGATTTTAATGGAAATTTAACAATGTGATTTTTGTCTTTATCAAAAAATGTAATTTTTTTATTTAGCGCATTTATCATAGATCTGTTCCAGAGATTGTCACGCCCGACTATTTCATCTGCTGGTACCCCTTGTTCAAGTGACACTACGTGTAGCGTTAAACTCAGGTTTTCTATGTTTGTGTGCTTAATCTTAGTGGAGCCTAAGGTTCTAACGCATATACCAAAAGCAGCGCTCAGAGCTTTCTGAATATTTTTATTAAAATTCGGCAATATGTCATCCTATTTTCCTATACTTAGTTTTTTTAAATTGGTAAGCAAAATTATTTTTTAGTGGCAACCATGGTCCCAACACTTTAAGTGAAAATATAACACGCACAGCTCAAAATGGTGAGAGAGCTCGGCTTAAGATCTTATAGGCCTGTAGTGCCAAACTATTATTATTATATTTTTTTTTCATATTTTTTTATCTCTTATTTTTTTCTCTTTTTTTTCTTTAAAAATTAAAAATTCTTTTTAAGAAAAAAAAAATATTTAATATCTATATATATATTTTATTCATTTTACTAATATGTTTCCGTTTTATTTTTATTCAATTATTAAAACTTTTTTTTTATTTCAACTACACTAAATATTTTAATGTATAAATCGCTTTTTTTTAATTTTACATTTTTTTGTTTTTTTTATATCTGTTAAAATATTAATATTTATTACCTTCTTTTTTTATTTTTTTTTTTTTTATTCTAATAATATATATTTTTTGTCTTTTTTTTTGTTTTAACTGTACTAAATATTAATATATCTCTCTTTTTTTAAATTTGAATACTTACTGACATGTTTCTTCTTTTTAAAGTACTTTAAATTATTATAAATAAGTACTTCAAATTCATTTAAAATGTATTTGTTATATTTAAACTTATTCAAATTGAATTATATTTATGTACAAAAGTATCTATAGCTAGTATCTACATGTAAATAAATATAATTAGAGTTGCGATTTATTTTTTAAACATGTTTAATATTTTATTATAAGTATATTTTCGTGTACTTATGTAAGTCATATTATATGATATTTATTTGCATTGTTTATGGTATCAAAAAAAAAAAATCATGATCTGCATTTATATGCCAGCTATGAACGCTCGCTTTACGGTCGCTTTACAGGTCAGTAAGACAATTGTTGGTTTGCGTTACCTGCATTAAATACGACAATTGTATGACGAATTTTCATTTAATTTTATATGAAGGCAATTTGTTGCCTTTTCTTACTTTATTTCTTTTCTCAATTGATGATTATCTAACTTTAAAACTATAAGTTCTTCTCCTAAAATAGTTATATATAAGTATATATATTCTTTTTTTATTTTTTATTACTAAATTATTATTTTTAATATGCCCTATGTTTTTTTTGTATTAGTATATTTTTTCTCTTGTTTTTACTTACTGTTTTCCTAAACTATTTATATTTATTCCTTCCTCTAAATGACGAATTATTTAAGGTTTTATTTAATAATTAATCTATACTTTATGGTTAGATTTTTTTTTCTATCATAATGTTGTAATCTACGAGTTTAATTGAAAACACATAGCTAATTGGTTTTATATTGTTACTTTTATGGGTTCTAACTTAGGTTGATATTATAATATTTTTAGTTTTAAAGGCATACACTATTTGTGATATGCCTTTAACAAATTATTATGAATTTTATTATCTTTGTTTTTGATCAATATCGTCTTGGTCACTGGCCCACTTTCCTCTACGACCACGTAGGGTCTCTTCCAAATTGGAGTGAACTTATTGTTCCTAGTTTGGTTTTTCATTAAAATCATGTCGTGTGGTTTGAATTGTATAGGGTTGAGGTTCTTGTCGTACAGTTTTTTCGACACCTCCTAGGCCCTACATTGATTTTGCCTGACGATCTCGTGTGATCGCTGTATTTGGTACTTTAGTACCTTATTGTGGTCTTCTGCGTTATACAAAGGTGATAATTTACGTTTTAAATTCGTAGGCAGGCAGGTCGAAGTCAAACCCGTACAACGTACGGAATGGTGTTTGACCCGTTGACGTATGCACCGTGTTATTATGAACATGCATTGCAGAATTTAACCATTGGTCCCAGTTACACCCATCCTCTTTAGCAAAACTACGTAAATATTCAGCTAGTGGACGATGACTTCGTTCCAATGACCCATTAGCCTGTGGATGGTAGGGTGTTATATGTAATTTTTTAATTCCTAACAATTTACATGTATCCGAAAATAGTTTGGAAACGAAGTTCGATCCATTGTCTGTTACCAATACTTTGGGTATATTGTGGAGTGTAACTATTTCGTTGAAAAATGCTTTTGCTACGGTGTTGGCTTCAACAGCGGGTATAGCCACACAGCACATAAATTTAGAAAAATCGTCTTCAAACGTTATGTTGTATTTATTCCCTGAAATGGTTTCAGGCAGAATACCACCAGGTCCATGTACACTTTGTCAAAGGGTGTGACTGGCGTATCAGTTAGAACCATTGGCATCTTCGTCAGCCTTGAACTCTTGTTTAGCTGACATTTTGCACAATTCTTCACATAATCCTTTATTTGCTTGTGCACACCCTTCGATCGGTTCTGTTGCCGAATTCTTAAAAATGTTTTTACGCCACCTTGGTGACCACCTAACGGTGAATCGTGAAAATATTTAATTACCGTCTCTATGCCCCGAGGTTCAGTTAGAATTATTATATTGTCATTTACCTTTGTTATCAAATCGTCAGGATCGCATTCTGACTGTTTCTTATCGTCTTCCTTTTCTCTTTTTTATGGTTTTCGAACGTGTTTGTATTACAACTACTTTTTCAGTATAATTCGGTATGCGGCTAAGCGCATCCGCGTTTAAATTACTTTTTCCCGGTTTATAATGAATTTCGAAATCATATTCCGATAATGTGTCGGAAACGCGCAAGACGTGATGTCTGATCTTTTAAGTTTGCTATACCCTTTAGGGGCTGATGATCTGTATATTATATCCCAAAAGATATGCCCTAAAATTTGTTGTTGCCCATACAATTGCCAAAAAATCTTTTTCTATAGTAGAATAGCGTGTTTCCGCATCGTTAAGAGACTTACTGGCAAACGCGATCGGACGGTCGCTTCCAACTTCACCTTGCGAAAGAACCGCGCCAATTGCTTCGTTACTGGAGTCTGTCGTAAGCAAAACGGGTTCGTTAAAATCCAGATACGCTAGTATGGGTAGTGACATAATTGCCACTTTAAGTTTTAAAAATGAATTCTGACAATTGTCATTCTATATGAACTTAGCGTCCTTTTTAAGCAAACAATTTATTGGTAATGACAGTTTCGCCATACCTCCTATAAATTTTCAGTAATATTTAATGAAGCCCAAAAATGCTTGAACTTTCTTCCTATTTTTTGGAACTGGAATATTTTTTACACATTCTACTTTGGCTGGGCACCTAACTCAGAAGAGTTATGTCCTAAATATATAACCTCGCGTCGGAAAAACTGACATTTCTCTGTATTTAATTTCAAGTTATGTTCTCTCAGCTTTTGCATAACCTTGCATAGCCTACGCTCGTCTTCTGCTAAATTATTTCCATAAACCACTAAATAAACGAAACAGTCAATACCCTGTAAACCTGTTGGTATGTGGTTCATTCGTTAGACCGAATGGCATTCTGTTAAATTCAAAATGACCAAGGCCTGTACTGAAAGCAGTTTTTCCTTTGTCATTGTCTTCAACTAAAACCTGATGGTAACCACTGGCTAAATCTAGTGTTGAAAAATACCGACTATGACCTAACTGGTCTAAAATCTCATCTATTCGTGGTATGAAAATACCTGTTTGATGGTGACGTCATTTAATTTTTGGAAATCAATAACCAGTCTCCATTTCTTATTGCCATCTTTATTGTACTTTTTAGGTACCAATAATAATGGGGAATTCCAAGGTGACATGCTTGGTGAAATAATTCCATCGTCTAACATCTTTGATACTTGTCTATTAATCTCATTTCTATGCATGTGAGGAAGTTTACACTGTTTCTGATTTATTGGTGGCTGATTCCATTGTGTGGGAATTTCATGTTTTAATATCGGAGTAAATGTTAATTCATCCCCTTCCAAATGAAAAACGTCATGATATGACAAGCAAATATTGTTAAAATTTGAAAATTGCGGCTTGAAATTGCTATCAATGGTCACCTCCTTATCGGTTGCATTTAAAATTGATGTATATACTCTTTTTTTTCTAACATTCCTTCAATTCTCTCCCAAATATACTCTTGGCTGAATTTTCTATTTGTTTAACAAACCTATAGGAATTCTTCTTTTTAGCGGCAATGATACAACCATGGTCGTTCTGGGCTGTACCCTGTTTTGCTGATTAAAATTAATATTTTCTATATCTTCCAATGATTTTAATGGAAATTTAACAATGTGATTTTTGTCTTTATCAAAAAATGTAATTTTTTTATTTAGCGCATTTATCATAGATCTGTTCCAGAGATTGTCACGCCCGACTATTTCATCTGCTGGTACCCCTTGTTCAAGTGACACTACGTGTAGCGTTAAACTCAGGTTTTCTATGTTTGTGTGCTTAATCTTAGTGGAGCCTAAGGTTCTAACGCATATACCAAAAGCAGCGCTCAGAGCTTTCTGAATATTTTTATTAAAATTCGGCAATATGTCATCCTATTTTCTTTAATCAGGCTGGCCCTAGCTCCAGAATCCACTAACATAGTAAGATTTCCATTCTTTGCTGCCTTTACATTGAAGTACCTTGAATTAACACATCACTCGTATCGGATATCTTGAAGATAATTTCATTTTCCTTGACATACATTTTCTCTTAAAATTATTAACAATTGGATACAATTTAATTTTACAAATTGTGCATTAATTATACACTTCTGACGATAAAACGCACATAACGCTAATAATAGAAAGATATATTGAAATTACTTCATTTCAAATTATACTCGCGCATGTATGGATGTATTCACAGTCTTGTCAGACGTTTGATCTACAATTCCCACATCTTTAGGGCCCTTATTTTCAACTTTTTTATACCCTACACTAAGAGTGAAAGGGTATATTCAGTTTGGTACGCCGTTTGTAACATATAGAAGGAAGCATCTCCGGTATGGAAAAGTATATATATTCTTGATCAGCATGACCTCCTGAGTCGATTTAGCGATGTCCGTCTGTCTGCCTGTCTGTCTGTCCGTTGAAATCCCTACTACTTTTAAAATTGAAGATCTAGATAAATGAAACTTATAACTTAGATTACCAATATACCTACGCTGTACGTGCGAAAAAATTGGCGAGATCGGTCCATGTGACCTATGATCCGACCACTTATGTGCAAATACCTCATATAAAATGTACATATAAAGATCAATTTTTATGTATACGTGCTTAGGTAAACTTTTTTGGTCAAATATATATTGATATCATGCTCAAATACATGATAATAATGTTTTCCGGCGAAAAGACTTGTGGTTCACAAAAAAAATCGAAATTCGGTACACCTACCCATTTGTAAATATGGGTATCAAATGAATGGAAATTGTTCCACACATATGTGTAGGGTATTTATAGTCGGCTTAGACCGACTATAATTTTGATAATCCTAACTATCATAATTAACCTACTTTAAAATTCCCCATGTGATCTAACCTTCCCAACTGGTTTTTATTCGGTTTATTTTCGATTTTATTATTCTTGATTTTAATAAATTTGACTTCCGATTTAATCGGTTTTACTTTCTTTACTTTATTCGCTTACTTTACAATTTGTTTATTTGTAATTTCCTTAATTCCTATATTCTGGTTATTTTTCGCGTCAAGTTGTGTTTTATTATTATTTAGTTCATTATATGTTTTTGTTGGAAGATTTCTATCTTAATTTTTTTCTTTATTTTCTGCGTTAATAATATTAGCTGTTTTATTTTGTTGTAGTGTCCTCTTTGGAACTTCTACAACTAATGGCTTTACTACACTATTTGCTAAGGGTCCCAGTTTAGTGGCCTTGACTGGGCCGCTTCTAGCTTCTCTGTGGAACGCTATTATTGTTGCATGCATCATATTTGTGTTTGGCATAACAATTCATAATAACATGCCCGTCCATTCTGCACCAAGTGCAATATTTATCGGACCTATTTGCAAAATTTCAATTACCATTATTTCCTTGAAACACTCGTGTCCCCCTCTTTGGCACCAATCGCATCTCAATCGTGGAGCAACCCCCTTGGTTCTGGATACCACCTTGACCATTTACCTGAGGTTCGGGTGGCTGAATTCCTTGCGGAACAGTGTGTCCTGAAAAACCATTCCGACCCGAACAATGTGACGATGTTCATGTCCATAAGAACAACAGTTACTGCAATACGGAGTGTTTCTCCGTTTTTTTTTTATTTCTTAATAGACTGTATAGTTCATCTATTGTCACGAAGTTCTTTGTACTTACTAGGTCAAAAGCATCTACCTGTAAACGAACCCTAACGCCTTTAATAAACTCCGCCATTTGTTCAGGCTGCAGTTCTGCCCTTACCATTTCACATCCTTCAATAAAACGGCGAATATCGGTTCTCAGCGACGATGAGTCCGCACCTGTAAAGTATGGCACTGCATTTTTAATAAATTTCGCGACTTCGCCGTATCACATGTTGCCCTGCGTTGTGATGTCATCAGTCTCTATATTATCCTTATATTATAAGGATGTTTTGTGCGCTGTCTTACCTTCCTCGTTCAAATATCTACGCGCGTCCAACTCCTGTATATACTAGTCCCTTGCCTGGCGTCTGATAAATTCCTCTGATCAATTCCTCAACCTTAAGTTATCCTCTTCTATATTAGCTGATTCCTCTAACTCAACTGTACGTTTTATACAATAGTCGTATAAACGTTTCCGCAATACATTAACTAATTCCTAAATCATTAAAACCGATTTGATTTTTAGATTATGAAAATTTAATAATTCTTCTACTATTTTATCTGCCTCCCCTAGACAAATGCAGACTTCTAGATATGTTATCTTTTAATAATGTTGTATTATCTTTATTTAGTATTGTTGGTACAAATTTTCAACAAATCTGTCCAATTCGATAGATTGCTTTTGAATATACGCATTAAATTCATTAGCATCTGCATTAAATATTTTCAATAAATTTAAAACGTTTTCTTTTATTTAAAAAAAAAAAATACATCAAGTTGTAATAGAAAATTCCAATGAAACAAAAATGTTACCCAAACAACAACGAAATCAATTTTGGCATTCAAGAAGTATAACTATAAACTAAATATTCCCTGAATTATCGATAAAAAAAATTATGCGTATATTGGGTTACTCAAGATTATAAAAAAAAAAATTTAATATAAATTGATTTAAAAAAAAAAATACTTTATTTTCGAAATCAAACACAAAAGTTTTTAAATCATAGTCGCTTTCCTCTATATTACTTGATTTTAATTTAAATTTAATCAAATCATTTAGTTTTTATTTGTTATACATTGGATGGTTTGGATTCTCAGTGTTATTTCAATTATTATATTGTCCCTTTTTTTCAGACAATTTGTAAACTATTGATTTTTAATAAAAATAAGTTTAAATTAAAATTTATGTAATCGCTGTTACTTTGTAATTATTTTCATAGTACAGAAGACGTTTAAGAGAAATGTCAAGTGTAAATGTATTATATAGAATATTATAATATATTAAAATTTCAAATGTTATTTCTGACAGCACATTCAGAAAATATATTGATTTCTTTATCACATTTTATTTTTCATTTAATTTGATATAAAAATGAATTCTCTTTATCAACAGCCATCAGTGCTGCGAAAATCTGATATGTTTTGAATATAAATATTTGTTTGATTTTATATTGTTCTCGTTTAATATTTAATGAAAATTATAATTTGCATACTAATAGTATGAATTATTTTATTATACACTAGAGCGTTCGGAGTTCGGATTCGCAGGGTTTTCATTTATATATTTAATTTTTATATTTTTAAATTATTTAGAATGTTTTAAAAAAAAATTATTTATAACTTTAAAAAACTCTCCCTATCTTTATAACAATAAAAACAATATATAATTTAATCTAGTTTTCAAAGCTCCATTTTTTTATTTAAAAAAACAAATAGTTATAATTTTAACCACTTACCATATTGGTTACTTTTCGTTCTCGTTCTCCTTCCTTCGTCATTCCTTCCACTCTCGGTCCTTGAGATGTTGGTACTAGAGATGGGCGCGTTCCTGTTTTTGATGGCACGGACACGCACAGGCACGCCGATAGGTGGCACGCACGAGCCCGACGAGTAAAATTACAGGAACGCACGAGAAGCACGTTAAAACACGGGATTTTAAAAGACACGAAAAAACAAGACACAGTACGGAAAAACACGACAAAACACGAAAAAAGCACGGAAAAACATGAACAAACAAGCAAAACGTGAAAAATAATACCGGAACCGTTTAGATTTTTGGAACCAGAATCGTTATTAAATATGTATTGAACGGGAACTGGAATCGAAACATATATTTTTATTTCTGGTTGGAATCGGTACCGCTATTATAAAAATATCGGAACCAGAACAGATATTATAGTCCCTGTCAGGGAACGCAAAGAACCGGAATCGGAACCGTTATAAAAAATGTATGGAACCGGAATCGAAACCCATTTTATGTGTTGGTTGAAAGCGGAAACCACAATTTAAAAAATCTTCGAACCCGAACCGGAACCGATATTCCAAAAGGTTTTAGTCCCTGTAATAAATAATTCAAAAATTAAGTTTGATACTGTTTTATTCTCTTAAATCCATGAGTAAAACTAAAACAACAGATTGTTAAGAGAAGGCTAAAATACCACGATTTTTTTTTATTTTCTGAAGCTGGAAGGGTTTTTATACCCTACACTAAGAGTGAAAGGGTATATTCAGTTTGGTACGCCGTTTGTAACACCCAGAAGGAAGCATCTCCGGTGTGGAAAAGTATATATATTCTTGATCAGCATGACCTCCTAAGTCGATTTAGCGATGTCCGTCTGTCTGTTGAAATCCCTACTACTTTTAAAATTGAAGAGCTAGATGTGACCTATGATCCGACCACTTATGTTCAAATACCTCATATAAAATGTACATATAAAGATCAATTTTTATGTATACTTGCTTAGGTAAACTTTTTTGTTCAAATATATATTGACATCATGCTCAAATACATGATAATAAAATTTTCCGGCGAAAAGACTTGTGGTTCACAAAAAAAATCGAAATTCGGTACACCTACCCATTTGTAAATATGGGTATCAAATATTTATATTTATATTTCTCAACGAACAACAAAAGATACGTACGCAGAAAATGCGACTGTCAACTTTATATACAAGTCAGTATGTTTAAAATGACCCTATACATACTTGAAACGACGACAAAAGAGAGGTAGGTAGAAAATTCTGCTCAACGAATGCCAACTTCGTAAACAAGAACAATGTTGCAAGAATACATTTATTCAAATCCTATTTCTTTTTTGTTTGTTTTTAAACATCAATATGTTCAACGTTGCCAAGTTCGTCAGTCGATAAATTATGGACGATAATTAAGACGATAATTTATTCAAATGTTTATAGTTTATTCAAATGCAATTAAAATTTTATGTTGGTATTGTAACATATTTTTGAGAAATTTGACAGATTCTGCTGGACAATATAATAATGTTCACACGTGAACAAAAATATATTCAATTTCGATTATAATTTAATTACACTTCATTCCTAATACATGTATGGTAATTTCGTATTACTTTTTAATTACATTCAAACATATTCAAACAAATCTTTTCTATCCGTGTTGTTATTTGCATCTTGTATTTGGCAATTGTGACAATTGTGAAAATTCAATCATTGCAATCTACTTGTATTTGGTATTACAACAAGTTTGCGTTTAGTGTGTCCTGCATCGTTTTCAAATATTCTTCGCTTTTCTTTTATTTGAATCTGCTGGGCCTCTGCTTCATTACTCCTTCTTGTTGATAACAAAAAGAGCTCCTTCCACATGCCCCCTTAAAGACCCCAACGATCATCTCTGCGTCGTCTTCCTAAGTATCCAGCTCTGTTGGTGATTCTAAATATCAGTTTCTGTGCACTCGGATATTACAAATGTACATGAATCTTTTACAAACAATAGTTTTAATTTTGTTTAAATTATTTAAAAAAGTATGGTATAATATTAACTTCTGTAAAATTAATATAATTTTAGTATAATATATAATGGTTCATGTACACACGCTGAAAAAAAAGGGCTCTCCCAAACATAATTTTGCAGGTAATTTAGATAACTTATATATCTACGCTGTCTGTCAGTGAAAAGGGGCATGATCAGTCCATTATGACCTGTGAACCACTTATGTTCTAATTTATCTTATAAAACACATCTACTGGTGAATTTTACTGTATACGTGTTCAGGTAAACTTTTTTTGGTCAAATATATATTGACTTCATGCTCAAATACATGAAAATAATGTTCTCCAGCGAAACGACTTGTGGTTCCCAAAAAAAAAAAAACCGAAATACGGTGCACCTACCTATATGTAAATATGGGTATCAAATGAATGAAAATTCTTCAGCGATTGAAAGTTTGTAGTTATTTTCATGATTCGTATACCCTGGTGACCTATATATAACTTTGAATGGTAACCACACATATGTGTAGGGTATTAATAGTCGGCTTTGACCGACTATAATTTTGATAATCCTAACTATTATAAAAACACATACTATAAAATGTCGCTACTTTAAAATTTCCCATGTGATCTAACCTTCCCAACTGGTTTTGATTTATATTATATAATTATAAACTTTAACTTTTATTTTATTATTATTACACATATTTTATTTATACATAATAATTTTAGTTCCATCTATAATTCCTATTTTGAGTTTAGTACTTTACGGAAGAATTGGAAATTTCACAAACAGCCACTATCTGGTATTAACAGTAATTGGCGGTACTAACAAATTATTCCACCAACCATTGTAGAGTCTCTACAATGTTCTAATACGAGAACTGCACTTTGTATAAAAATTAAATTAATGGATTTGTCACAATTTAAAGTTGTTTGTTTTTATTCGAACTTAAAATAGAGTAATGCAAAAACTAATTGGTCGGGTTATGAAATTCAATACGTATTTTGCACTGTTTCAAAAAACAACAATAGTAATTGACAAAAAACCAAAAACTTGTTGGCCGACCGTGCAGCTGTTTCGGAAGCAGAGACTCTAGAGAGTAGTAGAGACTTTACAGCCCATACGAACTTGCTGCAACACAACTACAGTAATTGACAAAAATTTAACTTGGTGCAGTTTTTGCTGCTTTCCTTTTCGTCACTTTGTGCAGAACACAATTCGCATTTTGTTCATTATACAAAGTGAAGTTATAGGTTTAGCTAAGCACAAACTGCATACAAGACCGCTGATAAGGAAGCTTGGCTGCTTCCGAAACAGCTGTATGGTCGGCCAACATGTTTTTGGTTTTTTGTCAATTACTGTTGTTGGTTTGTCGACCAGTGCAAAATACATATTGCATTTGGTAGACCTAGAGCTCGACAAATTAGATTTTCCATTTTCTCAAAAATTGTTTATTATTTACATATATATTTTTTTATCTGATTAAATTTAGTTAAAAATTTATTTAATTTCCAATACAAATTTGTATATCTTTTTTGAAAGTTCCCCAGACAAAAAATATGCTAGGAAACTTGTATTATAGTAGTAGTTTTGAGGAAAACTCACGGGAATATGGTAGGAAATACACATTGCATAGCAGGCATTTTGAATCTTTGAAAATAAGGAGGCTCCCTATAGCATCATTTACTCCGCAAACTGGTATTTTCAAGCCTACCCCTGCAAATAGCAGGCAAACACATTGTATGGGAATTTCTGTTTTGAAATTTTAAAAAGCTTCTTCATAGTAAAAAACTGAAAGCCCGAGACAAAATTTTTGGTAGGAAAATGGAAAGAAACTAGCAGGCAAACAAGCATTTTTTTTGGTATGAAAATCACATATTTGAGGTAGCTTTTAGGTAGGAATTGAGACAAAACCTGCCATTGCCTGCCTGCAGGCATGTAGTATGAAAGCAAAACTGGCAGGATTATATCACGCAAAGGTGGGGTATGGTAGGCAGTACGTGTGGAGCAAAATGGTAGGGACAGGCAGGTCATGGTAGGCAATTGGGTGAAATCAAAAAGGGCAAGCAAAGGTGGGGAATGGAAGGCAATGGGCAGGGTGCATAAATATTTATTATATTGGTGACCGGCAATACCGACCACAACTAAATTTCTTGTTGCGCAGAAACAATGACGAATTTTGTTTGTTGTAAACGATCACGAATTTCGATGTTGAGTTGCTGGATTTGCACATGTTTGTTCTTGCACTTACAAATATTTTAAGCACAACAAGAAGTTTTGTTTATGGACGCAAAGCTGGACACCACTCATATCAGCAAAAACTTCGGCGATTTGACATTTTATTAAAACTGGCGGCACACATCTAAACTGGCACAAACTAAAAAACGCGCGGCGTGGCACAGCGTAGCTAATATAAGCCAAAAATTTTCAATATTGAAAAATTTTGAAGTAAAATTTTATATTTGTCAAAAAAAGTTCTGTCAAAATTTTCTATAAGCTGCCTTGATAGCAGCTAAAAAAAACTTTACCTTTCCCTTTCATTATCCTGCTGTAAAACTACGTTTAAAATTTGAAAACATATATATGAACATTTTGCCTGATACAGACAGGCTAGGCTACCTGTCCGTGTCACTTTCCTGCTATAAAAAACTTCAAAACAGAAATTTAAAAACAGAAATGTTTTTGCCTGCTACAGACAAGCTACCTTTCCCCACCATTAGGCTGTTATAATCAACAAGTTGTCGACAGAAAATTTTGTTTATATTATTTCTGTTTTGAAGTTTTAAAATCTTGATCAACAAGTTGTCGATAGAAAATGTTGTTTACAATATCAAATGTTCAGTATTAAAATTTTTGCACACTTATTTGTTACGCTTCAAATTAATATGCCACGCCGCGTCTTTTGTGCGTTTGTATTTTTATTTAATCGGTGTTCATTCCGTCGGTTTGTTATGTAAATATTTTCCCAATCGCCTCGATCTATACTGATCTACATCAGGAGGTGACCAGCGACTGGATCTTTTTGCCATTTTCGTTCACAACATAATCTTTTTGTTGTACAAAACGCGTTTTGTTATTGCTTACATCGATAACAATAACAAGGCGACACAATAACAATGTGAAGCAGCAGAAATATGCGTAACCAACAACACATCTTCGAAGCGTTTGATTTTTGCGAAAATTCAACTAACAAAATTTGTCGGTGTTGTTGTACAACAAGAAGTTTTGGTTGAGGCCGGGATGATTGTCACCCATGATCTAAATCATATGTTTATGATCCCTACCTTTCCCTATCTTTCCCTACCATTCCCAACCATTTTGCTTCCAGATTATTGTCCACCTTACCCTGCCTGAGCCTACCATTTTGCTTACACCTGTTTGGCTACCATACCCTACCTATGCCTGCCATTTCCCTACCAATTTTATTTTCATGCTATAGCAGGGAACAAGCAGCTTTTGTCCACATTCCCACCTTCGCCTACCTCAAAGCTTCTTAAAATGTGATTTCAATACCTACCTTACCCTGCTTGTGCCTACCATTTTGCTTACACCTGTTTGGCTACCATACCCTATACCAACTTTTTTTTTCTTCTCTTTAATTAAAATTTTTATACCTCCTTCTTTATTTTTTAATTTTTGTTCCCCTTTTTTTTCATATATATATATTTTTTTTTCATATATATTTATTTTATCTCTTTTTTTTCTTCTTTAAAAATTTAATAATTAATATTATTATCTTTTTTTCTTCTCTTTAATTAAAATTTGTATCTCTTTTTTTTTTAATTTACTTCGCCATTCTTTTTTTTTTTCACATATATATTTTTTATCTCCTTTTTTTCTTCTTTAAAAATTTAATAGTTATTATTATTATCTTTTTTTCTTCTCTTTAATTAAAAGTTGTATCCCTCTCTCATTTTTATACCCTACACTAACAGTGAAAGGGTATATGATCTCCTGAGTCGTTTATCTCCATCTGTCTGTGTGTTGAAATCTTGATTACAGAAAACTAAAAGAGCTAAATAAATGAGATCGATGAAAGCGATGTCCGTCTGTCTGTCTGTTGAAATCTTGATTACAGAAAAACTAAAAGAGCTAAATAAATGAGACTCCTAATTTAGATTACTTATATATCTACGCTGTATGTCAGTCCAAATGGGCATGATCTGTATATTGTGACCTGTGAACCGCCCACTTATAACGCATACTATAAAATGTCTCTACTTTAAAATTTCCCATGTGATCTAACCTTCCCAACTGGTTTATTTTGTTAATCATACCAATTGATATATTGAATTTTTTCATAATAATTCTGCATGATTTTCCCTTATTTATCTCCTCTGCAACATATTTTTTTTAAATCATTGTTTTTAGCAGCACCCATATTGAAAGTGCTAAAATAATGAAATATTTTTTCCGAAGATTGATTAGAATTGTATCACAATTATAACAAAAAATTTCACTTACGAAATTTATTTATTTTCAGTCAATTCTGTTCACAATCTTATTTTTACTTTTTTAAGATATAACTTAGTTTGAAAATAACTGCACTCTTCTTAAATGTTGTCAACGAATAAGGAATGAAGGGAGAATGGTACAATATGAGAATTGGGATGGTCGTGTAATATGCGTGGTATAAAAAATACTAATACTATATTGGGAACACTTTTGTCAGTCATTGTATCTATGATATTTCTATAACATAGCTTTTAGTCTTAATTTAAATTATCGCAGAGCTGGTTATTTGAAATTATTTACTATATGCCATGTAGGAAAAAACGGTGGGCCGAAGGTTCTCTCAGTCTTGCGTCAAGAATGCATTGCTCTGGGTCAGGTCTGGTACTCAAAACTGGATGAATACTGGTTAAGCCTTGGAATGATAAGAAAATAATTCTTTAATAATTCTTCTACTATTTTATCTGCCTCCCCTAGACAAATGCAGACTTCTAGATATGTTATCTTTTAATAATGTTGTATTATCTTTATTTAGTATTGTTGGTACAAATGTTCAACAAATCTGTCCAATTCGATAGATTGCTTTTGAATATACGCATTAAATTCATTAGCATAGGCATTAAATATTTTCAATAAATTTAAAAAAAAAATACATCAAGTTGTAATAGAAAATTCCAATGAAACAAAAATGTTACCCAAACAACAACGAAATCAATTTTGGCATTCAAGAAGTATAACTATAAACTAAATATTCCCTGAATTATCGATAAAAAAAATTATGCGTATATTGGGTTACTCAAGATTATAAAAAAAAAAATTTAATATAAATTGATTTAAAAAAAAAAATACTTTATTTTCGAAATCAAACACAAAAGTTTTTAAATCATAGTCGCTTTCCTCTATATTACTTGATTTTAATTTAAATTTAATCAAATCATTTAGTTTTTATTTGTTATACATTGGATGGTTTGGATTCTCAGTGTTATTTCAATTATTATATTGTCCCTTTTTTTCAGACAATTTGTAAACTATTGATTTTTAATAAAAATAAGTTTAAATTAAAATTTATGTAATCGCTGTTACTTTGTAATTATTTTCATAGTACAGAAGACGTTTAAGAGAAATGTCAAGTGTAAATGTATTATATAGAATATTATAATATATTAAAATTTCAAATGTTATATCTGACAGCACATTCAGAAAATATATTGATTTCTTTATCACATTTTATTTTTCATTTAATTTGATATAAAAATGAATTCTCTTTATCAACAGCCATCAGTGCTGCGAAAATCTGATATGTTTTGAATATAAATATTTGTTTGATTTTATATTGTTCTCGTTTAATATTTAATGAAAATTATAATTTGCATACTAATAGTATGAATTATTTTATTATACACTAGAGCGTTCGGAGTTCGGATTCGCAGGGTTTTCATTTATATATTTAATTTTTATATTTTTAAATTATTTAGAATGTTTTAAAAAAAAATTATTTATAACTTTAAAAAACTCTCCCTATCTTTATAACAATAAAAACAATATATAATTTAATCTAGTTTTCAAAGCTCGATTTTTTTATTTAAAAAAACAAATAGTTATAATTTTAACCACTTACCATATTGGTTACTTTTCGTTCTCGTTCTCCTTCCTTCGTCATTCCTTCCACTCTCGGTCCTTGAGATGTTGGTACTAGAGATGGGCGCGTTCCTGTTTTTGATGGCACGGACACGCACAGGCACGCCGATAGGTGGCACGCACGAGCCCGACGAGTAAAATTACAGGAACGCACGAGAAGCACGTTAAAACACGGGATTTTAAAAGACACGAAAAAACAAGACACAGTACGGAAAAACACGACAAAACACGAAAAAAGCACGGAAAAACATGAACAAACAAGCAAAACGTGAAAAATAATACCGGAACCGTTTAGATTTTTGGAACCAGAATCGTTATTAAATATGTATTGAACGGGAACTGGAATCGAAACATATATTTTTATTTCTGGTTGGAATCGGTACCGCTATTATAAAAATATCGGAACCAGAACAGATATTATAGTCCCTGTCAGGGAACGCAAAGAACCGGAATCGGAACCGTTATAAAAAATGTATGGAACCGGAATCGAAACCCATTTTATGTGTTGGTTGAAAGCGGAAACCACAATTTAAAAAATCTTCGAACCCGAACCGGAACCGATATTCCAAAAGGTTTTAGTCCCTGTAATAAATAATTCAAAAATTAAGTTTGATACTGTTTTATTCTCTTAAATCCATGAGTAAAACTAAAACAACAGATTGTTAAGAGAAGGCTAAAATACCACGATTTTTTTTTATTTTCTGAAGCTGGAAGGGTTTTTATACCCTACACTAAGAGTGAAAGGGTATATTCAGTTTGGTACGCCGTTTGTAACACCCAGAAGGAAGCATCTCCGGTGTGGAAAAGTATATATATTCTTGATCAGCATGACCTCCTAAGTCGATTTAGCGATGTCCGTCTGTCTGTTGAAATCCCTACTACTTTTAAAATTGAAGAGCTAGATGTGACCTATGATCCGACCACTTATGTTCAAATACCTCATATAAAATGTACATATAAAGATCAATTTTTATGTATACTTGCTTAGGTAAACTTTTTTGTTCAAATATATATTGACATCATGCTCAAATACATGATAATAAAGTTTTCCGGCGAAAAGACTTGTGGTTCACAAAAAAAATCGAAATTCGGTACACCTACCCATTTGTAAATATGGGTATCAAATATTTATATTTATATTTCTCAACGAACAACAAAAGATACGTACGCAGAAAATGCGACTGTCAACTTTATATACAAGTCAGTATGTTTAAAATGACCCTATACATACTTGAAACGACGACAAAAGAGAGGTAGGTAGAAAATTCTGCTCAACGAATGCCAACTTCGTAAACAAGAACAATGTTGCAAGAATACATTTATTCAAATCCTATTTCTTTTTTGTTTGTTTTTAAACATCAATATGTTCAACGTTGCCAAGTTCGTCAGTCGATAAATTATGGACGATAATTAAGACGATAATTTATTCAAATGTTTATAGTTTATTCAAATGCAATTAAAATTTTATGTTGGTATTGTAACATATTTTTGAGAAATTTGACAGATTCTGCTGGACAATATAATAATGTTCACACGTGAACAAAAATATATTCAATTTCGATTATAATTTAATTACACTTCATTCCTAATACATGTATGGTAATTTCGTATTACTTTTTAATTACATTCAAACATATTCAAACAAATCTTTTCTATCCGTGTTGTTATTTGCATCTTGTATTTGGCAATTGTGACAATTGTGAAAATTCAATCATTGCAATCTACTTGTATTTGGTATTACAACAAGTTTGCGTTTAGTGTGTCCTGCATCGTTTTCAAATATTCTTCGCTTTTCTTTTATTTGAATCTGCTGGGCCTCTGCTTCATTACTCCTTCTTGTTGATAACAAAAAGAGCTCCTTCCACATGCCCCCTTAAAGACCGCAACGATCATCTCTGCGTCGTCTTCCTAAGTATCCAGCTCTGTTGGTGATTCTAAATATCAGTTTCTGTGCACTCGGATATTACAAATGTACATGAATCTTTTACAAACAATAGTTTTAATTTTGTTTAAATTATTTAAAAAAGTATGGTATAATATTAACTTCTGTAAAATTAATATAATTTTAGTATAATATATAATGGTTCATGTACACACGCTGAAAAAAAAGGGCTCTCCCAAACATAATTTTGCAGGTAATTTAGATAACTTATATATCTACGCTGTCTGTCAGTGAAAAGGGGCATGATCAGTCCATTATGACCTGTGAACCACTTATGTTCTAATTTATCTTATAAAACACATCTACTGGTGAATTTTACTGTATACGTGTTCAGGTAAACTTTTTTTGGTCAAATATATATTGACTTCATGCTCAAATACATGAAAATAATGTTCTCCAGCGAAACGACTTGTGGTTCCCAAAAAAAAAAAAACCGAAATACGGTGCACCTACCTATATGTAAATATGGGTATCAAATGAATGAAAATTCTTCAGCGATTGAAAGTTTGTAGTTATTTTCATGATTCGTATACCCTGGTGACCTATATATAACTTTGAATGGTAACCACACATATGTGTAGGGTATTAATAGTCGGCTTTGACCGACTATAATTTTGATAATCCTAACTATTATAAAAACACATACTATAAAATGTCGCTACTTTAAAATTTCCCATGTGATCTAACCTTCCCAACTGGTTTTGATTTATATTATATAATTATAAACTTTAACTTTTATTTTATTATTATTACACATATTTTATTTATACATAATAATTTTAGTTCCATCTATAATTCCTATTTTGAGTTTAGTACTTTACGGAAGAATTGGAAATTTCACAAACAGCCACTATCTGGTATTAACAGTAATTGGCGGTACTAACAAATTATTCCACCAACCATTGTAGAGTCTCTACAATGTTCTAATACGAGAACTGCACTTTGTATAAAAATTAAATTAATGGATTTGTCACAATTTAAAGTTGTTTGTTTTTATTCGAACTTAAAATAGAGTAATGCAAAAACTAATTGGTCGGGTTATGAAATTCAATACGTATTTTGCACTGTTTCAAAAAACAACAATAGTAATTGACAAAAAACCAAAAACTTGTTGGCCGACCGTGCAGCTGTTTCGGAAGCAGAGACTCTAGAGAGTAGTAGAGACTTTACAGCCCATACGAACTTGCTGCAACACAACTACAGTAATTGACAAAAATTTAACTTGGTGCAGTTTTTGCTGCTTTCCTTTTCGTCACTTTGTGCAGAACACAATTCGCATTTTGTTCATTATACAAAGTGAAGTTATAGGTTTAGCTAAGCACAAACTGCATACAAGACCGCTGATAAGGAAGCTTGGCTGCTTCCGAAACAGCTGTATGGTCGGCCAACATGTTTTTGGTTTTTTGTCAATTACTGTTGTTGGTTTGTCGACCAGTGCAAAATACATATTGCATTTGGTAGACCTAGAGCTCGACAAATTAGATTTTCCATTTTCTCAAAAATTGTTTATTATTTACATATATATTTTTTTATCTGATTAAATTTAGTTAAAAATTTATTTAATTTCCAATACAAATTTGTATATCTTTTTTGAAAGTTCCCCAGACAAAAAATATGCTAGGAAACTTGTATTATAGTAGTAGTTTTGAGGAAAACTCACGGGAATATGGTAGGAAATACACATT
Source organism: Dryomyza anilis (assembly GCA_951804985.1). Classification (NCBI taxonomy): domain Eukaryota; kingdom Metazoa; phylum Arthropoda; class Insecta; order Diptera; family Dryomyzidae; genus Dryomyza; species Dryomyza anilis. The sequence continues at coordinate 11,112,560 of OX638136.1, read as the reverse complement.
GCATAGCAGGCATTTTGAATCTTTGAAAATAAGGAGGCTCCCTATAGCATCATTTACTCCGCAAACTGGTATTTTCAAGCCTACCCCTGCAAATAGCAGGCAAACACATTGTATGGGAATTTCTGTTTTGAAATTTTAAAAAGCTTCTTCATAGTAAAAAACTGAAAGCCCGAGACAAAATTTTTGGTAGGAAAATGGAAAGAAACTAGCAGGCAAACAAGCATTTTTTTTGGTATGAAAATCACATATTTGAGGTAGCTTTTAGGTAGGAATTGAGACAAAACCTGCCATTGCCTGCCTGCAGGCATGTAGTATGAAAGCAAAACTGGCAGGATTATATCACGCAAAGGTGGGGTATGGTAGGCAGTACGTGTGGAGCAAAATGGTAGGGACAGGCAGGTCATGGTAGGCAATTGGGTGAAATCAAAAAGGGCAAGCAAAGGTGGGGAATGGAAGGCAATGGGCAGGGTGCATAAATATTTATTATATTGGTGACCGGCAATACCGACCACAACTAAATTTCTTGTTGCGCAGAAACAATGACGAATTTTGTTTGTTGTAAACGATCACGAATTTCGATGTTGAGTTGCTGGATTTGCACATGTTTGTTCTTGCACTTACAAATATTTTAAGCACAACAAGAAGTTTTGTTTATGGACGCAAAGCTGGACACCACTCATATCAGCAAAAACTTCGGCGATTTGACATTTTATTAAAACTGGCGGCACACATCTAAACTGGCACAAACTAAAAAACGCGCGGCGTGGCACAGCGTAGCTAATATAAGCCAAAAATTTTCAATATTGAAAAATTTTGAAGTAAAATTTTATATTTGTCAAAAAAAGTTCTGTCAAAATTTTCTATAAGCTGCCTTGATAGCAGCTAAAAAAAACTTTACCTTTCCCTTTCATTATCCTGCTGTAAAACTACGTTTAAAATTTGAAAACATATATATGAACATTTTGCCTGATACAGACAGGCTAGGCTACCTGTCCGTGTCACTTTCCTGCTATAAAAAACTTCAAAACAGAAATTTAAAAACAGAAATGTTTTTGCCTGCTACAGACAAGCTACCTTTCCCCACCATTAGGCTGTTATAATCAACAAGTTGTCGACAGTAAATTTTGTTTATATTATTTCTGTTTTGAAGTTTTAAAATCTTGATCAACAAGTTGTCGATAGAAAATGTTGTTTACAATATCAAATGTTCAGTATTAAAATTTTTGCACACTTATTTGTTACGCTTCAAATTAATATGCCACGCCGCGTCTTTTGTGCGTTTGTATTTTTATTTAATCGGTGTTCATTCCGTCGGTTTGTTATGTAAATATTTTCCCAATCGCCTCGATCTATACTGATCTACATCAGGAGGTGACCAGCGACTGGATCTTTTTGCCATTTTCGTTCACAACATAATCTTTTTGTTGTACAAAACGCGTTTTGTTATTGCTTACATCGATAACAATAACAAGGCGACACAATAACAATGTGAAGCAGCAGAAATATGCGTAACCAACAACACATCTTCGAAGCGTTTGATTTTTGCGAAAATTCAACTAACAAAATTTGTCGGTGTTGTTGTACAACAAGAAGTTTTGGTTGAGGCCGGGATGATTGTCACCCATGATCTAAATCATATGTTTATGATCCCTACCTTTCCCTATCTTTCCCTACCATTCCCAACCATTTTGCTTCCAGATTATTGTCCACCTTACCCTGCCTGAGCCTACCATTTTGCTTACACCTGTTTGGCTACCATACCCTACCTATGCCTGCCATTTCCCTACCAATTTTATTTTCATGCTATAGCAGGGAACAAGCAGCTTTTGTCCACATTCCCACCTTCGCCTACCTCAAAGCTTCTTAAAATGTGATTTCAATACCTACCTTACCCTGCTTGTGCCTACCATTTTGCTTACACCTGTTTGGCTACCATACCCTATACCAACTTTTTTTTTCTTCTCTTTAATTAAAATTTTTATACCTCCTTCTTTATTTTTTAATTTTTGTTCCCCTTTTTTTTCATATATATATTTTTTTTTTCATATATATTTATTTTATATCTTTTTTTTCTTCTTTAAAAATTTAATAATTAATATTATTATCTTTTTTCAGGGGTTGGGAACGGAACGAACGAAAAGCAAAAGTTCCGAGCGCAAACGTTTCAATCGGAACTTTTGCTCAAAAGTTCCGGCTCAAAAGTTCCGCTCGGAACTTTTGCATACAAAAAACGTTTGAATCGTTCCGACAAAGAACGTTCCGATGAAGAACGATTGATTCGTTCCGTTTAAAAGTTCCAATGTGTATGGATTCACATCTAGGTGTGTCGTTGGAACTTTTTTTGGGTGAATCGCTTCCTGTGGGCCTAGATACGCATCCAGGTGCGTCATTGGAACTTTTTTCGGTGAATCTGTTCCTGTGGGCCTAGATACGCATCCTGGTGCGTCATTGGAACCTTTTTGGGTGAATCTGTGCCTGTGGGCCTAGATACGCATCCTGGTGCGTCATTGGAACTTTTTAGGGTGAATCGCTTCCTGTGGGCCTAGATACGGATCCTGGTGCGTCATTGGAACTTTTTTGGGTGAATCGCTTCCTGTGGGCCTAGATACGCATCCAGGTGCGTCATTCTGATAAAAGAGCTAAATAAATGAGACTCCTAATTTAGATTACTTATATATCTACGCTGTATGTCAGTCCAAATGGGCATGATCAGTATATTGTGACCTGTGAACCGCCCACTTATAACGCATACTATAAAATGTCTCTACTTTAAAATTTCCCATGTGATCTAACCTTCCCAACTGGTTTATTTTGTTAATCATACCAATTGATATATTGAATTTTTTCATAATAATTCTGCATGATTTTCCCTTATTTATCTCCTCTGCAACATATTTTTTTTAAATCATTGTTTTTAGCAGCACCCATATTGAAAGTGCTAAATTAATGAAATATTTTTTCCGAAGATTGATTAGAATTGTATCACAATTATAACAAAAAATTTCACTTACGAAATTTATTTATTTTCAGTCAATTCTGTTCACAATCTTATTTTTACTTTTTTAAGAAATAACTTAGTTTGAAAATAACTGCACTCTTCTTAAATGTTGTCAACGAATAAGGAATGAAGGGAGAATGGTACAATATGAGAATTGGGATGGTCGTGTAATATGCGTGGTATAAAAAATACTAATACTATATTGGGAACACTTTTGTCAGTCATTGTATCTATGATATTTCTATAACATAGCTTTTAGTCTTAATTTAAATTATCGCAGAGCTGGTTATTTGAAATTATTTACTATATGCCATGTAGGAAAAAACGGTGGGCCGAAGGTTCTCTCAGTCTTGCGTCAAGAATGCATTGCTCTGGGTCAGGTCTGGTACTCAAAACTGGATGAATACTGGTTAAGCCTTGGAATGATAAGAAGGGCACTGGCTCTAAGTATTCGGCTGTCATTTCTGGTATTTCTGATGTGACGGACATTTTCAAATTATAAAGTTCAAGATTTTGAAAAAATGGTCTGAAACAAGTGAGCTTGATAGCGTAACGGGTAGATCTCCGGACTTGTACGCAGGAAATTCGGGTTCAATTCTTAAGCGTTTTTTTTTTAATTAATGTATGATTTGGACGCTTGGTGTTGGCTGAATATCCATTCACAAAGACATGTGTCAGTCAAAAATAAAAATACACGTGTATCATCATTTTGAAAATTGGGACATAAAAACTTTTTTATAGTTAGTTAATGTGGGTTAAATATTGAATGAAATCATATGAAAAAAATATATTATTTAAATTTTTATTATTGAAGACTTGTATTCAAATAGTATAAACTTTTTATAGATTGCGTTAACCTATTAACAATCCATTTAACCGTTTTTGACTTTTTCTTTTACAAATATTAGACAAATCGTATTAAGGGTGTGTGCGAGTTCGACTAAATTACTGAAAAAACTAAATTGTACATGTTTTTATTTGACCGACATTCGGTAACCGGTAATTGTTAGTCTCTAATAAATCAATTCTCATATGTTTGCTGTCTTACAATATAGATCAATTTAGTTTGCTTGAAAATTTTCTAAATTGAAAAGTAATTTACACACAAGGTTTTAAAGTGTTCAAATGTCATACGAAAAAATGGCTGACCAATTTTTCTTGGGTTCTCCAAAAATAAGTAGCATATAAGGGTTAAACGAGATAAGTAAAAAAAAAAATTTTAAATATTATTTTTTTTTTGTGGAGATATCTTAAAATCGAAATATCTTAATTAGTTGCAGATAAATTTAGTACTGGCATGTTGGTAAGGATCCTACTAAGCAGTACGGACTGTGTTTGGTTGATCCGAGATGATCTAAACAAGTTATATTCCATTGAAAATACACAATTAAAAAAAAAATTTAAAATTAAAAGATAAGTTTAACTACACATAACTACCTAAACAAATAGAACTAAAATACAATTTTTACCTTAAATTGTTCGCATTAATATTCTTAATGTAACTACTAAAAATTATCAGATTCCAATTAAAATGGCGATTCTACAGCGATTTGTATACAGTATTGACAATTACATTTTTTTGATAAAAAAATGATATCAAAATAAGCTCACTTTATATGACCGTAAGCCCTTGGGTCAAATGACTTGTAAAGCTGATTTTCTACATTATTAATGTGTTCAAATTACGAAAAACGAAGAAAAAAGTTTAAATCCAAAACTTTTAGTTACCTCCAATGCGAGTGTTTTGACTATGTTTTTTACCAATGTGAGCCCATTCACGCCTGGCGTTTCCTACATTGGTACCCAAGCATATGTCTGTTAGTTCTGGCTGAGTCTTGGGCGAGAACTACTTAACCAGACCAGCATTTGTCACTTCTGGCTAAGTCTTGGGCAAAGGTGTTTTAACCAAGCATTGATTTGTCAATTCTGGCTGAGTTTTGGGCGAGAACTACCTTACCAGGTCTTGGTCTCCCAGTTCTGGCTCAGTCTTGGGCGAAGATTTATTAGTCAAGCATTAATCTGCCAGGGCTGGTTGAGTCTTCAGGAATATTGATCTCAAGTTTGTACCTAATATATTACATGTGTTATATTATAAATGTATGTACACTTACTAATATATGCACTAACTACACTAACTAATAAATATAAATATATATATATATATATTTATTTTTTTTTTAAATTGGTTACTTAATTTTTTTAAATTGGTAAGCAAAATTATTTTTAAGTGGCAACCCTGGTCCCAACACTTTAAGTGAAAATATAACACGCACAGCTCAAAATGGTGAGAGAGCTCGGCTTAAGATCTTATAGGCCTGTAGTGCCAAACTATTATTATTGTAATTTTTTTTCATATTTTTTTATCTCTTATTTTTTTCTCTTTTTTTTCTTTAAAAATTAAAAATTCTTTTTAAGAAAAAAAAATATTTAATATCTATATATATATATATATATTTTATTCATTTTACTAATATGTTTCCGTTTTTTTTTTTATTCAATTATTAAAACTTTTTTTTTATTTCAACTACACTAAATATTTTAATGTATAAATCGCTTTTTTTTAATATTACATTTTTTTGTTTATTTATATCTGTTAAAATATTAATATTTATTACCTTCTTTTTTTATTTTATTTTTTTTTTATTCTAATAATATATATTTTTTGTCTTTTTTTTTTTGTTTTAACTGTACTAAATATTAATATATCTCTCTTTTTTTTAAATTTGAATACTTACTGACATGTTTCTTCTTTTTAAAGTACTTTAAATTATTATAAATAAGTTCTTCAAATTCATTTAAAATGTATTTGTTATATTTAAACTTATTCAAATTGAATTATATTTATGTACAAAAGTATCTATAGCTAGTATCTGCATGTAAATAAATATAATTAGAGTTGCGATTTATTTTTTAAACATGTTTAATATTTTATTATAAGTATATTTTCGTGTACTTATGTAAGTCATATTATATGATATTTATTTGCATTGTTTATGGTATCAAAAAAAAAATCATGATCTGCATTTATATGCCAGCTATGAACGCTCGCTTTACGTATGATTGCATATGTGCTTCAGCATGAAACATGCAGGTCAGTAAGACAATTGTTGGTTTGCGTTACCTGCATTAAATACGACAATTGTATGACGAATTTTCATTTAATTTTATATGAAGGCAATTTGTTGCCTTTTCTTAATTTATTTCTTTTCTCAATTGATGATTATCTAACTTTAAAACTATAAGTAATAATAATAGTTTGGCACTACAGTCCTGTATAGAACTTCGGCCGAGCTCTCTCACCATTTTGAGCTGTGCGTGTTATATTTGTACTCAAAGTGGTGGGACCTACAGTTTATTGCCGAATCCGAACGGCGGGTGAGAGCTTTTTCATAGGCAATGGTTTTACTCTCGTAGGTTTGCCATTTACTGACGAGAGGTAGCGCGGTATAGAAAAATGTTTCTATGAAAAGATGTTGTTAGCCCCAGTCCAGGCTTGAACCGGGGACCTTTCGGCTCGCAGTCCAACGCACTAACCACTGAGCTACCGCGGCTACTAAAACTATAAGTTCTTCTCCTAAAATAGTTATATATAAGTATATATATTCTTTTTTTATTTTTTATTACTAAATTATTATTTTTAATATGCCCTATGTTTTTTTTGTATTATTATATTTTTTCTCTTGTTTTTACTTACTGTTTTCCTAAACTATTTATATTTATTCCTTCCTCTAAATGACGAATTATTTAAGGTTTTATTTAATAATTAATCTATACTTTATGGTTAGATTTTTTTTTCTATCATAATGTGGTAATCTACGAGTTTAATTGTAAACACATAGCTAATTGGTTTTATATTGTTACTTTTATGGGTTCTAACTTAGGTTGATATTATAATATTTTTAGTTTTAAAGGCATACACTATTTGTGATATGCCTTTAACAAATTATTATGAATTTTCTTATCTTTGTTTTTGATCAATATCGTCTTGGTCACTGGCCCACTTTCCTCTACGACCACGTAGGGTCTCTTCCAAATTGGAGTGAACTTATTGTTCCTAGTTTGGTTTTTCATTAAAATCATGTCGTGTGGTTTGAATTGTATAGGGTTGAGGTTCTTGTCGTACAGTTTTTTCGACACCTCCTAGGCCCTACATTGATTTTGCCTGACGATCTCGTGTGATCGCTGTATTTGGTACTTTAGTACCTTATTGTGGTCTTCTGCGTTATACAAAGGTGATAATTTACGTTTTAAATTCGTAGGCAGGCATTCGTACAACGTACGGAATGGTGTTTGACCCGTTGACGTATGCACCGTGTTATTATGAACATGCATTGCAGAATTTAACCATTGGTCCCAGTTACACCCATCCTCTTTAGCAAAACTACGTAAATATTCAGCTAGTGGACGATGACTTCGTTCCAATGACCCATTAGCCTGTGGATGGTAGGGTGTTATATGTAATTTTTTAATTCCTAACAATTTACATGTATCCGAAAATAGTTTGGAAACGAAGTTCGATCCATTGTCTGTTACCAATACTTTGGGTATATTGTGGAGTGTAACTATTTCGTTGAAAAATGCTTTTGCTACGGTGTTGGCTTCAACAGCGGGTATAGCCACACAGCACATAAATTTAGAAAAATCGTCTTGAAACGTTAAGTTGTATTTATTCCCTGAAATGGTTTCAGGCAGAATACCACCAGGTCCATGTACACTTTGTCAAAGGGTGTGACTGGCGTATCAGTTAGAACCATTGGCATCTTCGTCAGCCTTGAACTCTTGTTTACCTGACATTTTGAACAATTCTTCACATAATCCTTTATTTGCTTGTGCACACCCTTCGATCGGTTCTGTTGCCGAATTCTTAAAAATGTTTTTACGCCACCTTGGTGACCACCTAACGGTGAATCGTGAAAATCTTTAATTACCGTCTCTATGCCCCGAGGTTCAGTTAGAATTATTATATTGTCATTTACCTTTGTTATCAAATCGTCAGGATCGCATTCTGACTGTTTCTTATCGTCTTCCTTGTCTCTTTTCATGGTTTTCGAACGTGTTTGTATTACAACTACTTTTTCAGTATTATTCGGTATGCGGCTAAGCGCATCCGCGTTTAAATTACTTTTTCCCGGTTTATAATGAATTTCGAAATCATATTCCGATAATGTGTCGGAAACGCGCAAGACGTGATGTCTGATCTTTTAAGTTTGCTATACCCTTTAGGGGCTGATGATCTGTATATTATATCCCAAAAGATATGCCCTAAAATTCGTTGTTGCCCATACAATTGCCAAAAATTCTTTTTCTATAGTAGAATAGCGTGTTTCCGCATCGTTAAGAGACTTACTGACTTACTGGCAAACTTCACCTTGCGAAAGAACCGCGCCAATTGCTTCGTTACTGGAGTCTGTCGTGAGCAAAACGGGTTCGGTAAAATCCAGATACGCTAGTATGGGTAGTGACATAATTGCCACTTTAAGTTTTAAAAATGAATTCTGACAATTGTCATTCTATGTGAACTTAGCGTCCTTTTTAAGCAAACAATTTATTGGTAATGACAGTTTCGCCATACCTCCTATAAATTTTCAGTAATATTTAATGAAGCCCAAAAATGCTTGAACTTTCTTCCTATTTTTTGGAACTGGAATATTTTTTACACATTCTACTTTGGCTGGGCACCTAACTCAGAAGACTTATGTCCTAAATATATAACCTCGCGTCGGAAAAACTGACATTTCTCTGTATTTAATTTCAAATTATGTTCTCTCAGCTTTTGCATAACCTTGCATAGCCTATGCTCGTGTTCTGCTAAATTATTTCCATAAACCACTAAATAAACGAAACAGTCAATACCCTGTAAACCTGTTGGTATGTGGTTCATTCGTTAGACCGAATGGCATTCTGTTAAATTCAAAATGACCAAGGCCTGTACTGAAAGCAGTTTTTCCTTTGTCATTGTCTTCAATGACAATACCTGTTTTTTGGTACTTTTTAGGTACCAATAATAATGGGGAATTCCAAGGTGACATGCTTGGTGAAATAATTCCATCGTCTAACATCTTTGATACTTGTCTATTAATCTCATTTCTATGCATGTGAGGAAGTTTACACTGTTTCTGATTTATTGGTGGCTGATTCCATTGTGTGGGAATTTCATGTTTTAATATCGGAGTGAATGTTAATTCATCCCCTTCCAAATGAAAAACGTCATGATATGACAAGCAAATATTGTTAAAATTTGAAAATTGCGGCTTGAAATTGCTATCAATGGTCACCTCCTTATCGGTTGCATTTAAAATTGATGTATATACTCTTTTTTTTCTAACATTCCTTCAATTCTCTCCCAAATATACTCTTGGCTGAATTTTCTATTTGTTTAACAAAACTATAGGAATTCTTCTTTTTAGCGGCAATGATACAACCATGGTCGTTCTGGGCTGTACCCTGTTTTGCTGATTAAAATTAATATTTTCTATATCTTCCAATGATTTTAATGGAAATTTAACAATTTGATTTTTGTCTTTATCAAAAAATGTAATTTTTTTATTTAGCGCATTTATCATAGATCTGTTCCAGAGATTGTCACGCCCGACTATTTCATCTGCTGGTACCCCTTGTTCAAGTGACACTACGTGTAGCGTTAAACTCAGGTTTTCTATGTTTGTGTGCTTAATCTTAGTGGAGCCTAAGGTTCTAGCGCATATACCAAAAGCAGCGCTCAGAGCTTTCTGAATATTTTTATTAAAATTCGGCAATATGTCATCCTATTTTCTTTAATCAGGCTGGCCCTAGCTCCAGAATCCACTAACATAGTAAGATTTCCATTCTTTGCTGCCTTTACATTGAAGTACCTTGAATTAACACATCACTCGTATCGGATATCTTGAAGATAATTTCATTTTCCTTGACATACATTTTCTCTTAAAATTATTAACAATTGGATACAATTTAATTTTACAAATTGTGCATTAATTATACACTTCTGACGATAAAACGCACATAACGCTAATAATAGAAAGATATATTGAAATTACTTCATTTCAAATTATACTCGCGCATGTATGTATGTATTCACAGTCTTGTCAGACGTTTGATCTACAATTCCCACTTTTTTATACCCTACACTAAGAGTGAAAGGGTATATTCAGTTTGGTACGCCGTTTGTAATACCCAGAAGGAAGCATCTCCGGTATGGAAAAGTATATATATTCTTGATCAGCATGACCTCCTGAGTCGATTTAGCGATGTCCGTCTGTCTGCCTGTCTGTCTGTCCGTTGAAATCCCTACTACTTTTAAAATTGAAGATCTAGATAAATGAAACTTATAACTTAGATTACCAATATACCTACGCTGTACGTGCGAAAAAATTTGCGAGATCGGTCCATGTGACCTATGATCCGACCACTTATGTTCAAATACCTCATATAAAATGTACATATAAAGATCAATTTTCATGTATACGTGCTTAGGTAAACTTTTTTGGTCAAATATATATTGATATCATGCTCAAATACATGATAATAATGTTTTCCGGCGAAAAGACTTGTGGTTCACAAAAAAAATCGAAATTCGGTACACCTACCCATTTGTAAATATGGGTATCAAATGAATGGAAATTGTTCCACACATATGTGTAGGGTATTTATAGTCGGCTTAGACCGACTATAATTTTGATAATCCTAACTATCATAATTAACCTGCTTTAAAATTCCCCATGTGATCTAACCTTCCCAACTGGTTTTTATTCGGTTTATTTTCGATTTTATTATTCTTGATTTTAATAAATTTGACTTCCGATTTAATCGGTTTTACTTTCTTTACTTTATTCGCTTACTTTACAATTTGTTTATTTGTAATTTCCTTAATTCCTATATTCTGGTTATTTTTCGCGTCAAGTTGTGTTTTATTATTATTTAGTTCATTATATGTTTTTGTTGGAAGATTTCTATCTTAATTTTTTTCTTTATTTTCTGCGTTAATAATATTAGCTGTTTTATTTTGTTGTAGTGTCCTCTTTGGAACTTCTACAACTAATGGCTTTACTACACTATTTGCTAAGGGTCCCAGTTTAGTGGCCTTGACTGGGCCGCTTCTAGCTTCTCTGTGGAACGCTATTATTGTTCCATGCATCATATTTGTGTTTGGCATAACAATTCATAATAACATGCCCGTCCATTCTGCACCAAGTGCAATATTTATCGGACCTATTTGCAAAATTTCAATTACCATTATTTCCTTGAAACACTCGTGTCCCCCTCTTTGGCACCAATCGCATCTCAATCGTGGAGCAACCCCCTTGGTTCTGGATACCACCTTGACCATTTACCTGAGGTTCGGGTGGCTGAATTCCTTGCGGAACAGTGTGTCCTGAAAAACCATTCCGACATGAACAATGTGACGATGTTCATGTCCATAAGAACGACAGTTACTGCAATACGTAGTGTTTCTCCGTTTTTTTTTATTTCTTAATAGACTATTGTCACGAAGTTCTTTGTACTTACTAGGTCAAAAGCATCTACCTGTAAACGAACCTAACGCCTTTAATAAAATCCGCCATTTGTTCAGGCTGCAGTTCTGCCCTTACCATTTCACATCCTTCAATAAACCGGCGAATGTCGGTTCTCAGCGACGATGAGTCCGCACCTGCAAAGTATGGCACTGCATTTTTAATAAATTTCGCGACTTCGCCGTATCACATGTTGCCCTGCGTTGTAATGTCATCAGTCTCTATATTATCCTTATATTATAAGGATGTTTTGTGCGCTGTCTTACCTTCCTCGTTCAAATATCTACGCGCGTCCAACTCCTGTATATACTAGTCCCTTGCCTGGCGTCTGATAAATTCCTCTGATCAATTCCTCAACCTTAAGTTATCCTCTTCTATATTAGCTGATTCCTCTAACTCAACTGTACGTTTTATACAATAGTCGTATAAACGTTTCCGCAATACATTAACTAATTCCTAAATCATTAAAAGCGATTTGATTTTTAGATTATGAAAATTTAATAATTCTTCTACTATTTTATCTGCCTCCCCTAGACAAATGCAGACTTCTAGATATGTTATCTTTTAATAATGTTGTATTATCTTTATTTAGTATTGTTGGTACACATTTTCAACAAATCTGTCCAAATCGATAGATTGCTTTTGAATATACGCATTAAATTCATTAGCATCTGCATTAAATATTTTCAATAAATTTAAAACGTTTTCTTTTATTTAAAAAAAAAAAATACATCAAGTTGTAATAGAAAATTCCAATGAAACAAAAATGTTACCCAAACAACAACGAAATCAATTTTGGCATTCATGAAGTATAACTATAAACTAAATATTCCCTGAATTATCGATAAAAAAAATTATGTGTATATTGGGTTACTCAAGATTATAAAAAAAAAAAATTTAATATAAATTGATTTAAAAAAAAAAATACTTTATTTTCGAAATCAAACACAAAAGTTTTTAAATCATAGTCGCTTTCCTCTATATTACTTGATTTTAATTTAAATTTAATCAAATCATTTAGTTTTTATTTGTTATACATTGGATGGTTTGGATTCTCAGTGTTATTTCAATTATTATATTGTCCCTTTTTTTCAGACAATTTGTAAACTATTGATTTTTAATAAAAATAAGTTTAAATTAAAATTTATGTAATCGCTGTTACTTTGTAATTATTTTCATAGTACAGAAGACGTTTAAGAGAAATGTCAAGTGTAAATGTATTATATAGAATATTATAATATATTAAAATTTCAAATGTTATTTCTGACAGCACATTCAGAAAATATATTGATTTCTTTATCACATTTTATTTTTCATTTAATTTGATATAAAAATGAATTCTCTTTATCAACAGCCATCAGTGCTGCGAAAATCTGATATGTTTTGAATATAAATATTTGTTTGATTTTATATTGTTCTCGTTTAATATTTAATGAAAATTATAATTTGCATACTAATAGTATGAATTATTTTATTATACACTAGAGCGTCCGAAGTTCGGATTCGCAGGGTTTTCATTTATATATTTAATTTTTATATTTATAAATTATTTAGAATGTTTAAAAAAAATTTATTTATAACTTTAAAAAACTCTCCCTATCTTTATAACAATAAAAACAATATATAATTTAATCTAGTTTTCAAAGCTCCATTTTTTTATTTAAAAAAACAAATAGTTATAATTTTAACCACTTACCATATTGGTTACTTTTCGTTCACGTTCTCCTTCCTTCCTTCCACTCTCGGTCCTTGAGAGGTTGGTACTAGAGATGGGCGCGTGCCTGTTTTTGATGGCACGGACACGCACAGGCACGCCGATAGGTGGCACGCACGAGCCCGACGAGTAAAATTACAGGAACGCACGAGAAGCACGTTAAAACACGGGATTTTAAAAGACACGAAAAAACAAGACACAGCACGGAAAAACACGACAAAACACGAAAAAAGCACGGAAAAACATGAACAAACAAGCAAAACGTGAAAAATAATACCGGAACCGTTTAGATTTTTGGAACCAGAATCGTTATTAAATATGTATTGAACGGGAACTGGAATCGAAACACATATTTTTATTTCTGGTTGGAATCGGTGCCGCTATTTTAAAAATATCGGAACCAGAACAGATATTATGGTCCCTGTCAGGGAACGCAAAGAACCGGAATCGGAACCGTTATAAAAAATGTATGGAACCGGAATCGAAACCCATTTTATGTGTTGGTTGAAAGCGGAAACCACAATTTAAAAAATCTTCGAACCCGAACCGGAACCAATATTCCAAAAGGTTTTAGTCCCTGTAATAAATAATTCAAAAATTAAGTTTGATACTGTTTTATTCTCTTAAATCCATGAGTAAAACTAAAACAACAGATTGTTAAGAGAAGGCTAAAATACCACGATTTTTTTTTATTTTCTGAAGTTGGAAGGGTTTTTATACCCTACACTAAGAGTGAAAGGGTATATTCAGTTTGGTACGCCGTTTGTAACACCCAGAAGGAAGCATCTCCGGTGTGGAAAAGTATATATATTCTTGATCAGCATGACCTCCTGAGTCGATTTAGCGATGTCCGTCTGTCTGTTGAAATCCCTACTACTTTTAAAATTGAAGAGCTAGATGTGACCTATGATCCGACCACTTATGTTCAAATACCTCATATAAAATGTACATATAAAGATCAATTTTTATGTATACTTGCTTAGGTAAACTTTTTTGTTCAAATATATATTGACATCATGCTCAAATACATGATAATAAAGTTTTCCGGCGAAAAGACTTGTGGTTCACAAAAAAAAATCGAAATTCGGTACACCTACCCATTTGTAAATATGGGTATCAAATGCATGGAAATTCTTCAGCGATTGAATGTTTGTAGTTATTTTCAGGATTCGTATACCCTGGTGACTTATATATCACTTTGAATGGTAACCACACATATGTATAGGGTATTTATAGTCGGCTTAGACCGACTATAATTTTGATAATCCTAACTATCATAATTACACCTACTTTAAAATTTCCCATATGATCTAACCTTCCCAACTGGTTTTAAATTGAGGTAGAAACTATAAAAAAAAATGTTTAATGGGCGCGTGCCTGATTTTGGAGGCACGACAGTGAATAGCACGCACGGAGTTTTGCACGAACGAACTCAAACTCGGGCGTGACACGAAAAAGCACGGTACGCGCCCATCTCTAGTTGGTACCGACGTACCGGCTGCGCCAAATGTTGAAAAGTCGTTTCCTAATGTTTTCCACTGTTGAAATAACTTTACACTTTTATATTTACTTTTAAATTTTAATGTTACTTTTTATTTAACACTACCTCTACTTGAGGTTGATTAAACTACAATCTTTTAAATTGCAACGAACTTTATTAACAATACCTTCGTTGCAAGCTTTTCTTAAATTCTATTTTCACTATGTTCTAGTGAGTTTTCACTTTCACTCAATTTTGGTGTACGTGACTTTTGAAGAAAGTCCCACTTGTAGTTTTTCTCTGACACCAATTGCGAAATAGTATAATTGTTGGAGAACCACTGCTTTGCTTATTTTAACATAGACCCTTAATCATGCAATGAAAAATTGTATTGCAGCCTCTGTTAACTGTGTAAGTTAACTTGAAAGAGGTGTGGAATAAACAAAGCATTAGCGCTTTGCCAAATTATTATCATTGTTGCCAGCGTGAAGCGTTGGAACAATGTTATGAACATGTTGCGGTAAACCTTAAGTACACATGCTAAACACATGATGCGCTCTACAAATGTGAAGCAACTTCCAAAATTGTGTGAGTAGTGAATATCCATAAGGAAAAGAAAAATGTTGTGAACTAATTCACAATACTATAAGAATGCTCCATTTATTCGTAAAAACACTTGCGAAACTGCCATTTTAAATTAAAACTATTTGATTTAAAAAGTTATTCAGCCTTATCGTGAATAACATTTTTACCCTTGGTGGAAAATAGGTATTGTGAACAATGTTCGAAAAGTGAAAAAATGTTTCCCCAAAAAATGTACGTATCATGAACAACATTTTTGAGGAAAAATTACCCCTGTTTCGCCGAAAAAATTCATCCAATATTTCATCGGGGAAAAGAATTAATTAAAAACAAAACACTTTAATTAACTATACTTTTATTTATAATATGTTAACAAATATCTATGGATAGCATCAAAATTATTTAATTAAAAGTTATTTACACATTTATACACAAATAAATTACAGATATATTCAACCACCGCAAAAACTTCACCGGCTGGGGAATATCTTAATTTTTTAACTCTTGAAAACTGAACACAATCTAATCACAACATTTTCTTAAATGAAAAACTACAATTTAGAGTCATTTTATATGCTTTTAATTGCAGTTTAACATAATTTTAACGTCAATATTTATTATTTTTTTATTTATATATCTGAACTATTATTTTACAACTTTATTATCTGAAACGATAAAAATAACCAAAAAACCAATTATAAAAAAATCTGTGCATTCGAATTTCAAACAAAATTTCAGAGTAATTGCTGTTCCTGTGAGATTGACGATACCAAAAAATTATACCTGGGAACAAAAAATTCCAAAGGGAATAGAATATTCCCCAAGTGTTCACGATATGGCTGATTGAGTACGTTGAGAACACTCAACTGAGAACACTCAAGAGTTGCGGAGCTCCTCAGTAACTACTCGTTTATTGTTACTGAATACATCGGTTACATACAACTCTTAAATAAACTCTATTTTTGTTCAAAAATATTCATATTTATTAAATCAATGTCAGCAATTGTGCAACTGGCATGTTAACCGCAACATGTGGAGTGAGCGGTCGTCAATTTTCCATCATGGAACGTCCTGAATGCACCCTATGTCTTCTTTGATTGTATTGCACTATTGTTAACACTCAACTGTTACAGTTATTCAACTCAGTTTGATCACTATAACTATTTTTCACATTAATTTACTTATTTAACTAATTACCGTTTCTTTAAGATATGTGATGACTTCAAAACACGGTATTATCAGAAAGATTACCTGCTATCTTTAAACTGGCCACTGTGTTTAAGCAAATTTGATGTTGTGGAGACGCGAATAAAAGACGGCGGGACTATTCGAGAGCTTAACGAGAGTATTGGCAGTTCGAAATGTAATATGTTATATGCTTACACAGAAAAAAAAATTGCATAAATATTATGTGTAGAGAACATAAACAATTTCCTCATAATATTTATGTATAAATTCTAATATTTGTGAATTGTTCATAATAATGGTGAATCCAAATATATATATTTTATGTATTAGTTACATACAAATTTCTGATTTGGGGTTTCTGAAGGGTTTGTAGAGTTGGTTTGTGTATAAGACATATTTGGTTTGGAAACAAACTACATAATCGAATATCGATATTCGAAATATATTCTAAAATCTTTGAAATCGAATATTTTCAGTCGAATATACAAGTTTTTACAATTTTTTTGTTTTATTTCGTAAACATTTTTATTCAAATGTTATGTTAAGAAAACGAATGCGTAACAACTAAAATTAATTGATAGAAGCAGAGACGAAATTGATGGAGTCGGAGGAAGAACTTGGTGTTGGTAAAATATATGGTATTGTGTAAAGGTAAACGTGTAAGATAAATAAAATAAATAAATGACAGCTCTGCAATATGAAACAATAAAATATTTTTTTTTCTAAATAATATTAAATAATGTAAAATTACATAAATGTTGAGATTGTGTACATAAAATTTATAAAAATTTGTACATAAAATATATGGAATTAATACATTAATACGATGAAATTGGTCATTGGTTGAGGTACTCGACAAAATACATAAATTAAATGTACAAATACATAAATGTTGAGTATCTTTTTTTTCTGTGTATATTTCATGTGTTAACTTAAACATTTATTTGTAGACACACAAATTGTAGTGCGAATAATGGCTTTCGCAACGGACCCACTACAAACAAATCAAAAACAATACTACCAACGACCAAGGAATCGTAAAATACGATGATTTTAATAAGGAATGTGCAAAGTGTTTCTGACTCGATTAAAAAGGAATTCCATTTAAATATTAACCCATATATTATATGTGCTGGAATAGACATTAAGAATAAGTATTTTTTAGTAATTATTTATAAATTTAATAGTTGCCTTCGACGTGTGCTTTAAAATATATAAAATTTTTAATTTAGAATTTAAATTTTAGAATGAATTTTTGACCCCCTTTCGGGGGTCATGGACTACTCCAAAGCGTACCATTAGTCTTCTAATGGTGTTCGAATCGATTTCCGAAATAAAAATGTTTGGGTCATAAATGGATTTTTGACCCCCTTGTAGGGGTCATGGACCCCCGAGAGTGGTACCATTCGATTTCCCACGATGCCAATTTTTCATCGGGGGAAAGAAGTAATTAAAAACAAAACACTTTAATTAACTATGCTTTTATTTATAATATGTTAACAAATATCTATGGATAGTGTTTAATTATATATAGGATATATTTATATCGCGATGGTATTTCAGAATAGTGAAGCCACGCTAGTTTATTACATATGCCGTTAGGTATATTAGTCTTGTCTGTGCACAAGATAAGTTTAAGGATAAACCCTTGACATATGTTTATGTTTTCCAGACCACGTGTGTGAATTGTTTGAAGTGCATGCACGTGCATCGCAGGGGTTTATGTATTTATATAAATTAAGTATTAGGATATTTTAGTTTAAGAATTATTTAAGGTATAAATATAAGTGATATTATTTTAATAAAGAGAGTTCGTTCGAAACCGCCGTTGTGTCGTGTTGTTATTGAGTAAAAGTATTTTCATGGTGAACCCTGTGTTAAGTTCCCGTGACTTAAAAGTGAAAAACATTTATATAAATAAATAAATTAATCTAATTTACATTATTTTGAATATTGAGTTTTCCCCCACCAGTGGTAAGAGACTCAATAACAAAAACAAAAAAAAAATGTAAAAATTTATTATTTATATTAAATATAATAATTATTAATTGTGAAATTTTTTTAAAATATACATATACGTATATAAATAAAAAGGTGGAATTAGTGATATATAAAAATAAAAAATATATTAAAAAATGGATCCCACCTCAATCATTGCAAAACAAGACACTATGGGAAAAGAAATAGTGATCTTGTACAATGAGATGACAGCGCAAAAGTACGTAACGCGGGAACAACTCCAGAGGTGGAAGAACGCACTGGAAAATCTTCGGAAGAATTTCGAGGAAAATGATGAGAAGTTGAAAAACCCTTCTCACACATTAAAGAAGAATGCATATTAAGAGAAAAAATATGCAAATCAGGTACGTATGCATATAGTATCTTGTAAAACATTGCTAAGTAGCATTAAAGATAAAGTAGATTTAGAAATAGCTAATTCTATGGGAGCCTCAGTAGCGGAGGAGACAGAAAATAGAACGCCAATAGAAAAAATGATACCAGTTCATACAAATCAAGGCGTAGTTAGGAAATTCCAATATGCATTATCGGAATTTACCGACACTTGGGAAACTTTCAAAGCTGGAGTAGATAGTTTTGATAGTGTTAAAGAAGCTAAACGTTTAGCTGAAAATTCATTCATGAACTCTATTGATATTTTCAACGATGATGAACTAACGGAATCATTTTATTCGTTGAAAGCTGAGTTTCATGCCATATCTAAAAAACAGAAAGTTGATCGGTAGAAAACCAGGTTTATAGAATTCCTGCAATTGAGATACCAATGTTTGACGGTGATTACACTAAGTGGAATCCGTTCAAAGAACTGTACCTTCAATTAATAGACAGCAGAGAAATTTAAAATACCCAAAAGATGTGTATTTTGAAATCGAAGCTAAAAGGTGCAGCAGCGAATACAATTTTAAATCTTCCATCGACTGAAGAAAACTACCCAATTGCATGGAAGCTACTTGATGCAAAATATACAAATAAAAGTAACTTCTGTAACTTCCATTTATTTTAAAAACCTTGTGGATGCACCATTGGTAAATGAAAATACCAATTGTGTTAAACAGTTTCAAGACACAATCCAAGAAAGTTTGCAAGCGCTCAATGCTACAAAGATAGCTTCAGATGAGTTACTTCAAGCTTTTATATGTTTTGTATTAGTCCGAAAAATGGACGACAATTTAAGAATGAAGTTCGAGACATCATTAAAAATTGCAAAGGAAATTCGATAGGTGGATTCCTTATTGACATTTTTAGAACATGAGTTCTATGCTTTGAAGGCTAGCCAGAAAACAATCACAAATAAAAGTGATGTTAATCAAGCGAAACCTATGAAAAAAGCATTAGTGTCAAAGGTGGCAAAATGTTTCATGGGCTGTGGATCCATACATTTTGCTTTCCAGTGTACAAGGTTTAGAAATTTAAATATAAATGAAAAATGGAATAAAGTTAAGCTTAATAATTTGTGTAAAAAATGTTTAAGAAGCGGACATACAAGCTCTCAACAGCAATCATCCAAATTGCGGATAAGCAAGGCAATTGGATATATTGCAGAGGGTTGCTTGATAGTGGTTCTCAGGTCAGTTTCATAAGAAAAGGTTTAAAACAGAAGTTAAAGTTGCAAAGTCAACACACAAACAAATCAATTGAAGGGATAACAAACAATATATCTCATATAAATGAAAGATTGTACGTTAATATAAAATCAAAAAATTCAAATTTTTCTGAGTTAGATGTTTTAGTTATACCTTAAATTGTTTCCGAGGTTCCTGTTAAAAAAGTTGTTGCAGGAGATATTCCGAAACATATTAGATTAGCTGATCCGAACTACTTTATACCTAGTAGTATAGATATGCTCATTGGAGCTAAACTAGGAAGATCAGATTTGAAGTTAGAGAAAAATAACGAGATCAAAATTCAGTATCATGACTTTATGCGAAAGTATATGGAACTTGGACATATGGAGTTGTTGAAAAATAATGAAGAAGCTAAATATTATTTGCCACATCATTATGTTTTGCGACCAGAAAGTACTTCAACTAAATTGAGAATTGTTTTTGATGCTTCATGTAAAACATCTACAAATATAGCTCTAAACGATTTGATGTACACTGGTCCACGTCTACAGGATGATTTATTTAATATTTTAATAAGATTCAGAAAACATAGATATGTTATAACAGATGATATTGAAAAATGTATAGGCAAATATGGGTTCATGAAAGTCAGCATAAATATCAACTGATTTATTGGAGATGGAATGCATCTCTACCATTGGAAACATATAGACTGACAACAGTTACATATGGAACTACTTCTGCACCATATTTAGCGGTCAAATGTTTACAAACAGCCGCAGAGTCTGTGAGAAGTAGTAAACCAAAGGCGGCAGCAGATATTATAATGTCTGATTTTTATATGGATGACATTATGGTAGTGATTCTCTGGAAGAATTGATTACGTTACAGCATGATATTAAAAATATTTTAAAAGAACATGGATTTCCTCTTAGGAAGTGGTGTGCAAACCATTCCGGTCTTCTCAAAAATTTTCCACAAGATGAATGCGAAGTTTCTGTAGATCTAAATAAGGATAACACAGATAGTGTTAAGGCACTTGGCTTAGCTTGGATTCCATCTTCCGATGAGTTTTTTTATAAAATCAAGCTGGAATTCAAAGTTTGAAATTACAAAAAGAAGCATTTTATCTGACATTTCAAAACTGTTTGATCCTCCTGGGTTTTTAAGTCCAGTTGTAGTTATGGCTAAAATTATGCTACAAGATCTTTGGAAACTGAAAATAGATTGGGACATCGTAGTTCACAATGACATAGCAAGTTTATGGGTTAAGTTCAGAAACGAAATGAATTCGCTAAATAAAATGAAACTGCCAAGGCATATGATATGCGATAATCGTACAAGTATAGAATTGTATGGATTTTGTGATGCATCAATGAAAGAATATGGTGCTGTCATATATATAAAATCAGTCGACAATTTAGGAAGGAGTTATGTACACTTGGTAGCATCAAAATCAAGAGTTGCGCCAGTAAAGTTTTTAACGATACCTCGATTAGAACTTTGTTCAGCTGTTTTATTAATAGATCTTATAAAAAAGGTCGAAGATAGTCTTAAAACCAGTTGGGAAGGTTAGATCACATGGGAAATTTTAAAGTAGGTGTAATTATAATAGTTAGGATTATCAAAATTATAATCGGTCTAAGCCGACTATAAATACCCTACACATATGTGTGGTTACCATTCAAAGTGATATATAGGTCACCAGGGTATACGAATCCTGAAAATAACTACAAACATTCAATCGCTGAAGAATTTCCATGCATTTGATACCCATATTTACAAATGGGTAGGTGTACCGAATTTCGATTTTTTTTTGTGAACCACAAGTCTTTTCGCCGGAAAACTTTATTATCATGTATTTGAGCATTATGTCAATATATATTTGACCAAAAAAGTTTACCTAAGACGTATACATAAAAATTGATCTTTATATGTACATTTTATATGAGGTATTTGAACATAAGTGGTCGGATCATAGGTCACAATGGACCGATCTCGCCAATTTCGCACATACAGCGTAGGTATATTAGTAATCTAAGTTATAAGTTTCATTTATCTAGCTCTTCAATTTTAAAAGAAGTAGGGATTTCAACAGACAGACAGACGGACAGACGGATATCGCTAAATCGACTCAGGAAGTCATGCTGATCAAGAATATATATACTTTTCCATAACGTTTTTAACACCTTCTGGGTGTTACAAACGGCGTACCAAACTGAATATACCCTTTCAATCTTAGTGTAGGGTATAAAAAATGAATATTAACAACAAATTTTATTTTCAGATTCGGAAATTGTCTTGAACTATTTAAAACTGGATCCTGCTGTACTTCAAGTTTTTGTTTCAAATAGAGTTAACTATATACAATTAAATAGTAGCGTAGCTAGTTGGAAATATATTGAACAATCCGGCAGATATCTGGGGCTCCACGGGACCTTTTGTACTTGCCTTTATTAATGAAACCGTCAGTGACAATATTCCCTCGAACATTTATTATTAAATAAAAATGCAAGGATATTTTAGACTTGCTTTATACTTTTAATAATTATTTTTAAGTATTTTTACAAGCTTGAGTTTAAACTGAAAACACGTCTGCACTCTAAGGCAGTTAAAATCATAATGCTTAAAATCTAAACTTAACCTCTACTCATCACCTCGGTATCGTGCGACTCACGAACCCCTTGCTTATACTTATGTCTTAAAACACAACTCATAAATGCAAGCAAGCATATTCTTAAATGTACGTACTACTAAAAACCTCATGAACCCCACATCAGATATTTACTAATATTGTGAAATCATTAAATGAGAAAATTCCAATGTGCTAAATTCTTAATTGGTTCCCATGCTGGCGTTAGTCTTGACTTAAATTACAACCAATGCTTTTGTTGTTGCTTTTAAGCAGACGGCACACTAGCTAGCGCGAGTCTCGGATCAAATTGCAACCAATGCATTTTTTGTTGCTTTTAAGCAGACTTAATTTTATCTCCTGAAAGTATGCGCTCATAAACATTATGCACTTGTTCCAGTTACGTCGTTGACGTTATGTTAAGTTAACATGCATCTGTTATTGTGCTTTTAGATTTGAACTTTATGTGCATACTGGTTATGTACAGGCTTTCTTAAATACATAAAAAAAACGTTTCTGATTCACAACATTCTTCCCCCCTTATTTTAAGAAAAAATTATTATTAAAAAGAATAATAGTTTTTTCATTTACATCATTAATATTTCAATATATTTCTTAATTTATTTAACTTTCAATAATATATAAAATCAATAATTATTTTTCTTATTATAATTTATTTTACTTATTTTCATTTTAAGAATCTTATTAATGCATATCTTCGTTACTCAATTACTTAATTAATGGTCGCAGTTTTAGTGATATTGTTGATAAAAAAAAAAAAATTAATATCTATATACTTTAGTAACGCTAAAAAGAAAAATGTATAACATTACAAGTCACTGAACGTTGCAATTGACAAAACAGTAGTTGATCAAGTTACCGCTTTGCAATCGCTGCGTTCCGTGTTGCTCTGTTGTTTTTCTTATTTATCATTGAAGTCATTATATGTTTTATTTTGTGCCATGATTTGTTTATTTTTTAAATATGTTGCGATATTTATTGTAAATAATTTATTTTAGTTGTTGAATATGTCTTTAATTATTGTTTATATTACACTTTTCATATAATTAATGTTTTGTTTTTTTTTTTTTTAAAAACGTCGTTAGACAGTAATTTATTGAATAATAATTGCTTGCTGTCTAACTATCTACCTCCAAAAGCAAACGCCTAATGTTGTCTGTGTTGACTTTCTAATTTATACTTCAATGGAATATACTAAAAAAAAAATTATAAACAATAAAACCCTGGTCCTGATGTTCTTGGTACTGACTGCTGCGACTCTTCTTCGGTCAGGGGTTTCTACGCTGGCATAGATTGTGGTGCCGTTGTTATTGCGTTTATTTGATTTGTTGTCGTTCGTAGACTTGCAGATGGCGTTGTTGGTTTCATTTCTCTTTTTAATGTATTGCGCGATGAATTGTTTCTTTGGAGCGGTGGCTGTTGGATTGGAAGTTACTTCGACTTTTTTTCAAACTCGTTCATTTTGGTTGCTTCCACATCGACGGATGCAATTTTCGATTTATTCTTACTGATTTTATCATTTTTGTTGTTAGATTTCTTTTTACATAGTTGATGGTACCGCATATATACCACATACGTGGTCAATAACAGTATTAGTGCCAAAATTACTATCCCTAATGTTATAGCCGTAGCGTAGCCGCGGTAGCTCAGTGGTTAGTGCGTTGGACTGCAAGCCGAAAGGTCCTCGGTTCAAGCCTGGACTGGGGCTAACAACATCTTTTCATAGAAAACATTTTTCTATACCGCGCTACCTCTCGTCAGTAAATGGCAAACCTACGAGAGTAAAACCATTGCCTATGAAAAAGCTCTCACCCGCCGTTCGGATTCGGCAATAAACTGTAGGTCCCACCACTTTGAGTACAAATATAACACGCACAGCTCAAAATGGTGAGAGAGCTCGGCCGAAGTTCTATATAGGACTGTAGCGCCAAACTATTATTATTATTATGTTATACCGGTGTTTTTTATATCATTTTGGCGGTTGAATAACTCCTTTCGTTCTTTATTGTAATCTATTTCTGCTAACAGATCGTCTAAATTTCGCTGACCATCCTTTAGTGCTGATCTTATTTTACTGTGGTCTGAAACTAAGATTGGTAGTGGTATAGCTGTTACATTTGGGGTAGGGAATGATGACCAGTTTCCTTTCAGGATTTTAAGAAATGTTGTGTGGTCTTCTTTTTGTATGTTATACTTCCTCGTTGGTAATTTGTGTATGTTCATATGGTAATATCAATTCCTGATTATGAAGATCACATGCCTCATTAAACGACATCCATCCTAGTCCAGATAATGTTAACGTTGCCATGTTAGTGCCGAATTTTGTTGGTGTTTCAAATTTATATAACCAAGTGTTTGGAGAACATAGCTTCACGACCAAACCGGAACTCTTCTTGATCGCAAGGTGATTGCAATAGTCTGATGGAACTGTTTTGTGTTGTATTAGAGTCACTTCGCAAAGTTTGTTGCTATTTGTTAGTACTGTGCCGGGTCGTTTGCGTAGTGTGACCTCCTTATTCAT
Source organism: Dryomyza anilis (assembly GCA_951804985.1). Lineage (NCBI taxonomy): Eukaryota > Metazoa > Arthropoda > Insecta > Diptera > Dryomyzidae > Dryomyza > Dryomyza anilis. The sequence goes on along the minus strand of OX638136.1, from coordinate 11,087,333 downwards.
GCTCTGGCTGACAGTTATGCATTTATCGTAATAAGCAGTTGTTAATCCTATGAATTTACTTCGGTCTTCAGCTTCCGCTAAGTAGTCGTATGTTGTCTTAACCAACGCGTCCCATTCTTTATTAATGTTGGTGGGTATTGGATAGACTCTGTATAATGTGAAAATCAAATCGTCAGGCAACGGTGTTTTGATGACGATCATAAGACTGTCAGCATCCGGAAAAACGCGTACGGTGGAGGAATGATGCATTTCAAATAATTGTTGTATGAACCAATTGGCCTTTCCTCTTAGAGTTAATTTAGAAAGCATTTCATTCAGCTCCCTCTGATCAATAATCGACGGATGCAGGCGTCCCTTATATAGATCGTCTATTACAGCCATCTCTATTAATTGTTGTCCTTGTATTTCAATCAGGTTTGCATTTATCGTTGTTTGTATTTCTAATAAGTGCATTAAGAATATTAGTTTGTCGATTGAATTGTTTATATTCGTATGAATAACTGTCTGTTGTGCAATAGTTTTGGTAAGTTCTTTTTGTACAGCTTCTACTTCTTTCATTGAATTTAATAATGGTTTTGCCAACTTATTATAGTTGGTTGACATTACCGTTATTTGTTTTTGCATAATTTTGTAGGTTTTGCTTTGATTCTGGTCAATATTCTTGAAATGTTTATATATAGTCTGCTTGTCCTTGTTGTCCATCACCCCAAATGCCCAATTGAGGCCTTCGCCAATAAAATTTAGAGCTCGTCTCGGACGTCTGCCTCTTACTGTTCGCCTTATTATTTCTTCATTTTTTTTTTTTAAAGTGGTAATAATAGATTTTGTTTCCTGGGTTACTGCTTTGCATGAGCTTTTGATGTTCTATCAGGCATTTTTACGCGCATCTGCTCACACATCTCCTGCGTTGTCTCCGCATAATTATTTGTTAGTTCTAAAAATTCGGTTAATTGCAGTGGTTTGAAATTTGCAATTATTGTCCATTCGTCACTATAAAATAACGCATCCGTTGTCTTCTCAAAGCAGATTCTTGTGTCGCTAATTTCTGTCTGTTTGATATTGACTGTTTCTCCCGCCGGAAACATCAGGACCGGTACCAATATAAAACTCATTTTCAATTGTTTAGGATACAATATTATAAAATTTAATGAAAGGTTTATTTTTATATTCATATTGTCAACTGTTTTTTTTTATCGTTAACATCAAAGTTCATAATAATATTTACTACAATTGCTATGTTGATACATGTTAATTAATTTTTGTTGCATTATATGTTCTTCTTGACAAAGTAATTTGACCCTTATGATTTCTAATGCTAAATGTGAATACCATTGTTATTATTTTATATCAAAATATTAATTTTGTCTTTTAAATTCCTTTTTCTATAATTTTGAATTTAAACGCAGTAAATTTTTTTTTCTCTATGTATGCTTATAATTGTATTTAACTATATGATTTTACATATGAATCAAATAAATTCGTGTTGGTGAATATGATTATATTTTTATAAGCTAGAATTTGGTGTTATCTCAACTAATGTTGTACTAAACAAAATGCAATTTTGCTTACTTCAACATTTTTACTTTTAATTATTTTTTGAAGTTTTTCCTGGATTTTGCCCAGCTTATGTACAGATAAGGACGGATCATATTCGTACCTTTTTCATTTATTTTCTGGAGTCGACTCTTGTTTTTAAAATTTATTTTATGTTTCATCCACATTTAAATTCTTTTTGCCTGGTTTGTACATTATTTCAAAATCATATTCCGATAATTTGTGTCGGAAACGAGCAAGGCGGATCTGTTCTTTTAAATTTGCAATACCTTTTAGAGGCTGATGATCTGTAAAAATGGTCGCCCTAATAGGTATGCTCTAAAATTCTTTGTTGCCCAAACAATTGTTAAAAATTCCTTTTCAATGGTAGAATGACGTTTTTCTGCACCATTTAAAGTTCTACTTGCAAACGCGATCGGTCGGTCGCTTCCTACTTCACCTTGAGATAGGACTGCACCTACTGCTTCGTTACTTGCGTCTCTTGTTAGTAAAAAAGTTTTTGTAAAATCTGGATATGCTAATATTGGAGGTGAAATTATTGATTCTTTCAATTTAATAAATGAATTTTAACAATCGTCCGTCCATGTAAATTTAATGTCCTTTTTAAGTAAATTATTTATTGGTAAAGATAAACTTGCCGTATTGCTTATGAACTTTCTGTAATAATTAATTAATCCCAAGAATGCTTGTACTTCTTTTCTGTTTCTTGGTACTGGAATATTTTTTACGCATTCGACCTTAGGGGGTCTGGCAGCGCACCAAGTTCTGAACATTTATGCCCTAAATATACAACTTCACGACGTAAAAACTGACATTTTTCGGAATTTAATTTTAAATTATGGTCTCTTAGTTTCTGTAATACTTTTAATCTGTGTTCATGTTCGCTTATATTTTTCCCATACACAACTATATCATCAAGATATACAAAACAATCGATACCCTGTAACCCTGTTAAGATGTGATTCATTATTCTCTGGAAAGTTGCTGGTGCCCCTATTAAACCGAAAGGCATCCTATTAAACTCAAAATGTCCAATTCCTGTACTGAAGGCAGTTTTATCTTTATCACCTTCTTCTACCTGATGATAGCCACTTGCTAAATCTATTAATTTCCTCTCTATGTGTGTGTGGAAGTTTGTATTGCTTTTGGTTAATTGGTGGTTGATTCCATTGTGTTGTTATGTCGTGTTTAAGTATCGGCGTGTATGACAGTTCGTCACCTTCTAAGTGAAAAACATCGTGGTAAGAAATACAAAGATTTTGTAATGATGTGATTTCCTCCTTATTTAAAGATTCATCGATGTTAATTTTTTCTAATAATCTATTAATCCTATTTTTTATATTCACTGAATTTATAGAATTTATTGTAGAATTGTTTGTATCTGATTCCCTATACTGATTAAAATTTGAAAATTTCGGTTTAAAATTGTTGTCTATTATAATGTCCTTTTCTGTAGCATTTAATACTGAGAAATAAACTTTATTTTTGTTAACATTCGATAAGCTTTCTCCCAAATATACTCCAGGATAAATTTCTTGTTTATGTATTAATACAATTGGAATTTTTGTTTTTAGTGTAATTTCTACTATTTTTGCGGTTCTCGGCATGATTGTTATTTCATGATTGTAATAAATATTTTCTATGTCGGCTCGCGTTTTCATTGGTAATCGGATAGTGTGATTCTTTCCTTTATCGTAGAATGTTATGGTCTTATTAATTGCGTTTATTACGGACCTATTCCATATGTTATCCCGTCCTATTATTCCGTCTGCTGGTATTCCTTGTTCAAGAGATACTTCAAGCATTATTAAATGTAACCACTTTATATTACTGTGTTGTATATTGGTCGTGCCTAACGCCCTTACGCATCCACCAAAAGCCCCATTAAAATCTTTCTTACTGTAATATTTTGACTTGTTATTTTATATAATTTATTTAAATTTGTTCTTAAATCATGACTGTTTAACTTTTAATGTCAATTATAATTTACTTGAATTTGTTTGCGCTTGTGCCGTAGGAGGCAAAAACAATTTGTAAGTTTTTCTAAAATGTTTTTGGAAATTTTTGTCAAATTTTACATTTTATTAATTTTTAGTGAATAAACACCGCCAAACAATTTAAATAATTGTTTTCGTTTATCAATATCGCTTTAGAGCGCAACATTTTTATTCAAAATTATTTCTTGGAGTTGGGACTTATTGCTCCGTGTCCTACCAATATAGCAATTATTTATGAAGCGAAGTAGCCTGAGGATACAAGGATTACCGCCCGCAATGCCAGTGACCCGAACACCGCCCAGCTCATTGTCACCAGTGGAAGTCAACACATCGGAGATGTCTTTTCAGTTTGGGTCATCTGAGGCTGATGCATCCACCGCTGCCAATGCTGCCGCCAACGCTGCTGCCAACGCTGCTGCCAACGCTGCTGCCAACGCTGCTGCCAACGCTGATGATGTCAACGATGGCGCCAACGCTACATCTAACGCTGCCGTCGATGCTGCCGCCAACGCTACATCACTGCCACAGCGGCTGCGAACGATGCTGTCAACGATGGTGCCAACGCTGTCGCTAACGTCACTATCGCTGCTTCCGCCATTGATGCCAACCCCGCCAATGAATTTGAAAAGGTAACAGATTTATTTAATAATAAACTGGCAAAGATGCAGGAACTATTTATGCAGTCACTACATAACATGCGTTTAGACATGTGCACTCAAATAGCACGTAGTGTTCAGCCAACCTCTCTGCCAACGCCCTTGCCTAACCCTTTGCCTACGCCTTTGCCCATACATTTGCGTACCACTCTGCCCGAATCTCTGCCTGATCATCAATCTGTAATCTTGCCTGCGTCTCAGCCAACGCAAGCTTCTCTACAAGGACTTCAGCCCACGCCTCTAGATATTTACGTATCGGAGTCTAACCTACAGCCCACTGTTCAGAAATCGAACATGTTCTTATCGACGCCTCAACATACGCCTATCTCCGCTTCTCACCACGCGCCGCAATCTGGGTCGCAGCCTCAGTCATTGCTCACCTCAGCATCGGCGTCTCTGCCCGTGCCTCATCAATTATACGCGACTCACTCTGCGTCGCAATCTGTGTTGTCGGCGCCTCTGCCCGCGTCACTATTTTTGTACTCTACGCAATCTGAATCGCATTCGGCGTCGTTGCCTCAGTCACTGCACACATTTTCGCCCACGTCGGAACATATATACGCGACTAACTCGGCATCAGCGCCTCACTTGTCCTACTCGTCATCATTGGTAGTTCCGTCCGCACCACAACGTGAGCTGCATATGCCTTTGCCCACGTCATCTTCGCCGTCTGTACCTGCGCTCCAACATCTGTACGCGACGCAGTCTTCGTCACTGCCTAAGTCATTTCCGATCTCATCGACGTCTCCTCTGCCTAGCAGTCATCATAATAACGCGCTCCAGTCGTCGTCGCTGCCTGTTAATCAGTATCTACTTACGTCAACATCGGCGCCTTTTTCGTCTTCATTTTTTCACGCATCCATTTCTACGTCTCACTACATGAACGCAAATATACCTGCGTCCGAGACTATGTATACATCTCAATATATGCTGAATGGTCAATATATGGGGCCTAACTTGACACCTATGGCATTCCGGCCCCAAACACACGACTCGTTTCAACCTACTTATCAATACACACCTCAACGTCATATAATAATATATCCGCTGCCGAAATTTTCGGGTATTCCTAAAGAGTGGCAAACCTTTATTGAGGCCTTCTATAGTACGACACGAGAATTCGGATATTCGTCTCTTCATAACATCATGCGCCTTCGAGATGCTTTGCACGGGACCGCGCGGGAAACTGTAGAATCTCTTTTGAGCAACTCGAGTAATGTTGGATTCATAATAGCAACAGTAGGAGAAACGTACGGTCGTCTAGAACAACTTATAAAATCACAAATTGAAAAAGTTCGAGCCATAAGTTCGGTACCTGAAGGTGAACTTAACTTATTAGTAACATTTACAAATAAAGTATCGAATATTGCTACGTTTCTGAAAAACGCACATGGAGAGCATTACCTTGCTAACCCAACATTACTAAGCGAACTTGTAGCGAAATTACCGATTTCCAAGCAATTTCAGTGGGCAGAAAAATGTATCTCACTAGGAAGAGCACCAACAGTAATCGATTTTAGCGAATGGTTATGTATTATTCGAAAACTGGTGAATACGGTTACTGATTCTCTACCTTCGATTTCGCAAAGAAGCGATGGAAAGCAAATATCCACAGAAAGTAGATCTAAAAAATTTGTTTGCGTTAGCGTGGTTATAAGAAGTGTTTTGTTTGTCATGGGGAGTGTCAGTCGCTCGAAACTTGTACTCTGTTTTTAAAAATGACGGTTGAGGAGTGCTGGAAAAAGGTTAAATCTACTCGCGTTTGTTTCTCGTGTTTAAAGTATGGTCAACAAGTTTTAAAATGCTTTTCCAACGCAAGTGTGAAAAGGATGGCTGTTCGCATTTTCACCATTTACTCCTACATACTGAAACTGAAGCACAAAATTCGCCACGAAATATGTTGCCCCCGCCAAATCAAACTACTGCTCAAGAGCGAAGAAGCTGTCTTGCCGAATCAAACCGAAAAGACGACTCGGTTTTATTTCAAGTGATTCCTGTAAAGTTATATGGTAGGAACAAAATGCTAACCGTTTACGCATTCGTAGATGATGGAGCTAATGTGACAATGCTCGACGCTGAAATTGCGAGTGAACTGGAAATCGACGGTCCAACTGAAATACTGGAGCTGCAGAGGATCAATGAAAAAACTTTACGAGAACCAGCGAAGATAGTGGAAGTGTCTATCACCGGTGTAGATGAAGATGCAGAAGTTTTTAAAATGTCTAATGTTTATGTTAAGTCTGATTTATCACTGCCGATTCAATCGCTGAATGTCGTGGACCTTAGAAAAATGAATTTTAATGTACACAATATAAAATGTTATAATAAAGTACAACCTAAATTAATCATAAGTTGAACTCTTGCGTTTTTAACGGTACCGATTGAAACCCCACATACTTCACTTAGCCCAGGACCAATAGCATCTAAAACACGATTAGGGTGGATGGTGTATGGACCCGTTGCTTAAAAGGACCAAAAACCTCGAAAGACGTCATGCCATGCAAGAAAATCAGTTAATAACCCACATATGTTTGAAGATTTAGATGAGTTAATGAAGAGTTACTTTGATGTTGAATCTTTTGGAGTTAAACCAGATCTGAAACCAATTCTTTCTAAAGATCACGAAAGAGCACTTTCTCTTCTCCAACGTACAACGAAACGGATAGGGGAAAGATTTGAAGTTGGTCTACTGTGGCGCGAAGAATTTGTATCATTTCCAGAAAGCTTCGGAATGGCAATGCGTCGTCTTGAATGTGTTGAAAAGTCAATGGCTCGAGATCACGAATTATCTAAAGAATATTGCGACAAAATAAAAGAATATGTAGAAAAGGGATGCACAAAGATTTTTGTGGAGAAACGGGGACCAAAGTAAATCAGTCGACACATTCGTCATGGAAAGGATGATCTTTAGTGCAACATGTTCGCCAACTATAACGCAATTTGTTAAAAACATAAATGCGCAGGATTTTACATCATCTTATCCCCGTGCAGTGAAAGGCATAGTTGAAAAACATTATATTGATGACTATGTGGATTGTTTTCATACAGAAGACGAAGCTATTCGTGTGCTACAGGACGTCATCAGGATTCACAAAGCTGCTGGATTTGAAATGCATAACATATTATCAAATTCGGAAAAACTTTTAAGAACAGTATCCAAGACTGCAACCGAAGACACTGTTAGTGTAGAGTGTGATAAAGTAGACAGAATACTCGGGATGTATTGGCGGTCTAAATCAGACGATTTTGTTTTCGTATTGAAATTTCACAAAGTACCTTCAGAAATTTTAAGTTTTGTACGAAAGCCAACAAAGCGTGAATTACTGAGTATTACAAAGTCAATTTTTGATCCATTTGGTCTGTTATCAAATTTTACTATATGCGCTAAAATGTTAATGCAAGCCACTTGGAAATCTGGTATTGGATGGGACGAAGAGTTGCCGGACGCTCTGTACAAAAACTTGAAATATTGGTTAGAAGAGTTACCTAACGTAGAAAAATTCAAAATATCAAGATGCTATTTTCCAAATTTTGATTACGATAACGCGGACTGTAGCTTACTGGAGAATAATTAGTTATAATAATGTCAAGTCGAGAGCTTTATCCATTATTCTCAAAGAACATAGTCCTCGCCTTGACACATTTAATAGCATATTGATAGAAGCTGAAAGCATAGTCAATTCAAGGCCATTGACACATTTGCCTGTTACACTTGATGAACCAGAACCACTCACGCCTAACCATTTTTTGCTTGGATGTGTCAATTCAACGCAGACGCCTGCTCCTTATGAATCGAAGCCTCAGTATTTACGAAAGCAGTGGCGAATATTGCAAAATATGAAAAATGGTTTCTGGATGCAATTGATTAGAGACTATCTACCTGATCTTACCCGGAGGACTAAATGGTGCTTGCCTGCTGAACCGATCCATGTAGGAGGTTTGGTTTTTGATAGTTGACGAAAAATCTCCAAGGTCGCAGTGGAAACGGGGTCGAGTTGTTAAACTGACTCTGGGCAGTGATGGCGTAGCGAGATCTTGTGAAGCCAAGACAAATGACGGCATCATCAAAAGACCTGTTTGCAAGCTAGCAATAATTGATGTCGAATAATCTGTGAGTAGCGATGGTGGCAGTGAATCTTCCCTCCGTGGTCATTTCACGGTGGTGGGGATGTAATATTTTTACTTGTTATTTTATTTAATTTATTTAAATTTGTTCTTAAATCATGACTGTTTAACTTTTAATGTCAATTATAATTTACTTGAATTTGTTTGCGCTTGTGCCGTCGGAGGCAAAAACAAATTGTAAGTTTTTCTAAAATATTTTTGGAAATTTTTGTCAAATTTTACATTTTGTTAATTTTTAGTGAATAAACACCGCCAAACAATTTAAATAATTGTTTTCGTTTATCAATATCGCCTTAGAGCGCAACACTTACTATTTTTGTCAAAATCCGGTAGTTGTGTCATTGCACCTTCTTTTATTATGCTTGCATCTGCTCCTGAGTCTACTAGTAATATAAGTTTTCCATTTTTAGCTGCCTCGCAAGGTACTTCAATGAACACATCACTTACATTAGACAATTTGAAGCAGTCCCCCTTTCTATTGTATATTTTGTTAATTCTCTTTTTATTTAATCCACTCAACTGCTGTCTGATTTTTTTATCATAACATTTTATAAAATTTTCAAACTTTTTCAACATTCCTGTAAATATATTGTTCAACTTTTGACCTATTTGCACTTCTTCCCATACACATCTTTGCCGATTAGTTTCATCTGCTACTAATTTAATCATTTTTGCCCCTATTGCTATTATCATATATATAAAGAAATGTATTAATGCAAAAATTACCATTGTCACTCCCTCACAATCAAACCACGGTGGATCAATATGTGTATCAACGGTCACTTCAGACGTCTGATTTGCAATATTTTCCTCCACCGGTTTCCTCTTATTTTTAGGAGTTTGGGTAGTTAATGTGATCACAGACCCTTCAGCCTTATGATTTACTATTTCTACCCTTTTTGACCTAATTTTGCTATTTTTAATTGGTCCTTAGCTTACTGGCCTTGGCTGGGCCCCTGGTATTATCCCTTGTTTTGATCATTATTCTCCCTCGCTAGATAATCCCTCTTGGCGTAGCAATCAGTTTCTACATAACCAAATCTACGAGACCAATCACATTTTAAATTATTTCTAGGGGTATTCCCATTTCTATTGTTATTATTTCTATTATTATTATTATTGGTACGGTACGTAGTGTTATGTCCTGCTTGCAAATTGTTGTTTAAAAATGCCATATTAACGACTGGATGGTTTTGTGTACGTCCAAACCCTTCCATATTTTGAGCTTCTAATCTAATGGAAGCACACCTCCAACTAGATTCGTGACCATATTTTTCACACTCTATACAAAACGATGTGTTTTTCCGCGTAATACATTCGTCTCGTGTATGTCCTTTTTTCTGGCAAAAAGTGCATGTTGGTCGTATTTTTGATCCTTCTGTTTTATTTTGGGTTGATATTTTGTGATTTAGTGGAGTAGTTTGAAAATGATTGTTTTGAATTCTATTCGTTGGACTGGTTACAGATCGTTGTTCGAAACTGTACACTTCTTGGGGAATCTCGGACCCCCTTGAATTGTTATCTGGGCCTTTAATGCTTCATCTAATAAATCATTCAAGTTTTTTGCTTTACTACATAATAATAGAACCTTTATTGTCGGATCCTTTACACCTGAATGCTGTCAGAACTGAGTTTACTAGTTCCGTATTAAAAACATCTGTAGGTTGATTTTTATTTTTGTACCTTGAATCTGCTATTTCATTAGCGTTTGCCCATAATCTTTCTAATCTTCTTGCAAATGTCCTCAGACTTTCACCATCCGTCTGATATGCTTTTCTAATACTATCCTGAACCGAATCTAACGTATTCATTTTTAAATATGTATTTCTTAGAACGTCAAATAACTCCTCTAAATCATTGAACTTTCTTGTGCGGACTAGATCATAATCGTCGACAAGAATATGCAGTTTGAATTCTTCTTTGTTTTCTTCTGTAATTTTTAGACTTGCTAACGCACAAGCGTCCATGAATCTATAAAGTTCAGTTTTAACGGACGGTGATTCTGATCCCATAAAAATGGAACCACACTTCCTACGCAATTCGATACAGTATCTAACGACATTTCTAATGTTGTTTCCGGTGCTGTTATTTTATCAAATTTTCCTTCAATCTGTAATGCCTACTTATGATATAATGATGTTTCGTGGGCTAGCTTAACTTCCGATTCTAAAAATCTGATTTTCGAATCTAATTCCCTTACTTTATTATTTGCTTCTTCTAATGTTTCGAATTCTAGTCTGGGCTGTTGGCTCAGTGCTCGTTCAATTGATTCGTCCGAAATATCTTTATTTTTCAGCAAAGTTCTTAATTTTTCGTTTTCTTCCTCTATTCCACTAGCCTGATCTAACAACTCCTGCCGTTCTTCTACAATATCGTTTAATTTTTTATTAAATGCAGTAAATTCTTCTTTCCAATCTTCAAATTCTTTTATTTTATGAGCACGTTTATGTTCCAAGAAGTATACTAATTGTTCAAAAACTACGTCAACTCTTTCGACTTCTGAGTATACCCGTGTGTAACTGACTTTATTTTTTTATTCCTCAAAGTTCGCCATATAATCATTAAAATTTTCAATTAAAATTTATAAATTTGTTCATTCTTTCTATAATTTAATTTCACCATTTATTTACTGCTTTCACTCAAACTCACTAAAATTTATTGAATATTTAATTATACCTTCCTTTCCACTTCTGTGTTTCTTCATTTATTTTTTTTTTAATGCTCCTTCAAATTCGTCCTTCAGTCCTTTTTGTAGATTCTTGAAAAACCGGCTGCGCCAAAATGTTGCGGGCTCCACGGGACCTTTTTGTACTTGCCTTTATTAATGAAACCGTCAGTGACAATTCTTTCCTAACATTTATTATTAAATAAAAACGCAAGGATATTTTAGACTTGCTTTATACTTTTATTAATTATTTTTCAGTATTTTTACAAGCTTGAGTTTAAACTGAAAACACGGCTGCACTCTAAGGCAGTTAAAATCATAATGCTTAAAATCTAAACTTAACCTCTACTCATCACCTCGGTATCGTGCGACTCACGAACCCCTTGCTTATACTTATGTCTTACAACACAACTCATAAATGCAAGCAAGTATATTCTTAAATCTACGTACTACTAAACACCTCATGAACCCCACATCAGATATTTACTAATATTGTGAAATCATTAAATGAGAAAATTCCAATGTGCTAAATTCTTAATTGGTTCCCATGCACACTTGCTAGCGCGAGTCTCGGATCAAATTGCAACAAATGCATTTTTGTTGCTTTTAAGCAGACTTAATTTTATCTCCTGAAAGTATGCACTCATAAACATTATGCACTTATTCCAGTTACTTTGTTGACGTTATGTTAAGTTAAAATGCATCTGTTATTGTGCTTTTAGATTTGAACTTTATGTGCATACTGGTTATGTACAGGCTTTCTTAAATATATAAAAAAAACGTTTCTGATTCACAACATATAGTTAATAAGTTATGGTTTGAAGGTCCAGCATTTATGAGAAGTAATGGGAAAGGGGATAAACAACCATTTGTCCCAAGAGAATAAATTCCAGAAATAAAGAAAACTCCAGTAATACTCCAGTAATACCTTTACTTTTGGTTAATAAATTAGATTTTGAAAATATAAACCATAGGAATAATTTTGATTTCTTACGAAATGTCGTAGCAAATGTTGTGGCGTAAGCAAAATAGATCATGGATAGATCATAGGAAGGAATCTTTAATTATAATATTGAAGCTTATTCAACCGAAACACTTTGACACTGAAATTAAAAAGTTAAAGTCAGACAAATGTGTTCCTTTGAATTCGACAATAAGGACGCCGTCACCACTTTTTGACAACGATGACATAATACGAGTAGGAGGCAGAATAAAAAAATCAAATTTGTCTTACGAAGAAAAAAACACCCAATATTGCTACCATATGCTGATGATTAGGTGTCCTTATTAGTAACGCATTTACACAAAAAACATTTACATATAGGAGCACAAGGTCTATTAGCTATTACAAGACAACGGTTTTGGCCATTGAGAGGCAAGCAACTCGCTGCGAAAATCGTTAAAAATTGTTATAGGTGTTTCAGAGCAGAATCCAGACAAATTCATCAGATGATGGGAAATCTACGTGAAGACAGAATAATAACAAGACCATTCTTGCATGTAGGAATAGATTCATCATCACAAGTTGAGCGGAAAACGAATTGATAAAGCATATGTATGCGTATTTGTGTGTTTCGCAACGAAGGCGGTTCACTTGGAGGTAGTATCGGATTTAAGTTCGGCGGTGTTTATTGGTGCATTGAAGAGATTCGTCGGAAGACGCAGCTGTCCTTTACGGGTATATTCTGACAATGGGACAAATTTTATTGGAGCTGCTAATAGTTTACACAATGTGTATGCTTTATTTAAAGATAAGCATCATCAGCACAATATATTTAAATTCTGTGTACAAAGAGATATAGAATGGATATATATTCCAGCTATATCACCTCATGTAGGGTGGTTCTGGGAAGCCTGCGTCAAATCTGTAAAGAAGCATTTCTATCGAGTTATAGAAGGAACTAAGATATTTGAAGAAATGTGTACTCTCATGACACAAATTGAGTCAGTTTTAAATTCAAGACCACTCACACCTTTATCTGAAGATCCGAATGATTTTCAGGTTTTGACACCCGGGCATTTTTTGATTGGGGAAACGTTTTCAACATTAAATGACTCCAGTGGTAACAAAAGTTATCACGGTCAGCGTGATCACTGGAAATCAGTGTGCTCAAATGCAGATGAATTTTGGAAACGTTGGTCTACTGAGTATTTAACGGAATTGCAAAAAAGGTACAAATGGCAAAATCCATCACCAAATATAAAACCTGAAACATTAGTTCTTCTTAAGGAAGATAGTGTTCCTCCAATGAATTGGAGAAGGGGGAGGGTGATAAAAGCCATCATTGGAAAAGATGGTTTTTGTCGAACGGTAGAAATAAGGACCAGCACTGGTGTAAGAAAAAGATAAGTACACAATGTTTGTCCTTTTCCTACTGAAGAAACTATACAAACAAATTTAATTATCGATAAGAATATTGAAAATGTAAATAACTGTGAAACAAATTTCAAAATTCCAATGAGAAAATATGTAGTAGAATTTAGGTAAAGAACAAGAATTGTTTAGTTCATATATTAAGTTTTCTGATAATTTTACCTTATATAGTAAATAGCTTGAGTATAGAGCCATTAACGGACCATTCGGGAATATTCTTCGAAGATCAAGATTAGTAGGACTGCAAAAATCATCGTGGTCTTTGCTTGCTTTTGTAAATATGTCAATTTATAAAAATCGATACGGGGATGTTGACGAAACAGTTCAACAAATCAGATGGATGTGTGCAAAATTTGATATCGAACAATCGAATAATACGGGATGAAAGCAGATACAAGAACAAATACGTCGAAAAATGAGTTATATTATCGACAATGATAACTTCATCAGGAGTAAGAATTACAAACGCACGAAAAGAGCTCCACTCAGTTTTATTGCATCAATTCAACACGCATTGTTAGGGGTAGCATGCTGAGATATTAGCTGATCGAGTAGAAAGAAGTACTAACAAAGAAAAATTTGTGTTAGAATTATTGAAAAATATGTCGTCAATTCAAGATGTCTCGTCAAGCGTAATAAAGAAGCAGCATGAAATATTAGAAGATCAACTGTCAAAAATTAAATCTAATTTTGATTCTCTAGTGAAAGAGATCAATAATGGAATTAATTTACAGAATTTAAATTTGGCTTTATTGTATGCATTTTTTATTCTAGATGACTTTGAGAAATTTCAAGATGATCTTAAACTAAGTATTGGAAATGTTCATAGCAACGCTTCTCACCATCACATATTTACCATTGCTCAGTTTGAAAACCAGCTTGCCAGGATTGCACTACAACTACATAAAGAACTGCAGTTACCAGATCAACGAGTCAGCGAGATATTCAAGATTCTAGAAATCACTACCCGCACGACAGAAGATTTTATTATTTTTGAAGCTAAAATTCCTTTGATACATAAAGACATATTTACAATCTATCAAATTTACTCTTATCAAACCAAGCATGATTCCAGATTTGTTAGTTTAAAACCGAAGTTTCAACATCTTCTGCTAAATGCCGCTAAAACAAGGTATTACAACGTCAACGATATTGATTTCCTAAGATTATGCGAATGACAGGAATGTGGTTATGTCCGCAAACACACCCGATTTACAATATCGGCAATAAAAAAGTCTGCGAGATAGAACTGTTATTAAAAAGGAAGATGCTACCAGGAACCTGTGTCGTCGAGATTAGGCTACCGTCTGTTACTTGGATCCAATTGAACGCTGGAAACAACTGGTTATTTTCGCTATTTGAAGAAGAAGTCGTTGAGATCTATTGCAATGGGACCAAAACTGTGCATCACCTTAATAACCAAGGTGTTCTTCGTATGGAATCTGGATGCCATTTAGAATCTTCTGATGTGACTCTGATAGCGTTTACAAAGGTAAGCGAGAACGCATCGTACATTAACCCCAGAGTAAACATAAGCCATCAGTTACCAAAACTACATACAATCATTTTGCGGGAAATTGCTTCGACCATTGCCATTGATGATATACCAAAATCACAACCACATCTGTTTGGAATTCCGATTGAGCTAGATATTCATCAAGCAAAGCACTACGGAATAAGTTCAATGACATGGGTTATATTGGTCATCGTTATCATAATTATTATATACCTCATGAAAAGATTCGGCAGTTTATCTTCACGTTTTTACCTGCAATTCTCGCGCTTTCACGAATTGGTTGACGCAGAGATGTCAAGGCCGGGAGTATGTTTAATTATATATAGGATATATTTATATCGCGATGGTATTTTAGAATAGTGAAGCCACGCTAGTTTATTACATATGCCGTTAGGTATATTAGTCTTGTCTGTGCACAGGATAAGTTTAAGGATAAACCTTTGACATATGTTTATGTTGTGTGGAACTCGCGTTGGTCCTTTTCCAGACTACGTGTGTGAATTGTTTGAAGTGCATGCATGTGCATCGCAGGGGTTTATGTATTTAGATAAGTTATGTATTAGGATATTTTAGTTTAAGAATTATTTAAGGTATAGTGATATTATTTTAATAAAGAGAGTTCGTTCGAAACCGCCGTTGTGTCGTGTTGTTATTGAGTAGAAGTATTTTCAGATAGCATCAACATTATTTAATTAAAAGTTATTTACATATTTTTGCACAAATAAATTACAGATATATTCAACCACCGCAAAAACTTTACCGGCTGGGGTATATCTTGATATTTTAACTCTTGAAAATTGAACGCAATCTAATCACAACATTTTCTTAAATGAAAATTACAATTAAGAGTCATTTTATATGCTTTTAATTGCAGTTTAACATAATTTTAACATCAATATTTATTTTCACAACACAACGCAATTTTCTCCAACAACACTGTTTGACATTTGGCAAAACAGCTGATTTAGCGTTGCCTGATGTTCAGTTCTAATTGCAAATTAAACTTTTATTGAGTTAAAAAAAAGTGAGATTTGTGCATAAAAGTATAGTTATCTGCAAATAATAAACGATAAAAATAACCAAAAAATGAATTATAAAAAATCTGGCCATATTGTAAAACTGCTGTTCCTGTGAGATTGACGATACCAAAAAATTTTACCTGGGAACAAAAAATTCCAAAGGGAATAGAGTATTCCCCAAGTGGTCACAATAAGGCTGATTGAGTACGTTGGGAACACTCAAGAGTTGCAAAGCTCCTCAGTAACTACTCGTTTATTGTTCAAAAATATTCATATTTATTAAATCAATGTCAGCAATTGTGCAACTGGCATGTTAACCGCAACATGTGGAGTGAGCGGTCGTCAATTTTCCATCATGGAAAGTGTAAGATAAATAAAATAAATAAATGACAGCTCTGTACCGAACAGAACTACCACCACCGCAATATGAAACAATAAAATATATTTTTTTTTAAATAATATTAAATAATGTAAAACTACATAAATGTTGAGATTGTGTACATAAAATTTATGAAAATTTGTACATAAAATATATGGAATTAATACATTAATACGATGAAATTGGTCATTGGTTGAGGTACTCAACAAAATACAGAAATTAAATGTACAAATACATAAATGTTGACTATCTTTTTTTTCTGTGTATATTTCATGTGTTAACTTAAACATTTATTTGTAGACACACAAAATGTAGTGCGAATAATGGCTTTCGCAACGGGCCCACTACAAACAAATCAAAAACAATACTACCAACGACCAAGGAATCGTAAAATACGATGATTTTAATAAGGAATGTGCAAAGTGTTTCTGACTCGATTAAAAAGGAATTTAATTTAAATATTAACCCATATATTATATGTGCTGGAATAGACATTAAGAATAAGTATTTTTTAGTAATTATTTATAAATTTAATAGTTGCCTTCGACGTGTGCTTTAAAATATATAAAATTTTTAATTTAGAATTTAAATTTTAGAATGAATTGTTGACCCCCTTTCGGGGGTCATGGACTACTCCAAAGCGTACCATTAGTCTTCTAATGGTGTCCGAATCGATTTCCGAAATAAAAATGTTTGGCTCATAAATGGGTTTTTGACCCACTTTTAGGGGTCATGGACCACCGAGAGTGGTACCATTCGATTTCCCACGATGTCTGCTACCGATGTCTGCAATAAAATTTATTTCGGTCTTTTTTATCACTTTCCGCCCACTTTTGCCCACCCAGCCACTTTTGTCCACCCACATTTTTCGCGTTCGGGTAGCTCGAACAACGAACGAGCAATCGAGCTACTCTAATAGCTCGAACAAACTACCCGGGTTTTGCGAACTACGCGGGTAGCTCGAACACATAATACCCGGGTTATACAAGTGTTTGAACTAGAGATGAGCGCGAGCCTGTTGTTGAAGGTGGAGATTTTGAAAAATGACTATATATATAATGGCATCAGTTTAGTATATATATATATATATTGTATATTAAATAAAAGCTAGTCTATGAGGCCTACTATTATAGAACATTTTCACTTTAACTAGTACGTAAAAATTCTTAAATAGCATACATATAACATGCTTGTTTACGAAAAAAACCATGAGAAAAATGTAATAATTTTTTAATATAAAAATATTTGTATTCAAGTTAGGTTGAAAAATATTCAATATATTTGAATACCCATTACTTCGATGATTGACATATATATAACCAAAATTTTATTTTTATTTTAAAATGTAATAGTGCCTAAAAGTTACATTGTGCTGCTAGATTTTACTACAAAATATTACGGTAAAAAAAAAATTAAGAAATACTGAACATTTTGGTGAGTGTTTTCAACTTCAAGGAGGATGCTCGATCTTAAGATTTAGGCAAAATTGGTGAAATTTTAGAAGGATGTTAAAAGATTCAATCTTTAACTTTTAACTCTATTTCGATCCAAAGCAACTTTATTTAGATGGTAAAAAATAAAAATATGGATTTAAAATATTTTTTTAACTTCATCTGCAATGTGCAAATACAGGACATTATTTTTTTACTCCAATTTTTTGTGGTAAACTCTAGCAGCACATTGTACCTTTCAGGCCCTAATTTACATTGTCTTGTTATTTATAGACAAGCTTAATAAATTAACGCAGTTCCAACGTCAGAAAAAATTAATTGACAAAAAAACATTGTAAATCTATATTTTCAGTATTGCTGCATTACAATGCCCGACAAAATTCAAATTTTGACATGGTGCAGGAAAAGGTACAGCAAATATTGGATATATTTGTAGAATTAATTCCGAAAATGGCATCAGTTTAGTCAAATTGATTCTAGTTTTTGAGATATAACGCATTTTATACCCTACACCTATGAGGTACAGGGTATATCAACTTTGTGCATATATTGTAACGCCCCTTAAGAGGCGTGTCCGGTATGGAAGTATATATATTCTTGATCAGCATCACTACTCGAGACCGTTTAGCCATGTCCAACTCAAATTTTTGTATTGTAGCGTTTTTCCAATTTTTTCGTTTATTGGAATTTTAAATATAAAAGAAGACCAAAATAAAGAGAAATTGAAAAAAGCCCCTGTCTCAAAAACTATAACCAATTTCACAAAACAAATGCTATTTTCGGAATCAGCGCTACAAATGTATGCAATATTTGCTACAACTTTTACTGCACCATAATGAGTGTAGAGCAGTGTTATTAATATAAAATAATTACTTATTGTGTTTGTGTTAGATTTTTTAAAAATGACTAAACCACATTAAAAATCATTTCATTACATTTATATGAGACCTAATTTTTCTATAATTTACTTTTGGTTTACGTGCAAAATGTTGAATTTCAACGAAATTATAAGAGTTTCAAGTAACTCAAAAATAGTAGTGGATTGCCCGATATAACTAATTTGAACACATTTATCTTCAACCAACGAAGGTGAAGCAAAAAAAATGCGTTACTTCTAAAGTATGTTATTCGATATCGCTAATTATTCATGGTTTCTTTTTGATTCAAGCTTTTTTAAATTCAAGCACTTTGCCTTATATGTGTTATCCTATCTAATAATAAACCGATGACAACTTTTAAATAAAGAATTACAGATACT
Source organism: Dryomyza anilis (assembly GCA_951804985.1). Classification (NCBI taxonomy): domain Eukaryota; kingdom Metazoa; phylum Arthropoda; class Insecta; order Diptera; family Dryomyzidae; genus Dryomyza; species Dryomyza anilis. The sequence goes on along the minus strand of OX638136.1, from coordinate 11,068,339 downwards.
TTTCAACTGTGTTGTAGGGCTTTCTTGATATATTTTGATAGAAAACGTAGACTTGTACTCAGAGAAGTATAAAATGTTCTACGTTTGTAATAATATTTCTTAAAAAATATAAATTTTTGACAAAATCATGGCGTCTTAGGGTGGCGATCGCCCCCTTCTCGAGCCCTGTGGATAAGCCACTACGGACACGCACAGGCATGCACGGGCACGATAAAACACGGGATTTTAAAAGACACGAAGAAACACGATAAAACACGACAAAACACGAAAAAAGCACGGAAAAACATGAAAAAGCAAGCGAAACGTGAAAAATAATACCGGAACCGTATAGATTTTTGGAACCAGAATCGTTATTAAAAAATAGAATAGATATTATAGTCCCTGTCAAGTAACGCAAAGAACCGAAATCGGAACCGTTATTTAAAATGTATGGAACCGGAATCGAAACCCATTTTATTTGTTGGTTGAAAGCGGAATCGGAACCACATTTTTAAAAATCTTGGAATCCGAACAGGAACCGATATTCCAATAGCTTTTAGTCCCTGTAATAAATAGCTCCAAAATTAAGTTTGATACTGTTTTATTCTCTTAAATCCATAAGTAAAGCTAAAACAACAGATTTTTAAGAATAGGTTAAAATACCACGAAATTTTTTATGAAGCTGGAAGTAACACGGAGGGAAAAAAGTTATAAAATCCAGAAAGAATCAAGAAGTATACGGAGTGATATACAGCTAAACCGAAATATTCTTAATTTCAAGAAATGGATTTTCTTAGTTGTCAAAAAAGTAACTAAGTAGAATAATTCTTGGATTCAGTTATTAATTTCTTAGGTATCAAAAAAAGTAACTAAGTAGAATTATTCTTGGATTCAGTTATTAATTTCTTAGGTATCAAAAAAGTAACTAAGTAGAATTATTCTTACATTCAATTATTAATTTCTTAGGTATCAAAAATGTTGTTGTTGTGTTCGTTCCAATATTTAATGAACTCGTGTATAGTTGTTGTTTTTTCGATCTTGTTTTGTCGCTATTATGTTTTGTTTTGCTTTGTCCGTTTGTCAGAGTCATCTGTTTGTTCGTGTGTCTGTCTGTCGATATGTTAAATGTAACTAAAAGCAATTATTTTGAAGCTAAAATAAAAAAATATATTTTAGGTAATTTATTGTTTATTTAGAATTTTATTACCTATATGTATTTTTGTATATTTAATGACTTCTTGGAATACTTAATGCAATTGAATTGTTTATTTTATTTTTATTATTATTTAATTTAATCTATGTATATTATTCTGAAACCGTTTACTTACCTTATATACTCTCTCGTCTACTGCTGCCTCTACTTTTGGTTGTTTAAACCAAGGATTGAAACCTAAACCTATAACGGATTAGATTTCGGTTTTCTTCCTCGTTTCGGTTACGGTTTTGAGTTTTTATATCGAAACGGTTTCGGCATACCGGTTCCAAGTTACGGTTTCGGTTTTGATTTCGGTTTTTGTATTATTGTATAATGTCTTTGCCGATATTGTTCAATGTCTGGAAGTAAAAAAATAAATTTTACTAAGACAAGAATCAATAACATAACAATTTTAATCCTATTTAAAAAGACAGTAAGGAAGTAGGGATATTGTGATAGTTGATGTGACAAAGTTAGTAGAAATATGAAAGTTATAGTCGGTCTAAACTGACTATAAATACCCTAAATATTTGTGATAATATGTGCGGTTATCATTTTAAGTGATGCATATCTCACCAGGGTTTATGAATCATGAAAATAACTACAAACTCGCAATCGCTTAAGAATTTATTTCATTTGATACCCATATTTACAAATGGGTAAGTGTACCGATTTCGATTTTTTTTTTAAACCACAAGCAGGAAACATTATATATTTGTCTAAAAAAAGTTCACAAAAAGTAGAATTCATCAGTAGATGTAAGTTTTATAGGAGGTATTTTAAAATAAGAGGTCGGTTCACAGGTCACAATAGACCGATTATGAATCGGTTTTAAACGGATATCGGTCTCGGTTACGGTTTCAATCCTTGGTATAAACCTTCCGCACGTTACCGATAAGCATTGTATTTAGTGTATTTAGATAACAATGGAATGAAATCAACTTGGTATTTATGCAAAATTGAACCCAAATTCATTTTTACGAACTAACACCATACCAATATTCGTAGGAAAAAAACGTTTTTTCTATTTATATCTCTAACATTCATACATACACATACGCTAGCTTGTCTGGCTGTGCTTTGTTGTTCTATTCGTGAAAACACAAACATGCAAACATTGTATATCATGCCGTTTTTTGATACCTAAGAAAAACAAAATTTGCAATCCAGGCAAATTGTACTTAGTTACTTTTTTGAAACCTAAAAACTTAATGTCTGAATATCTAGAAAAATTTGACTTAGTTACTTTCAACAGACAGACAGGCAGGCAGACTAACAAACAGATGGCGACCTCGCAAAACAAAACAGACGAGCTGATATTACAGACAGAGCAATATCGATGAAAACAACAACAATACATGAACACGTGTTCTTTTTGCGATGAATACAGCAACAATTTTGCGTGGTCTTCCAGTTAAATAAAGTTTGTTCACTTTTTAACAACTAAGTAATTTGCTTTCTTGATATCCAGATGATAAATTCTTGAATTTTAGTAGTATTTAATTGATATTATTAAAATACTACTATTTTTCTTTCTAACCGAATTCTTCTCGAGTTTTAGAATTTTCTTTCCCTCTGTGAAGGTTTTTTTTTTTGCTTTTGTTTTTGCATATAATGCACGCATTGAATTATGCGTATCGACTTTTAAAATTTCTTTCAAGTCTTCATCGCTAATGTATTGCATAATTTCGGAAGATGTATACACAACAGCTAATAGATAACATTTTAATATTTAGTATAAATAAATAGTATGAAATTAGTATGAAAGTCATAGGTGCTTAAGCACATGTGTTTGGTAATGTGTTATAAGCAGAGTTCGGAAATCACTCACTCACGGTCACTCAAACTCATGAGTTTTGCAAAATATTTTTTTCTCGTTTCTACTCACCTCATGACTGAGTAGCCACAAAATACACGGCAAACTCATAAAAGAGTCGCATTTTGTGAGTAGAGATTTTGTTACTCACAATTGAGTTTTGCGTTTCACCTCTCCATCATTATTACATATGAAAGAGTGGACCAGCAAACTCTCACTTTTCGTCAACTCATATTTGTTCAAGAACAAAGAGAATGCATTGATCTACTCACTGTGCAGACTTGCAAAGTGTAAGATCATTGTTGCCATTTCTGTTGAAATCTTCCCATCTGTGGTATTTTTGAAATGTTGTGTATAATGATTTAATTGATATTGTTTTTTGGCTATAACTTTTTATATGTACAAGATAAAATATTTATGTAAAGGCATTAAATGTTTGTTTTTAAAGTGCCTATTGTAATACCTTAAATAAAAATTCAAAATATGCCAACAAATGTTCAAGCATAATTTGGGAAATGACCTGGAGAACATTCTAAAATAAATTTTTCTATGGATCATTTTATGAGATATCAACCAATAACATTTTTACCGAACTTTCAATAAGGTGGTCAAAAAATGTGGGAAAAATGGTTTGCTAATATCTCGCGTATAATACAAATACCAAATACGTACTTAAAAAATATCAAATCATTATGATTTTATTATTCTTTGCTGGATATTATGATTAATTTTTCCAAAATTTATACGTATATTTATGATTTTAAAACAGCGACGTCATTATGCACATATAACATACATATACGTATACACCAGAAAAAAATGCTCTATAATAGTTTTTTTACTATTAAAAATAGTCAATAGAATAAATTATTATTTTAATCGGAAAATACCATTAAATACTAGAAAATACTATGACATTGCCATTCATTTTATATGAAAAGATTTATTTTTTTATACTATTAAATAAATAATTGTCCTATAGACCAATTTTAATGGTATTTTTTTCTGGGTGTACATAATCAATATAGCCTATGAAAAGCTCTCACCCGCCGTTCGGATTCGGCAATAAAGTGTCGGTCACACCACTTTGAGTACAAATATAATACGCACAGCTCAAAATGGTGAGAGAGCTCGGCCGAAGTTCTATACAGGACTGTAGCGCCAAACTATAAAATATATACATAATCAACCATAAAGGCACATTGGAGTTTTCGTGGCACCCTATATATATCGCATAACAACAGCTGACGCAACACATCAGCAAAACACTGCTAGCAACACAGTACAGCTTGTACAAAAATAAGTTCTCGAATAAAAAGATCACAAGCTGGGATGCTGTCTTGTTATATTCGCATATGTTTGTTGTTTGTATATGCAGCGATCAGTGTTGACAATCTGTATTGAAATATAGCCAAAAAAATGCAAAAATATATGTATATATATATATTATTTACAACTTTAACATTTATATCAATTTTTTTATTTTCATTATTTGGAATGAGTATAGAGTTATTGAAATACATTTTAAAAAATCTAAAAAAATCCCGTATTGAGATTGTTTCCGTATTAATATTGAAGTTCGCATTAAAAATAAAAAAAATATTTTTTTCGTAACTGTTAATGCACAGACATATCATTTGGGATTGATTTTAAATAGTTTCTTCCATTGTGCTAATTCATTCATAAAATGAGAAACCGACCATGCTTTCTTGGTATTTTCAGATTTCATTTACCTATTGAATTCATCCAATACCCGAGTGTGGGATTGGAAATTAACAATCCCCGAGTTAAATTTTAATGTCCTAAGTCCAGTCACTGTTCTACCAAGACACACATTTAAGTTTTTAAAAATCCGAACAGATTGGCAGATGATTTAGCTTATTTTGTTTTCCGTACATACAAAAAATGAGCACCATGTTTATACAATTTGGCCTTGTATTTTTATGACTATGAGAAAAAGATAAAATGCGTAATGCTACTCCCTTGTGAGGACAAAAATAAATGAGTTGAAAACAAGACTCATGAGTAGTAAAGTTTTACTTTCCGATGATTAACCATTTATGAGTAGAGAGTAAGTCGGATTTTTTTCTCTTACTCACTCATGTCGTGTGTAGTAAAATTAAAAGTGTGCTTTCTCAGTGTGCATGATTGAGTCATTATGAGTATTCATTTATGTGACTTTCTGAACTCTGGTTATAAGCATAAAATGTGTTCACCACAAGCGTAAAATTTGTATTTACCACAACATTTTTCACGATAAACATGAAATCCCCATGTTTGAAGAAATTCCAAAAACTGGACTTCTCCCCATCGTACAGGTATTCTGAAATAAAGTTTTAAATTATATGAACAAATTAATTAAATTTAACTTCATCCATCTTATTTGACACCAAACTTTCTTCTATATTTTGTATTATTAATATTATAAATTGATTTTAAAAATATTTCAAAAATTAAATAACAATATCACTTTGATTTTTTATTGTAACTCAGTAGATACTTGTTTTGCATGTATTTATTATATTTTTAACAATTTTATAAAATAAGAATATATAACAAATTTAAATATATTTGGGTCTAAATGCAACTTGCCCGTTTTGTAATTTATGACTATTAAGTGCAAAAACATTATTGAAAGCAACAGCATCCTTTAATATTGGGTTATTTAATTCAGAATTAATTAAATAACATACAAATTTATTGTTGTAAATGCAGTATTGCAAGCCGTGGCTAAGAAAATTGGTAATATTTGTTTGTTTATGAAAAATAACTAAAGACATTTTTAAAATATCATGTTCGAAGGAATCAAGTTTTACTATTGGTATAAAATTACCAATTTTAAATATGGTGTTATTTATTAAATTCTGATGAAAAATAAAATATTAAAATTTTGCAAAGAAATTATTGAGTTCCAAAAAGTTAAAATATGGAAGAAATATATTTGGGTCTAAATGCAACTTGCCCGTTTTGTAATGTATGACTATTAAGTGCAAAAACATTATTGAAAGCAACAGCATCCTTTAATATTGGGTTATTTAATTCAGAATTAATTAAATAACATACAAATTTATTGTTGTAAATGCAGTATTGAAAGCCGTGGCTAAGAAAATTGGTAATATTTGTTTCTTTATGAAAAAGGCATTTTTAAAATATCATGTTCGAAGGAATCAAGTTTTACTATCGGTATAAAATTACCAATTTTAAATATGGTGTTATTTATTATAATCTGATGAAGAAATAAAATATTAAAATTTTGCAAACAAATTATTGAGTTCCAAAAAGTTAAAATGTGGAAGAATTGAATTAGATATAAGTAATGTAATTATCATATATTTGTATTTCTCTCGGAAATTTTGAATTTCCAATTAATAAATATGCCGATGAAAATAAGGATTTGGTGACTAAAGAATGTGAAAGGTTTATTCGATTTTTATTCGTATTACAATACGCTTTTAAAATTTGGTGTTTTGATTCAAATCTAAAGCAAAAGCGAATCTAAAGCGAATAATCATTGGATAATGTGTTATTATGTGGTGTTTTGATTTCAAATGCATTTTAAATATTTTTATGTACTCAAAATTTACTGTTCCAATTAAATTTTGTAACTGTAAAATTTGGGTTATTAAATTCGGATTGAAGAACTGCATCTAATAATTTTATATTTTTAGTTGCAAAATTCCAAACTTCATTTCCATCATTCGCGATCTTTTCATAAATTAGACTAAAATTATGGACAACCACCACATTTCTCCTGCGGCCATTGAAAATTTGCCAATTTTTAAATGTTCGATTTTTATATAACGTGGCCTGTATTCAATATCCAACTCACCATAATCAAATGTTTGTACACAATGGTTAATTTTATCGATGCTAATTTTCTTATTATCCACAAAATATTTTAAAATAGATGCAAAATTATATTGAAACACACTTTCAAAAAGATCGTGCATAATGGCACTAATAAAATTACGAGTCACATGGTAATTTTTAAGTTCATTGAAAACTGAATTTTCTAATATTCCACTCCACTCTCCATAACATTTTGATCGATATCAAGTGCAAATTGCATATCGTTTTTTAACATTTTACAAAATCTACAATATCTTTGGGAATTAAATGATTTTGAAAAACATAAAGCAGTATTTAAACCTAAATTATCACAAAAAACTCAAAAAAAAAAAACAAAAGAATATTGTAACTGTTATGTTATCTAAATTTAATTTAATTCCATATGTAGCCAATTAATTTAAAATGTTAATTATTAATTTAAAGAACTTAAAATTTCCAAATTCACTATAATTTTTAGCCTCAAAAAGTAATCCAATAAATATTCTCTCCAATTTTGATAACAAATAATTTGGAGGGTTGAAAAAGAATAAAGAGCGCAAATTTTGTGTTGTCCTTTATGAGCCCCTAGTGGATTATCGTCTACGAATATGGACATAGGAATCAACAAATAATCACTCTTGTATTTACTTTTTATTTCTCTCCACCTATCTCTATTTACAACATTAGATATTACACTACTAGCTTCTAATTTTTTAGTATTTTCAAGAATAATTTTTAAATAATTTGAATTGTTAAAAAAAAAATGTAATTTGGATTTCAATTAGAAAAAGGTCTTTTGCTTGTTACTGTATTCAACTTTATAATTTTATTTAACTAAATTAATTCTCTAAACATAAACTAAAATTTTTAAATTCGTGTATATAGATTGTATCTACAATGTATTCGATGTTTTTTTACTTGCTTTAATATTGGGCCAATTTTTAATTCTAAAATTTTGTTCTGTATGGCTGTAACAGCACTTCTTGTTAATGAGCTGTTGTTGTGTAATTTTAAAGTGAACTTTAAAGTGGAATCAAGTAATTATTTTGAGTAATTTTCCGAAAAACGGGGTGTCTTTGTAATGGTTTCTTCAAATAAATGGTTTGCATTAATGGTTTACATGCGAAACATATATGCATTATGGAATTCTGCAGAAAAGAAATATATGCATTCAAATTGGTGATTCGGTATTGTTGAGTAAGCAGACCTCTTCACTAAGAACATTAAAATTTGGAAAGAAAAATAATTTCTATTTGTTTGATTTTGCTGATATTCGAACCAATGACCCAACGCATACGAGCAACCGACGACCTGGAACTATAATATATAATTTTCACAAATATTACAAAAATAATTATTCACGACTGCTGAATTCATAACTTACATTAAAATGTGCATTTTAAAAGTAATAAATATTTACCTGCTTTGAATATTCTGCAATATATTGCTGCAGCAAAATTTTAGACAATATTTTTTAATTAATAACCAATGATTATTCGAATAGAAGAACGTTCAACATTTAGTCCAATAGTCCAACGCAGACGAGCAACCGACGCCCTGGAACTATAATATATAATTTCCCCATATATTACAAAATTTACTATTCATGACCGCCGAACTCATAACTTACGTTAAAATGTGCATTTTAAAAGTAATAAATATTTACCTGCTTTGAATATTCTGCAATATATTTGCAGAATATTCACGACGTCAGCCCGCAAGTTGCTTGGTGAGGGGAACAGCGGTGAAGCGGAAAGGGTGAGAGGATTGTTAGAGTTTGAGCGAGCACAACGAATATAAATTCGTGTGAACGACAAAAACTCTCAGTCGATCACGCTGCCACCGTTTCCCAAAAAAAAGCACTGAAAAATTAAAATGTTTGAAGTAGAGTGGAAATATTAATTGTTGTTTGTTAATTTTATCGAGAAAACAAGAATACATGTACTTCGAAGAATGTACAATAGATATAGTTGGTTTTGTCTAGAAAGACAGTATTATAAATTTAATAAACAATATATTAAGCAAATGCACTCATTTTAAAAATACATATTTTTGAATATAGTACATGAATATTTATACATATGTATCATACAACATTATTCGTATAATTATTCGCAAATTTATATTTGCTCTCAAATAACGCCATATTTTTGGTATATAGAAAATTCAGTTTAAAATTTTCTTGATGGTGAACAAACAAAATAATTTGTAAGTATTCTTCGTAAAATAGAATATTTTTGATTGTATATTTATGTGTGTGAAGATATCCATAAAAAGATATCCATAAATGTTAAGACTTAACAGATGTGGAACGTATGTGGAATCTATGTTAATATTGAAAATATTTTGATTTTTTGTCATTTTTAGCGTTTTTGTGTAGTTATTTATTATAGAAAGCATTAAAATAATCAATAAAATATGAAAATTATCATTTACGATAGTCGTTTGATTTTTTTAAACCCAAATTGGCGAGTTAGGTTGAAAGCAAAGTCCTTTGGGAAACGGCCGTATCTTCCAAGATCCGTCTCCTCCAGACATGTGGGATACGTCTTTGGAATCCTCATGATCCTATCTTTCATGCATATATAGTCACTACCCCTCGAAAGTTTCAGGAGACCTCCCAAGTGGTGCCAAAGATACCACTCATATGCCCAGTATCCTTAAACATGACCCTGTGGAAACGGCTATAACTCCCAAGATCCGTCTCCTCCAGACATGTGGGATACGTCTTTGGAATCCTCATGATCCTATCTTTCATTTGTATATAGTCACTACCCCTCGAAAGTTTCAGGAGACCTCCCAAGTGGTGCCAAAGATACCACTCATATGCCCAGTATCCTTAAACATGACCCTGTGGAAACGGCTATAACTCCCAAGATCCGTCTCCTCCAGACATGTGGGATACGTCGTTGGAATCCTCATGATCCTACCTTTCATTCATATATGGTCACTATCCCTCGAAAGTTTCAGGAGCCCTGTCAAGTGGTGCCAAAGCTACCACTTATTACATGCATAATATCCTTAAACTTGTCCCTATGGAAACGGCTATAACTCCCAAGATCCGTCTCCTCCAGACATGTGGGATACGTCGTTGGAATCCTCATGATCCTACCTTTCATTCATATATAGTCACTACCCCTCGAAAGTTTCAGGAGACCTCGCAAGTGGTGCCAAAGATACCACTCATATGCCCAGTATCCTTAAACATGACCCTGTGGAAACGGCTATAACTCCCAAGATCCGTCTCCTCCAGACATGTGGGATACGTCTTTGGAATCCTCATGATCCTATCTTTCATGCATATATAGCCACTACCCCTCGAAAGTTTCAGGAGACCTCCCAAGTGGTGCAAAAGATACCACTCATATGCCCAGTATCCTTAAACATGACCCTGTGGAAACGGCTATAACTCCCAAGATCCGTCTCCTCCAGACATGTGGGATACGTCATTGGAATCCTCATGATCCTACCTTTCATTCATATATAGTCACTACCCCTCGAAAGATTCAGGAGACCTCCTAAGTGGTAACCTAAAGTTCATGCAAGAAGTGTTCAATATTTTTAACAAGATTGAATTGTTTTGGTGAAAATTTTAAATCATTTGATGTAATTAAGAAGTAAGTAAATGCATTTGTGAGCTTAATATAAAAATTAAATGCATTTACTTATTTTTTTTTGTATCGATAAAAAAGTAGGAAAAAGCTCGTAAAAGAGTTAAAAATGATCATCATTTACTTTCAAAGTTGTATCGTAAAAAATATTCAAAACGAGTTCGTTTACGAACAAAAAAGATCGTTTTTAACGAGTGTATGATACTTATTTTACGATCATAAAGGATCGAAAATTTATTATATATGAGTGTTTTTACTCCGTGGTAATTTGAGGGAAGTTGTGGTAAATATCCCCTGTGGTAGTTTGTGAGAATTTGCTGTGGTAAAATGAGAATTCTTGTGGTAATTTCATCTGGCGACACTGCCCCGGAGAATTTTAAGGAGTGTATCTGGTTAAAAGAGCTAAAGGAGTGTTCTACCCGAACGTACCTAATAATATTTATTAAATGTGGGAAAACTTTCCAAATTAATACCACAGGTGGGATTTTTAAAGCACGTGGCAACACTCGTACAATCTCAACGAAATTAGAAAAAAACGCGCGATAAAATGAAGTATTCACCTGAAGTGTCAAAATTTTCCATAGAATGCCTATGCCACTTCCACCGAATTATAGGAATTCATTATACTAAAGAAACTTTTCATTTCAATATCGAGAGCAAAATGATTGTCCAGAAAGGACCATATGCAGTACACGAACGCAAATAATTTTTCTAAATGTGGGAAAAATGTATTAAAATCCCATTCGTGAGATTTTTCACACGAATGGCAACATGGCACAAAATGGAGTACTGAACACTCGATGAACTGGAAGATTCACTTGGATGCGACTACACGTTTTAATGAATCTTCTTGCCAATTTCACCACAAGGTTGAGATTTTTATGATATAACAAATATATATTTTCGTTTTCATTATGTTCCGTGATAAAAACACGCCATGACTTTTTTTTGCATTCGTAGCCAGCGTTGTCATGGACGAACCATTTCTGAGTTAGGATCGACAAAAAGGTTCTTTAAGATGAAATACTTGGATTTGAAAAACGATATAGAGGCGTATATAACTCCGATACGAAATAAATTATTTAAGACCAAATTCATGACCTTAAATATTTTACGATCTATTAATTAAAAAATATTTTCTTTTCAACCGAGTACTATTCTCTTCAACAATTTCTTTAGTTTTCTACAATTAATTATTTTTTAGCGAATTCTGATATATTTTGGCCGGTTGTATGATTATTTAAAACAAAAGTTTATTATTTAATAATATTAGTTTTCGCTCAAATCAATGCATGGCATTCACGTAAACTTTAATTAATGAACATTTTGTATTTTTAATTATTTTTATTAAAAAGTCAAAATTGTGTCATTTTCAAAGTTAGAGAAAAGTGGCAACTTCACAGCTGACTTATACTATCATATAGTTGTCTCACTCTAACTCAGTTATAAGATGATGCGTTCCACAAATGTTAAATTTAACATAAATTTAACATAAAAATAGTGATTGGTACATTTGGAACCACTTTGTAGGTCCCCTGAAACTTTCGAGGGGTAGACACTATATATGAATGAAAGAAGGAATCATAAGGATTCCAACGAGGTATCCCACATGTCTGGAGGAGACGGATCTTGGAAGTTATAGCCGTTTCCATAGGGACATGTTTAAGGATATTATGCATGTAATAAGTGGTAGCTTTGGCACCACTTGACAGGGCTCCTGAAACTTTCGAGGGGTAGTGACCATATATGAATGAAAGGTAGGATCATGGGGATTCCAATGACGTATCCCACATGTCTGGAGGAGACGGATCTTGGGAGTTATAGCCGTTTCCATAGGGTCATGTTTAAGGATACTGGGCATAAGAGTGGTATCTTTGGCACCACTTAGGAGGTCTCCTGAATCTTTCGAGGGGTAGTGACTATATATGAATGAAAGATAGGATCATGAGGATTCCAAAGACGTATCCCACATGTCTGGAGGAGACGGCTCTTGGGAGTTATAGCCGTTTCCACAGGGTCATGTTTAAGGATACTGAGCATATGAGTGGTATCTTTGGCACCACTTGGGAGGTCTCCTGAAACTTTCGAGGGGTAGTGACTATATATGCATGAAAGATAGGATCATGAGGATTCCAAAGACGTATCCCACATGTCTGGAGGAGACGGATCTTGGGAGTTATAGCCGTTTCCACAGGGTCATGTTTAAGGATACTGGGCATATGAGTGGTATCTTTGGCACCACTTATGAGGTCTCCTGAAACTTTCGAGGGGTAGTGACTATATATGAATGAAAGGTAGGATCATGAGGATTCCAACGACGTATCCCACATGTCTGGAGGAGACGGATCTTGGGAGTTATAGCCGTTTCCACAGGGTCATGTTTAAGGATACTGGGCATATGAGTGGTATCTTTGGCACCACTTGGGAGGTCTCCTGAAACTTTCGAGGGGTAGTGACTATATATGAATGAAAGATAGGATCATGAGGATTCCAAAGACGTATCCCACATGTCTGGAGGAGACGGATCTTGGGAGTTATAGCCGTTTCCACAGGGTCATGTTTAAGGATACTGGGCATATGAGTGGTATCTTTGGCACCACTTGGGAGGTCTCCTGAAACTTTCGAGGGGTAGTGACTATATATGAATGAAAGTGGTGACTATATATGAATGAAAGGTAGGATCATGAGGATTACAACGACGTATCCCACATGTCTGGAGGAGACGGATCTTGGGAGTTATAGCCGTTTCCACAGGGTCATGTTTAAGGTATCTTTGGCACCACTTGGGAGGTCTCCTGAAACTTTCGAGGGGTAGTGACTATATACAAATGAAAGATAGGATCATGAGGATTCCAAAGACGTATCCCACATGTCTGGAGGAGACGGATCTTGGGAGTTATAGCCGTTTCCACAGGGTCATGTTTAAGGATACTGGGCATATGAGTGGTATCTTTGGCACCACTTGGGAGGTCTCCTGAAACTTTCGAGGGGTAGTGACTATATATGAATGAAAGATAGGATCATGAGGATTCCAAGGACGTATCCCACATGTCTGGAGGAGACGGATCTTGGAAGATACGGCCGTTTCCCAAAGGACTTTACTTTCAACCTAACTCGCCAATTTGGGTTTAAAAAAATAAAACGACTATCGTAAATGATAATTTTCATATTTTATTGATTATTTTAATGCTTTCTATAATAAATAACTACACAAAAACGCTAAAAATGACAAAAAATCAAAATATTTTCAATATTAACATAGATTCCACATACGTTCCACATCTGTTAAGTCTTAACATTTATGGATATCTTTTTATGGATATCTTCACACACATGTTTATTTTATTTCAAACATATTTTGCAGTCAATAATTGTATAAACGCTGTCGTGAAGTGACGTGAATGGCGCACTAATCTTCGCCGGACTGTGCTGCTCGACGTGTCCGTGTTCCATCGCTCATCAGCGATTGATTTTATTGTAAGTTGTACCATTCTACTAACTATTTTTTTATGAAATAATTTGGTTTTATTTGCTATAGATTTGTTGCAGTTCCAAGCGTTAAATACGCCGGATTTGTACGGGTTCCTGCCTGAACGAGTTCCTGTTGGCGCATTAATCTTCGCCGGACGGTGCTGCTTTTGTATTGATGACCTCATTTAACGCTCTGGGCTAAAGGTACTTCATTTCTTTTTTACAAAACTTTTTATGAAGGTACATTTCAAACATTTACAGTACACTATTTCTTTTTTGAATACATTTAAAATAAAACAACTACACAATACAACACAAACATCAAGTTTTAATATGTGATCATTTTAAACATACCGATAATTAAAAACCGATCGAGGTCAGAATTGTTTTTTTTTATTATAATGAAGTGTGCGTGACTAAAAATTTAATTAAAAATTGTCACGGTATGCGGAAAACAATCATGGAAATTACAAAAAAAAGGAACTTGAGGTCACGTGGTACCCCTTAAAATCAAAAAAAAAATATATATATATATTTTTAACTCAACAGAAACAGGGGAGTGACAAAACCAAAAAAATAAAATTGTTTTGACCAGGAAATTTCTGAAACCTGAATAAAATTAAAAAGTTGTGTCCTCGTCGGTTTTCGATTTTTGGTTCCAGAAGACCATACTGTTAAGAAAAGATGTAAAAGAAACTTCAAGTTTATTCGAAACAGCAACTAGAAAGTTCTAATCAACTGCAAACTGAAATTAAGCAGCATATGCTGGAGCATTCTAAGCAGTTTTTGGAAGTTTCTAATACACTCCATAGCAAAGTGACGGAGCTAGAAACACATGTAAATGACATGGAAGTGAACATTGATGAAAAAATGCAAAGATTAGAAAACGGTATAGACAAAGAAATCCAGGAAATAAAAAAATATTTGCACAAGTTGCAGATAAATGTACCTACACAGCATGTTTTTAGTGGTACGAGGCGATGGAACCACAGCTTTCAACATTTTCAAGCTGCAATTTGAGACCACGGCTGGCTGTAAGTAATCGATGGAATAATGAGAACACGCTGTCGCACTTATCGTGGCGCTTAAAGGAGGCGCAGCCGAAGTATTGCAGACTGTTCCAGAAAGTGATCGAAACAGTAATTTAGCGGTTATGTCTGCACTGCAACGAAAATACGGCAGTGATCACATGAAGCAAATCTACAGAATGGAACTAAACTGTCGAATGCAAAGAAATGGTGAAACATTGTAGGCGTATGCATTGTAGACGTCGAGAGGGTTGCGCATTTGTCGTATGCAGATTCAACGAGTGATTTCATAGAAAAGCGCAAGATCGAAGCCATCGTTGACGGCATACGTGATCCGGCAACAAGACGTGCCACAGTGACAATGCCGAAAGTGACATTTACGGAAACTGTAACCACAGCGCTAACACAGGAGACAGCAACTACGTTGCGCCGCCCAGCGCCAAAGGTCCGTAAACTAGATGTGGAAAATGAAGACCTACTTCAGGTAATTTGCCAAGCGTTAAAAAGTGGAGCTAAACCAGATTACACTGCTGCCAACCGAGACAACCAATTTAAAGGTAAATGCTACAATTGTGATACATTTGGGCCTATGGCACGTAATTGTCGTAAAAAACGCAAGCGCTCAATGAATCCATTTGCAAATGAACCCCGACATGAAGAAACCCAGGATCATGTCCAAAATAACGTAAATTTTAATCAATCTTTAAACTAAAACGAGTCAGTTCTGCGGGGCACGATCTGACTCCCATAACCGATTGCCCCAGAATCTCCATTTCACAAATTGCTCGAAAGCCAAATAGCTTAACTGTCGAAGGACTCATTGATTGTACAGCATATATGGTAACATTGGATACGGGAGCTTCACACTCTATAATAAGAAGAAACCTGGTTAAGGACGAAGTAGAACCGCTTATAGGAATAAAATTACAAACAGCTACAGGTGAAGAGGCCCCTATCAGAGGAAAGATTACCAAGAAAATAACGATTGGTACTACGACAGTTAAGAATGATTTTATTGTGGCAGAAATAGTGGACGAAATAATACTTGGCATGGACTTGATGATAAAGAACGGTTTCACACTTGATTTAACACGAAAAATATTAAATTATGCCAATACGGTGATCCAACTAAATAATGATTGCGACTAGAGCCCGAAAATGAAACAAGGTATTGCTTATAAAAATAGAAAAATACCACCTAATTCAGCAGCAATTGTGTGGGCGAAATTAAATGGAGATTGTGAGATAAGCAAGTTGTGGGTTATAGAAGCAAACGAAGAGCTGTATAAAAGTAACATAGCGGTAGGAAGAACACTTGTTGATGCGGAGAAAGACAGAATTGTACATCAGCGATTATAAATTGCGAGTCAAATACATCAAAGGACTATGTCACACCGCAAATAAACAAACAATCTACTCACAAGTTTATGAATGAGTGGACGAAGGATTTGGCTGCCAATGTAAAGAGCCAAGTGCAACAGCTAATTGACAAATATCGGTGTATATTTGCTGAAAAGGGCCAAAAATTGTAAAACATCGAATAGACACTGGTGATTCTAACCCAATTCGTCAAGCACCAAGAAGAGTATCACTTGCAAAAAGAGACGAAGTGTCACATTTGGTTAAAGAAATGCACAGAAGTGGTGTGGTGGAACAATCTGAGAGTACATGGAGTTCACCAGTAGTATTGGTGAAAAAGAAGGACGGTAGTACTCGGTTCTGCGTTGATTACCGAAAGCTAAATGATGTCACCAAGAAAGATAGTTATCCGCTGCCTAGAATCGATGACACCTTGGATACACTATCTAATGCTAAGTGGTTTTCAACGTTGGACTTGCAAAGCGATTACTGTCAAGTAGAAATCGATAAGCATGATCGTAAGAAGACCGCATTTAGTACTGGCGATGGACTATGGCAATTTCTGGTAATGCCGTTTGGGCTATGTAATGCGCCAGCAACATTCGAGCGGTTAATGGAGCACGTATTGAAAGGTCTACACTGGAAAACTTGCCTGGTATACCTTGACGACATCATTGTCATGGGCAAGGATTTTGATGAACGTCTAAGAAATTTAGAAGAAGTATTCCTTCGATTGGAAAGTGCGGGTCTACAACTTAGCCCAAAGAAATGCTCACTTTTCAAGAAAGAAGTCAAGTATCTGGGTCATCGAGTTACCACAGAAGGAGTGCATACCGATGAAGAAAAAATAGTTGCAGTAAAAGAGTGGCCCAGACCGCAAAACCTTCAAGACCTGCGAAGTTTCTTGGGGCTATGTACATACTACAGGCGATTTGTTTCATGTTTTGCCAATGTTGCTAGCAGTCTTCACGAGTTGACAAGAAAGAACAGCGCATTTAAATGGGGCAATGATCAAGAAATGGCGTTTCTGAAATTAAAAGATCTGCTGTGCTCGGCACCAATTCTTGCGTATCCAATTCCAGGTGAGAAATTTATACTTGATACGGATGCAAGCGGATACGGAATAGGCGGAGTTCTCTCTCAACTGATCAATGGACAAGAAAAAGTGATCGCATACTACAGTAAAACATTGTCCAAGCCCGAGCGAAATTACTGTGTCACCAGGAGGGAGCTTCTTGCTGTAAATGAAAGTGTGAAAAATGTCCATAAGTATCTGAACGGACAACATTTTCACTTGAGAACCGATCACGCAGCACTACGATGGTTACTTCAGTTAAAAGATCCGGAAGGCCAAATTGCGCGTTGGATAGAATGATTACAGAGCTACGATTTCTCAATCGAACATCGTAAAGGAGGAAATCATGGAATGCAGATGCTCTGTCACGACGCCCATGTAAACTAGAATGCAGACATTGTGCAAGAGCGGAAGGAAAAGAAAACATAATTGACATTCGTTTGCTAAATGTTTTGCCCTGTGAAAAATGGACTCCGGAACAAATTCAAATTGATCAAAAGAGTGATCCCGACCTCACAAAAATCATGAAGTTCAAGGAACAGCAAAAAAAAAACCATCGTGGGAAGATATAGCTGCGAACAGTCCAATAACTAAAGCTTACTGGGCACAGTGGCAGAGCTTAAAGCTACAAGATGGTTGCTTATATCGTGTATGGGCAAATGAAGATGGCACATCCGCTCGAAGTTTGATTGTTGTTCCCAAGTCAAAAATAAAAGAGATATTAGCGGAATACCATGGTGGATCTAGTGGTGGTCATTTGGGCATTAATAAAACGGTCGAGAAGGTAAAGAAACGTTTTTATTGGATTGGGTGCCAAGAGTCAGTCGCCGATTGGATTCGCAGTTACCCGCAATGTGTACCAGCAAAAGGACCAACAGTCAGAAGACGCGGCAGGATGCATCTTTACAACGTAGGAGCACCATTCGAGCGAATTGCCATGGATGTCGCCGGGCCGTTTCCAATCAGTGATGCGGGTAATAAGTATGTCCTTTTCGTCATCGACTACTTCAGCAAGTGGCCCGAAGTGTATCCCATGCCAAATCAAGAAGCCACAACAGTTGCGGAGGCATAAGTTAACAACTGGGTAAGCCGTTTCGGAGTACCGTTAGAATTGCATTCAGATCAAGGAAGAAATTTTGAGTCTGCTGTATTTAAAGAAGTATGCAAAGTCCTTAACAAACACAAAAGACGAACAACGCCTTTGCACCCGCAATCGGACGGCATGGTGGAAAGATTCAATCGGACTTTGGAAGAGTTTCTCAGAAAAGTGGTTGATGAAAATCAAAAAAAAATGGGATACACACATACCACTATTCCTCATGGCTTATCGAACGGCGGTTCATGCTACCACAGCAGCTTCACCATCTAAAATTGTTTTTGGTGCGACTCCTTCAGCTGGAATTCCTATACACAATTATGTTTCCAGAAAAAGTGAAGAAATGAACGAAGTGCATCAATTTGTAAGACAGCGTACACAATTTGCGAGTGATAAGATGAAGGCCAGATACGACTTGCGCACAAATTCAGAGGGATTTACGGAAGGAGAGCTTGTTTTGCTCTATAACCCACAAAGGAAGAAAGGCTTATCCTCTAAGCTACAAACACACAGGGAAGGACCATATTAGATAATTAAAAGAATTAATGATGTAGTGTATCGGATTCAGAATACTGCTGGCTTTAGACGAAAAATTAAAGTAGTACATTTAGAAAGGTTGGCCGTATAAAGAGAGAGAGGATTAACATCTGTTCGGTACAAACAGATGATACAAGTGATTATTCATTAAGTTGTTATTTAAATAAATAAAGTTAATTAATACTAGTTGAAATAATACTAGTTAAAACCAAATATTAGTGTGTTTTAATTTTGTAGACAATCCAGCGATCCAGCGAACTCGTAGAACAGTTTTCCGTAGACAAAATTTTCGTAACAATACACGCTCGTGGACGAAAGGCTGGCAACAATCCGCATCAAGGCTAAATATTTCCATATCAGCCTAATTTGTGCACACGCTCCGATGAACGAGAAAGATGACGAGACAAAAGAGCGCTTCTACGAGCGCCTAGACAACGCATACGAGCGCTGCCCCCGCCACGATATAAAAATCGTGCTAGGCGATTTTAACGCCAAGGTGGGCAGAGAAGCCAACACTTCCGATAACGGAACGAGGCTAATCGACTTCGCCGCAGCACGAAACATGGTAGTTAGTAGCACTAGATTCGAACATTTCGATATCCACAAGGCCACATGGTTGTCGCCCGATCAAAAAACTCGAAATCAAATTGTTTACGTTGTGATTGACGGAAGGCACGCTTCGAGCGTGATGGACGTACGCACTATACGAGGTGCCAATATGGACTCGGATCATTGCCTTGTAGCAGCCAAGGTCCGCACACGCTTAAGCGCTGCGAAGAACGTACGGAACCAAACGCAGAGAAAGCTAGACGTCGGAAAACTGCAATCACAACAGACAACGCAAGCCTTTTCCACTCGACTCTCACACCTGCTTAGACAAATCACTCCTCCTCTCCATGATATAAGCGCGCAGTGGAACCTTGTCTCCTGCTCTATGCGTACAGCTGCCAAAGAGGTGCTTGGATTCCAACGCCCCCTGAGGAATCAGTCGTATGACCAAGAGTGTCGCGCGGCCACTGCAGAGAAAGACGCTGCGTACAAATCCACCATGCAGTCAGTAGCTACGCAAGCTGCGAAGGAGCGATACAAAGAAAAGAGAAGGGAAGAGAGACGTCTTGTCAGGCGTAAAAAAAGCGAGGCAGAAAGACGTGAGTGTGAGGAGATTGAGATGCATGAGGACAGGAATGAGGCTCGACAATTTCTCGAGAAAATAAGACGCCTATCCGGAGGTTCAAAATCCGGAGCCTCTTCTTGTAAAGATGAGAACGGAAATCTGTTGACAGATATCCAGAGCACACTGAAAATATGGAGGGATCACTTCTCTGGTGATGATGGCCGCAATTCCACCGATAGAGAAGTAAACCCGGCAACCCCAGTACTTGATGACGACGTTGAGGTTTCGCCACCCGACCATGACGAGGTCAGAACAGCCATTGCTCGGCTGAAAAACAACAAAGCCGCAGGTGCTGGTGGCCAGCCTGCTGAATTGTTTAAGACCGGAGGCGAAGTGCTAATAGAGAGCATGCACGAGCTCGTAAGCAGAATATGGTCGGATGAAAGCATGCCAAGTGACTGGAACCTCAGTGTACTCTGCCCAATCCTTAAAAAAGGGGATCCCACTATCTGCGCCATTTATCGTGGGATCAGCCTACTCAATATCGCATACAAAGTTCTATCGAGCGTATTATGTGAAAGACTGAAGCCCATCGTCAACAGACTGATTGGACCTTATCAGTGCGGCTTCAGACCTGGAAAGTCCGCCATAGACCAGATTTTCACATTGCATCTTGGACTGTGCGTCTTGGACAAAAAGTTGATTTCGACACCCACAAGTTCGACATTGTGAAGGACTTCGTCTATCTGGGATCCAGCGTAAACAGCAACAACGACGTCAGCCTGGAGATCAAACGGAGAATAACTCTTGCCAAAAGGTGCTACTTTGGGCTCAGTAGGCAATTGAGAAGCAGAGCACTCTCTCGCCGGACAAAAATAACGCTCTACAAGTCACTCATCATGCCCGTCCTACTTTATGGTGCAGAAACATGGACGCTGGCCTCCACCGATGAGAGAGTACTGGGATCGTTCGAGAGAAAGATTCTCCGTAAAATCTTTGGCACTATCTGCTTTGCTAACGAGTATCGAATCAGGATGAACCACGAGCTGTATGAGTTATTCGACGACATTGACATAGTCAAGCGCATCAAGATCCAGCGGCTTCGCTGGCTAGGTCATGTCGAACAAATGGATGAAAACACTCCAGCCAAGAAGGTGCTTGAATCGAAACTCGAAGGTGGACAGCGTAGAAGAGGGCGTCCAAATCTGCGTTGGAAAGACCAAGTTGAGGACAACCTGGCAACGCTTGGTATTTCTAACTTGCGACAGCGCGCGCAAAGCAGATCCGAATGGCGCGGCTTCATCTCAGCGGCCAAAACCGACCCACGGTTGTAAGGGTCATTTAAGTAAGTAAGGTAGTTGTTGATGCTCGAGTCGTCAACAAAAATTTACTCAATTTGGTTGTTGCTTTTTCAAATTTTGTATTGAAACTGAGACAAAAATAAAAATGTTAAATTGATACAAAATTGCGTCAACATGAAATTTCACCTCATTTAATGATATTCGACAAAATTGTGTTGATTATTTATGCTTTGCATCAATCGTGTGATTTTAGCTTCACAAATAAGATTGTTATCAGGCTCAAGGAATGATCCAAATTTCAAATCAAATCTATAAATTTAGATGAGGAGAAGTCGAGCGGTATGTTCTGAGGCAAATGAATTTTCATGCACTCCATAACTATTGAAAGAACTGAAGAGCATGACAACGAGCTAGCGGAGGATTCTGGCAACGTCAATGTTCATGAGTTGGCCACAAACACAATGGATATTGATTTAGATGAGTTGCGCAGTTCAACGGATGACAGCGATGAAGATATTGAAGAAGATTCTGAATATTCAGATATCGAAAAAAACACGAATTATAATGAACATCAAATGACACTGAGCGAAGCAATAGCGGGTTGGGCCACTGAGCACTACATAACGTCTAGAGCACTAAATAAATTATTGCATCTTTTATGGAAATTTGAACCGAACTTGAATTTGCCGAAAATTAGCAAATCGCTGAAACAAACACCAACTAAAGCTCCGGTGGTTCCAATGGATAACGGTGAATATGTACACTAGGTCTGATCGAGTATATAGACAAATTTATGTATGATAAAACTACATTCGAGCTAGACCTTAACGTTGATGGTTTACCCCTCGCAAAAAGTTCTAAAAGGCAAGTGTGGCCAATTTTAGCAAGCATCGTAGGAAGTACGACCGTTTTTCTAGTAGGAGTTTTGTCCGAATTTCAAAAACCAAACAATTGCGATGTTTTTTTGAAAGAGTTTGTCATTGAGCTAAAAGAGCTGTCAAAAAATGGATTTTCACATAAGGACGTAATTTATAAAGTTCTTCCGAGAGCTTTTATATTCGACGCCCCAGCAAAGGCATATGTGACCGGTACAAAAAGCCATACTGGTTTTTTCTCATGTACGAAATGTGAACAAAAGGGCGAGACGATTGATAGACGACGAATATTCAAACTAATGGAATATATGCCACGTACAAAAGAATCCTTTATATCAAGAAGTAATGGTGCTCACCATCTTGTAATGGAATCAATTGGGCTGGAAGAGTTAAACATCGATATGGTTGAAAATTTCCCAATCGATTATATGCACGCAGTTTGTCTCGGCGTGATGAAGACTCTTTTGTTGGCTTGGACTAGGAGCCGCAAAACTAAAGGCGCATCGAATTCTTTGCTAAACGTTTCGAAAATAGAAGAGCTTGACAGAAGGCTAAAATTATTGTCGAATGGAGATGGTAAGCTACGGAATTCCGGCAATTCCTTTTATATACAGCCCCGAATGTATTATCAGGAGTATTGGATAGCCCAAAATACACGCACTTTTTTAAGTTGAGTTTGGCAATACGGATACTTGTATGTAAAGAATACGCTTCTGAGAACAACGAATGTGCGCAACATTTGTTAAATTCGTTTGTTAACGACACTTCCGAGTTATATTCAGAGAAAAAAGTTCTAATATTTAGAGGAAGTTAGCGCCTTTAAATTCGAAAATTATTTGCAAGAGGTAAAAAAAATACTAAATAACGGTACACGTGTACTTACTCAACTTTACAACAGAGTAACTGAGAGAAATCTTATACGTAGCAAAATCAAAGATCAACTAATTTTGCATATAAATTCATTATTTGTAAACAATAGTAAATTTTCTAAAGAAAATTCAGAGCAGTATTACGCTATAAATAATGAAATATTTAAAATTTTTGACTTTTCGGTCGAGATGGAAAACGTTTTTATTCATAGTCGGAATATGGAAAATCTTTCGAGTTTTTTCAAATATCCATTAGACTCAGATCTCGTTAACATATACTATACATGAAGCATTACGTTATCAAATACTATATTTATACACGATGTATCACAAATCAATGACAAAATCATAGCGTATTCACTCGAAGATACGTCACACTATTTTGTGCCATAGTTTCTAAATAATTTATTGTACAGCATCAAATCCAAAATATGAGCTTTGGTAAGATTACTGAATCACAGAACGTGGATGAGTTGCTGCAACAGCAAAAAAAAATTATATTTAAACCGATTATAAAACGATTATCAACACAACAGCCAAACAGTTTCAAGCCAGTCATCATATCATCACAACTGCTCAAAAGACGTACCTCCATAGTTCCCGAGGTCAACGCACCTGCAACACAGCCGCTCAACCGTTCTAATCCTGTACCTGTGAAAAAACAGTTAACTATATTTCTGCAAGTGCACTTTGGGATTTATAAAAAGATTAAAAATCTTGCGTTTAGTTATTTTGAGTACAACATATCTTTCAGATTACTATATCATACATACGTGCAGTCTTAAAAAATGCAGATTTTTAAACTTTTTGTCTTTTTATCACTCCCACTGTGCAGTGGTTCGTTTTACTAAAAAAATGCAATAGTTACAGACCAGTGGTTCTTTCATCACAACAACTCAAACGCTGTACGCAAGTAATTCCCGCATCACATCAGTTGCAGGGCCATACGCCGGATTTGCTAGTGGGGGGTTTAGCTAACTTCATAATAGAGAAGATAGATTTCTGTTTGGCCATACTCATGATCATATGTCATTATTTCAGAATATCGGTATCTAACGAGGCCTAAACCAGGTAAGATATCGGGTGTACGATCTTCTTATAACGGACTTTCCTTCAAGAACTTTTGAAGGGTGATTAGGTCCTGGTTGGGCCATTTTCCACAGCCTTGTTAGGGTCCGAACATATTGGTTTAATCGTAATAAAAACAGTATTCCATTAATAAAAATACGTGTAACTTTTTTGACAATTAAACATATAAAAACTAGCAATAAATTGAAATATTCGAAATTTATATAATTTGAGAAAATATTAAATAAAACCAATCGATTTCATTTGAAATTTGTACTTACATTTCATAAAAATATTTTTATAATATTGGTAAGTAATTCGAATAGAAAAGCGCCGCAGTCGAAAATATTTCCATTGTTTTGTGAAAATTTATTTATTCAACTTCAAAATACAAATTTTATATACCAATTTATTTGTTAATGTATATTTCTATTTTTTTTTTTTTTTTTGGTAAAAAACATTTTTTTTAATAACTAAGGGTGTTTTTGAAATATGAAAGCAAACAAATTAAAATTTTAGCAGTACTATTTCAGAATTTGAAGAAATTTGGAAGTATGGTGAAACAACATAAAATTAAGATATTGGTAAAATTTTAGCTTCCCAGATGGTGTGGTTAAAAGATTTGGTGATTTAATTTTGAAAAAATATGTATAAATAATCAATAAATTAATCTATTGAACATAACTAAAGCAATAGTGAAGCAATATAAAACACTGAACTCTCATTTAAAAGGTAATAAAATTGCCAACATTTTTAAACAAAGTTTATTTTAAAAGGATCTTTGAATTTGAAATGAAAAGACATATCATAATAAAAAAAAAATTGCGGCATATAAAGGGTGTAAAAGAAATTATTTTTACAAATTCAAATGCGGATATTGTGGTCAAAGCAAATAACGAAAAATCCCGTAAAATCAAAAATTCTCTGATTTATGACAAACAAAAATATTAACAAGTTTTAAGTTATAAGTAGTAGACATTTTGATAAGCTAGCCGTTCTACTAACAATGCATGCAATTATTGCAGAGATACTGCTGGAAATATTACAATTCGGTTTCAAGAGACAATTTTCTTAAATAGTAAATGTAAATCAGGTCGAAAATCAGGATTTATGAATCGTAAATTTGCGGCGAAAGTAAAGTGTTGGATCTAAGCCCAACAATCAATAAGAGATATGTTAAAAAAATATAATATATTTCATATTTTCAAAAAGTAAAGATGAGATTTAAACTGAAGTAATTCAAAATTCCAAATAAAATCGAAGAAATGAATTAAAGATCCAAATAAATGAGCGAGGGACTGCTGAAACCGGTATAGAACAATATTATATAATTTGTTTAAAAGGATGTAACCCTGAGCTAGGTCCAGATTTAAAATTTTTGGCTCATATAAAATCTATTCTTCGAAAAATATTGAAATATTGTTAAACTGAAATAAAATAAGCCATAGTTAGAATTTTTGTTATCAAAAATGTTAGAAGAAATGGTGTCCAACGGCTGATGGTGGGCTGGAAGACTAAAATATGGAAATTCGTTCTAACTCATGCAGAAATATAATTCTTTAACTATTTTTAAAAACTATTGAATATTTTTCTTCATTTGTGATATATTTTTTGAACGCGTTAACATTTTAAGTTTAAAAGTAAATATATAAAAAATTTCGTTTACACCCTAAATTTTGTAGCTGAAATTTCTTTGAGTATGGATTTAAAAGCGTTTTTACAAAATCAAATCATTTAAAAGTTTTATACCCTTTTGAAATGTAACTATTAGATATTTTAAAAAGCAATTACAATTTATTTAATGCGAATAAAAGCTGTAAACGAATTAGTATCGTACAACCATTTTCATATTTATACTCATGAACTACTTCCTACTTTTTTCAAATGTTCGTTCAAAAATTAGATATGCATTTCAAAAGCAAATAAACCCCTTTAACGAATTGATCCAAAAAAATTGGGAGCACATTATATAATTTTTTTAGCGAACTTTAAGAGTCTTATTTCATTTTAAATTGTTATTAAAAATACGTAAAAACAAACAAAAAGAAATTCGTTGTAATTTCTTACGCTTTCTTTTGGAATTTGTTTTGTTTCGTTTTACGTTATAAGAGAGATATATGTATATTTTTTAAAATGTATTTTTAGTTAAAAAATATAATAATAAATTTTCAAGCTAAAATATTTTTGAACTATGTAAAAAAATTTCTAAAATAAAAACTTGAAAAATAATTGTTTAAAAAAAATCAATTGTTTGTATTGTATTGTTTTAAAAAAATAAGATTGTAAGAAAATTCCAATAATTTTTGGTTCGGAAAAAATGTTTCTTCGACAAAAATAACGTAAATATTGTTCCAAACAAAAGTTTTTCAACACAAGAAAAAAAAATGTTCGACCAAAATAATTTTAAGCAATGAACATTTTTGTAAAGAAAGTTTACATTTTTTTGAAGTATATATTTTTGAATATAAATATAAAATTTTATAAGTATAGCATATTGTTTCGTTTTCACTCTAAACATTTTGATCAATTTTTTATTCTAACATATTGTTTAAACCACTTTTGATCTGAGCGTGTGATATTATAAAATTATAATTTACATTCGTATACATTTTTAGACTTTAATTTAATAAAATATTTTTTTTAATGCTCCTGGAGGGGGCAGGGGGTTGAACCCCAAAACCCCCCGTGCGGACGGCCCTGATCACTTGAATAGTTTCACACCTGTGATTCCATCATCAGAACCGATTAACGCCAGATATTCTTGCCCCAGAACAGCCTGAGTGCTGCACGCAGCATAAATAATGTTTTGATTCGTGGAATGCGAAATATAACCTCGCATTGCATTAATATTCAAAAAGGGGTTGATGCAATTCGTGCAGATGCAGACATTCAAAAGTCCGTTTCTACCATCTTAGAGAAAAGCCTTTTGAATCGTTTTCAGATTTTAAACAGTTTGAAAAACTTTTAACTGAGGATGAAAATATTCAACAAAGACTAGTAAGTAAATATGGGCTTCATATCTTTTTATTTGGATAAAAATAGCCAATTTAATAACTATTTTTTTTCGGGCAATCGTTAAATGAAATTGATTGCTTTAAATATGTATGGAATTGATAATTTTCTCTGCGTATTCTCTATGTATGTAGATCTACAAAATTCGAATTAAAATCTGCTCAGATAATGACAATAAAAAGTCGAAGGACAAATCATGTATTTGTTCAAATAAACTTTTTCATTTTTTAAACACTCGTAATAGTTATCAAGTCGGATAGATAACGATTTTTTTTATTCACTGTAATTATTCTAAAAACAAAACTTTTATTGACAAATTACTTACTTAATTACTATAGTTTAGAAAATTTACTTTTTTACTAGACTGATCATTTTGCTGCTCAAATGTGCACTAAGGACAATAAGTGATGAAGCAGCCAGTGCTTGTGTTTGCAAAGGACGGCGAGATATTAATAAGGAAGCTGTGAGACAGTATAAATTTTCCCAATAGCTACGACGTAAATATATATTTATATACATGCAGACAAACACCACATTTCAATATAAATTATAATTATTAAAGATTCCTTTAAACTTAATTTATCTACTGAGTACAGACCAATTTAAATTTTGATCAAACATAATTCTAAATGTTATTACACGCACTAAGAAAACAAAGATGATTACCAGAAATATCTCAGCCCTAAATATCAAGTTATATCTCTCAAAAATCATCAAATACCATAAATATTGCTAGCAACCGGTTATGTATAGCAACCATCAATTAAACATTTTTCAAATAGGAAGATAGTTCATGAATATTTGGAAAAGGTACTTCATTAGAATTCGCGGAGTAATTTTTATTGAATTAAAAGAAAATTAATCAAATCTATTTTTAATTATTATAGAATTAAAACAGTATCCTGTTTATACATCGCCATCGTCAATATAAAGCCTTCGAAGGTAACATTGTACAACGACTTGAAATTTCTTTGCAGAAGATCCAAGTCCGACCGGCGATGATGACAACATCAAAGTAAACTCTGAAAAGAAATATTTTCCATCACGTGTTGATAATTTAAATCACAGAATATTTTATTTTCACTTTTACCATTAAAATGTAATATTTATAAATAATAATAATAATAATAGTTTGGCACTACAGTCCTATAAGAACTTCGGCCGAGCTCTCTCACCATTTTGAGCTGTGCGTGTTATATTTGTACTCAAAGTGGTGGGACCTACAATTTATTGCCGAATCCGAACGGCGGGTAAGAGCTTTTTCATAGGCAATGGTTTTACTCTCGTAGGTTTGCCATTTACTGACGAGAGATGTTTCTATGAAAAGATGTTGTTAGCCCCAGTCCAGGCTTGAACCGGGGACCTTTCGGCTCGCAGTCCAACGCACTAACCACTGAGCTACCGCGGCTACAAAATGTAATATTTGAGTTGGCACTTTTTTAAACCATTTGATTTACTTCATTGTTGTGGATAAATCGAGCGTAAGGAAAAAGTAATAGTAATATTGTAATATTTATTGAAACTTATGGGATGTTTAAATATTTTCTACAAGGCGTAAATTAAAAAGGATAGTTGTAGCAAGACTTTCATAAACATCTTATTTTCTTAGTGTATAAAATACATCTGTAATTAGGAGATCTATAATTTTCTACAGATTCTAAATATTTATATTTTTAATATAATAATATTTTAATATAATAATTTATTTCAGTGTGTTTTGTACAACAATTCAAATCAGAAAAAGATTTTGATGCACAGTGCAGACGTTTTTTTAATTATGAACATGATCGCAGAAGAAAACTTGAGAGTCGCAGAAGTATGTAGTATGAGCAGAAATCAAGTTGTCCGGCTGTTTCAAAATATATCTGCGGGTCCGCTTTTGCAGTACATCAGCTACGTAATACTGGACGACATATTTGAGTGCAGTGTGGAGACCGTTTGTTGACGGCGCTGCTAATTAGGGTAAACGCCAATTTTGAATAGTTTATTTAGTTATTACCGAGGGTATAAAAATATATAAATTTTTAAAATATTTGTAGATACTACATCGTGACCCTAGTGTTCTTCTACTCTAACAACACGCGTTATAACAAGGCCATCCCTTGGGAGTGTCAATCGTGTTACGTTATCATGCGCATTAAGGTGTGACAATATCGGCAGCCACAAATTAAACTTCTTCGGCGTTTTAAATATTTCACTAACTACTTTCGTTATTTATTGTTTAATTTTTAACTTAAATGTTTAATAATGAATTTAAATGTTTAATTATTAATTTAAATGTTAAATTATTAATTTAAATTCCATTTTCAGTATTTATGTGCATGTTTTTGTATATGTGCATGTTTTGTATAATTTAATAATAGCTTAGTATTAATATGATTAAAAACACATACTGTGAGCGTCAAAAAAAGTAAACACCAAATTTTCATCTTTAAATTGTCTTATTACAAATTGATTATTGACTTACGATAAAAAGTAATATTACAGAGTTTACTACTATACCATTTAGACATTGACTTCTATAAAACATGAAATCAAAACAAGTGGCAACATTGTTCAAATCACTCGGAAGTGAAAATACATTTTTGATAAAAATTTGTATTGATCACGTGTTTTACTAAACCAAAAAATAATTTTTAGTCGATTTTTACTAAAAAGTTGATTAATTCTGAGGTGTATAAGAAAATGGGAAAGCAAACATCGTCCGATACTCGGCAAATAATATTAGTTTTAAAAAAAAAGGAAAATTCTTGCGGGAAATTGGCGAAATTGTGGGCAGGAACCACTGCACAATAAAAAAAAATATATTCATAAGTACGCCAAACATCATCAGGTTGAAGATTTACCGAGATCTGGTCGCCCAAAGCGGCTTAGTGATACCGAAGTTAGAGCTGTAGTAAGAGAAGTAAAGACAAATCCAGCCTCAAGTGCAGTTAAATTATCAGAAAACATAACGCAGACATCGGGCAAACCAGTAAGTGCCAGTACTGTCAGGAGAGCGCTTCACAAAAATGGCCTACATGGAAGGATACCACGCAGAAGCCATACATATCCATGACGAATCAGCGGAAGCGTATGTATTTCGCTAAAAAGTACAAAAATGAGGCTCTATCTTTTTGGGAAAACATATTATATACAGATGAGAGCAAATTCGAAATATTCGGCGAAAAAGGCCCCCAAAAATATGGCGTGCTAAGAATGAAGCCTTCAAAGAAAAGTGTGTTACCAACACTGTCAAACACGGTGGAGGCTCAGTTATGGTCTGGGGCTGTATGGCGGCAACAGGTGTTGGTAATCTTGTTTTTATTGAGTCCACTATGAACAAAATGGATTACTGAGCCATTTTGAAGGACAATGTTGCCCATAGCGTCGTGAAATTAGGCTTGTCTACAAACTGGATCTTCCAACAGGACAACGATCCTAAGCATACTTCTAAAATTGTGAAAGAGTGGCTACTGTACCGGACTCCAAAGACACTTGATCATCCGCCGCAGTCTCCGGATCTTAACCCGATCGAGTATTGTGGGAACACCTTGACAGAAAAATCAGACAAAGGGCCATTTCAAGTAAGGCAGACTTAAAGAAGGCTCTAATGGAAGAATGGAGCAAAATCTCTTCCAATATAACACAAAAACTTGTCGAATCGATGCCTAGGAGACTAAAAGCGGTGCGTAAGGCCAAAGAAAAACAAACTAAATATTAAAAAATTATAAAAGTTTACTTTTTGTATTGAAGTTCTGTTGCCTTTTCTTTACTGTTTACTTTTTTTTTACGAGTAAAATGTTGACTTTTCCTAATAAAAGTGAATTTATTTTAGTTTTGTATTACTTTTGTTTTGCTAGACTCCAGCACAGGAAAGATTTCGTTGTATGCCTACGTATTGGGAAAGGTGAGTTCTCTGATGACGATATTAAAATTTTCTAAAAATAACACCATTTTCCACCAACATAGATTGAGCGCAATTTAAAGGACATGCAAGCAAAATCGCATCGACTGTGTACAACAATGCGGGCAGTCACTTGTACACATACAGCGAAGATTGTCAGATAATGGTATGTGACATTGTACATGAGCGGAGTACAGCCGCCTGGTCCATTGCCAATAAGAAACCACCATGTGGCATGTACGCAATGCTAGTACATGCAGCATTCAAAAACGTTATTGTAGGTGCACGTCAATCCTGTCTCTTCAATCCGTGAAGAGGCAGGAGCTTGAAGAGTTTTTTATGGGTCACAAACGACGGCGTTGAATATGCGGTAACTACATTACATATGGAGCGCATTATATGCCTGTCAAAGATTGGCATGAAGGGGCGCAATAATTTAAGATAAGGCTAAAAATATTATTTCAATTTTCATATTTTTTATTGCAGTTCTTTTATTCCAACAATCAATTAAAGTACATTTTTCCGAAGAAAATTAAAAATTTTAAAATTTTTTGATAATGGTTAAACTCACTAACGGTTATAGATAGAACTAAAATATTTGGGAATCATCGTAAAATAAACCTTGGTTTAATACATTTTTTTGAATTGAACAAGTAGCCTTTAAAATATGATTAACACATTGATTTTCGATTTATATTTCTCGGATATTGATTACAAATCATCGTTGACCGTCTCAAATACTCAAATCGGTGGAGATGTCGATAGAGTCTTGTTTGCTAAATCTGACTCTAAATGTACATATGCACCAACTCACATCAGCAGCCAACCGCTGGAAAGGTACGGTACCAAGCGAACTGCAAGCAATTTTGCCGCCATATGTGCAGCGGACATCTTTGACATATCGCGCATCGACCAAATGAAGGAGCACGAGCGTGAAGTTGGTGGATCTTTGGAAACGGTGAAAAATCTGCTAAAAAGTAAGTGCGGGTCTGTTTTGAGCGGAAGGCACAGATCTAAGAAGACGCGTAAGATGTTGACAAGGTAGAAAAACTTAATATTTTCACCATTTTCACATGCAAAATTAATGTAATATAATTTTCAGGAAACAGAAGACAAAGACGCAGAAAAGTCAAGCCGAAGAACGCCTTGAAATCGAAGCCAATGCCGTAGTCGGTCGCGCAACGGTGGCAAAGCTGGCACACAAACGAAAAAGGTTTTCTGCGTCGTGGAAATGTGCAAGTCGGTCTCTGGAACTACGAAGCTCGCTATGACATCGGCGAATATGCTGTATACAAGGTAGAAAAACTTAATATTTTTACCATTTTCACATGCAAAATTAATTTAATATAATTTTCAGCACACAAACGTCGAGACGTAGAAAAGTCAAGCCGAAGAACGCATTGAAATCGAAACCAATGCCGTAGTTGGTCGCGCAACGGTTGAAAAGCGGTTGAATATATACATATATATATATATATATATATACATATATATATATATATATATATATATATATATATATATATATATATATATATACATATATATATATATATATATATATATATATATATATATATATATATATATATTTTCATATAACTATATATATGAGTGTGTGTTTGTTTAAAAATATGTTTAATTTCATATGTAAAAAAATCAAATCTACTTCAGCGTTTTTTAAACACTGTAATTAACAAAAAAAAACTCTAGAAATGCATTTGTTTTATTTGTCATCCATTTTCCTTTGAGTCTCAGATTACGTCCGACATTGCTTTGAATGTCTGTTCTAAAAGTCTGACCAAAATGTGTCATCAGCTTTGCTTCACCTCGTTTTTGATTGGCTGATTTTTGAATATTTTTCGTTTTTGCTCTCTCTGTTTTGTACGTAATTTTTCTCGGACATAGTTCAGAAAAAAAGGTTAGATGTCTATGTCGCGTTAAGTCTGTAACAGAACCTATTTAGTTCGTAAATCTGAACAAGTGTCGCACACTTTTGTCAGGGATGTCTTACGTTTTGATCGTAAAGACGTCGTAATTACGATCGAACGCAGCATGGGCATTTGTAGCAAATAACCAAGTAGAAATTGTGAAATAGAATTTTTAACTAAATTTTTTTAAATCTGAAATAAAATTATTACACAATATTTATATATAATGTTAATTTATTTATTTCCTGGGGAGTGCGTTAGCTTATGTTTGTAGTTTAGCTTGAAAAAAAAAGTTTTAGATGTTTACATTTACAATTGAAATGTACAGGTTAAAAATACTTCTAGTACCGTTAAAATTATAATGTTAATGTTGTTTTTTATTAGATACATGTAAATCATGAGTTGTTTAATTAAATGTTTAACAATAAAGTTAATTTAAGAAATGGTCAACAATTTATATTTCGTACTGGGTTTGCATGCGTAGAATTGAAGTCGACCTCACACAGTGGAACATAGTATTTTGAGTATGATTTAAATATTTATATTGTTATTTATTATTGTATACTTTATATGAAAACGATTAATGTATAGTATAATAAATATTGTTAATTAAAAAACCTCAATTAATAATTTGGTTGACACTTTTGCAATAGCATTTTTTATCCACTTGTCTTGTTTTATGAACGGAATAAGAATATATAACATTGGTATTATCAAAAATTATAAATTTTAACAAAATACAGTATTTTTGGATAATTCTATGTACATTTTTTTCCAAAACCAGGAATTCTTTTTTTGTCAGGTTTTGTTTTACTTTGTTACACCTTACTCTCACCGCACTCTAACTCTCTTCAGTGTTGCATCATTCAAAATATTCTGGACACTGAGGAGTATTCACAGGAGTATTTACTTACTACACACCAATGCACACCATCACCAATAGTCAGCACTATCCTACCAGAACAATTCCTTTCTGAAGTTTGTCAACCTGCTCAGGATATTTGGAACGATAGGGAGTATATGGAAAATACTTCGTCCTCAATAGAACGACCTCTATATGAGCCTGCTCAAAATATTCTGGATGATGAAGAGTATTCACAGTCGGCATTAGCAGAACGAGGAATACAAGCATGGAAGTACAGCGATAGCGATTCGAATTCACAAGATGTAGCCTATAATTTTGCTAGCGGAACTTTTTCTATTGTCGAGACGACAAATGAACCAGTTATAAAGTCTAATATTGAATTAACCTCCGAAGATTTGGAGGAAGCTTGTTTGGAAGAAATAGTAAAAAGAGCGGAAGAGGATTATTATAAAAAAAAGAACTGGGGTTGGTATGACAACGACCAAATATTTTTAGATTTAGTTATATAAAAATATATATTTATATACATTAAAACAATCAAATGTATTTTTATGTCTATTTGTCTCATGTACATACTCATGTAAATACGTTCAATAGAAAATAAACAAATTCTTTATTATATTTTAAAAGAAGATTTTTATTACTTTCAAAATATATGCATCTCTTTTAACATACATAATTTAATGTTTCAATGCTTGTTTTTTGTTTCTTTCACATAATTTTTCAAAACAGTTTTAATTCGTATATATAACACAGTTTGTAAAATTTAGTTAGTCTAAAAAAAGAATCAATTGGAAACAATCATGGTAAGAAAAACATTTTGTGCTTTATTATTAATATAGTTTTTAATAGTTATTAAAATTTCTTTAGGCTTTACTTCACCAATTAAACAACTGTCAGATTGGGCAGGGATATACAAAGATAAATGATCTCAAAATTGGATTTGAGTATAATATTACAGGATGTAAATTGAAGGAAACCCAATATGGTGATACAATAGTATTGACACTAATGGACGAAGATAGCTCTCCTCTGTGGATATTTTTACCAAAACGAATTGGAGAGGTTTTTCAAACAAAAAACCCATATAAAAAATTAAAGGATAATGGCATTAATAGTGTTATTTTAAAAGGAAGAGATAAAGCCAAATATAATATGGCGGTTTTTGAATTCAATAGTATAAATATTATAGATGAAAATAAATAAAATATAAATAAATAAAAAAAAAACATTACATCAATATATTTATAATTTTTTATTTTTTAAACTTTTTCTTATACATTTTTAAAATAATAATATCATTATATTTGAAATTAGTTTTGTTAAAAAGGTGTTGACAATAATTCATACTTTTATGTTGGCATTTGTATAAGGAAAATAATACACAATAATATCCACAAGTATTGGAAAAATTTCCTTGTATTTGATATTTATTATAAATCATTTTTTTGCTATTTCTATTGATAAAGTTTATAAATTCTCGCTTAAGAGGAGGTTGTCCAGAGGAGTCAAAATATTCGGCATTATTTTTGGTATCAAAGTAAAATGCAATCCAGTGAGAGCCAGATGCATAAGAAGGGTCAGTATTTGCTATTAGAACTGCTGGTTTAGTTACGGTTTTTGGTAATTGATCCGATGAGAATACTCCTTTAAAATATCGTTTGGTAAAAGAATTTTTACTCAGATCATTTCTTATGTGCAACGTATTCATATTTATAATGTTATTCGAACGTTTCGATTTCTATCAATGTCTAGCATTGAATCATATTCACTGTATACAATGCAAGTTATAGCTTCGTCCAATGGTTTGGAAAATCTTCCTTCAATTCGAATGGTTCCTTGATTTAATAAGTTTGCACACATGTGTGTATTTGATTGATCAGCAGTCAGATCAAATGCCAAAATGAAGAATCCGTTATCAAACAAGTCTTTCGTTATATGGTTTCCTTTATCAAAATATTTAATGCCATTTCCCTTGAATAGCAAATTGTAGCCTCTTGAGCTTATTCCATTGGTATCATTTTGATAATCAAATTCTAATGGTTGAGAAGGTACTTGTACGCCATTTATCGATAAATTAAATCTTTGTAAATTAAAATGTTTAAATTCAAATGGATTGAGTTTTCTATCTCCTGTATATGCTTTATTTAGCATCATGCAAAATGACAAATAGTTTGGTAACTGACCAATCACCACATTATCAATTGATAATGAATGATTACCTGGATAAAGTGTGAATGACTTTACTTATACTCTGCTATAGGGATATATAGCGTTTTTGTTTTGTAATACTTTATGATGAGCGAGAAGTATTCCTGGATTAATTGTAACATGATTCATAAATAATTGTGCCTCCAAAATTTTTAGTGATGATTCGCCAGTTGTTTCCATTACATAAAATGCTGATTTCTCTAAATTGAATGTAATTCTCAGATCAACATTGTTTAGCAATAACTTGGTTTGATTGAAAATATCTCCATGCACTTTTCCATATAGTTCAACTTTATTACTTTTTTGGAAAATAAATTTTCGTGTGTCTAATGCAGTATTACTGGCCGACTCAGCAGCAGTATCTGGATACCAACCTGATGTTGTTAAATGTGTTTTACTGGCATCCGTTCCATAGTTTAATAGAGTTTGTATATATGAACGATAATGATAATTATTATTGCTCTGTGAATTCAATACATTGTTTAAATATACTGAAGAGCTTCTGAATATTGAGTGAAGAATATTATTAACTACTCCCACAGAACCATCAGTTAAATCGTTATTATGTATATCTTTTAATTGTACCACAAGTCGTAAATAAACACTAGATAAATCTCTATACGTTTCACCATTTCCCAAACATACAAATTCAATTGTTCCAGCATTATCTAAAGAAGCGATCGGATTGTATGCAACTTTTTCTGTACGTAAAACACTATTTTGAATTGGAAGAGGTTCGAATAAATCAAGCTCGCTTTTCATGCACTCCATTTGTCGGTTTTATTTATCGTATTTTTTTAAGAGAAAATATCTTTGGATAAGTTTTTTTTTGTTTTACGTATATATTTACGTATTTTTTTGAAACGTTTGCTGTTGTTTCCTAGAATGACGAGTTCGTTTAGGGTTCTTCCGTTTTATATTATTTTTTCCCGATCCTTTTTGAAATTTTTTAGAAATTTTATTGACAGCCTTATTTGTGAGGTTGGCTATAGCATCTCTACCTTGTTCTTCCAAAATATTTCTCAGCGGTTTTTTTCCAAAATCAATTGCCTGATTTTTTAAAGCATTGAATCCCGAAAGAAATAATTTTTTAAATTTCTATACAACCCAGCAAAGAATGATCCAATTCCTCTGCCTTGTTGTATTAATCTCGGTGCTATATATTGAGTTCCAATATGACTTATTCCGGATCCCGATTGATTAAGATAGTACTGCGTGTAAAGTTGCTCCATGCTTGTTGTTTTTAAATATGAGTTAATTATTACTGTTCATCCTCATTTATAGTCTTTTATTCCTTTTTCGAAAGTGAAGAGTTAAATATATTGGTATGCTGCTAGGTTTAAAATAAACTTTATGTCCTTTTAAATCACTTATTAAAATAGAGATATCTTTAATAGTCAATATTTCAAGAGGATAATATTCTACAAATGGGAATCTGATTAGTTGTCTAAGTCCATTGTATGCTAGTATTTTTATACATCTTAAATTAGTGTCACCAACATACCTTGGTTTAATTATATCAGTGTACACTAATAAAATGTCTGGTACTACAGCCTCGGGTACGCTATTTATATTATCTATATATCTATGATTGACAAATATTTCAGTAAGTCCAACTTCCCAATCCTCAGTTATTTGCGTAGGAATATTTATTATGTTGGTAAATGCAGATTGTACATTTTTAGTGTATACACTCATAGAGTTATTACTCAAAAGAGACACAAAAAATTCGCTTAAGTTGTTCATTACAGCGTTTATCGACGTATAATAAAGCAATTTACTCAATGTTGTATTTTATATTCTATAATGATATCCAGTCAACATCATTTTCTCCATATTGAATCGATTTGATAGAACTTTTAATTTTATATGGTTGACTGAAAACTCGATATTTTTTCTCTTTTTTCTTTAATGTCGCTTTACTTAGTTTCATAGATAGCTCCCGTTTTTTTCTAGGATTGTCCATAGTACAATTTAAATTTGGTGTCATATCTAACAATTTTCTTTTTACTTGCTTAGGAGTCGATGTAGTCGGAACAGCAGTTTTGTTTATTTTATATTTTATAGGTATTGCGGAGATTTGACTTGTTTTAGGATTAACCGTTTTACTTGAAGATATATTTTCTTCATTATGAAGTTTTTTTTGATCGTCAATGTGTGGCATTGATATTGATTTTATTTTTTCTGTAATTCGTGGAGTGAACTCATTAGTAAAGTCACTTGTCTGAGTTCCAATGTCTTTTTTGTCGTTTTTATGTTCACCTTGATTATTTTCTTCTAATTGTTTAGGAATCTTTAAATTGCGTTTTAAATAGAAATATTTATTCAATTCTTGTTGAATACTTAGCCATTTATTAAAATCGGTTGTATTTTTATTTGAGAATATTGGTAAAAGTTTTCTATTCAAAAATATTGATGCTGAAGAGTCATTTAAGATCATATTATATGTATTTGGATGTACAAGTAATACTTTATTTAATTTTAATTTAGACATTTTCAATTAATTTTCCAATTATTCCGGATAGTAACGAAGATATAAGCACTGGTAAGAATCCTCCTTTCTGAATAAGAACTTTTCGTTTCGAGCTCAGTGATCGCTTTGAGCATGCCAGACATCTAAGCTCTTTTTTATACT
Organism: Dryomyza anilis; assembly: GCA_951804985.1. NCBI lineage: Eukaryota > Metazoa > Arthropoda > Insecta > Diptera > Dryomyzidae > Dryomyza > Dryomyza anilis. The sequence goes on along the minus strand of OX638136.1, from coordinate 11,029,577 downwards.
TTTCTAAATACTGTTTATCCTTAGTTTTTAATTTATTATTTCCTCTAAGTGTATTATTAGAAATTTCTGCAATTGCCTTAATAAGATCAGGAGTTGAGTTTTTTAATATAGCTTTCCTTAATTTGATATCAGTATTTTTGATCGTGTATAAAATATGCTTGTTTTCCTTCAATCGCTTTAGATTCTTTTTGTGAACCATTTTCACTTGTATCGCAGTAACAATAACAAAACTCTCTGTCAAATATATTTGTTCGATATCTTAAAAGATCATTTACGCTTTGAGTAAGATCAATTAGTAAATAGCCATGTGGTTCATCAGTGACCTCTTTATATATCCTCATCAACTCTTTTGAATTTTCAGGACAAATTTGTCTTGCCAAGTGCTGAAATTGAAGTTTATCTCGAGGATTTTTAAATACTACAATATATTTTGTATTTAATGAAATGTCTCGAGTATGAGAGGATTTATGAAAAATATTTTGAGTTACAACAATTATAGACAAATTTCGATGATGAGATCCTTTTGTGAAAAGTTCACAGATTTCTTTATTGAATGCCCCCATCATTAGATCGTCCAAAATAATAAGGACTGGTTCATTTAATTCGTTTTCGAAATTATCAGGTATTCCTTTAATATATTCTATATTGTTTAATGATGGTTTTGCATGCTCTTCACCATAGCACCAAATAACTCTATTAATACGCTTGCTAATCAACATATCTCTGTTTTCTAACAAATTTTTCAAAAATGTTGTTTTTCCTGAACCTGATGGTCCGCTAATTAACATTGTAAATGGATGAATAAATTGATAAAACATTTTATATAGTTGAACTATATAATACGAATGAAAGATATTTTGATTTTATTTTTTATATATACTCATTTATTTAATTAAATTAATGTGTGTACTAAACCTAATTCTTAAATATAACTTCATAAGTTTTTCAATCTTTACACAGGTAAACTTGAAGTCTGAACATTCGCAAGTATCTGGTCCGCATGTTGTTTCATTTTTAGACCAACAACAGCATACATAGTGTTTACCATTGATTGAATGCACCTGTTCCATATGCTGATATTGTTTTAAAGATTCGATGTGATCTAAAATTTCCAATTTATGATCCTCAAATAGTACATTTTCAAACTCCTTTAAAAAAACTTTTAACAGTCAATAGATCCATCCTGACTGTAAATTATTTTACGTGTATCTTCGATGAAATTCAAAACTGGACTAAAATCAATCGACCTAGCATTCAGAACTCAAGTTATATATATATATATATATATATATATAAACATAAAAAATAATTTTATTTTGTATATCTTTACTATATAATAATTTCATTATATTATGTAATAATTTCACAATATTATGTTATAATTTCACAATATTATACCAGAATTTCACAATATTCATTAGAACTAAAGTAGTTTTTTTCCAAGTGTACGAATATTTTAAAAACATTATTTAGAGCGCATTTGTATCGAAAATCTGGATGTTGCTGGCAATTTGTAAAGTAGTCTGGTAAATTACCTAAACTCATATTAAGATTAATATTAATTACTTTTGAAGATACAAATCGTTCTAAGAAATCTTTTTTATGTTGTCCTACAACAAAGATAGTATTATATTTCTTAAGAGATCCCAAAATATCTGATACGTTTAAATAATCGATGAATCCATCGGTCCAATCCAGTCCGTTAACATGTCTTTTACAGAACATATGTCTCCGTTTCGAAGCACTATCTAGTTCATTGTATGAATACGGAGATTTAAAAAGATAGTAGTTAGGTATTACTGAGCCTCCACTCATATACGCCAACTCTTTAATGAATACTTGGTTACCATTTCCGGTTACGTATTGAAAATCAACTATGACAGACTTCTCTTTCTCAACTGCGTTCATTTTAAATTTGATGATATTTACTAACTGAACTATTTAAAAATTTTGAACTGGTTATATAGCTAGCATTTCACCAGAAATAATTTAGTGTACCTTGGTTTGTTTCAAAAGATGGATCAACAGCAGGAGAATAAAAGTTTAATTCGTAATGTAAGAAAGAGACAGGAACATGAAATTATATTTGGATTGGAAAACTATATCAGTGCTAATATAAAAATTAAGTGTGGATTTTCAACAACGCGGAACTTTAAACCAATGATATGGATTCAATGTAACAAGAAAAATTTCATTGTTTTGGAAAGAGATGAATGGATACATCTTATGGCATACAAAGAATACATTCAATTTAAACTGGACCATCATAAGTTTCTTTCTCCAGACACAATATTAGATCATCCCAAATTACATAATTTGAATTGTGAATTTAAGTATCGAAAAGGTGATAGAAGGTGTACATTGTTTTTAAAACAGAATGGACATATTGCTGAAATAGACAATGACGCCTGGACGAATATAATACGTATTGGAATTTTTGTATCATCATTTCTTTGTTGGAATTCAATATTACAACAGCAAATTTATAATTTTTACCATAATAAGTTTATTCCAAAATGTTTTGAACTAAAAAAATATGATGTACAATTAAATGAATTGACTGGAATTTATGATAGAGATATTAAAATAGAGTTAACTAGATTATGTTATGAAATTTCCAAAAAAATGCAAAAACAAATAAAAAATGATGTAAAACAATATAAATTAATAACAAAATCCAAAGAGACAACTGTATAAATATAAAATAAATTCTATTTTTTAAAACAATATAAATATATATATATATATATATATATATATATATATATATATATATATATATATATTAAAATGTCTGAAATTCATAGATCAGCTAGAAAAAATTTCCCTAGAAGAAGATTTATACAAAAAGGTTTAAACGATATATGGCAAATTGATTTGGTAGAAATGATTCCGTATCAATCCCTAAATAATGGTTAAAATACTTACTTACTGTTATAGATACTTTTTCTAAGTTTGCATATGGCATTCCAGTAAAAACAAAAAAATCGCAAGACGTCACTTCAGCAATGTCAATCATATTAAACAATTCAAAAGTTTCACCGAAAAATATTCAATCTGATCAGGGAAAAGAGTTTTTTAATAAAGAATTCAAAAGTCTAATGAATCAATATAATATTAATCATTATCATACGTATACTCATATGAAAGCGTCTATATGTGAAAGGTTTAATAGAACACTAAAAAGTAAAATGTGGAAAATGTTTAGTATGGAAGGCAACTATAAATGGATTAATTCTATAGAAAAATTGTTAAATGAATACAACACCACTTGGCATAGAACTATAAAAATGAAACCAATTGAAATAACTAAAAGAAATGAAAAAATGTTGTTTAAATCAGTTTATAATTTTCCTGAAGTATTTCCTAAGCCTAAATTTTATATAGACGATCACGTTAGAATAAGTAAATATAAGGGTATATTTTTTAAGGGATATGAACCAAATTGGTCTACAGAAATATTTACTATTCACATGGTCAAAATAACAAAACCAGTGACTTATATTTTAAAAGATTATAAAGGAAATATAATTCAAGGTTCATTTTATGAATATGAACTTCAAAGAGTAGGAGATAAAGATTCATATCTCATTAAAAAAATTTTGAAATGGAAAGGGAATAAAGTATTTTTTAAATGGCTAGGATTTGATGACACTCATAATACCTGGATTAATAAAAAACAGTTGCTTAAATAAAAAAGAAATGATAATGGTATAAAAAGATCTATCATTAGAAATATTAATCATTTTGTAATTGCCTATTACGAAGGCATCATATAGAATACTGATATTAATAAACAAAATGGATTGGTTTAGAAAAGGATATAAACTCTTGCTTTACTGCAACTATATTGGTAGTAATGAGCACAAAGTCGATCAATGTAGGAAAAAGAAATATGATGATCTTCATAAGGAGAAAGAGAATAAAAAACAGAAGAATACCTAAAAAACAAATTATTTCTTTTTTTCATTTGAATCCACCACCTGTGAAATAAATTTATAAAAAAACAACACTTTTTTGTTTTATTTTATTTTGGTTTTTTATTAAATGTATATTGTCATCAATAAAATAGTACAAATATAATTTACAAAAACGGATATGGACGTATATTTAATTAAAAATATTTCTTATTTATATAGTTATACAATTATAAACATATATATATATATATACAGGTTATTTACATAGAATTTAAAGTATCGGATATTTTGTAGTGACCCCATGCTAATGTAGATATTCCATCAGGTAATATATGCCGTTTATCGTCTTTGTAATTAAGGCTGATTTTATTAGATATTTCTGTATAAAGCTGATGAGATCTACTTCTAATAACCCTCTGTTGCCCATAGAATGTTTTTTTGGTTCTAATACACTCTACATAGTCGCTATAGTCAATACTTCTTACTATTGAATTTTTAACACCTTTTAACTTTTTAACAGTTTCGTCTTCAACTATGTACGCATATGCCTTTGGTTTCAATCCTGCGAAGTCAGTCATTATCCGACCAGCATTTTCATCTTTCATTAGACCCAAAACTTTTTTATTTTGAGGCTTAATATTGAACTGATTATTTTCATTGTAGTCTGATGTATCGAAATGCAATGGATTTGATTTTATTATATCGTAAATATCATCAGAAGATGATAGCACAAAACTATCTGTATCCATATATATGGCTTCGATGTTTTTACTTTTATTCTTCAAAAAATTATAATAAAAATCATACATCAGCCACTTTGAAAGTTCTAAAACCACTACGCCTACATAAATTGGTTTGTCGTAACAGATCTCTAATTTTGTCAACTCAATTCCGACTAATTCATCACTAAAAATTTCAATACTATGAAAATTTGACTTAGCTATAAGCTGTCTATACCCCTCAGAATTTTGTCGATTTTGATAATGCGTTAGTAATTTAACTTCCCTTCGCTTTTCAACATTTTCCATAGTTTTTCCATACACCGCGTTATTCATTAATTTATAGAAATTTTTCTCAAATTCATTACTAGCGGTCTTTCTTTTTTTTGTATTTAAGTTGATGTACGGTTCCAACCACGAACTTTGTTTAAATGTTAAAACACGATGAATTTTCTTCAAAATGAATCCATGTTGTAAACATAATTGCAAGTTTTTTAGATGAATTATATATTTTTCTTTATCGTGAAGGTCGGCAATTAGTTTATTGTTTTTTCCTCCGATGGGAATTTTATTTTCCGGACAAAACGGTAAGCAATTATGACTATCATGAATGTAATTGGGATATACTAGATCTACTTCTAGTATATATCCATTAGAATCATTACAAGATAGTGTATAAAAATCTATTTCTGCAATTTCTGTGTCTGTCAAAAATTTAAAATCAGAGAGTGGGAGTTTTTGCGACATTGCCCATCCATATAAATTATTCGCATCTACATAGGCCAAATAATTTTCTTTTTTTACTGGTGTTAAATTCAGCTGTCAAATATTTATTATTAGCTTTTGAAATTCTGTGAGTGCATTGAGTTAAACCGCCACGCACTCCTACTTTTAGAAAATTGTGAATTTCAACATCGCTAATTAATTCTAATTAGCTTTAGCATTGCGTCCCAAGACAGAGAAGGAGCTGTGACATAATTGCACGGATCTAAATTATAATTTTTTTTACATATGTTTCTAAAGTTTTCAAAAACATCTGCTAAGATCAGTACATCACTTTCCAAATATAATAGCATATATTCTCGTAACGTCTTACAGTTAAATGTATTCCACACTTTTTGAGCGAATGCATAGTCTTCATTAGTACACGCCCTGTCGTCTAATGAATTATAAAATTTGTCTATTGTAGGCAAAGTGATGTCATCTAAAACGTCAAAACTACTCAAATAGTCATAAGGAAATACCCCCTTCCTCCTCAAAAGATCAAATTTATCTACATTAGCATGCTCATGTTTTAACAATTTTAAATTTTCTTTATTCATATATGAGGCTAATTTTTCTAAACTAGAATTTAGAAACCTATTTGAATCTATAAAATTAATATTAAATCTAAGATTTTTCCCATCCATAATTTTTTTGTTAGTGCAATATACAATTCTTTATTACATGGGATAGCTTTTAAATTACCACCCAATTTTTTAATAAATAAATGTATATCATAACGTGATAAATTATGAAAAATAACAGGAAAAAAAGGATATCTATAATTAAAGGTTTTCTTACATGTTTCATGAATTGGTCCCACGTATTCACCAGTAAAAAAATTGTAAAATGTCCGTCGTTCAGCATCTTGTATTTGCTTCTCGCACGCACAACATTCAGCCAGATCCTGATACATTTCATCAAGGGGCGAAAGATTGCACTGCTCCTGAGCTGGTTTTATCCAATATTTTTGATGGAGAATATTCAGTTTACTTTCTAATCCATCGATGAATTTTTCGACGCAGTCCTTTCCTAGAAAAAAGAAATGGAATAGTTAAATAACAGTTCTTTTTAATTTTTATATTATATTTTAATTACCTTCATATGTAAAACGTTCATTTAATTCTGAATTAAATGTATGACATACGTAAAAGGAAACCGCACAGGCTTGATGTTGTTGTACTTTTGTTGTAGATGGGTTCTCAGTGCTTGGCATAGTGTTGTGATAAGGTACCAACACTGCTTCCATATCCGCATATACTACTACCGGAGGAGACATTTGTTTTTCAAACCGCTGAAACTTCACAACTGATCTATATTCAGGAAATCTTGCTGACACTTTTCCACATTCTTTTTGGTTGTGTTTTTTGGAATCAGTGAAATAATAGCTCAAGCAAAAATCACAAAATTGTCCGGCTTTATGACTTCGTGTAAATTGTTTTTTAATGAGTCGTTCCATTTCTCTTATGAGACAATAATGAAAAATAGTTGACTCATTATTTTGAATCATCAACAAATTTATATGGAAACTTCGCACAGCTTTAGTGGCTCTAGATGGTCCAATTATTTCAGATTTACGTTCCTTAATCCCAGATTTATCTTTGATTTCATACACATTTATACTAAATTGTGTATTGTTTTTTTCAAATATTTGAATATCCTTTGTCATTGTTGGAAAATTCATATCTGAAAAATCAATGATAAAACCTCTATATCGAATTTTATCGGAGCTTATATCATTGATTTTATAATACTGTGGATTAATTAAGTTACACATTCTTTCTGGCCGGTCAACTTTGCTAGCTATTGCGGCGAGTACAGCCCATTTAAAGCAGTACACATCATCATTTTTTACATTTGTTGTTGCTGCTTTTGCATTTATGTCAGCTGGTAAAGAAATATACGATCCTACTGGTATGTGTTGCAATTTCAGAATTTTGGATTCTAATTGCTGACAATTTTATAATGACGGCATACCCTGTTATTTCGGGGTGATATTAGAAAAATATTTTCACTAATAAATGTTGCAGCTTTCTCCTTATGAGCATTCGTCCTTAAATGCATTTTAAAACGATTCACCGGAATGCTAATGTGACAAATAGAGCAATATTTGTCCTCAAATATTATTCTTCTCCTTTTGGGTTGGTTAGCAAGTGGAGCAGCATTTCTCTTATTTATATTAGATGATGATAGTTGGTTGCATCTAATTTCATCTTCATCATCAGAGATACTTATAATGCTTGAATTTTGTAGCCTGCTTGGAGCTGCTTGGTGTCTTGTTGGTGCGGCTGCATGATGCATGCTTGGTGCAGCTTGTTGTCTGATAGATACTACTGCATGATGTATGCTTGGTGCTGCATGGTGGCTGCTAGGTGCTGCTGCTGCCCTGCGAGCGTCATAGTCCCTGAATGCCAATTTCTCGCCATTGCATTCGGATTCATGCTTCGGTTTTAAAAATATACTGAAGATTTCGTTACACTTATTACACAGGAACATGTTTGTATTGTTTTTTTGGTTTTGTTTTAAATTTAACAAAAAAAAGTTAATGAACTATATTTCATTTTTTTAATTCGATTTAAAAAATAATTTTTTTTAACACTTTATTTAAACTTTATATAAAATTTTACAAACAATTTACTCAATGCACACGTTACGCGGAGGAGCGATTTGTAACTGATTCCAAAAGAAAGAAAATCTAATCGAACTCGGACATTTCAGAATTTCCAAGGATTATGTATTTTATCGAAAATGATCTCAACCCTAAATTAAAAAAAACAAAAACCATTCAATAACAATTTTATGATGGTTGCATTTACCTTTGTTCTATTGTAATAACTAAAAAAGGTCAATATAAAATGATCCCACACTGCGACAGACAGGTGCACATTAAATTGACAGTTCAGTTTCGAACATTTTATGACAGGTTCAAGGATCACGTTTGTTCTTGAAAACGATCAATAGAAAAATCAATAGAAAACCTTTTTACTATCTTTTTTAATGACGTCATAAACTAGAAATTTTATGACGGTTGCATTTACCTTTGTTCTATTGTAATAACTAAAAAAGGTCAATATAAAAACGATCCCACACTGCGACAGACACGTTCACATTAAATTGACAGTTCAGTTTCGGACATTTTATGACAGGTTCAAGGATCATGTTTGTTCTTGAAAACGATCAATAGAAAACCTTTTTATTATCTTTTTTAATGACGTCATAAACTAGAAATTTTATGACGGTTGCATTTACCTTTGTTTTATTGTAATAACTAAAAAAGGTCAATATAAAAACGATCCCACACTGCGACAGACACGTTCACATTAAATTGACAGTTCAGTTTCGGACATTTTATGACAGGTTCAAGGATCATGTTTGTTCTTGAAAACGATCAATAGAAAAATCAATAGAAAACCTTTTTATTATCTTTTTTAATGACGTCATAAACTAGAAATTTTATGACGGTTGCATTTACCTTTGTTGTAACTAAAAAAGGTCAATATAAAAAACTATCCCATTTTTTTTATTACGGTTGCATGAACCTTTGTTCTAACTAAAAATGGTAATATAAAAAAAACGATCCCACCCTCTGATATAATTAAAAAGGTCAACATAAAAAATATCCCACAATCTTCCAGTACCTGCGATACGTATACATGAATTTTTTTCTCTGCATCTCTAGCAGACTCTCGCAAAAATACTGATCCCTCACCGAGCATTTGCAGGCTCTCGCAAAAACACTGATCCCTCTCCGATCATTTGCAGACTCTCGCAAAAACACTGATCCCTCTCTGAGTCTTTGCAGACTCTCGCCAAAACACTGATCCCACCCAATGCTTATACCTGAACCTGAAGCATGTATTCTTCAATCGAAAACTGTATGATACTAGTCTATAAAACTGATCCCATACATTACATGATACCAACAACAGCAAAATAAAAATACCAACATGAATTCCAACTAGTAATCCCAAAATTATTCTAATAGGAATTCCAGCAAGTATATAAAAATACCAACATGAATTCCAACTAGTAATCCCAAAATTATTCTAATAGGAATTCCAGCAAGTATTCTAACAAGTATTCCAATAGGAATTCCAGCAAGTAGTCTATTCAAATAGGAATTCCAGCAAGTATTTGCATAAACTGCGATTAAACGTAGCTTGGCGCTCTTTTTGCCAAAGGGCCTATGACAGAAGAATCAGGGGTCCCCTATCTATATTACTGCCTGCGCCGCTCTTTTTTGCCTGCGGCGCTCTTTAGGTCTACAATTGAATTGGATATCACAGTTAGAAGCCCAGTAGAATCCAACTAGATTCTCCAACTTCCAATTGGATCCAATTAGAATCCAATTAGATCCAATTGGAAGTTGGGGGCCAGATGCGAGGGGGTCCCCTATCTATACTACTGTCAGCAAACAGTTTGCGTATCCACAGTGCTTCTTGAGATGCCTCTGCTAATGCTCTGCTTCAGTTGACGAAAGGATATACTGTCTTGTTTGCGGCAACACCAGCTGATACAAGCGCCATTGTATTTAAAACATACCCACTATTTGACTTACGATCTTCCCTGTTTTGCGCCCAATCTGCATAGCCAATTAAATCTTGATCCATGTCCATTCCTAGAGTTAGCTTTAAAACTTTGGTAACTTGTAGATTCTTTATTAGACGCTTCAGTTCCACTAAGTCCATTTTAGAAGGTTTACACACTTTTCGACTCAAAATAGAAACCCCTGCTGCTATATCTGGGCGAGTATTAACGCTCAAATACAACAAACATCCAATCAGTTCATGATACAAAGTGTTATTTTCCAAAAGATTTGAATCAGCTTGATTTTTATTGATGTAGCCAATATCTATTGTAATTTTCGACACTTTGGAATCCTCCAGACCTGCTTTCCGTACTATATCTTGTATATAATTTTCTTGACATAGCGTAAAATAATTGTTTTCTTCTCTTTCAATTTTGATTCCATGATACAAATTTACTTCTCCTAGTCTTGATATTTCAAAATTGCACTCCAGTAAATTTTCTACATGCTCAAATTGCTCATCCGCACTTGCTGCTACTAATATGTCATCAACGTACACAAGGACATATATAATTTGTTTGCCTAACTTTTTCTTGAACAAACAAGGATCAGCTGCACCCCGCATGAAACTTGCACCACGAAGAACATCAAACAGCTTTAAATTACACCATCTTGCAGACTGCTTGAGGCCGTATATACTTCTCTTTAACTTGTAAACGAGAATATCGTTGTCCTTCGATGTGATTTCGTATCCTGGAAACGCTGTCTTGACGTCATAATGTTTGACTTTGTGCCAAAGTTAAAAACATTCGAAACGTCATTTGCCGAACTACCGGCGCGAATACCTCATCGTAGTCTACGCCAAATTTTTGTGTGTAGCCTTGAGCACCCAATCGTGCCTTATACTTCAGAATTCTGCCGCTCCCGTCTTTCTTCTGTTTGAAAATCCATTTGCACCCGATATCTTTCCGGCCTTTGGGAAGAAAAACATTCTTCAGAAGCGAATTTATTTCATCATCCACTTTTATTTGTCTTCACGATTTGCGATTTCTTTCAAATTCCTCGGCTCCTCACCAGCAGAAATCAAGTTTAAATATCTGTCTGGTGCGTGACCTTTATTACTGCGCGATGACCTTCGTAATTATTGACACTCAACAAGTTCACTATTAGAATCTGGGAGAACCTCTAAGATTTCATCTGCTACATCGTCGACGCCTTCGCCATTTCCATTCCCTCCTTGTCCGCATTTTTCAAACTCATCTTCATCAGACGATTTTTCATCATTCCGGACCAAATTCTGCGTTTGTATCTCATGGTTGTTCTCCAATGAAATTGCGACTGGCTTCAATAGTGTTCGTCAAAATCGAATAATCACGACTGATTATTACCGTCTTCTTGTTTTTATTTAAAAATCCCAGTGCCTTTGACTGCTCCGAATACCCCACAAAAATTAACTTCTCCCTTTTCTTGGATAATTTCTTCTGTGATCTCGCAGGTATTAGAATGTGGGCCGTTGTACCAAATACTTCAAACTGAGTGACATCCACTTGCCCTTCTTTCCATACTTCGAACGGAATAACATTCTTCGATCTCGTTGGTAAGCGATTCTGCATATAATTTGCTGTAACTACAGCTTCTCCCCAGAATTCTTCTAGCAACTTAGAGTCTACCAGCATACATCGTATCATTTCCTCCAGATAGCGATTGCGTCTCTCAGCTACTCCATTTTGTTGTGGCGTATAAGGAGTTGTAAGTTGTTGACAAATTCCCAAACTTGATAAATAATTCTTAACTTGAGCACCGACATACTCTCCTCCTCGATCAGACCTTATGATTTTTGGATACTTATTAAATTTAGTATGCACGTAGCGGATATATTGCTTCAAGCGTTCAGCAACTTCGGATTTATGTTTAAGTAAACATAAAACACAATACCTGCTGAAGTCGTCGATAAATGTAACAAAATATCGATATCTGCCTGGAGTTGTTTTATTCATCTGCGCTACGTCGATATGCACTAAATCCAATACTGATCGTGACTGCTCACCTGCTGCTTTTGGGAATGGTTTCCTCACCATTTTGCCTGTCTGACATATTTCGCACTGCATGCCACTTTCGCTCACCTTGATGTTACTCTCTTTCAACAGCTTCTGGATGACCTTTGCGTCACGATGTCCCATACGACTGTGCCAATCATGTATGCACCCATCGTGCTTCTTCACGTTTTCAACAGCATTCACTTGATGACTTTGCACCCTTAACTTGTACAAATCATTTTGTAAGTCCGCCACAGCTTCAATCACACCATTCTGAATGATTCTGCACGATTTTCCTTAGAATTCTATTTTGTATCCGTTTTCCGTCAATTTCTTTACTGATAATAGACGGAATTTATTTTCAATTGACGGAACAAACACGACCTCTTTTCATTGTGATCGAATTTGGTATCCATTTGCAACATGTATTGGCTCCGAAATATTTTCGTTAAGTGTATCGAAAAAATTTCGTTCATTTGATACCTGACACGTTGCACCGGAATCAATATATAAATCATCTGTTGCAGATTTGCCCAGCAAACACAATGTTTCTCATATTCGTTATTCTTACATGCGCTGCCGGTCATATTGACGTGATTTTCTTCTTCTGAAAATTTTACTGCTCTGCGGCCTGCGTGTCTTCCGAGTTCCGCTTATGCACCTTTCGCTTGGCTTCTTTCAACTTTCCTCTCACAAAGCTAATATTAAGTTATTAACTTTATTACCTCCACTTGAGGTTGACTAAACTACTATCTTTTAAATTGCAACGAAAGATCTTAACAATACCTTCGTTGCAAGCTTTTCTTAAATTCTATTTTCATAATGTTCTAGTGAATTTTCACTTTCACTCAATTTTGGTGTACATGACTTTTGAAGAAAGTCCGATTTGCAGTTTTTGGCTGACACCAATTGCGAAATATCAGAATTGTTGGCAAACGCTGCTCTGCTTATTTTAACATAGCCCCTAATCATGCAATGATAAATTATATTGCAAGCCTCTGTTAACTGTGCAAGAGGTGTGGTCTAAGTAAAGCTTTAGCGCTTTGCCAAATTATCGCAAACTTCTGTTAACTGTGCAAGCTAACTTGTAAGAGGTGTGGTCTAAGCAAAGCTTTAGCGCTTTGCCAAATTATTATCATTGTTACCAACGTGAAGCGTTGGGACAATTCTATGAATATGAGTTCAACATGATATGAAAAACATGATACGCTCAACATGTGAACAGCAACATCCAAAACTGAATGAATAGTGAGGAACCATAAAGAAAAGAAAATGTGTGAACTATTTCACAACATTCCTCCCCCCTTATGGAAAAAAATATTATTAATATTAAGAATAATAAATTTTTTTTACTAGATATATAGGAATATTTTTGAATATATAGAAATGATGTTTTCTTAGAATTAATATTAAGAATAATAACGATAATATGTATATTTTAAAATAATGATAATATGTTATTTTAACAATTATAATATGTTTATTTTTTCTCAAGTTATCTATAAAAATATTTTTGAATATTTGAATGTGTTCCAATAATAATAATGATATGTTTTTTTTCATATTTTATTTTTATTATTATTATTTTTTTATATTAATATCTGTTGTTTAATTTGTTAATACATATAATCATAATCTAACCGAATTAATACTTGTGATTTAATATATATATATATATATATATATATATATATATATATATATATATATATATATATATATATTTTTTTTTTTTTTTTTTTGTTAAAATTATACTCTGCAATCTACTTGTGTTTGGTATAACAACAAATTTGCGTTTAGTGTGTCCTTCTTCGTTCTCCAATATGCTGCCACTCTGTTTCCTTTCTTCGTTTTTCTTTGTGCGAATCTGCTGGGCCTCTGCTTCACTACTTCTTCTTGTTGATAACACCAATAGCTCCTTCCACATGTCTCCAACGTCTTCTGCGCCACTATCCAGCGCTGTTGGTCACTCTAAATAACAGTTTTTGTGCACTCGGATATTTTAAATGTACATGTAAATATATACGTACATAGAATATATTGTACATTGAATATATTGTATATACATATATATTATTTTAAATTTTCTCAAATATTGTTGAATTTATTTTATTTTTTTGTTTTTAATCTGATTAAATTTAGTTTAAAAATGTATTTAATTTCCAATACAAATTTTGTATATCTCTTTTGAAAGTTTAATATAAAATAAAATGTTAGATAAAAATTATAATAAATTAATATATTTTTTTTTTTTAATTTTAATTCCCCTTATTTTTTTTCCTTTGTTTTACTTAAAAAAAAAAATAGTTAATATCTGTTATTTCTATATTTTTTCTCTTCTCTATATTTTTTATTCTTCTTTTTTTTTCTTCTCTTTAATTAAAAATTTATACCTAGTAGAGGAGCTTGGCTCATTCAATAATGATTTATTTTACATATTTTGTTTAAAAGGAAAACAATTTAAATTTCAAAGGCATTGATTATACCAATTAATAAAAGTTTACAATAGTGTTTTGTTATTTAAAGTAGAAAGTTAATTTAACAATATAATAATAAGTGTTTAGGTACAATATACAATATAATAATAATTAAGGATAGTGCTTCGCTATATACTCCCCCTCAGAAAGTGTGAAACGTCCCGGTGCACTTTATGTACGATATTAGTTCTTCCTCGGTCTGCCTCTTCTGCATATAGGGTATAATGGTTTTGTGGACTCAATAGTTGAGTAATTTCTTTCAGCATCTGTTAATAGGCGGCTAGCGTATTCGATGGGATGCTCCATTTCACCCTCCCCCTGGACGAGAACTGCCCCAATAGCGTAACCACTTGCATCAGTCTTTAAGATAAATAGTTCATCTTCGTTAGCTTGTTTAAGTATGGGTGGAGATGAGAGCAATTTCTTCAATCGATCAAAGGCGTTTTGCTGATCCTGTTTCCATTGCCACGGAATATTTTTTTTTGTTAAATAACTTAGTGGTTTGCTTACATTTGCAAATTTGGGAATAAACCGACGGTACCATGAGCAGGTTTGCAAGAAGGATAGCACTTGTTTCACATCTCTTGGCGCAATCATATTCAAAATTGCTTGCGTCTTATTTTTATCCACCTGAATTCCACTTTTTGTTAGGACATGTCCAAGATAGTTTACTTCTGAGCACATAAATTTGCATTTGTTACGATTTACACGGAATCCTTGACTGAGAAGGCGCTGGAAAAATAATTGTAAATCTTGAACGTGTTGATCAAATGATTCTGAACATATTATGATATCGTCCAAATATATTAATATAAGAATATGTGGAAGGCCATTACGAAACCTGTCCATTGTCCGTTGAAACGTGGCTGGAGCGTTTCTCAGTCCAAACGGCATTCGTTTAAAACGGAACGTACCGAAAGGTGTAATGAATCCTGTTTTATCCATGTCTTCTGGTCTTATGTTTATTTGCCAGTAACCGCTTTGTAAATCCAACGTCGACATATATGGTGTACATTTAGCAGCATGAATCAAGTCATCAATACGAGGCAGCGGGTAACGATCGGGAACTGTTATTGCATTTAACTGTCTATAATCAATACAACCGCGAATTTTTCCATCCTTTTTGGGAATCATGATGACTGGTGAAACCCATGGTGTGTCGCTTTCTTCTATAACATCTTTTTGTTTCATTTCTAAAATTTCTTGTTTGAGCTGTAATTTCCGTGCAGGTGATAGACGATAAGCTCGTGTAGCAATCGGTTCTTCCGATGTCGTATTTATGTTGTGGTAAAAATTGGTGTGAGCTGTGCTCATGTCAGAAAATAGAGTCTCATATTCTTTAAAGATGTCGTTCAGTTTATTTTTAGATATTGATTCCACATCAATGGCTTCGTCATCTCTGAGCGCTACATTCACCATGTTGAAATCGAGCTTGCGAATAGATGGCCCGAATAGACGGTCATCAATCGGCGCAGTACTACCTCGTATGTATCTTAAAAAAATATTTTCCGACGATTTCTTTTCGGGTGTGACCACTTGAAGAGGTAGTGAATATCGAAACAAATCGTAAAGTTCTTCGACGTCACATGGCTTTTTCTCTTCCAAGCGTATCTTTTTAGGTGGCGATGAGTGCTTAGTTGAGCTGTATGCAAACGTTGTTTGTGGTTTATGTACTTCTGGCAGATAATCGTATTTGATATTCGGGGTATCCGCGTAATACCACTCCATTTGCGAGGAATCGATAATAATGTTTGCTTTTTCCAAAAAATCGATTCCCAATAGAATATGCTTTGATTTTGTTTCCGGTAATATCATAAAAAATGTTTTTATTATTTTATTACCAAAAGATATATCAACAAATGTTGTTAGTACGTTCTGTAAACGAACAATGCCATCAGCGAGTATAACTTCTGCTTGCATTTGATTAAATATTTGTTTTTTCTTCTTCAAATATTCATAAAAAGAATAGCTAGCTAAGCTTGTTCTAGATGCTGTATCAATACAAGCTAGACCTTCAAAATCATGGAAACCAAGAATACCTTTGGGTAGTCCATTATCATTACTTATATTAATATAATTGCATGCATTATTTGTTGTTGCCGTGTTAAATCTATGTTGAGAACAGTTCGGGCAATTTGATCGATAGTACCCTGCCAAACCGCATTTGTGGCATTTAAGGGTGAATGAATTTGCAGACTCAATCGTTTTTCGATCTTCTTTCAGAAAAGCTAAACGTTTTCGGCATACGTCGATAGTATGATTACGTGCGCGGCAAAATTTGCATCGATTACCTTGATCCTCTTTTTCGTCGGTATGAGCGAACTGTTTGGATTTACACTGAACGTCTAATTTAGATTCAGTGCTCAGTTGCGTTTCATACATGCGAGCTCTATACGACAAATCTGCAAATGATGAAATATCGATGCGCTTAATTTGCTTTTGCACGTCGAACCGCAGAAGCCCGTACATCATGTCGAGTTGAACGATTTCCGGAAAAAGTGGCGAAGGAAGTTCGGCAAATAGAGCTCGTTTCCTGCCAATAAACATGTCAGTTGACTCATCCGTCTTTTGCTTCTCTTGAAAGATCATATTATAGATCTCATATGGTTGCTTTTTGGGCGCAAAATGGTCACGGAGCCGATCGATAGCGGTAACCCAGCTGTCTAATTCGTATCGGACACCAGTGAACCATAGCGCTGCGTAGTCACGAAGTAAAAGGGGTAACTCTTTGAGTGCCACATCATCAGGTACTCGTTTAATATCTTTGTAGACGCGTAAATTCATTAAAAAATTATCAAATGAATCGCGATCGGTTTCTCCGTTGAACCGCTCTGGAAAGCCGCTGAGGGTTTCTTGAGGTGCCGATTTCTCGCCTAGCAGCATTCGCAATTGCATGTCGGATAGCGTCACCGAAGGGACCGACGCAGGCTGAACCCTGGATGGGGACCCTTCTGGTGGAATATCCATGCCTATTGCTGGTGAATTATCCGCTGACGATGCATTGTTGAGTCTTGCTGCTGAGTTTGAGCGACGCAATCGTGGCATTTCAATTTATTTTTATTTTTTTCAGGAGAAAAAAAAATTGAAAGATATTTGATTTTAATTTTCAATTTTGAAAGAAAAAAAAATATTTTTATTTTTTTTTTATTTTACGTTGGGCGCCAGTAGAGGAGCTTGGCTCATTCAATAATGATTTATTTTACATATTTTGTTTAAAAGGAAAACAATTTAAATTTCAAAGGCATTGATTATACCAATTAATAAAAGTTTACAATAGTGTTTTGTTATTTAAAGTAGAAAGTTAATTTAACAATATAATAATAAGTGTTTAGGTACAATATACAATATAATAATAATTAAGGATAGTGCTTCGCTATAACCTCCTTTTTTTAATTTTAGTTCCCCATTTTTTCATATATGGGTGATTCCACTTGAGATCAACCGAAGGTTTAGCAGCACCATCTCAGAAACTAATGAAATTTGGTAACGTGGTTTTATGACTTGAAGTTAAGAATAATGCAAAATTTCAGTTTCCTAACTGCAGTGGTTTCAGAGATATGAGTCCTTGAAATATGAAAAACTCACAAAAAATGCACAAAGTTGCACTAGCTTAACTTACTGTAACTTAGTAAATAGTTTACTGACGGAAACCATTTAAACGACCATGTAAAGGTTATAAAACTGAGCAAAAGAGGAAATATTAAAATTTTTAATATTAGGGTGACCATAGGTAGATATTAATCATAATATTATTAAAAAAGGATTATCTCAATAACTCCCTTTTTTAAAATTTTTAAAAATATATTTGTTAAAGAATATCCTTTTGCTAATAAACTGTCAAAATTTCAGATTGGTGTTCGGGCTTGTTCTTGAGTTATTAATAAAAATGTTTTATAAAGTATAAATTTTCATATGAAATTTTTATTATAAAATTTTGTAATAATTTTCTTTGTAATGTTATTGAACTATAAAAGCCAATACAATTTATTTTATAGCTTTTATAGCTGCTTGGATTCAAAAGTAAAATAAATATGTAAATTAGGGTGCGGTCGGACTTGTGGTACCCTAGAAAAATCGAAAAACTTTACACCTACCTATATGAACATATAGGTACTCAAATTAAAGGTAATGATCTTACGATTGTGAATATGTAATTATTTTCCTAACCCGATAACCGTAGTAACATATTTCCTCTTTTGCTCAGTTTTATAACCTTTACATGGTTGTTTAAATGGTTTCGGTAAGTTAACTATTTGCTAAGTTACAGTAAGTTAAGCTAGTGCATTTTTTGTGAGTTTTTTATATTTCAAAGACTCATATCTCTGGAACCACTGCAGTTAGGAAACTGAAATTTTGCATTTTTCTTAATATCAAGTCATAAAACCACACTACCAAATTTCATTAGTTTCTGAGATGGTGCTGCCAAACCTTCGGTTGATCTGACGTGGAATCACCCATATATCTTTTTATCTCTTTTTTTTCTTCTTTAAAAATTTAGTAGTTAATATTATTACTATTTTTTTTTGTCTTCCTTTTTTTCTTCTCTTTTTTTTCTTTTTAATAAAAATTTGTATCCCTCTTTTTTATTTTAATTCCCCATTTTTTTTGCATGTTTATTATTTTTTTTCATATTTTTCTTTTTTTTTCATGTCTTATTTTTTTCTCTTTTTTTCTTTAAAATTTAAAAATTCTTTTTAACAAAAAAAAAAAATAATATTTAATACCTATATATATATTATCTCCATTTTATTTATTGTACTAATATGTTTCCTTTTTATTTTTCAATTCAATTATTAAAACTTTTTTTTTTAATTTTAACTACACTCAATATTTTAATGCATAAAGCTCTATTTTTTTAATTATAAGTTCTTTGTTTTTGTTTTTTTTTATCTGTTAAAAATTTAATATTAATACCTGTTTTTTTATTTTATTTTTTCTACTATTATATTTTCCTGTTCCCCTTTTTATACCCTACACTAAGAGTGAAAGGGTATATTCAGTCTGGTACGCCGTTTGTAACACCCAGAAGGAAGCATCTCCGGTATGGAAAAGTATATATATTCCTGATCAGCATGACCTCATGAGTCGATTTAGCGATGTCCGTCTGTCTGTCTGTCCATCTGTCTGTCCATCTGTCTGTCTGTCTGTCTGTCTGTCCGTCTGTCTGTTGAAAACCCTACTACTTTTAAAATTGAAGAGCTAGATAAATGAAACTTATAACTTAGATTACTAATATACCTACGCTGTTTGTGCGAAAAAATTGGATCGGTCCATTGTGACCTATGATCCGACCACTTATGTTCAAATACCTCATATAAAATGTACATATAAAGATCAATTTTTATGTATACGTGCTTAGGTAAACTTTTTTGGTCAAATATATATTGACATCATGCTCAAATACATGATAATAATGTTTTCCGGCGAAAAGACTTGTGGTTCACAAAAAAAAATCGAAATTCGGTACACCTACCCATTTGTAAATATGGGTATCAAATGAATGGAAATTATTCAGCGATTGAATGTTTAGACCGACTATAATTTTGATAATCCTAACTATCATAATTACACCTACTTTAAAATTTCCCATGTGATCTAACCTTCCCAACTGGTTTTAATTTTAACTGTACTAAATTTTTGTATATCTCCCTTTTTTTAAATTTGAATACTAACTGGTACTTTTCTTCTTCCTTAAGTAATTTAAATTATTATAAGTAAGTTCTTCAAATTCATTTAAAATGTATGAAATCTATGATTTCACAGCATGCAAATAAATTTAGTTGGAGTTGCGATTTATTTTTTAAACATGTTTAATATGTTATTATATTATTTTCGTATACTTATAAAAGTCATATTATATGATATTTATTTGTATTGTTTATGGTATCAAAACAAACTGCAAGATCTGCATTTATATGCCAGCTACGAACGCTCGCTTTACGTATTGTAAAAAGAGGTAATTTTCCCCACTGTGCAAGCATTCAACAATAATAAATGAGACGCAAGATAATTCAGCGCACTAAGCAATACGTTAGAAAGAGACGGAAGATCATTCAGCGTACTGGCCAATAGCATGCGTCATTCACGAAACGAATAGAAGGTTCTCGAAACAAGTCGTAGCTTGTCGAAACGTGTCGAACTGATGCATGCTGTATATAAGGGAGCCGCATCTGAGGTACTTCACTTCAGTAGTGATTGTAAAGTGGTCGAGTGCATCTCGTGTGATAAATGTCAAGTTAAATTGTGGACATGCAGTTGTTGTTAGAATTTGTTATTAGTAAAGTTGTTTATTAAAGTGAATTAATCGTGTGATAAATGTCAAGTTAAATTGTGGACATGCAGTTGTTGTTAGAATTTGTTATTAGTAAAGTTGTTTATTAAAGTGAATTAATAAAGTTAATTGTTATAATTTAAACCAAACATAAAAGTGTTTTTATTTTGTACACAATCCAGCGATACGAACTCGTAGAACAGTTTTCCGCAGACGGAATTTTCGTAACAGTATGATATACATACGTTCGTACAAATGGCATATGTGCTACAGTAGGAAATACTTGGTGGGAATGACCATTATCATGGTTTGATGGCTTGCGCTATTAATGTAGGTCAGTAAGACAATTGTTGGTTTGCGTTATCCGCATTGAATACGACAATTTTATGACGAATTTTCATTTAATTTTATATGAAGGCAATTTGTTACCTTTGTTTAACTTTAAA
The DNA here is from genome assembly GCA_951804985.1 of Dryomyza anilis. Taxonomy (NCBI): domain Eukaryota; kingdom Metazoa; phylum Arthropoda; class Insecta; order Diptera; family Dryomyzidae; genus Dryomyza; species Dryomyza anilis. The sequence goes on along the minus strand of OX638136.1, from coordinate 11,008,418 downwards.
ATTATAAGTTCTTTTCCTAAAATAGTTATATATAAAATATTTTTATTTTTTATTACTAAAGTATTATTTTTAATATGTCTTTTTTTCCTCTGTTATATTTTTATAGCCTACACTAAGAGTGAAAGGGTATATTCAATTTGGTACGCCGTTTATAACACCCAGAAGGAAGCATCTCCGGTATGGAAAAGTATATATATTCTTGATCAGCATGAACTTCTGAGTCGATTTACCGATGTCCGCCTGTCTGTCTGTTGAAATCCCTACTACTTAAACAATTAAAGAGTTAGATAAATGAAACTCATAATTTAGATTACTTATATACCTACGCTGTATGTGCGAAAATTAGGCATATCGGTCCATTGTGACCTGTGATCCGACCATTTATATACAAATAACTCATATAAATTGTACATCGACAGTTCAGTTTTACAGTATACATGCTTAGGTAAACTTATGTTTTCCCGTGAAAGAGGTGTGGTTCCCAAAACAAAAAAAATCGAAATTCTGTACACCTATCCATTTGTAAATATGAATAGAATAGAAATTCTTCTGCGATTGAAAGTCGGCTTAGACCGACTATAATTTTAATAATCCTAACTATCATAATAATACCAAATTTAAAATTTCCCATGTGATCTAACCTTCCCAACTGGTTTCTTTTGTTTTTACTTACTGCTTTGGTTGGCAAAAATCCTCATTCCAAACCCTCCACGTGGGTGCCAACCTCCCCAGTGTCCTATTAAAGGATGGAATTAGCTAAGGTCAGGAAGAATGAATGTCAATTGACGCCCATTAATGGTTGAACTCCTATTTCATGCTCTCTGACTATAGCTCTGAGGTCCTCTTATCCCTCCTTTCCTCATCCTAACTTTCCCTTCCACCCCACTATATCCTGGGCGGGATTAAGGTACCCGTGCTGAGAATCTAACCAGGCACTGGGCCCAGTTATAAAACTTGCACTGTCGCTAGCGAAGGTTTCGGATACCTGGCGACCTCCGAACTAGCCCCACCCGTATATAGCTGATCTCTGTGCGGGTGGTACTGTACTTCTCCGCAACTCGTGGGATCTAAAATGAACGACAACAACAATCAAACGAAAAGACCGAAAGACCCGGCCTAGTCAGGCAAACTAGTATCGACGATGGTGAAAGCCCTTCCGTTCTTCGGTACCCTGCACATTGACAGTGAGGAAGAGGTTTCAAACCCTTCCTCACAGGTCATCGCAGGCCCGGACACGGAAGAAGAGTTGTTAGCGGACTCTGATGATAACGACACGAGGGTCAGGTACGCCGGAGGTACAAGAGGTACCTAGGGATCAAGCAAGCCTCACTGATCGAGACTTGGCACTCAAAAAGAAGCACACGCAAGGGGTGAAAAGGTACGAACGGAGGGAGCTCAGCAAAGCTCCCGAACTCGCTTCTTCAAGCACCTGCGCCCCAGAAAAACCACACCTACTTGGCTTTAAAAAGGCGAACAAGGGAAAGGCTTCGGGGAAAAGGGAGGATGCTTCCAAATCCAAATCGGAAATAAAATCCCACGAGGTTTTGGACAGCAAAATCTCAGTAGGTGAAAGGGCCGGAACCTCGGTGCTGTCAGCCAAGAGTCAAAGGTCGGAGGAAGACCGCAAGGAAAAACCCCGAAACGGACCAAAAAGTCCACCAGTTTCGAGGCCACTCCAGCATATCTACAAGTGGCCATCACTGACGAATCGTATCCTGATGGCAGGATCAATTCGGAAAGATGCCTGCTTGTTGGGAATGAAGTCCTCAAAGAGATGATGTGCGCGTCGAAGCCGGTATTCTGGGAGATTACAATTTCGACGGCGCAGGAATGTACAAAGGGGTTAAAGTCGTAGCATGCGGCTCACAGTGATCACCGGAATTTTTGACCAGTTCCATAGCCAAAATTGGTGAACTTTGGAAGGGGTCAAAACTGAAAGTGATCTCCAGATCCGTGCTTCCACTTCGCCTTCAGTATATGCTATGGATTCCTCCTCCTTCAAAACATGAGGATGGATCCATAGTCAAACTGTTGGCGGCCCAGTGCACGGCAAAGCCATAACAACGGAGTGAAGGCATTTCTCTTCGTTGTTGACAGGCACTCAGCGAAGCTGCTCGATGAAAGAGACAGCATGCTGAAGTTAGGGCTTGGGTTAGTGAGGGCGTGTGTTGTAAGTCAACATAGTGTGTTTTGGTAAATCACTATACGTTGATATTATAAACGTATCGTGACATACTTACGCGATGACTACTTCATGCAGTTATCGTTACGTTGCAGTAAAGTGCAACGTAGGACATATGTGTCATATTCAAGCAAGCCAATGAACTAGCAACAGTATGAGCGAAGCTGGGTCAAACCAGCAGCAGCATGATTGGCTAAGGGTTTTGTCCCTTACGGAAGCAAATAGTGAGTGGAATTTGCGCACGGCACTCTGCCGGAACATGTAGATTTGAAACATGCCTTCTTACAATAGTTAAGTTAAATTTTAAGTGAGTTGTGAAAAAGTGTTTAGAGGTGTAAGAAGCCAAAAATATTGAGCTAAAAAGTGTTGAAATAAAGTCTAAGTTTAAATTAAAAGTATTCAAATATAAAATTATTTATTGGGAAATAATTAAAGTACTAAAGTAGGAGTAAGTATAATTCAACGTTGGAGATACTAACATTTTGGCGCAGCCGGTTACCAAGAACCAGAAAGAAGAAAAGATGGAAGGAAGAGACATTTTTTTGGTTTGAGAAAAGGAAGTTTCAAAGGAATTATAAGTGAGTATTTCTGAAAATTATAGAAGTTGTAGTAGAAATAGACCGAATTTAGAAACATTTTTTTTTTATCACTCAAAATAATATTCATTTGTCATAATTCATTTTTATTGAATAAATTTAAATAAAAATTAAATAAAATTTGAAATATTCGGAACATTCATAATAATATTTTAATGGTAAATTTAAATAAAAATAAAATAAAATTTACATTCAGTTAAAAATAAAGTAAAATTTAAAATAGTTAGAACATTCAAAAATAAACACTTTAATTGAAATTTTTTTTTTTTTTAATTTTAAATAAAAATAAAATTTAAAATATTAAGAACATTTAATTAAAAATAAAGTAAAATTTAAAATAATTAGAACATTTAAAATAACATTGGAAATTTTTAGAATATTTTTAATATTTCTCTAACTAACATGGTCAAATTCATTTAAAATTGAACATTTTAATGAACGAATTTGGAATTATAGAATTAAGAATATTTTTGTTTTAACATTGGGAAACCAGGTGAACTGAGGAGAGTTCTAGGGGTTAAATAATATTTTTTTTTGAACATTATATGGCGGAATTGGAACAGTCACAGTTAGCTTATAGGAATATATTAGGGCAATTGGACAGGTTTACGGAGAAATTGGGGGCTCAAATCAGCCTCGAAGTAAATAACAAAGAACATTAACAATTAATAAAAAATAAAGTAAATAGTACAAAGGTCTTTTCCGAAGTAGAAAGATTAGATGTCGTGTTCCAAGAACTAATATATTTCTTGGAACACAAGAGTGAAAATAAAAAAAAGAAGATAAAAAACTGGAAAGTCGAGTTTGCAGCGTTAACGAAAAAAATAAACGATAAATTAGGAGTTGTTAGATCACGCCTGCGGTTTAGAGTCGGAAAACGAGAAATTAAGAGCTTTGATGACTCAGTAGCTAGAGTACTGCATCAACAACCTAGATTAGAATTTTAATTAGTCGAAGAGGCAACTAACATAGTAAGAGAATTAGACTCAACGATCAGATTTTTAGAGGCGGAGGTAAAATTAGCACAAGAAACTTTGTTATACCATAGAAGCTTTAAGAAGAAGAAAATTTAGAAAACATAACAACAGATAGAACAATAATTGAAATGCCTACAGACGATATTTCAAAATGCGTACGAAATCTGGTCCCGGTGTTCAAGGGCGTGTTGTGTATCATAATCGTAGAGTTCACAACTTACATATGATCCACTGTTGTGTATCATAATCGTGGAACTTACAGCGTGCTTATGATCCACAATATAACATAATCAGTATATTTTTCTTTACGGCATACTTTTAGGGTTAAGCATTATACATGTTAAACACAAACAGCATTTAATTGGATTCAACACAGAACAGGTATTAAAGATACCTGTGAACATGTTGCAATCAAAAGGAGTTCTGGCCTAGTAGTTAAACTATGGACACCAAACACATGGTTGTATAAATTCAATACACCAACCTTTTTCGAAGCAGTTTGTGGGTCAAATATAGCCACATTGACACTATCCGGCCTGGGTTGGATGTCCATAAATGAAGCTTGCAACATACACAACAAAGAAATGATACTGCCATACGAGTTTACACATCAAAGCATTAGGAATATAACACACAAGAAGGAAGAACATACGGTTATGATAGAAAATTTACAAGGCAATTGGTCATCATTAGCATATTCAAATATATCACAAACATCGTTACCGATCTTGGTGTCAGATCACAGCAAAATAAGAGCAGCATTAAGAGATGGGCATCGTGATTTCGACGAAATATTACTACAATTAACTGATAACCAGGAACGCAAAGAATTACTTAATCGTCAAAATGAAATAACGAAAACCGGTATGTCATACGGCATATTTTTTTTTTTTTTGTAATGTGGGATAAAAAAATAGAGCCACAGCACTCAGACAGGGTTATATCCATTGTGCTGTGACCCAGTTCCCTGGTTTTTAATGATACTTCTTAGATTCATTATTGAATCTAAGAAGGCTATTGTGTGATAGAGAGTGAAGCTGATCCTCTCTCATCAAGTCTGTGCCAAAGATCTGCCTTCTTATTCTAGAAAATGCTGGACAGTCACAGAGATAGTGCTCTGTGGTGCCAGTTTCTTCGTAGCAGGCAGAACATAAGGCGCTTTCGGCCAGGCCGATTGCGTTCATGTGTTTTTCACATGCGTTGTGTCCCGTTAGAAGTCCCGTCAGTTTTCTGCACTCCTTTCTACTTAAGGAAAGTTGAAACGAGGCCGATCTTTTGGTTATCGTCGGTGTCATGAGCTTGGAGAATCTGCATTTCGTCTCATTCAGCCATCTGCTGTTGTGTGCGGAGGCGACCCAAGAGCTGATGACGAATTTCCCCGTAGATGCAGGTAGTCCAAGCACAGGTTCTGGTCCAAATGGATTATCCTCAGATCCAGCACGTGCTTGTTCGTCAGATGTTTCATTGCCCGAAACTCCTTTATGGCCCGGCACCCAAATCAGTTTCAGTGTATTGTATTTACCAACACAATTGAGACGTGATCTGCATTAACGTACAATTTTGGATGTGATGACCTGGTTGTTCAAAGCCATAGAGCAGCCTGACTATCGCTGCAAACTGATATAGCCCTGTTCTGCCATCTATTATCCGCAATGTAGTCCATAGCCATAAGTATAGCATAGACTTCGGCTTGAAATACCGAGGCATTGTCGCCTAAGGCGAAGTGAAGTCTGCGGTCATCCGGTTCCACAAACTCTCCAGCACCAGATCCCTGATCTGTTCTGGAGCCGTCTGTGAAAATGCGGTGTGACCCTCTACCTGGCTCACAGTCAGGCGTCAGTTCTCTGAATCTTGGCAAGACTAGTTGTCACGCATTTTCGCGACAGCTTGTTCCACCAGACTACCGATGCATATGATATCATCGGTCTTATCATTGCCGTGTAAATCCATAAGGTTTTGCTCGGCGATAGTCCCCATGTCTTCCCAAAAATTCCTCTGCATTGCCAGAAGGCATTCAATGCTCGCGAAATTTTATTTTCAACATGTTTTGTCCAAAGTAGTTTACTATCTAGAGTTAAGCCCAGATATTTTACTTCGTTAGACAGAGGAATAGTGACACCCTTAAGTACTGGTAGAGATAATCCTGTCATTATTCTTTTCCTAGTGAAGAGAACAATCCCTGTTTTGTGAGGGTTGACGGAAAGTCCGTTTGCAGTACACCAGCTGTCAATTCGGTTCAACGAGTTTTGTGTTTTAACACAGACCTCATTGAGGGAAAAGCCTGTGGCAAGAATGGCAACATCATCTGCATAGGCCTGGGAATAGACACCTGGTCCATCGAGATCGTTGACTAGAGAGTCAACCAGCATACACCAGAGCAGGGGGGAGAGAACGCCTCCTTGAGGACAACCTCTATTCACCCCTGCCATAATATACTGACCGCACTCCGCCTCCGAAGTGATGGTCCTAAACATTAGCATTGACCTTAGCCATTTGACCAATGTTTCATCTATTCCATGCCTTCTAGCTGCGTCACACATTCCATCAAAAGTCGCATTATCAAAAGCACCCTCGATGTCAACAAATATGCCCATCACGTACATCTTCCTCTGAAAAGCATGCTCGATCCGGCCAACCAGATGTTGCAATGCTGTTTCACAGGATTTTCCACGTTGGTAGGCATGTTGTCTTGATGATAGTGGGTACCTTGACAGCGATGTTTTTCTGATGTGCAGCTCAACTAGTCTTTCTAGACACTTTAGTATGAAGGACATCATACTAATGGGTCTGAAGCTCTTGGCTATGGAATAGTCTACTCTTCCAACTTTAGGAATGAAGGCTACTTTAACTAAACGCCAGGATGTCGGAATGTATGCCCATGCGAGACTTGCTCTAAAGATCTTCTTTAGGCATGGTAGCAATTGGGTTATACCTTCCTGTAGCATGACTGGGTAGATGCCATCCGGTCCAGGTGACTTGAAGCCATCAAAAGAGGCCACTGCGTATTGGATAGCTTCATCGTATACAACCAATCTGGCAACCTGCCAGTCATGTTTTGTCACATTAGAGTTGTTATTGCAGTCCCCAGTGCTGGGATTACAAAGTGGCCCTATGTGGATTTGATTTCCCGGAAAGTGAGTCTCAACTAGGACACTGAGTGCCTCTGTCTTAGACTCAGTATACGAGCCATCAGGTCTCCGCAGTGAGTCCAGTCGAGCAGTTCGGTCTCTTTTAAGAAACTTGACCAATCTGCTAGTCTCACTGCAGGATTCGATGCTACTGCAGAAGTCTTTATAGGAAACACTTTTCGATTTACGAATTCGTTTCTTATACTCTTTCTGCTTAGCTCGATAAAGAAACCAGTCAGAGTCTAAGTTGCTCCTTAGGGCCCTATTTAGAAGCTTTCTGGAATCCTTGCGCAAGGTTTCAAGACAAGCGTTCCACCAAGGAACGGGAGGTCTAGATAACGTTTTTCGTACCGGACATGTTCGTACAAAACTAGAATTTATGACATCGTTCATAACTTGAACGGACGTCTCAATACTTTCTTTGGTACGAATTCTGACAGGAATATTGAGGGAATTCTAAAGTTCATGTCTGAAGCGTGCCCAGTTCGTTTTTCTGGGGTTTCTTACCGTCATAGAGGGCAGCACCTCTCGGTCAGTATGAAACTCGATATACCTGTGGTCCGATAAAGAATCTTCTTTAAGAACCTTCCAGTTAAAGATTGACTCTCTCAGTCTACAGTTAGACAAAGTAAGGTCAATCACTTCCTGTCTTCTAGCAGTCACAAAAGTGGGTTTATTACCAGTGTTGTGAATGTTCAGATTGGAGGTCATGATGAAGTCAAGGAGTCTGGTACCTCGCGCGTTGCATTTACTGCTGCCCCACACAGTGTGTTGAGCATTAGCGTCACAGCAAAGAATAAGGCCGGTCTCCTTAAGATCACAGTACTCTATGAGCTCAACAATTGCCTTTGGCGGAGGAGGCAGTAGTGAGTCATAGGGGAAGTAGCCTGAGGCGACAATCAGATGTTTCCATCCACTATCGCTTTCATAGCTCACTTTTGCTGCCACCAGGTCTTGCCCACAGAATTGGGTTAACTTAGTGACAGCAAAGTGTTTCGATACTATAAGATACTAGGCCTTGCGGCTTGCTCATCGTATAGTATGGTTTCACCACGTAGTTCACTAAGACCACAGATGCGTTTGTTATACACCCATGGTTCTTGAATAGCTGTGATGTGAGGTAATGTATGCAAAATGGAGAGCCGCTTACCTAGTAAAGCGGTAGCAGCTTTAGAATGTTGCAGATTTATCTGAGTAAATATCATGACAGGATAATTAACTCGTTTCTCATCATATGCCTATTCATTTGGAATTGATTCGGAATTTGATCCGTCCAAAGAATAAGTTTAGATGGTTGTCGTATTTAGATAGCATGACATCTAACGACCTCTGGTCTAAGCCAACAACCAGGGTTGAGCCCTCCTTGTCCTCCGGACCTCGCTCTGGTTTATGGCTATAGATTTTCCATCCGTTCGTTTCGATGCCCTGGTTCTGAGCACGTAGGCAGGCAAACACTTCCGCTGTTTTCCTGATAGGACCAGGTATCCAGCATATTGCTCGCCTGCGTTTGGGTTCGTCTCCGCTGAAAACAGCGAAGCGCGATTTGCCCAAGGAGGGGATTTTAGCAACGGCTGTGGCAATCCAATCGAAATTGGCTTGAGACGAGCATAGCACCTTCATGATGCCATCACTCGTCTCATAGCCTTTTGCGTTTGCACTGACACCGCCGGTGCTGACTAGCCGCCAAAGATGATCGGTGCAGTGTTTTACTTCTGCATCATTCATCTTTTGCTCCTTCCCCAATTTGCCAATAATCGCAACCGGAAGAGCTTTGCGAGCAGCATCACGATATGATACTGCTAGCCTACCTCTGCCAGTGGATGTTGAAGGCAGTTCATCCGCAGCCGATCCGGAACATGAAGCACCAGTGCTCTTGCTTGTTGAAGCAATATCACTGGAAACTGTCGAGTTCTGGGAGTTACGGGGTTTCGCAGTAGCAGTGAAGGTTTTAAACTTCTTGCCATTGCGCTTCTCAGGTGCATTGGCAGCCACAACAGCAGCAGCGGATGGTCCGGCTTCAGTCGGAGTAACCTCCACCGATCTATCGCGTTTTGCTGTGGTAGCTGGGGAAGAGAAAGCTCCAGCGTCGGCTTTAGCCTTTTCAGCCTCTTTGCGATCTTTCGCTTTATTCTTCCTTCTCCTACTCACCTGGGCATCGGACAACCTGACCTCCGTATTCAGAGATCCGGGTCCGGTCTCCAATGGAAGTTTAGCTTCCAGTTGGGTGTCGGTCTCTCTAGGATTAGATGCTGGTAAGACACCACTTTCCTTTGATCGACCCATGTTTCCAAATACGTGACAGAAAGGAGCCCTGAGAGGAAACAACACTGTCGAGCAGCCATACAGTGGAGGATTAGTCGTAGGCATAGCCGAACCGACACTTTCCTCTACTTGTATGGGAACCGCTGCGTTGTCGTTATCCTCCTCTAGATTCCTAGCTGTCTCATAAATTTGGGAGATGGAGGGGCACGATGAACCCCCTGCTACAGGAGCAGAGAGGTTCATCGTACCAGGGTTGGTTGCGTGGATTGAGGCCTCCAGAATCCTTGCCTCAGCCGCCGAAGCGGGTGGATTGCCACTTTTGTGGGTACCACCTGGAGTAGTTAAATCTTTATGTTGACCCATCGCGGTGGTATAGGGGTTTCTTTAGAGTCTGCCACCCCACCAATAAAAAAGACTATGGTAGTATTTAGTTCATTACTCATCACAAGCCTGTCTGACAAGGGTGACCCTACCAGAAACTTAAAAAAAAAAAAAATAAGTTTCCGTCAGCTTAGCCTTATTGAGTCATTGTAACTTAAGCCCCCACACCACGTCAAGGTAACCACCACGTGGGGGTACGGCATATTAATGCTGATACTAATAATAATAATAGCGGCATATGTATTATACATACATTACTACTCGACAATTAAAAATAAAGCAACAATAAAAGCCGATGAATTTAATACAAATAAATCACCAATAGCAACAATAGATGTAGAAGCGGCTAAGAAAAACCTTAAAATGGTGTCAAATACATTTCCCAGCAAGAAATCCCACTCGAAAAAATCGGTTCATTGCGGAAATCAACAACGCAGAAACCAAACACCACAACACCCATAGCAAGCCAACGAACGAAGTCACATGAAATAGAAGCCAATACGTCAGAAACAACGACAACGCATCGAACTACTACCGCAGAACAGCAGCAGTCAGCAACGAAAACATCGGGACCAGGTTTTTATTATATATAACTGGAAATTACAACCCTTAATTTACTAATATCCATTAAATATTATATAAGTAAAGATTATAACTTCATAACTAATCGAACTTAACGTAATTTATACCACATAAAACAATGTAAAAAGAAAAAACTATTATTCTTTTTAATAATAATTTTCTCTTCAGAAATAATTAAAATAATACAAAAAAAAAAAAAACTATTATTCTTCTTAATAATAATATTTTTTGTTTTTCATTAAGGGGGGAGGTATGTTGTGTATCATAATCGTAGAGTTCACAACTTACATATGATCCACTGTTGTGTATAATAATCGTGGAACTTACAGCGTGCTTATGATTCACAATATAACATAATCAGTATATTTTTCTTTAAAAAATTGGATCGGTCCATTGTGACCTATGATCCGACCACTTATGTTCAAATACCTCATATAAAATGTACATATAAAGATCAATTTTTATGTATACGTGCTTAGGTAAACTTTTTTGGTCAAATATATATTGACATCATGCTCAAATACATGATAATAATGTTTTCCGGCGAAAAGACTTGTGGTTCACAAAAAAAAATCGAAATTCGGTACACCTACCCATTTGTAAATATGGGTATCAAATGAATGGAAATTATTCAGCGATTGAATGTTTAGACCGACTATAATTTTGATAATCCTAACTATCATAATTACACCTACTTTAAAATTTCCCATGTGATCTAACCTTCCCAACTGGTTTTAATTTTAACTGTACTAAATTTTTGTATATCTCCCTTTTTTTAAATTTGAATACTAACTGGTACTTTTCTTCTTCTTTAAGTAATTTAAATTATTATAAGTAAGTTCTTCAAATTCATTTAAAATGTATGAAATCTATGATTTCACAGCATGCAAATAAATTTAGTTGGAGTTGCGATTTATTTTTTAAACATGTTTAATATGTTATTATATTATTTTCGTATACTTATAAAAGTCATATTATATGATATTTATTTGTATTGTTTATGGTATCAAAACAAACTGCAAGATCTGCATTTATATGCCAGCTACGAACGCTCGCTTTACGTATTGTAAAAAGAGGTAATTTTCCCCACTGTGCAAGCATTCAACAATAATAAATGAGACGCAAGATAATTCAGCGCACTAAGCAATACGTTAGAAAGAGACGGAAGATCATTCAGCGTACTGGCCAATAGCATGCGTCATTCACGAAACGAATAGAAGGTTCTCGAAACAAGTCGTAGCTTGTCGAAACGTGTCGAACTGATGCATGCTGTATATAAGGGAGCCGCATCTGAGGTACTTCACTTCAGTAGTGATTGTAAAGTGGTCGAGTGCATCTCGTGTGATAAATGTCAAGTTAAATTGTGGACATGCAGTTGTTGTTAGAATTTGTTATTAGTAAAGTTGTTTATTAAAGTGAATTAATAAAGTTAATTGTTATAATTTAAACCAAACATAAGAGTGTTTTTATTTTGTACACAATCCAGCGATACGAACTCGTAGAACAGTTTTCCGCAGACGGAATTTTCGTAACAGTATGATATACATACGTTCGTACAAATGGCATATGTGCTACAGTAGGAAATACTTGGTGGGAATGACCATTATCATGGTTTGATGGCTTGCGCTATTAATGTAGGTCAGTAAGACAATTGTTGGTTTGCGTTATCCGCATTGAATACGACAATTTTATGACGAATTTTCATTTAATTTTATATGAAGGCAATTTGTTACCTTTGTTTAACTTTAAAATTATAAGTTCTTTTCCTAAAATAGTTATATATAAAATATTTTTATTTTTTATTACTAAAGTATTATTTTTAATATGTCTTTTTTTCCTCTGTTATATTTTTATAGCCTACACTAAGAGTGAAAGGGTATATTCAATTTGGTACGCCGTTTATAACACCCAGAAGGAAGCATCTCCGGTATGGAAAAGTATATATATTCTTGATCAGCATGAACTTCTGAGTCGATTTACCGATGTCCGCCTGTCTGTCTGTTGAAATCCCTACTACTTAAACAATTAAAGAGTTAGATAAATGAAACTCATAATTTAGATTACTTATATACCTACGCTGTATGTGCGAAAATTAGGCATATCGGTCCATTGTGACCTGTGATCCGACCATTTATATACAAATAACTCATATAAATTGTACATCGACAGTTCAGTTTTACAGTATACATGCTTAGGTAAACTTATGTTTTCCCGTGAAAGAGGTGTGGTTCCCAAAACAAAAAAAATCGAAATTCTGTACACCTATCCATTTGTAAATATGGGTATTAAATGAATAGAAATTCTTCTGCGATTGAAAGTCGGCTTAGACCGACTATAATTTTAATAATCCTAACTATCATAATAATACCAAATTTAAAATTTCCCATGTGATCTAACCTTCCCAACTGGTTTCTTTTGTTTTTACTTACTGCTTTGGTTGGCAAAAATCCTCATTCCAAACCCTCCACGTGGGTGCCAACCTCCCCAGTGTCCTATTAAAGGATGGAATTAGCTAAGGTCAGGAAGAATGAATGTCAATTGACGCCCATTAATGGTTGAACTCCTATTTCATGCTCTCTGACTATAGCTCTGAGGTCCTCTTATCCCTCCTTTCCTCATCCTAACTTTCCCTTCCACCCCACTATATCCTGGGCGGGATTAAGGTACCCGTGCTGAGAATCTAACCAGGCACTGGGCCCAGTTATAAAACTTGCACTGTCGCTAGCGAAGGTTTCGGATACCTGGCGACCTCCGAACTAGCCCCACCCGTATATAGCTGATCTCTGTGCGGGTGGTACTGTACTTCTCCGCAACTCGTGGGATCTAAAATGAACGACAACAACAATCAAACGAAAAGACCGAAAGACCCGGCCTAGTCAGGCAAACTAGTATCGACGATGGTGAAAGCCCTTCCGTTCTTCGGTTCCCTGCACATTGACAGTGAGGAAGAGGTTTCAAACCCTTCCTCACAGGTCATCGCAGGCCCGGACACGGAAGAAGAGTTGTTAGCGGACTCTGATGATAACGACACGAGGGTCAGGTACGCCGGAGGTACAAGAGGTACCTAGGGATCAAGCAAGCCTCACTGATCGAGACTTGGCACTCAAAAAGAAGCACACGCAAGGGGTGAAAAGGTACGAACGGAGGGAGCTCAGCAAAGCTCCCGAACTCGCTTCTTCAAGCACCTGCGCCCCAGAAAAACCACACCTACTTGGCTTTAAAAAGGCGAACAAGGGAAAGGCTTCGGGGAAAAGGGAGGATGCTTCCAAATCCAAATCGGAAATAAAATCCCACGAGGTTTTGGACAGCAAAATCTCAGTAGGTGAAAGGGCCGGAACCTCGGTGCTGTCAGCCAAGAGTCAAAGGTCGGAGGAAGACCGCAAGGAAAAACCCCGAAACGGACCAAAAAGTCCACCAGTTTCGAGGCCACTCCAGCATATCTACAAGTGGCCATCACTGACGAATCGTATCCTGATGGCAGGATCAATTCGGAAAGATGCCTGCTTGTTGGGAATGAAGTCCTCAAAGAGATGATGTGCGCGTCGAAGCCGGTATTCTGGGAGATTACAATTTCGACGGCGCAGGAATGTACAAAGGGGTTAAAGTCGTAGCATGCGGCTCACAGTGATCACCGGAATTTTTGACCAGTTCCATAGCCAAAATTGGTGAACTTTGGAAGGGGTCAAAACTGAAAGTGATCTCCAGATCCGTGCTTCCACTTCGCCTTCAGTATATGCTATGGATTCCTCCTCCTTCAAAACATGAGGATGGATCCATAGTCAAACTGTTGGCGGCCCAGTGCACGGCAAAGCCATAACAACGGAGGGAAGGTATTTCTCTTCGTTGTTGACAGGCACTCAGCGAAGCTGCTCGATGAAAGAGACAGCATGCTGAAGTTCGGGCTTGGGTTAGTGAGGGCGTGTGTTGTAAGTCAACATAGTGTGTTTTGGTAAATCACTATACGTTGATATTATAAACGTATCGTGACATACTTACGCGATGACTACTTCATGCAGTTATCGTTACGTTGCAGTAAAGTGCAACGTAGGACATATGTGTCATATTCAAGCAAGCCAATGAACTAGCAACAGTATGAGCGAAGCTGGGTCAAACCAGCAGCAGCATGATTGGCTAAGGGTTTTGTCCCTTACGGAAGCAAATAGTGAGTGGAATTTGCGCACGGCACTCTGCCGGAACATGTAGATTTGAAACATGCCTTCTTACAATAGTTAAGTTAAATTTTAAGTGAGTTGTGAAAAAGTGTTTAGAGGTGTAAGAAGCCAAAAATATTGAGCTAAAAAGTGTTGAAATAAAGTCTAAGTTTAAATTAAAAGAATTCAAATATAAAATTATTTATTGGGAAATAATTAAAGTACTAAAGTAGGAGTAAGTATAATTCAACGTTGGAGATACTAACATTTTGGCGCAGCCGGTTACCAAGAACCAGAAAGAAGAAAAGATGGAAGGAAGAGACATTTTTTTTTGGTTTGAGAAAAGGAAGTTACAAAGGAATTATAAGTGAGTATTTCTGAAAATTATAGAAGTTGTAGTAGAAATAGACCGAATTCAGAAACATTTTTTTTTTTATCACTCAAAATAATATTCATTTGTCATAATTCATTTTTATTGAATAAATTTAAATAAAAATTAAATAAAATTTGAAATATTCGGAACATTCATAATAATATTTTAATGGTAAATTTAAATAAAAATAAAATAAAATTTACATTCAGTTAAAAATAAAGTAAAATTTAAAATAGTTAGAACATTCAAAAATAAACACTTTAATTGAAATTTTTTTTTTTTTAATTTCAAATAAAAATAAAATTTAAAATATTAAGAACATTTAATTAAAAATAAAGTAAAATTTAAAATAATTAGAACATTTAAAATAACATTGGAAATTTTTAGAATATTTTTAATATTTCTCTAACTAACATGGTCAAATTCATTTAAAATTGAACATTTTAATGAACGAATTTGGAATTATAGAATTAAGAATATTTTTGTTTTAACATTGGGAAACCAGGTGAACTGAGGAGAGTTCTAGGGGTTAAATAATATTTTTTTTTGAACATTATATGGCGGAATTGGAACAGTCACAGTTAGCTTATAGGAATATATTAGGGCAATTGGACAGGTTTACGGAGAAATTGGGGGCTCAAATCAGCCTCGAAGTAAATAACAAAGAACATTAACAATTAATAAAAAATAAAGTAAATAGTACAAAGGTCTTTTCCGAAGTAGAAAGAGTAGATGTCGTGTTCGAAGAACTAATATATTTATTGGAACACAAGAGTGAAAATAAAAAAAAGAAGATAAAAAACTGGAAAGTCGAGTTTGCAGCGTTAACGAAAAAAATAAACGATAAATTAGGAGTTGTTAGATCACGCCTGCGGTTTAGAGTCGGAGAACGAGAAATTAAGAGCTTTGATGACTCAGTAGCTAGAGTACTGCATCAACAACCTAGATTAGAATTTTAATTAGTCGAAGAGGCAACTAACAAAGTAAGAGAATTAGACTCAACGATCAGATTTTTAGAGGCGGAGGTAAAATTAGCACAAGAAACTTTGTTATACCATAGAAGCTTTAAGAAGAAGAAAATTTAGAAAACATAACAACAGATAGAACAATAATTGAAATGCCTACAGACGATATTTCAAAATGCGTACGAAATCTGGTCCCGGTGTTCAAGGGCGTGTTGTGTATCATAATCGTAGAGTTCACAACTTACATATGATCCACTGTTGTGTATCATAATCGTGGAACTTACAGCGTGCTTATGATCCACAATATAACATAATCAGTATATTTTTCTTTACGGCATACTTTTAGGGTTAAGCATTATACATGTTAAACACAAACAGCATTTAATTGGATTCAACACAGAACAGGTATTAAAGATACCTGTGAACATGTTGCAATCAAAAGGAGTTCTGGCCTAGTAGTTAAACTATGGACACCAAACACATGGTTGTATAAATTCAATACACCAACCTTTTTCGAAGCAGTTTGTGGGTCAAATATAGCCACATTGACACTATCCGGCCTGGGTTGGATGTCCATAAATGAAGCTTGCAACATACACAACAAAGAAATGATACTGCCATACGAGTTTACACATCAAAGCATTAGGAATATAACACACAAGAAGGAAGAACATACGGTTATGATAGAAAATTTACAAGGCAATTGGTCATCATTAGCATATTCAAATATATCACAAACATCGTTACCGATCTTGGTGTCAGATCACAGCAAAATAAGAGCAGCATTAAGAGATGGGCATCGTGATTTCGACGAAATATTACTACAATTAACTGATAACCAGGAACGCAAAGAATTACTTAATCGTCAAAATGAAATAACGAAAACCGGTATGTCGTACGGCATATTAATGCTGATACTAATAATAATAATAGCGGCATATGTATTATACATACATTACTACTCGACAATTAAAAATAAAGCAACAATAAAAGCCGATGAATTTAATACAAATAAATCACCAATAGCAACAATAGATGTAGAAGCGGCTAAGAAAAACCTTAAAATGGTGTCAAATACATTTCCCAGCAAGAAATCCCACTCGAAAAAATCGGTTCATTGCGGAAATCAACAACGCAGAAACCAAACACCACAACACCCATAGCAAGCCAACGAACGAAGTCACATGAAATAGAAGCCAATACGTCAGAAACAACGACAATGCATCGAACTACTACCGCAGAACAGCAGCAGTCAGCAACGAAAACATCGGGACCAGGTTTTTATTATATATAACTGGAAATTACAACCCTTAATTTACTAATATCCATTAAATATTATATAAGTAAAGATTATAACTTCATAACTAATCGAACTTAACGTAATTTATACCACATAAAACAATGTAAAAAGAAAAAACTATTATTCTTTTTAATAATAATTTTCTCTTCAGAAATAATTAAAATAATACAAAAAAAAAAAAAACTATTATTCTTCTTAATAATAATATTTTTTTTTTTTCATTAAGGGGGGAGGTATGTTGTGTATCATAATCGTAGAGTTCACAACTTACATATGATCCACTGTTGTGTATCATAATCGTGGAACTTACAGCGTGCTTATGATCCACAATATAACATAATCAGTATATTTTTCTTTAAAAAATTGGATCGGTACATTGTGACCTGTGATCCGACCACTTATGTTCAAATACCTCATATAAAATGTACATATAAAGATCAATTTTTATGTATACGTGCTTAGGTAAACTTTTTTGGTCAAATATATATTGACATCATGCTCAAATACATGATAATAATGTTTTCCGGCGAAAAGACTTGTGGTTCACAAAAAAAAATCGAAATTTGGTACACCTACCCATTTGTAAATATGGGTATCAAATGAATGGAAATTATTCAGCGATTGAATGTTTAGACCGACTATAATTTTGATAATCCTAACTATCATAATTACACCTACTTTAAAATTTCCCATGTGATCTAACCTTCCCAACTGGTTTTAATTTTAACTGTACTAAATTTTTGTATATCTCCCTTTTTTTAAATTTGAATACTAACTGGTACTTTTCTTCTTCTTTAAGTAATTTAAATTATTATAAGTAAGTTCTTCAAATTCATTTAAAATGTATGAAATCTATGATTTCACAGCATGCAAATAAATTTAGTTGGAGTTGCGATTTATTTTTTAAACATGTTTAATATGTTATTATATTATTTTCGTATACTTATAAAAGTCATATTATATGATATTTATTTGTATTGTTTATGATATCAAAACAAACTGCAAGATCTGCATTTATATGCCAGCTACGAACGCTCGCTTTACGTATTGTAAAAAGAGGTAATTTTCCCCACTGTGCAAGCATTCAACAATAATAAATGAGACGCAAGATAATTCAGCGCACTAAGCAATACGTTAGAAAGAGACGGAAGATCATTCAGCGTACTGGCCAATAGCATGCGTCATTCACGAAACGAATAGAAGGTTCTCGAAACAAGTCGTAGCTTGCCGAAACGTGTCGAACTGATGCATGCTGTATATAAGGGAGCCGCATCTGAGGTACTTCACTTCAGTAGTGATTGTAAAGTGGTCGAGTGCATCTCGTGTGATAAATGTCAAGTTAAATTGTGGACATGCAGCTGTTGTTAGAATTTGTTATTAGTAAAGTTGTTTATTAAAGTGAATTAATAAAGTTAATTGTTATAATTTAAACCAAACATAAGAGTGTTTTTATTTTGTACACAATCCAGCGATACGAACTCGTAGAACAGTTTTCCGCAGACGGAATTTTCGTAACAGTATGATATACATACGTTCGTACAAATGGCATATGTGCTACAGTAGGAAATACTTGGTGGGAATGACCATTATCATGGTTTGATGGCTTGCGCTATTAATGTAGGTCAGTAAGACAATTGTTGGTTTGCGTTATCCGCATTGAATACGACAATTTTATGACGAATTTTCATTTAATTTTATATGAAGGCAATTTGTTACCTTTGTTTAACTTTAAAATTATAAGTTCTTTTCCTAAAATAGTTATATATAAAATATTTTTATTTTTTATTACTAAAGTATTATTTTTAATATGTCTTTTTTTCCTCTGTTATATTTTTATAGCCTACACTAAGAGTGAAAGGGTATATTCAATTTGGTACGCCGTTTATAACACCCAGAAGGAAGCATCTCCGGTATGGAAAAGTATATATATTCTTGATCATCATGAACTTCTGAGTCGATTTACCGATGTCCGCCTGTCTGTCTGTTGAAATCCCTACTACTTAAACAATTAAAGAGTTAGATAAATGAAACTCATAATTTAGATTACTTATATACCTACGCTGTATGTGCGAAAATTAGACATATCGGTCCATTGTGACCTGTGATCCGACCATTTATATACAAATAACTCATATAAATTGTACATCGACAGTTCAGTTTTACAGTATACATGCTTAGGTAAACTTATGTTTTCCCGTGAAAGAGGTGTGGTTCACAAAACAAAAAAAATCGAAATTCTGTACACCTATCCATTTGTAAATATGGGTATTAAATGAATAGAAATTCTTCTGCGATTGAAAGTCGGCTTAGACCGACTATAATTTTAATAATCCTAACTATCATAATAATACCAAATTTAAAATTTCCCATGTGATCTAACCTTCCCAACTGGTTTCTTTTGTTTTTACTTACTGCTTTGGTTGGCAAAAATCCTCATTCCAAACCCTCCACGTGGGTACCAACCTCCCCAGTGTCCTATTAAAGGATGGAATTAGCTAAGGTCAGGAAGAATGAATGTCAATTGACGCCCATTAATGGTTGAACTCCTATTTCATGCTCTCTGACTATAGCTCTGAGGTCCTCTTATCCCTCCTTTCCTCATCCTAACTTTCCCTTCCACCCCACTATATCCTGGGCGGGATTAAGGTACCCGTGCTGAGAATCTAACCAGGCACTGGGCCCAGTTATAAAACTTGCACTGTCGCTAGCGAAGGTTTCGGATACCTGGCGACCTCCGAACTAGCCCCACCCGTATATAGCTGATCTCTGTGCGGGTGGTACTGTACTTCTCCGCAACTCGTGGGATCTAAAATGAACGACAACAACAATCAAACGAAAAGACCGAAAGACCCGGCCTAGTCAGGCAAACTAGTATCGACGATGGTGAAAGCCCTTCCGTTCTTCGGTACCCTGCACATTGACAGTGAGGAAGAGGTTTCAAACCCTTTCTCACAGGTCATCGCAGGCCCGGACACGGAAGAAGAGTTGTTAGCGGACTCTGATGATAACGACACGAGGGTCAGGTACGCCGGAGGTACAAGAGGTACCTAGGGATCAAGCAAGCCTCACTGATCGAGACTTGGCACTCAAAAAGAAGCACACGCAAGGGGTGAAAAGGTACGAACGGAGGGAGCTCAGCAAAGCTCCCGAACTCGCTTCTTCAAGCACCTGCGCCCCAGAAAAACCACACCTACTTGGCTTTAAAAAGGCGAACAAGGGAAAGGCTTCGGGGAAAAGGGAGGATGCTTCCAAATCCAAATCGGAAATAAAATCCCACGAGGTTTTGGACAGCAAAATCTCAGTAGGTGAAAGGGCCGGAACCTCGGTGCTGTCAGCCAAGAGTCAAAGGTCGGAGGAAGACCGCAAGGAAAAACCCCGAAACGGACCAAAAAGTCCACCAGTTTCGAGGCCACTCCAGCATATCTACAAGTGGCCATCACTGACGAATCGTATCCTGATGGCAGGATCAATTCGGAAAGATGCCTGCTTGTTGGGAATGAAGTCCTCAAAGAGATGATGTGCGCGTCGAAGCCGGTATTCTGGGAGATTACAATTTCGACGGCGCAGGAATGTACAAAGGGGTTAAAGTCGTAGCATGCGGCTCACAGTGATCACCGGAATTTTTGACCAGTTCCATAGCCAAAATTGGTGAACTTTGGAAGGGGTCAAAACTGAAAGTGATCTCCAGATCCGTGCTTCCACTTCGCCTTCAGTATATGCTATGGATTCCTCCTCCTTCAAAACATGAGGATGGATCCATAGTCAAACTGTTGGCGGCCCAGTGCACGGCAAAGCCATAACAACGGAGGGAAGGTATTTCTCTTCGTTGTTGACAGGCACTCAGCGAAGCTGCTCGATGAAAGAGACAGCATGCTGAAGTTCGGGCTTGGGTTAGTGAGGGCGTGTGTTGTAAGTCAACATAGTGTGTTTTGGTAAATCACTATACGTTGATATTATAAACGTATCGTGACATACTTACGCGATGACTACTTCATGCAGTTATCGTTACGTTGCAGTAAAGTGCAACGTAGGACATATGTGTCATATTCAAGCAAGCCAATGAACTAGCAACAGTATGAGCGAAGCTGGGTCAAACCAGCAGCAGCATGATTGGCTAAGGGTTTTGTCCCTTACGGAAGCAAATAGTGAGTGGAATTTGCGCACGGCACTCTGCCGGAACATGTAGATTTGAAACATGCCTTCTTACAATAGTTAAGTTAAATTTTAAGTGAGTTGTGAAAAAGTGTTTAGAGGTGTAAGAAGCCAAAAATATTGAGCTAAAAAGTGTTGAAATAAAGTCTAAGTTTAAATTAAAAGAATTCAAATATAAAATTATTTATTGGGAAATAATTAAAGTACTAAAGTAGGAGTAAGTATAATTAAACGTTGGAGATACTAACATTTTGGCGCAGCCGGTTACCAAGAACCAGAAAGAAGAAAAGATGGAAGGAAGAGACATTTTTTTTGGTTTGAGAAAAGGAAGTTACAAAGGAATTATAAGTGAGTATTTCTGAAAATTATAGAAGTTGTAGTAGAAATAGACCGAATTTAGAAACATTTTTTTTTTATCACTCAAAATAATATTCATTTGTCATAATTCATTTTTATTGAATAAATTTAAATAAAAATTAAATAAAATTTGAAATATTCGGAACATTCATAATAATATTTTAATGGTAAATTTAAATAAAAATAAAATAAAATTTACATTCAGTTAAAAATAAAGTAAAATTTAAAATAGTTAGAACATTCAAAAATAAACACTTTAATTGAAATTTTTTTTTTTTTTAATTTTAAATAAAAATAAAATTTTAAATATTAAGAACATTTAATTAAAAATAAAGTAAAATTTAAAATAATTAGAACATTTAAAATCACATTGGAAATTTTTAGAATATTTTTAATATTTCTCTAACTAACATGGTCAAATTCATTTAAAATTGAACATTTTAATGAACGAATTTGGAATTATAGAATTAAGAATATTTTTGTTTTAACATTGGGAAACCAGGTGAACTGAAGAGAGTTCTAGGGGTTAAATAATATTTTTTTTTGAACATTATATGGCGGAATTGGAACAGTCACAGTTAGCTTATAGGAATATATTAGGGCAATTGGACAGGTTTACGGAGAAATTGGGGGCTCAAATCAGCCTCGAAGTAAATAACAAAGAACATTAACAATTAATAAAAAATAAAGTAAATAGTACAAAGGTCTTTTCCGAAGTAGAAAGAGTAGATGTCGTGTTCGAAGAACTAATATATTTCTTGGAACACAAGAGTGAAAATAAAAAAAAGAAGATAAAAAACTGGAAAGTCGAGTTTGCAGCGTTAACGAAAAAAATAAACGATAAATTAGGAGTTGTTAGATCACGCCTGCGGTTTAGAGTCGGAGAACGAGAAATTAAGAGCTTTGATGACTCAGTAGCTAGAGTACTGCATCAACAACCTAGATTAGAATTTTAATTAGTCGAAGAGGCAACTAACAAAGTAAGAGAATTAGACTCAACGATCAGATTTTTAGAGGCGGAGGTAAAATTAGCACAAGAAACTTCGTTATACCATAGAAGCTTTAAGAAGAAGAAAATTTAGAAAACATAACAACAGATAGAACAATAATTGAAATGCCTACAGACGATATTTCAAAATGCGTACGAAATCTGGTCCCGGTGTTCAAGGGCGTGTTGTGTATCATAATCGTAGAGTTCACAACTTACATATGATCCACTGTTGTGTATCATAATCGTGGAACTTACAGCGTGCTTATAATCCACAATGTAACATAATCAGTATATTTTTCTTTACGGCATACTTTTAGGGTTAAGCATTATACATGTTAAACACAAACAGCATTTAATTGGATTCAACACAGAACAGGTATTAAAGATACCTGTGAACATGTTGCAATCAAAAGGAGTTCTGGCCTAGTAGTTAAACTATGGACACCAAACACATGGTTGTATAAATTCAATACACCAACCTTTTTCGAAGCAGTTTGTGGGTCAAATATAGCCACATTGACACTATCCGGCCTGGGTTGGATGTCCATAAATGAAGCTTGCAACATACACAACAAAGAAATGATACTGCCATACGAGTTTACACATCAAAGCATTAGGAATATAACATACAAGAAGGAAGAACATACGGTTATGATAGAAAATTTACAAGGCAATTGGTCATCATTAGCATATTCAAATATATCACAAACATCGATACCGATCTTGGTGTCAGATCACAGCAAAATAAGAGCAGCATTAAGAGATGGGCATCGTGATTTCGACGAAATATTACTACAATTAACTGATAACCAGGAACGCAAAGAATTACTTAATCGTCAAAATGAAATAACGAAAACCGGTATGTCGTACGGCATATTAATGCTGATAATAATAATAATAATAATAATAGTTTGGCGCTACAGTCCTGTACAGAACTTCGGCCGAGCTCTCTCACCATTTTGAGCTGTGCGTGTTATATTTGTACTCAAAGTGGTGGGACCTACAGTTTATTGCCGAATCCGAACGGCGGGTGAGAGCTTTTTCATAGGCAATGGTTTTACTCTCGTAGGTTTGCCATTTACTGACGAGAGGTAGCGCGGTATAGAAAAATGTTTCTATGAAAAGATGTTGTTAGCCCCAGTCCAGGCTTGAACCGGGGACCTTTCGACTCGTAGTCCAACGCACTAACCACTGAGCTACCGCGGCTACCACTAATGATACTAATAATAATAATAGCGGCATATGTATTATACATACATTACTACTCGACAATTAAAAATAAAGCAACAATAAAAGCCGATGAATTTAATACAAATAAATCACCAATAGCAACAATAGATGTAGAAGCGGCTAAGAAAAACCTTAAAATGGTGTCAAATACATTTCCCAGCAAGAAATCCCCACTCGAAAAAATCGGTTCATTGCGGAAATCAACAACGCAGAAACCAAACACCACAACACCCATAGCAAGCCAACGAACGAAGTCACATGAAATAGAAGCCAATACGTCAGAAACAACGACAACGCATCGAACTACTACCGCAGAACAGCAGCAGTCAGCAACGAAAACATCGGGACCAGGTTTTTATTATATATAACTGGAAATTACAACCCTTAATTTACTAATATCCATTAAATATTATATAAGTAAAGATTATAACTTCAGAACTAATAGAACTTAACGTAATTTATACCACATAAAACAATGTAAAAAGAAAAAAATATTATTCTTTTTAATAATAATTTTCTCTTCAGAAATAATTAAAATAATACAAAAAAAAAAAACTATTATTCTTCTTAATAATAATATTTTTTTTTTCAATAAGGGGGGAGGTATGTTGTGTATCATAATCGTAGAGTTCACAACTTACATATGATCCACTGTTGTGTATCATAATCGTGGAACTTACAGCGTGCTTATGATCCACAATATAACATAATCAGTATATTATTCTTTACGGCATACTTTTAGGGTTAAGCATTATACATGTTAAACACAAACAGCATTTAATTGTATTGGCGCACACCGCTTAACATAGCACAGGTATACACGCCCACGTTAAATAGGTCACTCAGATAAACGCTGACTTAGTTATTTTAGAATGATGAAAGTACTCAATTTATTGTGAAATTATAAATACGCTGACTAAGTTATTTTAGCATGATGAAATTAATCAATTTATTGTGAAATTATAAAAATACGAGGTGTTAAGTAGAAGTTAAGTATAGACTAAGAATCAATTGTTTTCGATAAGCTGAACTGTCTACAAATAAGTGTTAAGTATAAGTGTAACCAACTTTTAAAGCGAAATAAAGTGTCTTGAAGTAAAAAAGACTCGGTTGTTTTAAATAATATAACGAAAGTAAAAAGGACTCAGTAAGTATAAATAGGATCAAGTTAAAGTCCTAGTAGAAGAAGGACCTTATAAAATACAACAGGCGAAGATTTATAGACGGTTGTAAGGCAGCGAACCTTAATATAAGTGAAGAAAATCAAGAAGAATTCATGATATGCGTTAAACTGCGTCTTGATGGAGATGCATATGAATTAGTGAGGACTAAGAAAATCGATGATTTAGAATCATTATTTGAATAGCTTAAAAACACATATTTAATGGTAGCTACATTAGATTCCGTACAATACAACATAAGACAAGCATATCAAGGTGGAGGGGAAAGTTTGAGGGCATTTAAAAGCGATTAGAAGTATTACAGTCAAACGCAAACGACATAGCCGATACAATGTACAAAAAGAAGAACCTGCCAACGGACGTTTTTAACACATAGCTAGTAAATTCAGTGCTCACAGCATTTAAAGTAGGAGTGAGTGACCCGACTGTAAAGATACTTCTGTTGAGTAGCAGGGCGGATAATTTAAATGATTTATTAGATGAAGCGTTAAGGGCAGAGGCTACAATACAGAGGGGGCCGAAACTACCGGAGGAACTGTATAGTTTGGAAAAATTACCGAATGGAACTTCGTTTAGTAAAAATAATCCAGAAAATGATATTAGAATTTTAAGACAAATTAGAGGTAAAAATCAAAAAAATAGAAATAATGGGCCATGAAAAAAGGGCCAGTCTGCTCTTTTTGCACTAGACCAGGACACACAAGGGATGACTGTTATATCCGCAAAAATACACCATTTTGCAGAGAATGCGAGAAGTACGGACATGAATCGAGTTGGCGATGCGGTTTAAATATTGTTCATCAAACGTCGGGAGTGACTGTTGATACATATGTTGAGCCACCGTGTTTGGTCTGTAAGGAGAAGGTGAAGGGAGAACAAATGGACGAACATATTATTCATCAAACGTCGGGAGTGACCGTTAATACATATGTTGAGCCACCGTGATTGGTCGGTAAGGAGAAGGTGAAGGGAGAAAAAATGAACGAACATATTGTTCATCAAACGTCGGGACTGACAGTTGATACATATGTTGAGCCACCTTGTTTGGTTTGTAATACAGTAGCAGGTATAATAATTCATTTCATACATTTACATTAGGGAACAAAATAAAAAAAACTAGCAGGATATGAAAAATATAAGGGAACATTTGGAGAGGAAGTAGTAAAAGGTAGAGTAAACGACTTATTATCAAGAATATCAAAAGAAGTTTTGAGAATTTCGTGGTAAAATATAGTAAGAAGATTAAATGTAATATGTGTGGGTTTAGTAAAAGAGGGAACCGTATAATATGCAATAGGCAGGGTGATTGTTTCAAACTATCTAATGTAAGTGATTTTTTCATCGAAGTACCTTGTGAGGCTGCTAAAAATGGAAAACTCATATTACTGGTAGATTCGGGAGCAGATACTAGTATAAAGGAGGGGCGGTGACAAGATTTCCAGGTTTTGATAAAAATACTCAGAAGGACTTTAGTGGTGCCTTTGAGGGATGCGTAAGGACATTAGGGACAATAAACATTCAGCACAGTAGTATAGAGTGGTTCTGTTTAAAGATGCATGTAGTGGCAATTGAGCAAGGAATACACGCTGATGGTATAATAGGACGGGATAATATATGGAATAGGTCCATAATAAATGCTATAGATAAGAGTTTAATATTTCATGATAAAGATAAAAACAATACTATACAATTACCTATGAGGACACGGACAGATATGGAAAATATTTTTAAAAATTAGGAATTAAAAATAGAACCTAGAACCGCAAAGATAGTATAATTACGCTTAAAAACAAAAATTCCGATCGTATTGTTAATGTCCCTTCTGCCCTTATATTTTCCTACCGGCTGCGCCAATGTTAATGTCCCTATTTCATAACCTAAAAATAAGACATTTAATAAATAATAACACTTACTCCATTTCAAGTTTATCCTTTTTATAACTTTTATTTCCTTTTTTCTGTTCCACTTATTGGACTCACTTCTTAATCTAATAACAACTCACTTAAAAACTAAATAACTACAGCTTATATACTAATACTTAATCTAAGTTTCAATGCTTCTTTTCCAGTTTTTTTTTTGCTGCTTCAGCCTAGAAACATAATTTTGGCCAATCACAGTGTGTTTTGCTGCTTATGCCCAGAAGCATAATTTTAACCAATCACAAGTTCCGTAAAGAACTCAAGTTCGATCCACAACTCGACTTCTTAATGCTGACCGTGAAAGCAACTCTTGCATAATCAGCAACCCGCGATGACATTGAATTTAGACCATCGCAAAGTCATTGAATGGAAGTCGTCTTTGTTTACAAACAAATTGCACCACGTGCTTATTTTCTCAAGCTAGCAACTTGACGCTGCTTCGAATTTGGTTTATAGTTACAATTGCTGACTAAGTAAATTGCCGCCGCTTATTTTGGCAACGACCAAAAGGTGTGTCATCAAACCAACATCATTTACTTTTTGTTTTAACAACAATTAGAATGCATATAATATTATTTAAATATTTAGCAATTAATATTTAGCAACAGCAAATAGCCACTAGAAAAATATCAATGAACTGTCACGCTATGAGTGACTGTCATAATGCTAACTCTCAACATTCCTCCCCCCTTACAAAAAAATTTTTTTTTCGACTTACAACAATCTTATACTAACATCTCATTACACTACTGTACAATACAAACATACTACCGATACTTAATACATACATAACCGCATACTTCTGCTCTGCAATCACCTTTATACTCAAACAACTAAAGACTGTTACCCAAAATAAGACTGTATGAAAAATGTCGCTTTTGAGTTGTACCTCATATGAACAATACTCTGTCAATAACGACCAACAGAAAATTGCAAACAGTTGAGTTATTTATACTTATTTGTCCTTTGCAACCCATGATGGGTTTCAGTCATAGAGTTACCAACTTTTATTTTCGCTTTTTTATTTTCAAAACTAACCCGATTCAGTGATAAACCCAATGGGTTGTCAGCACTAGTTTTCTGCCGCAAAGTCATTCGTTCGGATGCTGTTTATACCTGCTACCTTCATAGTTGTCCGTCGACTATTTGAATGTATAGAATACGAATTCGGTTCTGTGTCTACCTACTCACTGTTGCAGTCGTCCGTCGTGTATTCGAATGAACTTCATATAATCAAAAAGTGCAGAAAATGAAGACACCATACAGTTTCTGTACTATGTAGAAATCGAATTTTTAATACAATGAGTTAGTAAAATATGTATTACAGCTGTTGTTGTCAAGATATCGTGGTCGGTCTCTGTTGGTACAATGGCGGGTTCTGCTGTAAACATAACTCTCGTCACTATTGGCATGGTCGAATTTAATCAAGATATCGTGTGCGGTCTCCGTTGGTTAAATGGCGGGCTCTGCTGTAAACATAACTCTCGTCACTATTGGCATGGTTAACGATCTTCATATGTGGTAGCGATACTGGTTCTTCAAGTTCCAGATATGAGTTATTGTGCTTGTCTTCTTTCCTTCGGACTGCGGTTCGCACCATCTTATTTGTTAGTGAAGCCGTCATCGATCTCACAGATCTAGGAGCCCCTGAGTAGGATACTTCTCGTGGTCCATACTGCTCCTGACTCCGTCTAACTTGCTTCCGACACTACATTGCGATGTCGCTTTAGCTTCGATATGTAAATATGTTTTTTAAGAACCACTCTGATTCGTACATTATCTTCAGTTCCACTGTTAATTCGCTCAGCCCAAAACGTCCGGGTGCAACATGCTATGCTCAGATTCATTCTAGCTAACTTTCTGGTTCTGTTTCTGGAGCATTTTCAGGTTTGTGTTCACAATCTTCTTTATTTCAACACTATGATAGCGAATTCAATTGATGCCATCTCCTTATGTGATTGTGTTTAATTCTGGTGAGTTCCTCTAGTGTAGCGTTCATTCCAACACGCAACCCCTCTATCTCTTTAATGGTTGCTTGCAACGTTCTGGACAATCTGTCGAAATTACTGGCCATCACCGTTATTTGTAGCTCTATCTTATGTTTTACGTAGTTTAACGCATATGTTTTCCGTATGTTTTACGCGTATCGTAGGTTTTCCGCAACCGTTCGTTTCTTGTGCATGAACCCTGTACCCTTGACACGAAGTCATCTGTTAACTACAATTGTTCGCTTGAGTCAGTTACACCAAATTTCGTGATTACTATTCACTCCGCCCTGTAGATCCCTATATCTGTTTTCCGATCGAACACGAGTGAATGCTTATCGCTGTCGGCCTGTGAATTGAATCTACCTAGACCCTCACAATGAGAAGGATTAGCCATATTATTTCCAACTTATTTTTCTAATAAAATTATATCTAATTACTGTCACAATATTTTTAGTATTCAATGAGATTTCGTTGCTATAATTATTTTTACTTAAATCTAATCATTTTCGTGTATTCATCATTACAATCACTCACATATTTAAGTGTCTATAAAACATAATTATATTCATATAATAACATCGTTATATCTCTATCAAAATTATCATTCATATATTTCTTTATATAATATTGTACTTTAAAATTTTATAAAATAAAAAAAACACATTTATCTTATAAATTAGCATTCCCTTATATTACGAAGTTTGACATTATCTTATAGTTTGTGTCAATATTTTACACTATATGTTGTGGTATGTACAAAATACATGTGTCATATAACATATTTATTTAAGTTTATATTTTTATATTTTAATATCTATTAAACTAATCAGCATAATAAATACGTATATTGGTTTTGTTGTTTCATAAACATTTTTCCAGAAGATAAAAAAATATTAATTTTTAACATAGTTGTTGTTAGTGTAATTCAATAGGGATCATTTTTTAACATAGTTGTTGTTGGTATAGTTCAATAGGGATCATTTTTTAAGGTATATTATATGTATAGTATATATTTTATAATGGCATGGAAGCAGTAGGATGACTTTTTAACAAAATTTGTTAATGTTGATACATACATATATATTATATGCATGTTATGAAGGCATGCAGCCGTAAAGAGTAAATGTTGTTGTTGGGATAATTATATCGGAGTAAGCATTTTTAGTGAATGAGAATATTACAAACGTATTCATGTTGTTGTTGTAAAATATTATAGTTGCAATTAGATTTCAGTTAACGTAGTTATAATGTATACTATAGTTATACTTGTTTGTTTTATTTTGCATGATCATCAAGAGAGTTGAGGAGCAAAGGGTTCAATTTGAAACTTTGTTGAGGAACGATGATTGTAATTTAAAACTTCGATATATGAATGAATATTATTATTAGATGCTTATTTTTTTTGTGGATAATTTTTTTGTTGTAAACAGGTTAAGACACTTCTGTATTAATGCATTGACATATATTTAATTCAAGGCCAATTTTACTATAAGGGTTATTGTACTGGATTTTATTCTACAAAGTCATGGTCGTTTAATTTGATTATATGAATGAATGAAGTCATAAGGTTCCATTGGGATCATTTTTTAAATCATTTACTATACTATAAGTTTAAAAGATTGAGCATGTTAGAACATGTCTATTTTTTATAGAGTTTTTTGTCTTGAGATTTATTTTATTTAATCTCTTTAAAATTTTAATTGAGTATATTTATACTAATGGAATTAACTTTTTAACTCATTTTAAAGAGATATCCATTATATATAAATGGATCGAAATTTGAATTAAATTTATTCATCGTCTGCATTACAATTTGATAGGAACAGAAAAATATGGTAAGATTGTTTTTTTTATACCCTACACTAAAAGTGAAAGGGTATATTCAGTTTGGTACGCCGTTTGTAACACCCAGAAGGAAGCATCTCAGGTATGGAAAAGTATATATATTCTTGATCAGCATGACCTCCTGAGTCGATTTAGCGATGTCCGTCTGTCTGTCCATCTGTCTGTCCGTCTGTCTGTTGAAATCCCTACTACTTTTAAAATTGAAGAGCTAGATAAATAAAACTTCTAACTTAGATTACTAATATACCTACGCTGTATGTGCGAAATCGGTCCATTGTTACCTATGATCCGACCACTTATGTTCAAATACCTCATATAAAGTGTACATATAAAGATCAATTTTTATGTATACGTGCTTATGCAAACTTTTTTGGTCAAACATATATTGATGCTCAAATACACGATAATAATGTTTTCCGGCGAAAAGACTTGTGGTTCACAAAAAAAATTCAAAATTCGGTACACCTACCCATTTGTAAATATGGGTATCAAATGAAGGGAAATTCTTCAGCGATTGAATGTTTGTAGTTATTTTCAGGATTCGTATACCCTGGTGACCTATATATCACTTTGAATGGTAACCACACATATGTGTAAGGTATTTATAGTCGGCTTAGACCGACTATAATTTTGATAATCCTAACTATCATAATTAAACCTACTTTAAAATTTCCCATGTGATCTAACCTTCCCAACTGGTTTTTAATTTTGTTTGTATTTATTAATTTATGTATTTATATTATTTAAAGGATTTCGCTGAAATTATTAGTTTAGCAAAAAGGAACCTCGCTACATACATTAGAGTAGATCACTTGCCCATTGATTAGGAATTCAGGATTTCTAAATTTGAATGGAAAAACACAATTAATGGAACAAAATTAATTGTACATCTAACAGACAACAGATGGTTTTATCTACCAGAAAGAATTTCTATAAAAGTTGAAACCGATGATCCATATTTATATAATATAAATGAGAACCAGTTGGGAAGGTTAGACCACATGGGAAATTTTCAAGTAGGTGTTATTATGATAGTTAGGATTATCAAAATTATAGTCGGTCTAAGCCTACTATAAATACCCTACACATATGTGTGGATACCATTCAAAGTGATATATAGGTCACCAGGGTATACGAATCCTCACCATGGACCGATATCGCCATTTTTCGCACATACAGCGTAGGTATATTAGTAATCTAAGTTATAAGTTTCATTTATCTAGCTCTTCAATTTTAAAAGTAGTAGGGATTTCAACAGACAGACAGACGGACAGAGAGACGGACATCGCTAAATCGACTCAGGAGGTCATGCTGATCAAGAATATATATACTTTTCCATACCGGAGATGCTTCCTTCTGGGTGTTACAAACGGCGTACCAAACTGAATATACCCTTTCACTCTTAGTGTAGGGTATAAAAAGTGGTCTATTATATTTCGAGGACGACAATCAGAAGTAATGGGGATGGCTCTATTCGATTTACGTTATGAATAAAAAAACGAGTTGGGAAAGTTAGGTCACATGGGTAAGTTCGGTCACATGAGGCGGATTTTTATAGTCGGTCGGGCCCGACTATGGAATACCCTACACCTTTGGTGAGGATATTAATGTGGGATATTTAATTGCATACATTTTAAAGTTTTTAATTATGCTGAACCTCCCCACCCTCAGAATATTATTCATAAATCAGAAATTTACGTCTTATATCCCCATAAATTAAAAAATTTATACAAAAGTATAAACAACTAAAAAAAAAAAAGAATAATATAATTGGGCGGACCACGCCTATATTTAAAATTTTGAAAGACTAATATTTCATAGATTTGATTTTAATAATTTACGGATCAAATTTCCACTATGAAAACCCGGGAAATAATGAAAAAAAAAGTGGGCGGATCACGCCCATTTTTAGACCACATATTTATAGGTGAATTATAACAATACCTTTTAAATTTTATAACTATACCATGAATACTTTTCGAGTTATTAGTTCCGAAAGAGTTATATAAAAGTGACTTGTATGGGAGGTGGGCGTGTCCGTTGACCGATTTGGCTCATTTTCAAACTCAGTTCCTACTTTTGGCTAAAATATATTGAGACGAAATTTCATGGCATTCTGATCAGTATTTCTCAAGTTATTCTGTATTCGGACAGCAAGACAGCAAGACGGACAGACAGACAGACGGACATGGCTAAACGGACTCGGGTAGTGATGCTGATCAAGAATATATATACTTTTCCATACCGGACACGCCTCCTAAGAGGTGTTACAATATATGCACAAAGTTAATATACCCTGTACCTCATAGGTGTAGGGTATAAAAACGTATCAATATACTTACTTTTAAAAACATTCATTTTAAATAAAATATTTAAATATATACATATTGTTTTATTTATTTATTCTTAAAACGATTTGAAACAATACAACAAATAATTAATAAAACTTATATTTGCATTATCTGCTCAAAACTCAGTAGAGCGTTTAATAAAATATTATCATCATCATCATCCATTAAATTACAATAATTATGAGCCGCATTTAACATGCTCGGATTTAACATCCTCGGATTGTATAGAACACCTTTATATATCAAAACATGTAATATGATATATATTAAACTGAATATAAAAATTTGAATTCAGCAAAATTTAATGTATAAGTAGTGAAATACACCGGAAGTCAGTAAATTAAAACTACAGTAACACATCTTTACTTCAACACTGCACTTTTTTATGTTCAATAATTCCTGTAAAATTTGAAGTTGAAGTTTCTTAACATTCAAAATAATAATTTAAGTTAGTGTTCGTATGTTTGCAACTTCGAGAACTTCTATAAAATTTAAAAAATGTTTATCTGTGCATTGTGTTCAAAGTCCTTCGCGAAAAACAATAATTTAAAGAGACATGTATCGACAATACATGAAAAAACAAAGTTTAGCTGCTTAAAGTGTAGTAAATCTTTTAGCAGAGCAAATACTTTAAAACATCATTACTGTCAACATTTTCAAGAGGAAATTCCTTCAAAACAAGGAAAATATGAAGATTTGCTGAATAATGAATATGAAATCGCATCAACATCATCGTCGGTGAGCCGTTAATGTGAGAACTGTAATGTTACAGTTCACAAATCCCTCTGGAGAGGCCATTTAAGATCTACAGCGCATAAGAGAGCATCAGAGATTGCAGATATAGATGGATTTAAATTGGTACGAAAAGCATTTAAAAATAAAATATGTGATTACATATTACCTAATGATGATGAAAGTCTAATTAATCCACATGAATATTTCGGTCAAATAAGAAATAAAATTAAAAATTTACTGGAAAGAGAATTAAATAAGAAAATATCCTTAAAATTGAATGCGGAGATCTCTGCTGACTATATACGTCCTTCAAAACCTCGAAGATGATGATGAATTTAAACTAAGCACTTTTTCACATATAACAAAACCACTAACAATATTAACCAAAGATAATATTAAAGATGTAATGTTAAATATTGAAGAATTGTTAATAAATAAAATGGAGAACTTTCAAGAACGGGATAGTGGATGGGCTTTGATAAAAATCAATAAAATTGAGCTCAATATAAGTGAATATAGCCCATTAAATGGATTATCATATCAGAAATTGCCAGCATACATAGAAAAAAGAAAGGCTTGTATTAATATACAAAACAGTGATATTTTCTGCTTTAAGTGGGCTATTATTGCTGCAATAGTTAATACAAAAATCAAAATAAATGATCCCTATCGCATTCATTCATATAATATTTCCGATATAACAGCATGGGAAATTTATGTGAATGGTATAAATTTGATATTTAGAGGATTAGACTTCCCTCATTCTATAAAGAATACAAAAATATTTGAGCTAAACAACTCCATTAGCATCAATATTTTCATGTATAATGAAAAGTCAGATGGAAAATGCGAAATTTTGGGGCCTATTTATCACACAGAAAAAGAACAGAGTACACATATCAATTTGCTATTTTGTGACAGTGAAGAAAATACTCACTATGTCTGGATAAAAGATCTGAGTAAATTGATAAGCGGTCAGGGACGAAAAAGAGCCCACAAAATGTATATTTGTAATGGATGTATTCTACAATTTACATCTATAAAGTCTCTTGAGGCACACAAATCATCATGTAAAAAAAAATTAGGTATTTGCCCAAGGAAAATGAGTCTACACTAGCATTTAAAGCCTATGAAAAAACCATCCCAGTTGGATATACTTTTTATATGGATTTTGAATCGATTCTGGAACCGATTAATGGCTGTACAAATAACCCAGAAAATACGTATACAACGAATATTCAGAAGCATATACCGTCCGCATTTGCTTGGTATTTGAAAGGGTCATATGATGATCGTTTCGATAAGCTACAAAATTATACAGGTGAATACAAAAGAAAAAAATAATAATAATAAAAATAAAAAATGATATATATATAATATTTAATCTTTCGTTTACAGGTCCTGAATGTTCGAGAGTTATGATAAAATCTTTAGTTGCGAAAGCGACGCAAATATATTGGAACGTTTACTCCACGATGAAGGCAATGAAGATAACTGACCAGGAAATGCACGAGTTCCATCAATGAACAATCTGCTGTATATGTAAAAGTTATTTAAGTAATAATATTAGTATAAAAGTACGGCACCATTGTCATTTTACCGGAAAGTATTTAGGATCTGCTCATACAGAATGTAATTTAAAAGAACTAAATTCTTTCCGGTAATAACTCATAATTTATCCAAATATGATCTACATTTATTTATACAAAATTTAAACGAAGTAGAGGGAGCTATTGATATTATACCTCTTAATAAAGAGGTATTTATATCTATAACAAAAACTATAAATATAACTAAAGATCATAGTTTCAACTTAGATTTATAGATTCATTTAGATTTTTACCTAGCAGCCTTGGGAAATTGGTGAAAACTCTAAATGACGAGTCAATCCATATAACTAAAAAGGTTTTTAACAATAATTCGTATAAGATATTTTATAGAAAAGGTGTTTTTCCTTATGATTATTTAGATAGCTTTAATAGGTTAAAAGAAAATAAATTACCTGCTAAAGATAAGTTTTATAATAGATTAATTAATGAAGAGTGTTCTGAAGATGACTATGCTTATGCTCTGAATGTATGGAACATTTTAAATTGTAAATATTTAAAAGATTATTTAGAAGTATACCTAAAGTGTGATGTTGTCTTACTTGCGGATGTTTTTGAGAATTTTAGAAAAATTTGTCTAAAAATGTATGAGCTTGATCCGTGTCATTACTTCACTGCTCCCGGATTATCTTGGGATGCTATGCTCAAGATGACTAAAATTAACCTCGAACTAATTACCGATATAGAAATGTATACTTTTATTAAAGACGGTATACGTGGAGGTTTAACACAATGCTCGATTAGACATGTAAAAGCCAATAATAAATATATGCATAACTTTGATAAATCTAAATGTTCATCATATTTAATGTATTATGACGCAAATAATTTATATGGTTATGCGATGTCACAGCCATTACCTTTTAAGGAATTTAGATTTTTAGAGCCATATGAAATTACGGAGTTTACTATTGAAAAACTTAAATCTATTAATGAACATTCTTCTAAAGGATATATTTTTGAAGTAGACTTAGAATATCCTTCTTCAATTCATAATTTACATAATGATTTTCCGTTTTGTCCAGAAAATAAAACACCACCTTCTTGTAATTCTAATTCTAAAAAACTTATAGCAGATCTTAATAATAAGAATAGGTATAAAATACATTATAAAATGCTTCAAGAATGTATTAAAAATGGTTTAATTTTAAAAAAGTATATAGAATTTTAGAGTTTTCTCAAAGTTGTTGGCTTAAAAAGTATGTAGATCTGAATACATTAATGAGGTCTAAAGCTACCAATGAGTTTGAGAAAAATTTTTATAAATTAATGAATAATTCAGTTTATGGCAAAACTATGGAAAATGTTGAAAATAGAAGAAATGTAAACATTTGTTGCAATTGGGAGAATAATGGTAAAGTTAAAGGAGCCAGATCAATAATAGCAAATCCAGCATTCCATAGTAGAACTAATATTAATGAAAATATGATAGTAATAGAATCAAAAGTTCTTAAAGTTAAGTTAAATAAACCCATTTATACAGGATTTTGTGTATTAGATTTATCGAAATTTATTATAAATACTTCTATTATAATTACTTACAAACTAAATTTAATACTAATGTAAGATTAGCTTATACGGACACAGATTCTCTTATAGTTGAGATTAAAACAAATGATTTCTATAAAGACATTTATGAAGATGTTGAAAAAACTGATCCATCAAATTATATTTTTGACACTTCTAGTTATGATTATCCCAATATATATGGTTATCATCAAAATAATTGTAAAGTTGTGGGTTTGATGAAAGACGAATAAGATCTAAAGCCCATATTTTATACACACAATGTGTAAATAAATTATCACTTATTTTATAGATGATAAACGGTATATACTAGATGATGGTATAAACACACTTGCTTGGGGACATTACAAAATTGATTATATTAAAGCTTTAAATAATGATTTAGATATTTTTATGAATATAGATATATTGATATAAATTATATTATTTTAATTATTAGATTTATATTATATACATTTATAATGTATTAAATTAATAATAAAATAAAAATTCGGTTTTTATATATTTAAAAACGTTTTGTTTATTTAATATTATACCAATTAACATCATCATAATCATATTGTAATGTTTTACTTTTTTGACGAGTTAAGCGAGGTGAGTATTGATATGGTAATAGAGTTTGCTTAGTTTTCGGTATAATTTTACTTCCATCACTTGTCAAAATCCGTACTTTAGGTGATCAATGATTTGAAAAGTTTTTTAAACGTTTAGCTGCAGAACTTGCAGAGGAATGGTTTATTTTATTAATTGTTGTATCCACATCCATAGAATTTTCTTCATCTTCGTTAATATTGCTAAATATATGTTCATTAGCATTAAAGTCAGCCTGCGAAGCAAAATATTTTTTTCCAATATCTTTTGTTTGAGTTTCATTATCGTTTTTAAATATCCATTTTGTTTGAGTATCTTTATCCCTTAATAATTTATACGACTTAACCGATTTATTCTCTTTCTTAATATTTATTTCTTGTTTGGTAATCAAATATTTTGCGAGTTCCTGTTTTATTCCATACCATTTATTTATATCTTTAAGTATATGAGAGGCATATATTGGAAGAAGTTTTCGTTTTAAAAAATTTGAATCTGACATATCGTTAGAATAGCGTTCATATGTAGAAGGGTTTAATAATATAAGCTTGGATAAAATATTAGACATTTTCTAAAATTTTTCCTATAACACCGCTTAAAACAGAAGAAATCAAAATTGGTATAAATCCTCCTCTTTGGATTAGATGTTTTCTCTTCGATCGTAAAACAGTTTTTGAGCAGCAAAGTTTTCTAATGACATTTTTATATGATTTTAACTTTACTAGATCGTTTTTCTTTACATTATGATTTTTATGTAAAACATTAAATGCAATTTCATTAATAGCTTTTATAAGATTATCATCCGCGTTTTTTAGAATTGCATTTCGCAATTTAGGTTTAGCATTTTTAAGAACATATATAATATATTTGTTCTCCTTCAATCGTTTCAGTTTGCAGGTCATTTTGGAGTGAAACAAAGCAGTAACAATATTCTTTATTGAAAATGTTAGATCTGAATCTTAATGCGTTATGTGCTTGTTGTGTAAGATCTATTAATAAATAACCATGAGCACTCTCAGTACAAGTGTTATATACTCTAATTAATTCTTTATAGGATAAATTTGTCTTGCCAAGCATTGAAATTGTAGTTTATCTCTAGGATTTTTAAACATAACTATATATTTTGAATTCAATGATATATCTCTTGTATATGTCCCCTTATGAAAAATATTTTGAGTTACTAAAACAACTGATAAATTGCGGTGATGCGAACCTTTAGTAAATAGTTCACAAACTTTTTTGTTAAATGAGTCTAACATTAAATCATCTAAAATTATTAATGTATATTCATTAGCTGAATTCTCAAAGTCATCTGGAATGCCTTCAATAAAATTAACATTATCAAGTTCCGGTAAAGAGTTTTTTTCAGCATAACACCAAATTACTTTTGTAATAGGAGAACTAATTAAATGTTTATTGTTAATAAGATTTATAATAAATGTTGATTTGCCACAACCTGATGGTCCACAAACTAACATTGTAAATGGATACACAAATTGATGAAACATTGTTCTCTATTCAATGATGAACTTCTAATAAATATAAATATTGTAAACAAGTTTTTTTTATATAAATATAAATTTTAAAAAATCAATCATTTACATTATTGGTTGAACTCACAATGAGTTCTTGTAAATGAATTGCATCGACAACCAAGAAGAAATTTTAAACGGCGTAGGTTTATTCAAAAGGGTATTTCAGATACTTGGCAAATCCATCTTGTAGAATGATACCTTTTGCAAAGATTAATAAAGGATATAAATATTTACTGACTGTTATAGATGTTTTTTCTAAATACGCATATGCTTTACCTGTTAAAACAAAAAGTGGGATCGATGTAACCTTAGCTATGCAAAATATTCTAGAAAAAAATAGGAAAAGAATTCCCAATAATATTCAATCTGATCAAGGTAAAGAATTTTTCAATTCTAATTTTAAAAAATTAATGAAAAATTTAGAAATAAACCATTATCATACATTTTCTAATATGAAGGCTTCAATAATTGAAAGGTTTAATAGAACTTTTAAAAATTTAATGTGGAAAGATTTTAGTCTTCAAGGGAATTATAAATGGCTGAACTTGATTACAAAAAATATCAATATATATATATTAATAGATATCATCGTAGTATTAAAATGTCTCCAAAAAATGTCAATAAATCTAATCAACAAATACTTTTAAATGCAGTTTACAATCATATTAAAACATTTAAGATGAGTAAATTGAAAATTGGAGATGATGTTCGAATTAGTAAATATAAAGGTACTTTTTACAAAGCATATGAATCCAATTGGTCCAATGAGGTATTCAAGTTAAATAAAATAAAGATCACAAATCCAATTACTTATCAATTAATTGATAATCAAGGAGAAATAATAAAAGGTGGATTTTATGAAGAAGAATTACTTAAAACAGAAACATCAAATACGTATCTAGTTGAAAAGGTTTTAAAAAGGATATGGTGTATGTCAAGTGGCTAGGTTTTGGAAGTGAACATAATTCATGGATTAACAAAAACGATTTATTAACTAAGTAAACTAAATGTAACTTATTATAATTGTACTGTTCTAATATTAATATAAATAAAGTTATTAAAAAAAATAACTGTCATTCTTATTTAAACATTTGAAATTAAAAGATGGGAGATTCTAGTTTTTATATTACTTTATTAAGTAACAATTCCACAAATATTTATGAAAACACTAAATCTACATTTACAAATTTATTAAAAGAATCTTTGGTTTTAAATGAAAACTGGATTGTAGGTTTAACAGAAATTTCATTTCAACTTGTTAATAACCCATCTACATTTGAAGTATCTCGAAATTCGAATAAAAGGGATATTTTGAAATCAACTTTAAAGTTAAATAAACCCCTACAGCACAAATATTGCAGCAATCTTGCGGCAATATTGCTACATTGCATGTACATTATATTTCAAACGATATATTGCTGCAACATTGCAGCAGTATTGCATAGCAATATTTCACGGCAGTGTTCCAGCAATGTTCCAGCAATATACAAAAGATATTTTATAGCAATATTGCACAGACATATTTTAGCAAACATTGTGCAAGATATTTTTCAACTGTTGTTCTGCCTATATTGAACATTTATTTTACTTAATATCGTTATCATACTTCAGATCATTGCAAATTAAAAAGAATTTTTATTTTCTGTATTATATTTAATTTACAAAAATTATTTATTAAAGTATTTATTTTTTTCACAATTTTATCGTATACAAACAACAAATATTATTTAACAACAAATATTATTTAACAACAAATGACGTTTGCAAAAAAATATTTATATATTTTCGATTAGAAACTATAGTGTGATGTACATAAGTTATTGTACATAGTTACGTAACTTATATTATTGAGAGATCATGTATCCAGATCTGTTCATATAAATGTATAAATAAATTAATTAAAACTTATCATTGATAACGGATTTATGAATTAAGATATTCGTTCTGCTTTACGTTCTGATTTTTTGTTTTTATTTTAAGTACACTCTACGTCGAGCTTGAATAGATGCAGACTTTAATAATTAATAATGACATGATGAACATCGTAGTGCTAATTCAAATAAGATCATACCCACATTTTTAAAATCGGAGTTTCTGACCAAAATACAAATCGTCACCTGAGAAGTTATTTGGCTCTAACTCCATTGAGACAATTTCGAGAAAACGATAAAAAAGATTTGCATTTGTGTTAAAATAGCAGCAAATTTTCGATTTTGATCAAAGTCGATGCTGAATATCTCATATTTGGTACGAGATATCAAAAAACGGATAACAAAGTTAGAAGGAGAATATATACCTCATATATATCCAACTCCTAACTCCATTCACCCAAAATGGCGTTTGTGCAAAATAAAATTTCAGGTGACGAAATGTTTTCGGTAAAATCAAAACCGAATTTTCGGCGATTTGGTAAATAAAGTGTTTCTAAATTAGGATACCGGTATTTAAATTGGTTTGGTAAGTAATGTTCTACCTAAACATATGCACATAACAAGTATCTTACTTATAAAAAGGTTGACAATCAGTTAGAATAGATATTTTATGATATAGATATGCGTTTTTGTTCATACACTCATAAAAAAAACCAAATAATTAATAGTTATTTACTATTAAAATTAGTCAATAGGATAAATTATTATTTTAATCGGTAAATACCATTAAATACAACAAAGTACTATGTAAGTTATATTGAGTTTATATGAGAAAATATTTATTATTTGTATACTATTAAATAAATAATTATTCTATTGTCCAATTTCAATGAGATTTTTT
Source organism: Dryomyza anilis (assembly GCA_951804985.1). Classification (NCBI taxonomy): domain Eukaryota; kingdom Metazoa; phylum Arthropoda; class Insecta; order Diptera; family Dryomyzidae; genus Dryomyza; species Dryomyza anilis. The sequence goes on along the minus strand of OX638136.1, from coordinate 10,966,743 downwards.
ATGATTTATAATTTATATGAAATGTTAAAATAAAACGATATAATTCAGTATAAAAAACATTATATATTACATACATGTATGTATTATTGGTACTACACAATATTTTGAATTTGAAAGTTCAAATTTAAACATTTTTCTCATAATCATTGATACTTGCCATCGAGACAAAGATTCGTTTTCAATATGTACTTCATAAATATCTAAAAGTCCCGAAGAACATGGTTTATCGTATAGTTTTCGAATGACTTTACATGTTCTTCCTTCAATATATATATTATTTGTTGATTGCAATATATTTAATACAATGATTACTGTATTATCTTTCAACAAGACACAATTATTTCGATTATCATCGCAATTCAAATAAAATTTACTGGTCTTTAATTCTTTATACTGAACTAGATTGTTATATTGAGAGTTGAATGTTAATTGACGATCATAATGTGGTTTTTGACAAACAATCCCATCTGAAATTAGTTGATGTTTTAACGGAATGGACATTATCTGCTCACCATATCTACGAGCCATTTGTTGAAGTGGTTTTTCCGGTTTTCTAACGTATGTTTTTATTTTAGATAAAAAATTTTCAAATGGAAATGCACTGAAAACATCTAAAGAACCAAATCTTCTAACGTCGTTACATATGTGAATTAAATTGTGTATATTATGAGATACATATTGTTTTCCGTAAATGATTTCGAATTGTTTTACAAAGTATTTTAATAAATCTTCAGCGTATTTTATGTTATACTCATGTTTAACTAATTCTGAATTTACCAATATTGAAACTGCAACGTGAAGAGTTAAAAAATGAACATACAATTCAGTTTTTAGAGAATCTTTTAAAACACTCGGTCCCGTATACAGTATAAACTGTCTAAATGCTGTAGCTTTCCAGTTGCACATTTCTGATAACCCTCTCGGCCTTCGTGAAAATTCACATGGTATCATGTTACGCATAGAATTTAGCTTTTTCGAAATATTATTGATTTGGTTGTTACCCATTCTAACTGATAGTGGCCCTTTTTGCCAAAGAATCAAAAGTTTTTTTACAGTACCTAAACATATTAAGTGCATATAATCAAGTACAACATTACTTACCAAACCAATATTTGGTATTTCTATTAAAATTGTGTGGCCACGATGATATTCTTCATCTAATTTTAGTTTAAAGTCTTCATCTGTTCGTGCTCGACTTGGCTCTTCTTCATAAGGAAAACAAGTAGTTTTATTGATCGATGTGCCGTAAATTGTACACTTTGAACAACTTGAAAATCCATTATGACCTTTGGTGTTTAGGATAAAGGATTTTGCAGGAGCATCACACACAATAGCTGAAACAGAAATCCTAATTATTCTACCATGATACATAAAACCATTATCAATGACGTGTTTCAATTCATCTACAAATTTTCTTAAATATATGTTGGCCGATAAAGGTTTTTTTTCGCCATAGTATACACCAACCATTTGAACAGATCTGGATACATTATCTAAAACCAGGATAGGCCAGAAAGAACTGGACGATGATCTTGATAATGGTAGTCCATCAATATTAAATGATATTACAATATCAGTAACATCAGACTTATATTCACCAATGAACGATAGAAGTGCTGTTTCTAATCCAAAATGTAAATATTCACCTCCAGCTATATTCAAAATATTAGTAACACGAGGTGTTCCAAGTATTGTCCTCGGATCTTTTGGCAATGAACAGTTTGGAATACAATTGTTAAGTATAAGCAAAAGGCCATATATAGCATTGTGGCGAATATTGAACGTTTTGGCCCATTTTGCAAATTGTGGCAAAAATTCTGTTTCTTCGTTTTCATTATTTGAGTCGTTATAATCCACGTCTCCATCGATTTTATCGATTTCCTGATTCATATTCCATGATTCATATTCATCTTGCAAAAAGTGTCTTGATAAATTCAAATTTTGATTTTCTTCTTCATCCAAAAACTCTCGCGATAAATTGTCATTTTCGTCACAGTCGAAACTGATGGAATTATCTCTCTGTTGGTTAGATGCCTTACTTAATTGAGTACGATGTACTATATTTTGAAGAACAGCTTCTTCTTGAATTATTCGTCTTTTGTGCCGAGACGAGTATGCATGAAACTCTTTTCTTCTCCGTTTAGTATCTAAAAGTATTAAAATTTAATTCATTGAACATCTAATATTATATGATACCATCAAACAAAAGCCAGAAGGAATTACTCTGTGCGGCACTTAGAACTCACTTGCCTCACATTGTTGTCCAAATTTACAATTAATTGCAGTTAAAATAGTTACAATAGTTTTGCATAGAAGTCGAAAATTAATGTTTTACAATTATATTGTATTTGATTGTTGCATTTAAGAGATGGACGCGTGCTTGATTTTGGAAGCACCAGCATCAACTACCACGCACGAAGATTTTTCACAAACTCAAATATTCTTACGTTAAACGAAAAATCACGTCACGCGCTCTTCTCTAGTTGCATATACAATATGATTCATTTGCAAATTATTTGCATTGTAGTAAAATTACTTTTTAATAGTAAATTCTGACGACAGATCATAAAGTGATAGGAGCATCACGCCACTATTCGGTTTCATTCCTTGGCCATGTTCCTCTTACATATATTAAAAATATATTTACAATTTTCGATGACATGTTCTTCTTCTGGATTATTGTTAATATATTTTCTTAACATTTGTTTAATTTGTTTATATGTTTCATTTAACAATAAAATTTATTTGAAATTAAAAAAAGTGACATTGAATTTTTAGAAAAATTATGATTATTATTGAAATTACTGAATACATTGAGAAGTCTGTCATTAATTGTTTCAAATTGTTTCAAGAAAAAATTATATAAAATAAAATGAAAAAATTTGCAATCGCGGAATTTGAAGATGGCCTTCAAATCGTGCCTACATTGTGGATGCAAGGCGATCGGAAGTGTTGGTGGCCTACAAATATAAAATCCAAACTTGCCATTAACCGCCTTGTGATCCGCGGAAATGAACCCACGGACAAGCAAAATTGGCAGTTATTGAATATAAAAAAAATGTTTGGTATGGCTGGTAAGTTAAATAATATTCCATGAGGACATTTTTACATCAGTTTTTTTTACAGACACATGGTCGAGTGCCCTCGACAAGGTAGTCCAAGCGGAGGAAACGTCCAACTTGGACGACACGGATGCCGACGACACTAATGCCGACCGCGTGGCAATCAAAAGGCGGCGCGAAAGAGCCCGAGTATTGTTTAGCGATGACGAGGATGACGATGACCAAGGTAAAATTCTTTAAATAATTTATTTTAAATTACTTTTTATAATTAAATAAACGTAGAATTAAGTACTGTGCCGCCACACGCTACCTTTTTAAAGAAGACACGCCTTGAAAATACAGTAACACCGCCACACACTACCTCTACTCGTGGGATATCTGCGCCGCCAAAAGGTAACGCATCGAGAGGAGCAAACTTAGAAGAAGCATCGACATCATCAGGATATTACAGTGGTTCTACATTGGATACTCCATCAATGTACAATGGTAAGCTGATTGTTTTGGCATACGGTCATAACGGCCGAATGCATAACACTTAAATTGAAAATGTCATAACGCCCAAGTGGTTTTTTTTGGGCATTATGACATTCAGTTTTGGCTTTATGACATTTTTTGTCATAACGCTTAACGCCCATTATCATAACACTCAAATTCGAAAATGTCATAAAGCCCAAAAAAAAAAAATGAATTTATGCTTTATGACATTGCATTTCGCCGATATGACATTTTGGTTTTCTGTTTTTGTACAATATAACCATATTTGGGCTTATGACATTTCGTGATTAGGGCACTTTACATTTGGGCGTTGTGACGTACGCCGATTATTTTATAACAACTTTCAGTGTGGCGAACCTATTTTATTACACACCATTGTATATAGTTTTTGCATCCCATATTTCCGATTATAAACTTTCAGATTTTCATTGGACCGACACGCCAAAAGCCACTGCTGAATCTAACAATGGTAATAATTGATATTATTTTTGTATTGATATATAGTATTTTTTAACTTCATATTGTATACACCAATTATAATAATGTTATATTAAATGTCAAACTAAATCTTCATATTTAGATGTCGATGATAACCATAAACGGTTCGTTACGCAAAAATTGATTGAAATGTCATATCGGCTGCGTGTAATCGAGGCAGCAGTTGAAAAGCTATCGAGTGTTAGAGTTGCAGAAAGCGAGAACACTGACATGGATGAAGGAATGGAGTTACCACTCAAGAGTGCCGCGCAGTTACTCGATTTTGAGAAATTTTTATATCGAAGTGAATTTAAAAATAAAATGGTAAGAACAACAAAAAACGAGTTGGGAAGGTTATATCACATGGGAAATTTTAAAGTAGATGTAATTATGATAGTTAGGATTATCAAAATTATAGTCGGTCTAAGCCGACTATAAATACCCTACACATATGTGTGGTTACCATTCATAGTGGTATATAGGTCACCAGGGTATACGAATCCTGAAAATAACTACAAACATTCAATCGCAGAAGAATTTTCATTCATTTGATACCCATATATACAAATGGGTAGGTGTACCGAATTTCGATTTTTTTTGTGAACCACAAGTCTTTTCGCCGGAAAACATTATTATCATGTATTTGAGCATGATGTCAATATATATTTGACCAAAAAAGTTTACCTAAGCTCGTATACATTAAAATTGATCTGTATATGTAAATTTTATATGAGGTATTTGAACATAAGTGTTCGGATCATAGGTCACAATGGACCGATCTCGCCAATTTTTTCGCACATACAGCGTAGGTATATTAGTAATCTAAGTTATGAGTTTTAGATAAATATATTTCTTTACAGTTTTTACTTTATACATATAAGAATGTAATCTTTTTTGCAGGGGCGCATTCTTCGTAGAGTTGGGGGCAAGGATGTGAACACCGTAGCCTGTAGAATGATGAGGCAACTCATGACAGACGACGTTTCAGAGCTTTATAGCTGGGATGGCAGAAAGTCAAAACTGCAATTTAAAGATCTGGAGACTGCTAAGCTGCTGAAAAGTGAGTTATTTAATATAATTTAAACATTTTAACATTGAAAATTTAAACGTTAGGAGAAATACACACGTTGTGCGGACCACATAGTACTGACGACGAAATAAAAACCAGTGTTTCTCGCTGGTTGGCGCAGGCCAAAACAAGGCGTACTCGGAAAGAAGGGAAGGAGAACGTAAATGTTAATCAATGAATTGATTTGATTTTTGATTTTTTAAATCTTATATGTTTTTGTTTTTAATTATTATATTTTACATGATAATTACAAATTATGTTTGCCTTAAATTTACATATGAAAAATATTGTTATAAAAAAATTGTACGAATTAAATTTTATAAAAAAAAATTCAATATTGGTTATGATTTATGTAAGTGCTATAATCATTATTAAATATATTGCCACAACATTGCCATTAAATTGCTGGATCATTGCATAAAATATTGCTGAAATATTGCTGCAATTTTTCTGCAATATTCCAGGAGGCGGACATAGATAGATTGCTGGAACGTTGCTGCAATATTTCTGGCAATATTGCAATCTTGCTGTGCAATGTCTCAGCAACGTTGCTGCAATATTTTCGTGCTGTAGGGGAAAGTAATATCAAAAATGTAAATAGTGATCTAAAAGTAGATAAAAAAATAAATACTATCCCTATCACATATTTAAATTTCATGGATAAAATAAATCAAGCTATCACAAATAGAGAAGAAAAACCACAAATTGCAGAAAATCAACTGAATGTCAATTCTAATCCTGAGACAGTTGTAATAAAAAAATAAAGAAGAGTTGAATATCGATAACAAAAAAGATAAAAGTTTAAAATGAATAACTCAAAAATTAGACATTCAAGATACTATAAATGAAAACCCTGAGTTGGTTGGCGTAAAAAGCAGTATTAATAGACACTTTGTATCGGAGAATACAATACTTAAAATGTTCGAATTCTTATGAAAAATTTAATTCACATTCAAATTATAAATTAAGATCTAGCGAGCTATACAACCTAGTGTTTGTGTACACAGACATCATTAAACTCAGATATGTAGGCGATCAAAAATTAAAATGTTTAAAAATATTTCCATGTTTAAATGAAATAAATTATATTCACTTTAAAAATATTGAATATTATCCATTGGAATCTTCAAATATAAATAATATTTCTATAATGATAAGAAAGAAAATAAATATTATATCGAATGAATTCCCCGTTTATTGCACGTTACATTTTCGTAATATAAAAGAAGCTTCATAAGTTGTACTGATATCATTTATATGTAAACCATGGACAAGATTTATTCTGAGTACTATCTTAATCAATCCGGATCAAATTTGGATAATATAGGAGATATATACCATTCTCCTAGAATTGTTCAATATGGTCGTGGAATTGGTTCATTTTTTTCGGCCTTGTATACACATCTAAAACCTCTAATGAAAACTGGATTAAATGCTTTAAAAAACCATTCACTCGAAATTGGAAAATCAGTTTTGGAAGAGTTAGGTACTAAACCTATAAGAACTATATTAACTGAACAGGGTAAAAAAAGGCTGTTTGAAATTTAAAAGAAAAAGTTATTAGCAAAATTAGAAATATACAAGATGGAAATGGAAAACGTACAAAATTCAAACGACTAAAGAAAAAAGATCTTATGAAAACTAAACGTTCTAGAAGAAGGAAGTTAACTGATATATTTGGTAACTGTTAATTTATTTATGATGGCAGGATTTATTGAATGTATGAAAAGTGAATTAGATCTTTTTGAGTCAACACCTGTACAAACTAGCATAATTAAAACAGAGGAGGTATCATATAGTCCATATCATATAGTATCATATCGCCATTTCAATTTACAAAGATTTAATTTAGTTGTAAATGGAGTACAAGTACCAGCACAGCCGATTGAATTTGATTATAAATATGAACGTACAAGGGGATATCAAACCTTATTTAAAGGTACTGGCATACATTACTTTGATAAGGGACATCAAATAACTAAAGAATTATTTGATAACGGATATTACTTACTTGCATTTGATTTAACACCAGATCATAACAATAACTCACACTGTGGAAACTTAATAAATCAGGGTACTATACGAATTGAAGGTCGTTTCAGTGAAGCACTTTCTGAAGCAATTACTTGTTTAGCATATTGTGAGTTTGATAGTGTTTTGGAAATTGATAAAAATCGTACTGTATTACAATCATTATGAATACAAGTAATATAGAAAATGTTTTATATAAAAATTTAGTAACTAAAAAGAATTTTAAAGGAGTTTTTGCATCAAATCAGCTACCTAGAAATCGAATAAAAAAGCCAGCATTTTATATTTTGAATATGGATTCATCATTTAAACCAGGATCACATTGGATTGTAATATATTTTCCTCGAAATGGTCCGGCTGAGTATTTTTGTTCTGCAGGGAGTTCTCCTATTAAACCATTTATAAATTTTATTCAAAGAAATGCAACCACATTTATTAAAAGCTATTTCCGATTACAAAGTGAAATTTCAATGTTATGCGGTGTTTATTGCTGTATACTTATATATTTAAGAAGTAAAAATATTTCTTTTAATAAGTTTTTTAATTATTTTGATATATATAATTTATATATTAATGATATTTTAGCTGTGCATTATTTTAAAAGCATTTTTAAGTTTCCTATAATAAAAAATAAATAAAACAATTTAATGTAAATAATTTATAATTTTTTTTTTTTATTTCTATTATTTAAAATTTTACAAATTCATTGAATATAGTATAATAAAAAACAGTTTATTAATAATATGTAATAAACAATTATTTTGTATATTTTATTCTATAATATAATTTTATTAGTTTGTCAATGTCTTTAGATTTCTTGTCATAATAATAGCAACCACATGTATCTGGTCTTATAATGTACTCCGTGAATAGTTAATATTTTTTCCATATAATGGTAATGCTTACAATAAGGGGTAAACTTAATAAACTATGATCGTCTAATAAAATATTATGAAATTCTTTTAAAAACTTTTTTACTTTTTAAACTTCCATAATATTTTTTTGTTCCGTTAAAATTGTAATGTAGACGATGAATAAATTTAATTCAAATTTCGATCCATTTATATATAATGGATATCTCTTTATAATGAGTTAAAAAGTTAATTCCATTAGTATAAATATACTCAATTAAAATTTTAAAGAGAGTAAATAAAATAAATCTCAAGACAAAAAACTCTATAAAAAATAGACATCTTCTAACATGCTCAATCTTTTAAACTTATAGTATAAAAAATGATTTAAAAAATAATCCCAATGGAACCTTATGGCTCCATTCATTCATATAACCAAATTAAACGACCATGACTTTGTAGAATAAAATCCAGTACAATAACCCTTATAGTAAAATTGGCCTTGAATTAAATATATGTCAATGCATTAATACAGGTGTCTTAACCTGTTTACAACAAAAAAATTATCTACAAAAAAAAATAAGCATTCATATATCGAAGTTTTAAATTAAAATCATCGTCAAAAAAGTTTCAAATTGAACCCTTTGCTCCTGAACTCTCTTGATGATCATGCAAAATAAAACAAACAAGTATAACTATAGTATACATTATAACTACGTTAACTGAAATCTAATTGCAACTATAATATTTTACAACAACATGAATACGTTTGTAATATTCTCATTCACAAAAAATGCTTACTCCGATATAATTATCCCAACAACAACATTTACTCTTTACGGCTGCATGCCTTCATAACATGCATATAATATATATGTATGTATCAACATTAACAAATTATGTTAAAAAGTCATGGAACCAGTGGGATGACTTTTTAACATAATTTGTTAATGTTGATACATACATATATATTATATGCCATTATAAAATATATAGTATACATATAATATACCTATGTTAAAAATACTTCCCATGAAAACAATAACAAATATTCTGTTAAAATATGATCCCCAATGAAAAAACAATAACAACTATACTGTTAAAATATGATCTCCAATGAACTACACTACCAACAACTCTGTTAAAAAATGATCCCTATTGAACTATACCAACAACAACTATGTTAAAAAATGATCCCTATTGAATTACACTAACAACAACTATGTTAAAAAATGATCCCTATTGAAAACAATAACAACATCTCTGTTAAAAATTCATTTACACTAACAACAATGTGCTCCATGGAGCCCAGTGGGGCCAAAACCGGCGAATCCATACTACTAATCATATTTTTCCTATATATCATTTGGAGCATTTTCTAGCTCTAAAAAAAAATTTATTTGCTCGTCAGCAATTAACATAAATTAATAATTCTTTATTTATTCAATATTCAATTCATCAAAATCTACTTTTCATTATATTTTAATTTAAAATTAATAATTCAATCATAATTTCATAATTCACTTTACAATTCAAAATGTCTATGCTAGTTATCTACGCTCATTAGTACTTAGCTATTTGTTCAATATCTCAATTTCGTACAAATATATTTTATCGCATTTATTTCGTATAAAAAACTCGTGTTATCATTTATAATTCTTTCTTATTTATATTTTTCCTAATATTTCTTGTTTTCATAACCTTCAAATTTGATCCGCCACATGCTAGTAAATTAACCCTAAGTAATACATAGCGATCTGTAGGTACCGTTTTCTTCTGTTTTCCTATTTCCTATTTATTATCACACAATACTAAACTTTTCGCAATTTATTTATAAATATATTTCCGCATTTTAACAATTAATACATCAATTTCTAATTATGGTATTTTTTCAACAAATTATTGTGTATTTTCTCTCCCTTTCCTTTTATTAATATTGTCGTTGTCACGGGGGTAGTGACGAACAAAACCTTTTCTTGATTTTGTCTCACTATTTCATGCGCCCGCTGTATTTGATATTTTAATATTCTGTTATAATCATCGGCATTATATAGTGGTGAAACTTTACGTTTCAAATTAGTTGGCATATCAGAATCATAACCATATAGTGTTCGGAAAGGTGTTTGCCCAGTTGACACATGCATCGTATTATTATGGACATGCATTGCCGAATTTAACCATTGATCCCAATTGGAACCATCCTCCTTAGCAAAACATCTCACATATTCTGCTAATGGTATGTGACTACGTTCTAATGATCCATTGGCCTGTGGGTGATAGGGTGCAATGTGCATTTTTTTAATACCCAATAATTTGCATGTATCAGAAAATAACTTTGACACGAAATTAGAGCCATTGTCAGTTACTAGAATTTTTGGAATATTGTGGCGTGTTATAATTTCATCATTAAATGCTTTAGCCACTGTGCTTGCTTCTGCGTCTGGTATTGCTACACAGCACATATATTTTGAAAAATCGTCTTGAAATGTTAAAATGTATTTATTGCCAGATACTGCCTCGGGTAAAATTGCTACTAAGTCCATAAAATGCATTTTTGTTAGCTTAGAACTTTTGTTAACTTGAAATTTAGGGCAATTTTTTACATACTCTATAATTTGTTTTTGCATACCCTTCCACCTATATTGCTTTCTTATTCGAAAATATTTTTTCAGTGTGCCCTGATGACCCCCTAACGGCGAGTCGTGAAAGTCTCTAATTACTGTTTTAATTTCTTCTGGATCGGTTAATACTTGACTCGAGATTGTTTCACCATCCATATCCGTTACAGTGTCGTCCAAGACTGGCGTACTGACGTCCGGTTGTGGATCTATTGCCTTTGGTGTATTTTTAGAACGGGTTTGAACTGCCGCAATTTCTGCTTCTAATTGTGGAATCCTACTTAATGCGTCAGCATTTAAATTCTTTTTGCCAGGTTTATAAATTATTTCGAACTCGTATTCTGATAATTTGTGCCTGAACCTGGCTAGCCTTGACGTTTGATCCTTTAAATTCGCTATGCTATGCAGTTGATGATCCGTATAAACCTTGAATGGACGCACCAACAAATACGCTCTATAATTTTTTGTGACCCATACTATTGCCAAAAATTCTCGTTCAATTGTTGAGTACCTTGTATCTGCATCATTCAGAGCACTACTTGCAAATGCGATTGGTCGATCAGAACCTGGCTCGCCCTGTGACAGCACTGCTCCTATAGCTTCTCCACTTGCATCTGTTGTCAATACAAATGGTTTTGAAAAATCTGGGTATGCTAGAACATTAGGTGAAATAATTGCTTCCTTAAGTTTTATAAATGAATCCTGGCACTTGTCTGTCCATACAAAACTGGCATCCTTCCGCAAGAGTTTATTAATCGGTAGTGTTAACCTTGCCATATTCTTAACGAATTTTCTGTAATAATTTACTAAACCTAAGAAGGCTTGTACTTGTTTCTTGGTCCTGGGTACCGGAATATTTTTTACACATTCTATTTTGGCATTGCGCCTGACTCCGTGCATTTGTGCCCTAAATATACTACTTCACGCCTTAAAAAATTGCATTTTTCCGTATTTAATTTCAAATTATTTTCCCTCAATTTTTCTAACACCTTACATAGTCTAACTTCGTGCTCCATTATGTTTTTTCCACAATCAAGCCCTTGCAATCCTGTTAAAATGTGGTTCATTATTCTTTGAAACGTAGCGGGTGCCCCCGTCAATCCTAATGGCATCCTATTAAATTCAAAATGTCCCAAGCCCGTGCTGAACGCAGTTTTTTCTCTGTGGCGTTCATCCACTAGAACTTAGTAAAAACCACTTGCAAGATCTAATGTTGAAAAATACCTACTGTGACCTAATTGATCCAAAATTTCATCAATACGAGGTATTGGAAATACTTGTTTAATCGTTGCGTCGTTCAATTTTCTGAAATCTATTACCAGTCTCCATTTTTCTGTCCGTCCTCGCCACTCTTTTTAGGTACCAACAATAGTGGTGACATCCAAGGCGACGTGCTTGTTGATATAATATCGTCGTCTAATAACTTCCTATTTGTTGATTTCTTCTCTGTGAATATGTGGTAATTTATATTGTTTTCGGTTGATCGGAGGTTGGCCGTCTATTGTGGGGATTTCATGTTTTAAAATAGGTGTATACGATAGCTCATCCCCCTCTAACAGAAATACATCATGGTATGACGCACATATTTTTTCTATGGATGCCTTCTCTTCAACATTTGTATTTGCATCCAATTTTAATGAGTCAAATAGTTTGCATATTCTGTGTCGTATGCTTATGCTTTGTACGCTATTCATTGTGCCACTCACTGGTTCCATAAATTTATTATAATTTGAAAATTTGAACTGTATGTTCTTATTCAATATTATATATATTTTTGTTGAGTTTAATACTGAAACGTAAACAGTATTTTTTCTCACATTTGATATGGTTTCTCCGATATAAACTCCTGGCGAAATTTCTTCTTTTTGAATTATTACTACGGGGATCTTGGTTCGTAGTGGTAATCTGGCGATACCTTTAGATCTTGCTGTTATTTTTATTTCTTCACTGTATAATATTTTATTTATTTCATCTAGTGATCTGAGTGGTAGTGTTACAATTTTATTTTTGTTTCTGTCTATAAAGGTTAAACCCTTTTCCACTGCATTGATGATTGCGTGGTTCCATAGATTATCTCGTCCAAGTATACCGTCTACCGGAACTCCCTGATCCTGCATTATTGTATGTAACGTCAGACTGAGCCTTCTATGTTCCATATGTTGAATTTCAAGATCTGCGGTGGTCACATGTCCCCCAAATGCTCCGCTCAGATCTTTTGTGTATTTTAAATTTCTAAGGTTATTATTGCCACGAGCATTATAATTGCTATTATGGGCTTGCGTATTGTTCGTGAAGCCATCATTATGTTGTTATTTTGCGTTTGTTGTTTACTTGTAAATTGCTGCTCTGGTTCATTTATTTTCTGTGCACATCTTAAGTACGTTTCGTGACGATAGGTCTCACATCCTTGACAGTATGGAGTATTTTTTCGACTGACGCACTCATCCCGCGTGTGTCCTACATTACCACAAAATGAACATGGGGTTTCCACTTTATTCCTTTCGGTTGAATTTTTTATACCGATTTCTCCACATGTGGGGTGTGAGGCTCTGCTAAAAAGCACATCTGCGGCACTATGCGATGTTTCTCTTACACGCCCACTTTGTATCGTCTCCAACGTTTCTACCGCTTCCTCTATCAGTGAATCGTGAGTCCACCTTATTATTTAGCATGTGTATTTTCAGTGTGCTGTCCTTAAGGCCTACCTTAAAAGTCTTTTGTATAGATTTGTCAAATTCTATTAGCATAGCTTCGTCCCCTCTGCCATTATATTTTTCTTTTATTAATTCCACCGCCTTTGTTTTTAGTACATTTAGGCGTCTTGCAAAAGGTCGAATTTCTTCGGTAGATCTTTGATATGTCTCCTTTATTTTATTTATCACTGGGTCTAATGTTACGGTTTTGAGATATGTTCTCTTTATTAAAGTATATAATTCATCTAATCCGCTAAATTGAATACCTTTTACTAGGTCGAATGCATCTCCATACATTCTTAGCTGAACACACGATAAAAATTCTTGAAACTCTGTTTCTATTTTTGACTTTACCGCTATATCACATCCTTATATGAATTTACATACTTCTGAGGGTAAATCATTGGAGTCCGTGCCTGAGAACATCGGAACCAAATGGTTCACCATTTTTGCAATATGTTCGATACCCATTTTAAATTCCGGGAAATTTATTTTTTCTGTGTGACTTATTTCACTGTTATGTATCAATGAGTCGTTGGTTACTAACTCTAATTCTTGCTGTAGTAGTCTATTTCTATCTTCTAATTGTACAATTCTTTTTTGTGCATCTGTGATACTACCATACTCAGCCCTGAATCGGGCCCTTCTAGAGGTTTCCAGTGTGTCTATGTAATTCCGGTTTTCAATAATTTCCACTAGTTTTCCTCTATTTTCGTCTAAGTGTTCTGCGTGATCCAAAATTGTTTTAATTTGATCTCTTCAGCAATTATTCAATTTTTTTAATTCTGTTAACTCTGTCTCTAATTTTTCTTTCTCTGTTATGCTAAAATCTGTTTTAGCTTCTATTATTTCTAAAAATGATAAGAATATTATGTCTGCTTCTTCTATTCTCGTGACAGCAGTGGTTCTAATCTTTTCTCTAACTAGTCTTTTGAACCGTTTATTCTTTTAATCTCTGTCCACAAACGTTCAATGAAAAGTCCAATTTCTCAATTTAATTTTGTTGTTTCATGTTGTGCTTTTTTTTAATTCTGATTGAAGAGTTTCCATTAAACGTATCAGTTTAAGATATTATTTCCAACGAAACTATTCTAATTTTCCAAAATTGTTTATATTTTTATAATTTTTCCTCTATCTAGAGTGTTTGGTTCTAAAACCGGCTGCGCCAATGTTAATGTCCCTTCTGCCCTTATATTTTCCTACCGGCTGCGCCAATGTTAATGTTCCTATTTCATCACCTAAAAATAAGACATTTAATAAATAATAACACTTACTCCATTTCAAGTTTATCCTTTTTATAACTTTTTCTTAATCTAATAACAACTCACTTAAAAACTGAATAACTACAGCTTATATACTAATATTTAATCTAAGTTACAATGCTACTGTAACGAACCAGGTTTCCGGTCCATAGCCAGGGCACGCTCAGCGGGCTCCAGATATTCGTATGCGTTACAAAAATTTATATTTTGCAGGGATCCCCGAGGGTTTTAAATAAAATGCGACGCGGTTTAATTTTTATGTTTTATATAAATTCATTAGTTTATTAATTATTTAAATTCATTAATTTATTATTTATTTATATATATGTTAATAAAAGAACAATCTTACATGCGGCATCCTTCGTGCGAGAGAGCGGCCTCGGCGGCTTGTATGCGCGAGAGATTATGTCTAGCTCATAACCAGAGCGTATACATCCTTTGACCTAGCGTCATAAGTTAATCTTGGGTCCACTTAGCGCTCGCTGTACGTAAAACAAACAATAAAACAAAGCACTAAGCGGTTGTCCCCATGCTACTGCAAAACCCACTTGGTCAACTTAGTGCTCGTTGTACGTAAAACAAACAATAAAACGAGGCACTAAGTTCTCCAAATAGTAGCGGTCGTCGTTCGTATCGGTCGAAGCGTATGGTAAGTCGGTCGGCAGCAAATGAGAGCGATCTTTGTTGCGCGCTGGCTTTTATACGCGTTTCTTGTCGCCACTGGAATCTGTTTCGCCGTAAATGTTGTTGTTTTGTTGCCTTCATCTTTGTAGCTTTGCTTCCAGTATTATTCTCGCTTCAGTTATTGCAAAGTTAGCGGCCGAAGTTGGTGACGCGTTGATGTTGTTTCGAAGTTGGGCTGCGTTTAATACGCAGCTGCGTTTATTTTGTTTCCGTAAATTTAGGCAGTTATTGTGCGATACCATTTTGCATAAAAAATGTGTCGTCACACCCGCCCTTTACTTCGGTGGGGGTAAACGGATGTGCGTCAGATTTGTGATGGTTATCGTCCCAGAGCAATTAATCCGTACTCGCGGAGCCATTGTTTTGTGTTTTGGGTAGTTGTTGTAGACCCTGAGCCTTCTTCCAGGCAATTGGCTGCTGATTTGTTGTGACTATCGCTGCCACTGACGCTGCTGCTATCACTACTGCTGTCACTAGCGAAATCGCTGCTACCACCACGCTCGGAAATAGGCTTCTCGACCGGCTCGTATGTCTTTCTAGCAGCCGCACTTCGCCATGGAGTTGCTGCTACTGGGGCAACAGATGAGTTTTCTGTTGCCATCGTCGTGATCGTTGTCACCGGTTGCACCGCCATCTGCTGTGGTGCATTTGTCTCCTGGTCTGCTGTCTTCTCTCGCGCCGCCGTCATCGTGAGCGTCTCACTGCGGTGCGTATCGTGGACAGCCTGTTGCTTTGTTGACACGTGTGCAGCGCATCATTTGTCAAAGGTACGAGTTCTTCCGGACGGAGATAGTCTGATGTTCATAATTAAGACACCTCTGCCGGATGATGTGTTATTTGCGTTGTACAGGATTTATCCGATCCCCATTAACATCAATGAGGAATGGGACTCGCTGGTTAAGGCAAAGTATGATTACATAGCGGAGGCGGAAGATCGGAGTAGATTCATAGGATTAACGCACGAGGATCATTTAAGATGTGTTACGGTGAACCAAGAGATGGACAAGGAGATAACGCTATGTAGACGTCCGGGAACGATTATGACGAGCAGCAATGTACTTTGTGAGGTCACGTTAATGCAACACAGGACAGATAGAGGAATAGCTGTGAACATGTAGCTATTAGGAAGAATTCAGGGTTGGTAGTGAAACTATGGGCTTCAAACTCCTGGTTGTGCAGGTTTGACACGCCAGCGGTTTTCGAAGCGATTTGCGGAACAAACACGGCTACACTGACGCTAGCAGGGATGGGGTTGATGTCAGTGAATGAGGCCTGCGACTTGCACAACAGAGAATTAATATTGCCTTATGAATCTGCACCAATAATGTTCAGGAATGTATACTATAAAAAAGTGGAGCACATCTTGTATATCGAAAATATAAAGGGGGATTGGGGAGCGTTACGCACAGAAAATGCGTCAGTCACACTTTTGCCTGTACAGACGTCAGACCACAGCAAATTACGGTCAGCACTAAGAGATGGCCAGCGCAGTTTTGAAGATCTGAAAGCGGAAATGAGTCAGAAGCAGGAGCGGCTAGAATGGCTAAAACATCAGCACGAGATGAAGACTATGGGAGCATCGTACGGCGTGGTAGTGTTGGTATTAATCTTCGTAGTATTATCGTATTTGTGGTACCTTCGAGTAGAATCATCGAGAAAGCTAAAATTAACAAAGTCACTGAAGGATAGGGAGACAGTAGCAACAGTAAATGCCATCAGTAGCGTAAAAATTTAGGAGAACGAGTTAGCGGAGCGTATTGCATTTCGACCAACCACAAGTCAACGAGCTGAAGTTGTTAAACAGAAACATGAGGACGAAGAGCAGAGTCGAAAGCCAACCATAACGACATTGGGACCAGCTTATGGAATGATTTAGGGATATGAGTATGAGGGATTCAAGAAAAAATTCAATATATATTATAAATTAGAATTAATAATATGAGGGATTGAAAAACAAAGGAGGGATTGAAAAACAAAAGAAACAACAAAAAAAATATAAGTATATATACAAATAAAAAGGTGTGGAAAAAAAAATTACGTATTTCAGTTAAAATATCGTCGAATATGCCTAAGTTCAAGTAAACACTTCATTGCACAAAATAAAGCATAATTGCTCTCACATATAAATAAAAATAACAACAGAATAACACAAAACAAAGCAATTACAAAGCGGTAACCTAAGAAGCTACTGTTTTGACAACTGCAATGTTCTGTGCATTATAAACAATGTTCTGTGGTGCGGTCATTTTAAAATAGAATATGATAAATAATAGTATTTTTACCATATATATATTTTTTTTAAGATAATATTCAGATATATTGATAAGACTTGTTAAGTAAACTGATAAGAGTATAATTTTTAGGCAATATCAATTATGTAAAAGAAAAAACTATTATTCATTTTAATAATAATTTTTTCTTAAAATAATGGTGGAGGTATGCTGTAAGTCAACATAGTGTGTTTTGGTAAGTCACTATACGTTGATATTATAAACGTATCGTGACATACTTACGCGATGACTACTTCATGCAGTTATCGTTACGTTGCGGTAAAGTGCAACGTAGGACATATGTGTCATAGTCAAGAAAGCCAATGAACTAGCAGCAGTATGAGCGAAGCTGGGTCAAACCAGCAGCAGCATGATTGGCTAAGGGCTTTTCCCTTACGGAAGCAAATAGTGAGTAGTTTTGCGCACGGCACTCTGCCGGAACATGTAGATTTGAAACATGCCTTCTTACAATAGTTAAGTTAAATTTTAAGTGAGTTGTGAAATAGAGTTTAGAGGTGTAACAAGCCAAAAATATTGAGCTGAAAAGTGTTGAAATAAAGTCTAAGTTTAAATTAAAAGAATTCAAATATAAAATTATTTATTGGGAAATAATTAAAGTACTAAAGTAGGAGTAAGTATAATTCAACGTTGGAGAAACTAACACTTGAACCGAGAAGGATGACGATGAAAAGGGGCAAAAAGTCGTACCAGTTGCAGGTAGTGCAGGCAAATTAATTTGCATCACTGCAAATTAATTTGCTAAACTGCAAAGCCGACCTAATGCTGTAGACGTGGTCTTAGTCCAAGAACCCTGGATAGCACATAACCAGGTACAAGGGCTATGATTGAAACAATACAATCTGTTTTTCATTCTACAAATGGAGGCAAGATAAGATGCTGTATTCTAGCTAGGAAAATACTAAATGCTTTCTTCCTACACAATTACAGTAATGATGACACGGTGGCAATACAGGTTAAAAACAACGAGAAAACGATAATTCTCAGTTCAGCCTATATGCCATACAACGAAGAAGACCCCCCTTGCAGACTATGCGAACACACGGAACCTGCCACTGGTGATCGGCTGTGACGCCAACGCACATCACAGCCAGTGGGTTTAGTAAGGACATCAACGAATTTCTAATATCCTCGGACTTTATCTGGTGCAACAGGGGAGATCACTTTTAGAGTAATAGAAGAAATCCTTTAATCAATAACATTGAGGTCGAAGACTGGAAAATGTCTTTTAAAAATTCCTTTTCAAACCATTTTAGAATACTTTTTAACACTAACTTCAAACCTAGTAAGATAAAACCTCTTAGGAATCCTGCGAAAACAAAGTGGTCAAAATATTCAGTGTGGATATCAGAAAACGTGCCGCATATATGCGAAACTTTTTTTCCTGACAGTATATCTATAGACTCCGCGGTAGACATGATCACGAAGAAAATAAACAAAGCCTTTTTAAAGTTTTGCCCAATCTCTCGCCGTCACAAAACTACCAATAATCCTTGGTGGACGACTGAACTAAAAAATCAAAGAACAGAGGTTAGCAAACTACATAACAAAGCCAGGAAAAGTAAGCTTAAAATTGACTGGACCAACTATATGTCAGAACTAAATAACTATACGAAATCCATAAGGGACGCTAAATTTAACTCATGGAAAACATTCTGTGAAGAAATTGAAAACACCAATGATGCAGCTAGACTACGTAGAGTTCTATCCAAGGACTCTGTAATACCCAGCTACATCAGACGACCAGACAATACCTGGACCGAATCAAGTCAAGAATCTCTTGCACTCCTAATAGAAGTTCACTTCCCAGGCTGTAGACCCTGACGACACGACCACTACATATATCTCGGAGACGATTTATAATAGACTCTTGGCACCGAATCACAATGAAATTGGCACCGATGTGGACTGATGTTAACAGATAGAATGATAACATGGGCTATTGAATCGTTCAAGCCCTACCAATCCGCAGGACCGGACGATATAATACCAGCCATGTTACCTGCTCCTCCAGCAATTAGTACATGGCTAAAGGCAATCTTCAAAAGTTGTCTTAGGCTGGGGTACATACCGCTGAAATGGAAAAAAGTCAGAGTGGTATTCATTCCCAGAGCGGGAAAGACAACACACTCTACTGCAAAGGACTATAGGCCAATAAGCCTCTCATCGTTTATGTTAGAAACGCTGGAGAGAATTCTTGACCAAAACATTAGACTAAGACTAAATGATAACAACCTATGCAGCTATCAACACTCCTACCTGAGGGTAAATCCGTTGAAAAAGCACTGCACGTGGTAGTTACGACAATAGAAAAGAACCTACACTACAAGGACACTAACAGCAATTCGAAGGAGCGTTTAACTACGTAAAAACGGAATCCATAAAAATCGCTTTAGAGAAAGAGTGGAGCTATAAATGCCAAACAATAAAATAATTAATACACAATTTGGGTATTAGTAAACAGTAACTAGGGGAAACAATAACTAGGGGTACACCGCTAGGAGGGGTTATATCCCCTCTTCTCTGGCTTCTAGTAGTTGACGAAATAACATATGCAGACGATTTAGTAATTTTGGTAAGCGGAAAATACCTTCCTACTATTAGCAGCATTATGGAAACTGCACTGAAAGAACTGTCAATGTGGCTGCACACTCGCTCTATCTAGTGAAGCAAAATATATCGATGGAAACGCAACACAGAAGAAAGAGAGAAAAACGCACTATGCGCTTTATATTCATGCAAGAAAACTGTCGGTAAACGATGATGCATGAGACCAAGTATAACACACTGGATGTACACAGCAATCGTCAAAGCCATATTGATGTACGGTTCTACTGTATGGTAGGAAGCGATAAAGAAGACTACATTTCTTAGGGAAATGAGAAAGACTGGCATGCACCAGTATCACAATCGCAATGACATCGCCACCACAAATAGGGATGGAGATCTTGCCTAATCTTCTTCATTAGGAGTAGACGACTTCATTAGGAGTACAGCAGCAAAGAATGCGATTCGACTTAGAGAATCAGAATTCTGGAAGCTACTCTCATATGAACACACGTCTATTCTCGAAGTTTTCAGCATGATCGAACTCCCAAAAACAGACTATATAACAACACAGATGGTAATAAATCCAAACTACTCCATCGTAATACCTAGTAGAGAATGGATCGCTAACTCGCCAACAAGCAATAAGCAACCTTCAAGTCTTTTCTAACGGGTCTAAGATGGAAATTGGGACTGGATCCGGCATTCAGCGACGCACTGCAAATTCACGAGTCACATAGACTTCTCGACGTCTGCAGTGTCTTTCAAGCAGAAATATTCGCGATAGATAAAGCAGCACAGACCATACTGTAACGAACCTTTTTTCTTCTCTAGCCGGGGTATATCTCGCCGGTGTCCAGGGTTCGTGTACAAACAATGAGATAATGTTTTATTATTTTTTATTTACTTTTATTTTTATTTGACATTTAACATATTTTCTTAAACTTATCTATTAAATTACGGAGGAGTATTTATAATCCGTTGTTGTTCTCACGAAAGGCAGTTTTGGAGCGTGTACCCGTCGATGGTCACTGTACGTTCTGTTGAAGGAGTGAAATGCGCTGCATCTACTCGCTGTCGGCCACTGTTACCAACCGTCACAGAGAGGTCAGTGTATTGCACCTTGCTCTCACCGCCCACTGTACGCTCTGTCTGCTAACCGTCACGGAGAGTTCAGTGTATTGCACCTTGCTCTCACCGCCCACTGTACGGTCTGTTATTTGAGTGAAATGCGCTGAATCTACTCGCTGTCGGTCACTGTTATCAACCGTCACAGAGAGATCAGTGTATAGCACCTTGCTCTCACCGCCCACTGTACGCTCTGTCTGCTAACCGTCACGGAGAGTTCAGTGTATATCACCTTGCTCTCACCGCCCACTGTACGGTCTGTTAATTGAGTGAAATGCGCTGCATCTACTCGCTGTCGGTCACTGTTTAGCACCCGTCACAGAGAGGTCAGTGTATTACACCTTGCTCTCACCGCCCACTGTACGCTCTGTCTGCTAACCGTCACGGAGAGTTCAGTGTATAGCACCTTGCTCTCACCGCCCACTGTACGGTCTGTTAATTGAGTGAGATGCGCTGCATCTACTCACTATCGGTCACTGTTTAGCACCCGTCACAGAGAGGTCAGTGTATTGCACCTTGCTCTCACCGCCCACTGTACGCTCTGTCTGCTAACCGTCACGGAAAGTTCAGTGTATAGCACCTTGCTCTCACCGCCCACTGTACGGTCTGTTAATTGAGTGAAATGCGCTGCATCTACTCGCTGGCGGTCACTGTTTAGCACCCGTCACAGAGAGGTCAGTGTATTACACCTTGCTCTCATCGCCTACTGTACGGTCTGTCTTAGGAGTGAAATGCACTGCATCTACTCCCCGTTGGTTACTGTCGTGGTATAATTATATTTCACAAGTAACTTACGACCGACTGCTGTGGCTGCTAATTGTTGACTGCACTCCAGACTACGGCTGGTTCGCTTAAACTGTGCGCGCACGACTGACTGACTGCTTGTATTGCGGAGCTCTTTTTATAGGCGATCGTTGTGAGCTTTCAACGAAAGCTCTATTCAACTTGACGAAGTGTATCAGCTGTTGGTGTTTGCCAACAGTCGTTCAGTTGCAGGGTTGCATTTTTAATAATGGTATTACTAGTACTTATTTACTACTTAAGGTTTTAAGTGTAAATTAATTACTTTTATTTATTATTTAGTAATTGTACATGTTAAAGATGTGGGCGGATGTGGGCACGATTTCCGTCCTCACATATCCCCTCCACTTCCGTGAGGAAATACATTGTAAGGGTGTCAGCTCGCGAAAACCGAACGAGAACACTGTCTGAAGTCTTCTGCGCTGCTGGTTTCACTTCTGAAGTTGACGGTGATGTGAAAATCGTCCGATTGTCGTCGTCGATGTCATCGTGGCTGGGATGATGGATGATGTCTTCGGTGACTCCACTGCTAGCTACGTTGTTATCGTGGTCTGCGTTGTCATCGGTGGAACTGCTGTCGCTGCTGAGGTTGACGACGTTGTTGACGTTGGCGTGAACTCGATAATTTCAGCGTTCACGTCGTTTTTCAAATTGTTGTTTGATAATTCTATAGGAGAAGGAGATAAAACAATTAGTTTAGCTGTGGTAAAGTGTTATTGTCGTCCGTCATGTCCTGGGATGAGGAATGGTGGAAGAATTTTATCTCGCTTAGGTGTGCAGTTCGAAGACGGGGGTCTCCGTCTTTCTTTAATTGGGCGATGACAGGTGATTTGAAGCCCACTACTGAATATGGTCCATCGAACTTGGGGGCTAGCTTCGCAGCAAAACTATCCAATGCTTTCGACAAGGGGTGTTGTCGAACAAGTACGAGCTGTCCAATGCGGGGTGTCCAACGGCGTCTACGCAGATTATAATGCCGTGCTTGCTCACTTGCGGCTCGAGTTAGATTGTGTCGCACGATGGTGAATATTTCTTAAAGTTGTTTTGCTCTCACATCAGGATCCTGATTATTTGTACCTGTGCCTAAAGTAACTTCGTCGTATAACGCCTTGGGTAACCTTGGTTCCCTACCATGCGTTAGGTATGCTGGGCTGTAACCTGTGGTGTCGGATACGCTGGAATTGATGGCCAGGGATATTTCCGGTAGATTCTCATCCCACTTCTTCTGTTGAACTCCTGCTATTTGCGCGATCATGATTTTCACCGTCCGGTTGACTCTCTCCGTCGGGTTCTCCTGCGGAGTATAAGGAGCGGTAAATTGTTGTCGTACCCCGACTTCATCCAAGTAACGTTTGAAAATTCTGCTTGTGAATTGGGTGCCGTTGTCCGTGATGATAACTTTCGGCACGCCGTATCTGGATAATATTCGCTCTCGGAATGATTTCACAAGGCCCTCGGCTGTGGCCTTTCGTAGCGGAACTAATTCTGTCCATTTAGAAAAACGATCAAAGAAGACTAATAACATAGTGTTGCCATGTATTGACCGTGGTAGGGGCCCAACAAAATCAGCACACAATGTTGCCCATGGCTTCTCCGGAATTTGTATGAGCATTTCACCTGCGGGTCGTTGTTGGCTCACCTTATATCGTTGGCAGGATTCGCATTTCTGTACGTAGCGGCGAATATCCCTAAACATACCAGGCCAATAATACCTGTTAGCTATCCTAGTAATTGTTTTTCGTATCCCTAAATGCCCCGCGCTAGGGTTGTCGTGGTTTTCGCACATGACTCGATTTCGTAGACTTACGGGAACGCAAAGTTTCCATGATACGCCGTCCTCGTCGCTTGCATTTCTTGGCAGATGGCGGTATAATTGTCCGTCGATAGTTGTGTAATCCGGGAACTTTTCTGGGTTCATTTTGATGTCATTCGCTTTCTTCTTCAACCAGGAACATTCGGGGTTCTCCACGTTATGCACCGTGGCTCGCTGGAGAGTGTCCTGTGGCTGCCGTGATAAAGTATCTGCAACTACGTTTAATTTGCCTTTTCTATATTGCACCGTGAAGTTGAACTGCTGCAACTCGAGTGCCCATCTCGCAATACGTCCGGACGGACTTTCAATGGAATTCAACCATTTTAAAGATAAATGGTCTGTGATGACGATGAATTTATAACCTTCTAAATAAGGTCGCATTTTCCGAATACCCCATACTATAGCCAGGCATTCTTTTTCTGTAGGCGAGTAGTTTTTCTCCGCTTTATTCAGGTGGCGGCTCGCGTATGCTATAACCCGCTCGGATCCCTCGATGACTTGAGTGAGCACCACTCCTAGGCCATAGTCGCTAGCATCGGTCTGTAGACTAAATGTTTGAGTAAAGTCGGGACATGCCAAGACTGGCGCTTCAGTGAGTTTCAATTTAAATTCTTCGAATGATTTTTGTTGTATTTCGGCCAACTTCCAATGCTTTCCCTTTTTGAGCAATGATGTTAAGGATTGTGCTATTGT
Organism: Dryomyza anilis; assembly: GCA_951804985.1. Classification (NCBI taxonomy): domain Eukaryota; kingdom Metazoa; phylum Arthropoda; class Insecta; order Diptera; family Dryomyzidae; genus Dryomyza; species Dryomyza anilis. Next base: position 10,942,231 of record OX638136.1, on the reverse strand, counting down.
GGCGAAATCTGGCACAAACCGCCGATACCATGACACCATGCCTAGAAATCGTCGTACTCCCCGTACGTTTTGGGGCGGCTGAAGTTCACGAATGGCGGCTATTTTGTCGGGATCCGTTCGGATCCCTTCGCTCGTAACGACGTGACTTAATTTGTGTTTTAAAGAACTCACATTTTTCTGGGTTTAACTTCAGGTTGGCCGCGCGAAGTTGCCGGAACACTTCTTGTAGATTGCGTTGATATTCAGCGAAGGTTGTGCCGGTAACCACGATGTCATCGAGATAAGCAAACGCGAAGGGCTCCATCTCCGGGCCAATGATACCGTCGAGCGCACGTTGGAACGTCGCTGGTGCCGAGTGTAAACCAAAAGGCATAACGCGCCATTGGTAAAGACCGCGGCCTGGTACCGTGAACGCCGTATATTTTCTGCTTTCTGCCTCCATTGGTATTTGCCAATATCCATCTCGTAGATCAAGACTGCTTACGTATTTGGCATTTCTTAATTTGTCCAGGATATGCGTAATACGGGTTATAGGATATGCGTCGGGCACTGACCTACTATTTAATTGTCGGTAGTCGACACACAACCGCCAAGCACCTGTTTTCTTCCTCACCAAGACGATGGCCGCACTATAGGGGCTATGTGAGGGTTCGATACATCCTTTTTTTAATAATTTATTTATTTCATCATCGATTATGGCCTGCATTGCCGGGTTCCTTGGGATATATCTTTGTTTGATTGGTCGATCGTCTGCCATTACTATCTTGTGTTCAGTTATAGTTGTTGTTCCTTGGAGATCCGCAAACTGTTTTAATTCCCTATCCAAAAATGTCTGTATTTGTTGTTGCTCGTTGTTAATATTCTGTCTGTTGCCCAAATCTCGTCTTTGTGTGACCACCATGCACTTGGGTGTCACTTTCCTTGATTTTGAAGTCCGGGTTAACTTTATAGTTTCACCTCCGCAGCTAAATGTTGCACCGACCTCCATACAGAAATCTAAGCCTAAGATCACGTCTTCAGTTGAGTCTGGCATCATCAGGAATAGAAAACTGCGATTGATATTTCCCATGTGTACTGAGATTTTGACCGCTTGATCTATCAGTCTCGTAGTACCGTCTGCTAGGGTGACATCAGCGTCTACTGCTATAAATTTCCAATTTTTCCCTATTTCATATAAAAATGACTTGTTGATGAAACTTTTAGTTGCTCCCGTGTCGAAGGTTGCTATGGTCGGAATACCATTTAGGGTGAGGTGTGCAAAAATGTGACTATTGTTGAATTGTAGTGGGTTTACTGTTGGCGAGGGTTGTTCCTCCGGAAACCCGCTATTGTTTCCAGACAGACATATACAACACATGTCTGTCTTGATTCCGCGACGTCCACAATTCCAACAGAATAATACCTGTTCGTTTTGGCACGAAATAGACGGATTTCCCTCCTGTCCACAATTTTGACAAGATGTCTGAACGTTGATAAGACTATGCCGCCCTTGTGAGACCATACGATGTTGTTCGCATCGTCTGCGTGGAGTCGGAGGGCGCTCTTGCTGGCGTATATTTTCTAGATCCTCGGCCAAGGACGACAGCTCTTCCAATGTGTTAAAATCTTTTCTGCGGACGTACAACTGGTAGTCTAGTTGTAGATTTTTGTAGATCCTCTCTACCTTTTGTTCTTCGGTGTAGTCCACATGATGCATTAAACCTTGTATTGCCAGCATGTAGTCCTTGAAGGACTCCTTAGGATGCTGGTGACGCTGTCTAATTTTATCATCCATTCTTTCGAAATAACGGCCTGGTAGGAAAAATTTGAGAAAATCTTGTTTAAAAGTGGACCACGTCGCCCAATATTTATTATTGTATCGATACCATACGAGTGCCCTGTCCTTTAGCAGTTCCGGCATAGTCCGCGGCAAACAGTCTATGTTGATGTTGTAAATTTCGGCCAATTCCTCTGCTCTCTCGACAAATATTAGAGGATCCTTGCCACCATCAAACTGAAGGGACCACTTTCGTATGCTTTCCATAACAAAATGTTCTGGCAAAGGGTGTTCTACCGTCATATGAGTTGTCATTTCGTCGCCTCCCGATGTCTTTGCTTGTTGTGCAGCTTCTGGTGCACCACTTTTGATTGTTTGTAACATTGTTGTTTTCGTAAAATGCAAACATGTACAATCAGGTTTTTATTTTATTTATTTATTTTATTTGTTTATTTTTTTTCACAGTACTAGGACACTAATTATGTTCACGCGCACAATACACATATTTATCCTTCGTTATGGGTTAAAAATGTTTTATACTTTTACTTTTATGGTTTTGTAGTTTTTACTTTTATTTGGACCGAAGTCCCTGCTCGGGCGCCATTGTAACGAACCTTTTTTCTTCTCTAGCCGGGGTATATCTCGCCGGTGTCCAGGGTTCGTGTACAAACAATGAGATAATGTTTTATTATTTTTTTATTTACTTTTATTTTTATTTGACATTTAACATATTTTCTTAAACTTATCTATTAAATTACGGAGGAGTATTTATAATCCGTTGTTGTTCTCACGAAAGGCAGTTTTGGAGCGTGTACCCGTCGATGGTCACTGTACGTTCTGTTGAAGGAGTGAAATGCGCTGCATCTACTCGCTGTCGGCCACTGTTACCAACCGTCACAGAGAGGTCAGTGTATTGCACCTTGCTCTCACCGCCCACTGTACGCATTGTCTGCTAACCGTCACGGAGAGTTCAGTGTATTGCACCTTGCTCTCACCGCCCACTGTACGGTCTGTTATTTGAGTGAAATGCGCTGCATCTACTCGCTGTCGGTCACTGTTATCAACCGTCACAGAGAGATCCGTGTATAGCACCTTGCTCTCGTCGCTCACTGTACGTTCTGTTAATTGAGTGAGATGCGCTGCATCTACTCACTATCGGTCACTGTTTAGCACCCGTCACAGAGAGGTCAGTGTATTGCACCTTGCTCTCACCGCCCACTGTACGCTCTGTCTGCTAACCGTCACGGAGAGTTCAGTGTATAGCACCTTGCTCTCACCGCCCACTGTACGGTCTGTTAATTGAGTGAAATGCGCTGCATCTACTCGCTGTCGGTCACTGTTTAGCACCCGTCACAGAGAGGTCAGTGTATTACACCTTGCTCTCATCTCCTACTGTACGGTCTGTCTTAGGAGTGAAATGCACTGCATCTACTCACCGTTGGTTACTGTCGTGGTATAATTATATTTCACAAGTAACTTACGACCGACTGCTGTGGCTGCTAATTGTTGACTGCACTCCAGACTACGGCTGGTTCGCTTAAACTGTGCGCGCACGACTGACTGACTGCTTGTGTTGCGGAGCTCTTTTTATAGGCGATCGTTGTGAGCTTTCAACGAAAGCTCTATTCAACTTGACGAAGTGTATCAGCTGTTGGTGTTTGCCAACAGTCGTTCAGTTGCAGGGTTGCATTTTTAATAATGGTATTACTAGTACTTATTTACTACTTAAGGTTTTAAGTGTAAATTAATTACTTTTATTTATTATTTAGTAATTGTACATGTTAAAGATGTGGGCGGAAATGAGGCACGATTTCCGTCCTCACAATACAAATAAAGAACACTGATCATCGGAGATTACAATCTTTGTGGATAGTCAGGCTGCCATCCTAGCACTAGAAAATGCGGCCATAAAATCAAACACAGTACTCAATTGTTGCCGATCACTCAACATACTAAATCAAACCCATGCGATAACCATATGCTGGTTTCCCGGACATACCAATATAGAAGGGAACGAACAAGCCGATGAGCTAGCGCGACATGACTCTGCACGTAGAATAGAGGATGCATGTTCTTCGATTAGTATTCCATTAGGTGTCCTAAGAAGGCATATTGACCTTAAAACGACGGAAAACACAAACGCAAACTGGTCATCCAGAGACGACTGCATTATCTCACGTCGTCTCTGGCCACACACCAATAACAAAAGAACAAAAAGCCTGATAAATAACAATAAAGAACCTACCCGCATCCTCATCGGCATCCTGACAGGACATTGTGCAATCGGTACAATGGCGCACAGACTGGGCATCCCCGAGCCCGACCACTGCAGGAGCTACAAAGAAATTGAGGAAGTAGAATCAGTCGTACATCTACTATGCGACTGTCCAAATCTCCAAACGCGTCGACTCCAGTACATGGGGAACAGGTTCTTTGGAGAACTGGAAGAAATAGTTGAAGTTCCAATTGAAAATATACTAGGGTTCTTAAGAAGATCAGGTTGGTTTCGGAGGAACTAACCCACAGTTGTCAACAAAATATAGCTACCACACAGATACAAAGGGAACACAATGGACCACTAGGCCCCCGTGAGTGTTTGCTAATTAGATTTCAGAAACACCCCCTTACAAAACTAACCAACTGCTTTCCTAAACTATTCATATTTATTCTTTCCTCTAAATGACGAGTTATTTAAGGTCTTCTTTAATGATTACTCTAGAACTTATGGTTAGATTTATTTTTTTTTCTAACTGTTGCATAATGTTTTCATAACGTTGCAATCTACGAGTTTAATTGTCAACGCATAGCTAATTGGTTTTATATTGTTACTTTTATGGGTTCTTTTTTTTAAATGTGGGATAAAAAATAGAGCCACAGAATTCAGACAGGGTTATATCCATTGTGCTGTGACCAAGTTCCCCGGTTTTTAATGATACTTCTTAGATTCATTATTGAATCTAAGAAGGCTATTGTGTGATAGAGAGTGAAGCTCATCCTCTATCATCTCGTCTGTGCCAAAGATCTGCCTTCTAATTCTAGAAAATGCTGGACAGTCATAGAGATAGTGCTCTGTGGTGCCAGTTTCTTCGCAGCAGGCAGAACATTAGGCGCTTTCGGCCAGGCCGATTGCGTTCATGTGTTTTTCACCAGCGTTGTGTCCCGTTAGAAGTCCCGTCAGTTTTCTGCACTCCTTTTTACTTAAGGAAAGTAGAAACGAGGCCGATCTTTTGGTTATCGTCGGTGTCATGAGCTTGGAGAATCTGCATTTCGTCTCATTCAGCCATCTGCTCTTATGTGCGGAGGCGACCCAAGAGCTGATAACGAATTTTCCCGTAGATGCAGGTAGTTCAAGCACAGGTTCTGGTCCAAATGGATTATCCTCAGTTCCAGCACGTGCTAGTTCGTCAGATGTTTCATTGCCCGAAACTCCTTTATGGCCCGGCACCCAAATCAGTTTCAGTGTATTGTATTTACCAACACAATTGAGACGTGATCTGCATTGACGTACAATTTTGGATGTGATGACCTGGTTGTTCAAAGCCATAGAGCAGCCTGACTATCGCTGCAAACTGATATAGCCCTGTAATGCCATCTCTTATCCGCAATGTAGTCCATAGATATAAGTATAGCATAGACTTCAGGTTTGAAATAACGAGGCATTGTCGCCTAAGGCGAAGTGAAGTCTGCGGTCATCCGGTTCCACAAACACTCCAGCACCAGATCCCTGATCGGTTCTGGAGCCGTCTGTGAAAATGCGGTGTGACCCTCTACCTGGCTCACAGTCAGGCGTTAGGCAGTCTTGAATGTCAGGTTGGCAGACCTCAAAATTTCGTAATGGTAATATTTCTGTTATCATTGCATCAGAGGGCATCTCCAGTAGACAAGTGTCTAATGGAGTGTCAAGTGCAATGTCAGAGATATTCCAGGGAACATTAAACCAGAAACCACCTCGTTTTAGTCTCCAACAGCCTTTCATGGTTTCGCCTCTGATGAAGATGTCAAGTGGTGGTAGGTTTAAGATTGCATTCAGTGCTGGACCAGGTGTAGTGGGAAAGGCACCCGTAACACCCAGACACACGGTTCTCTGAATCTTGGCAAGACTAGTTGTCACGCATTTTCGCGACAGCTTGTTCCACCAGACTACCGATGCATATGATATCATCGGTCTTATCATTGCCGTGTAAATCCATAAGGTTTTGCTCGGCGATAGTCCCCATGTCTTCCCAAAAATTCCTCTGCATTGCCAGAAGGCATTCAATGCTCGCGAAATTTTATTTTCAACATGTTTTGTCCAAAGTAGTTTACTATCTAGAGTTAAGCCCAGATATTTTACTTCGTTAGACAGAGGAATAGTGACACCCTTAAGTACTGGTAGAGATAATCCTGTCATTATTCTTTTCCTAGTGAAGAGAACAATCCCTGTTTTGTGAGGGTTGACGGAAAGTCCGTTTGCAGTACACCAGCTGTCAATTCGGTTCAACGAGTTTTGTGTTTTAACACAGACCTCATTGAGGGAAAAGCCTGTGGGAATAATGACAACATCATCTGAATAGGCCTGGGAATAGACACCTGGTCCATCGAGATCGTTGACTAGAGAGTCAACCAGCATACACCAGAGCAGGTGGGAGAGAACGCCTCATTGAGGACAACCTCTATTCACCCCTGCCATAATATACTGACCGCACTCCGCCTCAGAAGTGATGGTCCTAAACATTAGCATTGACCTTAGCCATTTGACCAATGTTTCATCTATTCCATGCCTTCTAGTTGCGTCACACATTCCATCAAAAGTCGCATTATCAAAAGCACCCTCGATGTCAACAAATATGCCCATCACGTACATCTTCCTCTGAAAAGCATGCTCGATCCGGCCAACCAGATGTTGCAATGCTGTTTCACAGGATTTTTCACGTTGGTAGGCATGTTGTTTTGATGATAGTGGGTACCTTTACAGCGATGTTTTTCTGATGTGACACTTTAGTATGATGATGTGACACTTTAGTATTCTAGACACTTTAGTATGAAGAACATCATACTAATGGGTCTGAAGCTCTTGGCTATGGAATAGTTTTCTCTTCCAATTTTAGGAATGAAGGCTACTTTTACTAAACGCCAGGATGTCGGAATGTATGCCCATGCGAGACTTGCACTAAAGATCTTCTTTAGGCATGGTAGCAATTGGGTTATACCTTCCTGTAGCATGACTGGGTAGATGCCATCCGGTCCAGGTGACTTGAAGCCATCAAAAGAGGCCACTGCGTATTGGATAGCTTCATCATACACAACCAATCTGGCAACATGCCAGTCATGTTTTGTCACATTAGAGTCCCCAGTGCTGGGATTACAAAGTGGCCCTATGTGGATTTGATTTCCCGGAAAGTGAGTCTCAACTAGGACACTGAGTGCCTCTGTCTTAGACTCAGTATACGAGCCATCAGGTCTCCGCAGTGAGTTCAGTCAAGCAGTTCGGCCTCTTTTAAGAAACTTGACCAATCTGCTAGTCTCACTGCAGGATTCGATGCTACTGCAGAAGTCTTTATAGGAAACACTTTTCGATTTACGAATTCGTTTCTTATACTCTTTCTGCTTAGATCGATAAAGAAACTAGTCAGAGTCTAAGTTGCTCCTTGGGGCCCTATTTAGAAGCTTTCTGGAATCCTTGCGCAAGGTTTCAAGACAAGCGTTCCACCAAGGAATTAGAGGTCTAGATAACGTTTTTCGTACCGGACATGTTCGTACAAAACTGGAATTTATGACGTCGTTCATAACTTGAACGGACATCTCAATACTTTCTTTGGTACGCATTCCGACAGGAATATTGAGGGAATTCTCAAGTTCATGTCTGAAGCGGGCCCAGTTCGTTTTTCTAGGGTTTCTTACCGTCATAGAGGGCAGCACCTCTCGGTCAGTATGAAACTCGATATACCTGTGGTCCGATAAAGAATCTTCTTTAAGAACCTTCCAGTTAAAGGTTGACTCTCTCAGTCTACAGTTAGACAAAGTAAGGTCAATCACTTCCTGTCTTCTAGCAGTCACAAAAGTGGGTTTATTACCAGTGTTGTGAATGTTCAGATTGGAGGTCATGATGAAGTCAATGAGTCTGGTACCTCGTGCGTTGCATTTACTGCTGCCCCACACAGTGTGTTGAGCATTAGCGTCACAGCAAATAATAAGGCCGGTCTCCTTAAGATCACAGTACTCTATGAGCTCATCAATTGCCTTTGGCGGAGGAGGCAGTAGTGAGTCATAGGGGAAGTAGCCTGAGGAGACAATCAGATGTTTCCATCCACTATCGCTTTCATAGCTCACTTTGGCTGCCACCTGGTCTTGCCCACAGAATTGAGTTAACTTGGTGACAGCAAAATGTTTCGATACTATAAGACAGCTTCTAGGCCTTGCGGCTTGCTCATCGTATAGTATGGTTTCACCACGTAGTTCACTAAGACCACAGATGCGTTTGTTATACACCCATGGCTCTTGAATAGCTGTGATGTGAGGTAATGTATGCAACATGGACCGCCGCTTACCTAGTAAAGCGGTAGCAGCTTTAGAATGTTGAAGATTGATCTGAGTAAATATCATGACAGGATAACTAACACGTTCCTCATCATGTGCCTATTCATTTGGAATTGATTCGGAATTTGATCCGTCCAAAGAATTAGTTTAGGTGGCTGTCGTACTTAGATAGCATGACATCTAACGACTTCTGGTCTAAGCCAACAACCAGGGTTGAGCCCTCCTTGTCCTCCGGACCTCGCTCTGGTTTATGGCTATAGATTTTCCATCCGTTCGTTTCGATGCCCTGGTTCTGAGCACGTAGGCAGGCAAACACTTCCGCTGTTTTCCCGATAGGACCAGGTATCCAGCATATTGCTCTCCGCTGAAAACAGCGAAGCGCGATTTGCCCAAGGGTGGGATTTTAGCAACGGCTGTGGCAATCCAATCGGAATTGGCTTGAGACGAGCATAGCACCTTTATGATGCCATCACTCGTCTCATAGCCTTTTGCGTTTGCACTGACACCGCCGGTGCTGACTAGCCGCCAAAGATGATCGGTGCAGTGTTTTACTTCTGCATCATTCATCTTTTGCTCCTTCCCCAGTTTGCCAATAATCGCAACCGGAAGAGCTTTGCGAGCAGCATCACGATATGAAAAAGTTTCCGTCAGCTTAGCCTTATTGAGTCATTGTAACTTATGGGTTCTAACCAAGGATTGAAACCTAAACGAATAACGGTTTCGATTTCGGTTTTTTCCGCGTTTCGGCTTCGGTTACGGTTTCGGTTTTAAGTTTTTATAACGAAACGGTTTCGGTATACCGGTTCAATGTTACGGTTTCGGTTTTTGTATAAATTTTCTTTATTTCCATATTTTTCAAATAATTTTACATTTTTTATATGGTGCTAAATTATGATCAAATTATGATATTGGGGTAAAGTGGCAAACGTAATTTAAACAATGTTTGTTGTTATTTTAGTAAAAATATTGTGTTATATGAATTATTTAATTGATTACGCCAAGAAAAAAATTTAATTTAAAAATTCGTGACCACTAACCAATGAAAAGCAACATGTTGACTTCACCTGAGATATGATCTGAATTGGAAAGAAGAAGAATTTTGTACAATTTTCATCCATAAAAGCCAAAGAAATTAAATTTCAACAATTCTGTGAACTGCAATATATGTAAACTAGTGATGATCATTTGCAAGAGCAAGTCAAGAAAAGGTAATCTTAATCTTTTAAATTTTAAATAAAAGATCGAAGACAAATATCTTAAACTGAATATTAATTATGTAAACGAATATAATTTGAACAATAATTGTATTTAAGTTACTTATATTCCATATTTTCAATTTCGTCAACATTTTACCAACAATAAAATAAAACCAATAACATAAAAATTTGAATTATATTTTAACAAGAATTAACTTATAAAAAATAATTGTATAAATCAAGTGATGATGACGAGACAATTCAAAATCTCAAGGCCATAATAAAATGAACGAAAAGTCACCAAATACATTTTCAAAATGCTAAATATTTTTTTATGTATCGGTCAATTGATAGGAAAATGTAAATCTAATAGTTGATGGCAACAAAGAGACGCATAACAACAGACAGACGCATAACAACAGACAGACGCATGACAACGGACAGACGCATGACACAGACAGACGCATGACAACGGACAGACGGATGCTGCTTTATTCGCATTTTTGTTGTTGTTGCACTCACAAACGAATCAGCGGATTTGTGAAAAAATAAAAACACAAAAAGCAATATATCAGCTAAATATATCACACTGTAAAATGTTCATATATTATTTTTTATTACTTTAACAAAAAAACTATAAATAAAAGAAAATAAAAATAATAATGTGCATAGCACAGTGCATATGCACAATCGATGTACGAACTAGCGTAGCGAAGAAAAGAGAAAAAACATTGTTTTGTCTGTTTTATCTTATTGAAGCGACTTTTGAAGCGTTTTTAAAGCTATTCACCGCTTGAAAAGTGCTTCACAGGCCGTATTTTTAAGATGCTTATATTCTTTAGAATTGACAAGAACAAAAAAAAACACACATCTTCATTAATGTTCACGTTCATAAATAATTTGCACGCTTTCCATTGTTACTCGTTGTTCAATATTTAGTAATATCATGAATTATTTTGTATATCATTATTACCTTAAAAACATAATAAATACATTAAAATCACTTGCTCTTGTTCTTTTTTTTGCAACATCTCGATCTTGTTCTCGTTTTTGTTCTTGCAAAAGAAATGCAAGAACAAGGTGCAAGATCATCTCTAATGTAAACAAATATCTGCCGTATACTTGAAATGTTTAAACTTGTCGAACTTGCACTTCATTTTTAGTATTTCCGTAAATAGTTACTGATATGTTAATAATTTGAAACTTGTTCACATTTTTTCTTGCATTACCATTGTTTTGTTTATGTCCGAAATTGAGCTGTTTTGAAACATCAGTCAAAAATCCATTAGAAGACTTATAAATAGTATTCTATTGAATAGATCCTTTAAAAGAATATAAAAAATATTCAAATGAACTTTTCAAAACTCGTCCCACTTTACCCCAAGCTCCCCTATATATTTTACTAATAAAATAAAGAAAAAACCAATATTATTAAAATTTGAATCATTTTTTAACGTAAAAATTTTGCTTGGAGTTGCTGGTGTTTTGTTGTTAATTGGATTAATGACACAAAAAACAAATTTTAGACCAAATACCGTTGTTTTGGAAATATCGTTTCTCAAAAAACAACATGTGAATTTTTGTACAATCAAAAATGTTTATTTTGGGAACTCCAAATTTTAATTAATGACATTTTACTTAAGATCTTCTATATTAAATATGTTTTTCTGTTTCTTTTTTTCCTTTTTAAAAACCGTTTTAAACCGGTATAAAACGAAACCGTTTATATCGGTTTTGGATATCGGATTATTTCTGATTTTCGTATAACGGTTTCGGTTTTAAATGGATATCGGTTTCGGTTACGGTTTCAATATTATAATATTCTTATTTTTAACGGCATACACTATTTGTGTTAACAAATTATAATGAATTTTCTTATCTTTGTTTTTGATCAATATCGTCGAGGTACTGGCCCACTTCCCTCTACGACCACGTATTCCTCCTAATTTGGTTTTTCATTAAAACCATGTCGTGTGGTTTGAATCGTATAGGATTGTATAGGTTCTTGTCGTATTGTTTTTTCGACACCTCCTTGGCCCTACATTGATTTTGCCTGACGATCTCGTGTGATCGCTGTACTTGGTACGTTAGTACCTTATTGTAGTCTTATGCGTTACATAAAGGTGAATATTTACGCTTTAAATTCGTAGGCATGTCGAAGTCAAACCCGTACAACGTACGGAATGGTGTTTGACCCGTTATTATGAACATGCATTGCAGAATTTAACCATTGGTCACAGTTTGACCCATCCTCTTTAGCAAAACTACGTAAATATTCAGCTAATGGATTATGACTCCGTTCCAATGACCCATTAGCCTGTAGATGGTAGGGTGTTATATGTAATTTTTTAATTTCTAACAATTTACATGTATCCGAAAATAGTCTGTTACCAAAATCTGTTACCAATACTTTGGGTATATTGTGGCGTGTAACTATTTCGTTGAAGAATGCTTTTGCTTCGGTGTTGGCTTCCGCATCGGGTATAGCCACACAGCACATAAATTTAGAAAAATCCCTAAATGGCTTCAGGCAGAATACTCACCAGGTCCATGTACACTTTGTCAAAGGGTCTGACTGGCGTATTAGTTAGAACCATTGGCATCTTCCTCAGCCTTGAACTCTTATTTACCTGGCATTTTAAACAATTTTTCACATAATCCTTTATTTGCTTCTGCATACCCTTCCATCGGATTCTTAAAAATGTTTTTACGCCACCTTGGTGAATCGTTAAAATCCTTAATTACCGTCCCTATGTCCCGAGGTTTAGTTAGAATTATTATATTGTCATTTTCCTTTGTTATCAAATCGTCAGGATCGCATTCTGACTTTCTTATCATCTTCCTTGTCTCTTTTCATGGTTTTCGAACGTGTTTGTACTACAATTACTTTTTCAGTATTATTCGGTATGCGGCTAAGCGCATCCGCGTTTAAATTACTTTTTTCCGGTTTATAATGAATTTCGAAATCATATTCCGATAACTTGAGTCGGATACACGCAAGACGTGATGTCTGATCTTTTAAGTTTGCTATACCCTTTAGGGTCTGATGATCTGTATAAATTTTAAATGGCCTTCCCAAAAGATTCGCCCTAAAATTTTTTGATGCCCATACAATTTCAAAAAATTCTTTCTCTGTAGTAGAGTAGCGTGTTTCCGCATCTTTAAGAGACCTACTGGCAAACGCGATCGGACGGTCGCTTCCAACTTCTGTTGTAAGTCAACATTGTGTCTTTTGGTAAGTCACTATACGTTGATATTGTAAACGTATTGTGACCTACTTCCGCGATGACTACCTTATGCAGTTATCGTGAAGTTGATGTAAGGTGTGATGTACGGTTTACGTATCAAAGTTCAGTTTTGGCTTAGTTGGGTCAAACCAGCGGTGGCGTGATTGGCTAGAATGAAATTTGCGCACGGCACTCTACCGGAACATGTTAGATTTAGAACATACCTCCATATAATAGTTTAAGTTATATTTTAAGTCAGTTGGGAGTTAGAGATATAACTTGGACGTTGAAGACGTGTTACTTAGTAATGTTAATATTAAAATAGAAGATTAGTTTAAATAAAAGTATGGTGTTCCGGTTACGAAATGTTGCGGTTAAAATTCACGATAATGTGAAATTTTATTTCTAAAATAATTTACATGTTTTTTAAGATATTATAAAGAATAAATAATAACAACTTACCGCAGTTTCTACTTTTCGTAACGTTCTATTTCAAATGAAAATTTATAATTTTCCAAATGAAATATATGAACAGGAGAAATATGAGCTACTAAAAGTAAAAAACAATACATAACATTCCCTGCCCCGTGAAACGTCTACGTTTCACCACTTTCAATATCTAGCTTGGCAAGCTTTGCGACAGCACGTTGAAATAATCCTTTTGCTGTACGAACATCTACACGTCGAATTGTTCCATCAGTTCCGGGATAAACTCGTTCGATACGTTCGCGACTCCACTCTCTTCTTGGCACATTAGCATCGCATATGAAAACTAGATCACCTTCACTGAGCGGCTTTGAGTTTTGGCACCATTTTACTCGACGTGTTAAAGTTGGAAGGTATTCGGCAACCCATTTTCTCCAAAAACAATTTCTTAATTGTCTTGCAATAGGTTATTGCTTGCGTAGACAGCATAACATTACATCGTCCTCCTTTATTCCAGATGTGTTTGCGATGTTAGAAGTCCCAAGAAGAAAATGATTCGGTGTGAGCGGTTCTTCTTGCTCAATTCCAACTGGCAAGTTCGTGAGAGGACTTTAATTAACGATAGTCTCTGCTTCGAGAATAAAAGCAGTCATCGTATGTTCACGCGGTGCCACTTCCTTTAACGTGCTACGTAGAACTCGTTTGACGCACTGAACCATGCGCTCCCATACACTGCTTTCAATATCTAGCTTGGCAAGCTTTGCGACAGCACGTTGAAATAATCCTTTTGCTGTACGAACATCTAAACGTCGAATTGTTCCATCAGTTCCGGGATAAACTCGTTCGATACGTCCGCGACTTCACTCTCTTCTTGGCACATTAGCATCGCATATGAAAACTAGATCACCTTCACTGAGCGGCTTTGAGTTTTGGCACCATTTTACTCGACGTGTTAAAGTTGGAAGGTATTCGGCAACCCATTTTCTCCAAAAACAATTTCTTAATTGTCTTGCGATACGCCATTGCTTGCGTAGACAGCATAACATTACATCGTCCTCCTTTATTCCAGATGTGTTTGCGATGTTAGAAGTCCCAAGAAGAAAATGATTCGGTGTGAGCGGTTCTTCTTGCTCAATTCCAACTGGCAAGTTCGTGAGAGGACTTTAATTAACGATAGTCTCTGCTTCGAGAATAAAAGCAGTCATCGTATGTTCACGCGGTGCCACTTCCTTTAACGTGCTACGTAGAACTCGTTTGACGCACTGAACCATGCGCTCCCATACACTGCTTTCAATATCTAGCTTGGCAAGCTTTGCGACAGCACGTTGAAATAATCCTTTTGCTGTACGAACATCTAAACGTCGAATTGTTCCATCAGTTCCGGGATAAACTCGTTCGATACGTCCGCGACTTCACTCTCTTCTTGGCACATTAGCATCGCATATGAAAACTAGATCACCTTCACTGAGCGGCTTTGAGTTTTGGCACCATTTTACTCGACGTGTTAAAGTTGGAAGGTATTCGGCAACCCATTTTCTCCAAAAACAATTTCTTAATTGTCTTGCGATACGCCATTGCTTGCGTAGACAGCATAACATTACATCGTCCTCCTTTATTCCAGATGTGTTTGCGATGTTAGAAGTCCCAAGAAGAAAATGATTCGGTGTGAGCGGTTCTTCTTGCTCAATTCCAACTGGCCAGTGCGTGAGAGGCCTTGAATTAACGATATTCTCTGCTTCGAGAATAAAAGCAGTCATCGTATGTTCACGCGGTGCCACTTCCTTTAACGTGCAACGTAGAACTCGTTTGACGCACTGAACCATGCGCTCCCATACACCGCCTTCTGATGGATTTGCAGGACAGTTAAATAACCACTTGATACCTTTAGATGACAGTTCTGCTTGTACTGCTACATAGTCGAACACTTCAGAAAATCTGGTTGCTTCTTCATTGGCTCCAACGAAGTTCTTCCCATTGTCGGAGCGTATTCGTTTTTCACGACGACGTCCAACAGATACTATTATTGGTCCAAAGTAATCGAGTCCAGTGTATGTGAAAGGTCTTACAAATGGTGTAAGCCGATCACATGGCAGTTGTCCCATTAATGGTATTGACGGCGTAGATTTGGCAATTTTACAGATCAAACAATTAGCAGATATTGATCGTAAAACTTGACGTAAACGTGGGACCCAATAATGTCTTCGTATTTTGCATATCACCGCTTCAAAATTTTGATGTCTCATCAGACAATGTTTATAAGCAATCATTAATTTTGTAATAAGGTGATCTGGTGGCAAGACAATTGGCCGTTTAGTAGCATATGTCAAACAACTGGCAGCATCCAAACGACCGTTCACACGAAGAAGACCATTGCTGTCAATATACGGCGTCAATTTGTGGAGACTGTTGTCTAGAGGTAACTGTTGTTCGCTTTGTATTAGTTTCAATTCATCACCATATCTCTCTTTCTGAGCGAATCGAACTAATGTATTTTCCGCAACTTCCAGTTCAACTGCCGTGAGCCCATATTCGAAATGTTGAATTTTTTCCTTCTTACAGTGTTGAATGAAGCGATGAACCCAAGCGACGGTTCTTTTCAGTCTCATATATGAAGAAAAGCGACTTACATCTAAAAGACTATTTGTAACAATGACTAAAGTAACTTTAGCACGAACTTCTTCATCGTCTCTAGCCAGGTCATTTGTATTCGAAGCGATAACTGGCCAACAATCTTCTTTTTCTTGTAAAAATGCAGGACCTCGGCACCAGCGCGACGTAGGGTTAAAATAAATGCGGGTTTTCGTCCGTGTTGCTTCGTCAGCCACATTTTCATTGGTTGGGATCCACCGCCAATCTTCTGGCTTAGATACAACCAAAATCTCCGCAATCCTATGAGCTACAAATGGCTTGTAACGAAGATGTTCACTCTGTATCCATTTTACAACCGTTTTAGAGTCACTCCATAGCACGCACCGAGTTATGTTGACTGTGTGCATTTCCAATATGGTTTTCATCAGGCGTGTTCCCAACACTGCAGCTTGTAATTCAAGGCGTGGTACCGACACTAGCTTCAAAGGTGCGCTTTTTGATTTAGCGCAAATAAGGGAAACGTTGATGCCAATTTCTGCACTATATGACCTCCAGTATGCTACGGCAGCGAAGGCTTCTTCGCTGGCATCTACAAACACATTCAATTGCAAATCATGTGGAGTTGAAGAACAATGTTGAAAATAGTGTCGGGGAATACGAAATGATGAAACATTTTTTAGTTACACTCGGAATTTTTCCCACATTTCTGCGACTTCATATGGTAAAGGGTCATCCCAAAGCACGCTTCACTTCCACACTTCGCGTAACAGCGTTTTTCCAATGACAGTAAAGTGGCTTATCAATCCAAGAGGGTCGAATATAGACATTACAATACTCATAAGTTCCCTCTTTGTCGGTGTACGGCCAGTGTTGATAACGCTCTTGTCAACAAAATTGAATTTCAGATGAAATACAAAGCTGTTGGTCTGAGGCTGCCAAAACATACCAAGAATTTTTTCAGACGATAGACATTCTTTGGTATTAATCGCCATATCTGCTTCAGAACCATCAAGCGCTTCAATAACTTCCGGCGAATGCAAAGAAAACTTTCGCAGATCAAAACCCGCCTTTTTATAGATGTCTCGTACTTGTGTTGATACCATAATTGCTTCTGGAACCGACGTGAAACTGTCCACAAAATCATCTACATAGTGGTAGTCTATAATGGACTGAACTGCTCGTGGATATTTCTCCTTGTACGCCAGAGCATTTCTTGTTTTGACGTAGTTAGCAGAGCATGGCGAACATGCAGCACCGAATGTCAGTGAGACCATTTCGTATACGTCTGGTGATCTTGTGTTATCGCCGTCACGCCATAGAAAACGTTGAGCACATCTATCTTCCGGCTGGATCAGCACCTGATGAAACATCTCCTTGATGTCTCCGCACACAGCAATGGGACCTTCACGAAAGTGGAACAGGATTGCTGGCAGTGCTCTATAGTCCTGTGGTCCTTTCAGTAACTGTGAGTTGAGCGATATTCCTCCAACCTCCGCAGCAGCGTCGAAAACTAACCGAACCTTCCCTGGCTTGTTAGGATTTATGACTGGGAAGTGGGGCAAATACCACGTCTTTGGTCCAACTTTGGCTGCTTCCTTTGAACTCAACTTTCGGGCATAATTTTTCTCTACGTAGCTATCGATGTTTGCCTTATATGATTCGGCAAACTGCTTATCACGTGCCATCTTCCTCTCCACTCCAACTAAACGCTGTCTCGCCATATCAAAACTCGCAGGAAGCTTTACGTGATCGCTTTTCCATAATAACCCCGTTTGGAATCTTTCATTGACGTGTACAGTTGTTGCCTTCAGGATTTGTCTTGCGCGGAGATCAACATCACTTTCAATCGGAGGCGACGCTCTTACAACAAACGCTTCAGTGTTGAAGAAATTATATACTAGCTGGTGGAGGTTATCTTCTGCTGGAGAGTCTACGAATAAGCATGTAGACGTTGACGTGAGTCCTTCTTTGATTGGTCCAAAAATAACCCATCCTAATTCGGTGTTGGCGGCGTATGGTCCATTTTGGTTTAAACGCATGGACTCAAATGGCAGACCCAAATAGCAGTGGTCAAGTCCGATTAAAAGTTTAGGAGTTGCATTAGTATACGAATGCGTTGAAATTGCTTTTGAAGAAATTGCATTTAGTGATATTTCGCTTATATGCATGCTTTGCGTAGGTAGATTCAAGTTTTCGACACCAAATACATTACTTAATTTATGGTGTTTCTTCATTTTTAAACCGCTGACCTTCAAATCCACGACTAGGGCTGGCTCATGCGCAGAACGACCTCCGAGCCACTGTATATCTAATTTGTGTTGTCGGCCTTCCAATCCAAGTTCTTCTATCAAGGTTTTGTCGATCATTGTGATAGATGAACCTTCGTCCAATAATGCGTATGTGTTTACCTTTTTCGAGACTCCATATAGAGTAACAGGCAAAACTCGAAAAAGTAATTTATTGGTTCTCGCTTCAACAGATGAACAGCTGAGGACCGGCCTAATATCATCTGATGCATTTGCTTGTTGAGGTTCCACAGATGTGTTGGTTGTACGTTTGTCATCATGCAGCAACTTATGATGCATTCGTTCACATCCATTGACATTGCATGGTTTTCGGCGACGACAGGTACGAGTTGAATGTCCGGTAGCCATGCAACTGAAACAAAGATGATGGCGTTTAACTATGATCCACCTATTTGGCACGGTGGCATCAGTAATGCGGTGACAATCAACAATCGTGTGTCCTCCATCACAAATGATGCATTTGACATTTTTGAACTGCTTGTTGGTATTTGCATGCAGCACCGGGCGACGTTTTGAATCTTCAGAAGAACAATCTGGAACCAAGCAAATATATCTTGCTATTTCTGACAGCCAGTCACTAAAATCCTTGACAGTTGGATACGGCATAATTGATGCGGCACATCTAGCCCACTCAATGCGTTTGGTCATTGGTAATTTGGCAACCAATTCTTCCAACAATGTGGGATTTGCTAGATGATGCATCCCTTTGACGGACTGTAGAGAAACTGCGAGGTTTTTAGATGCAATCGCAAATGGTACAAGTTTTGGCAGTTGATTTTCCGGAACTGGTACAATTTCTCGAACTTTCTTTAGCTGACTTCGGATTAACTGCTCTGGACGACCGTATGAAAATAAGAGTTGTTGTATAACCTCATTAACGTTATTGGGATGAATTAAAAGAGACTTCAAGGCTTCTTTTGCTTCGCCATTAAGACATTTATTTAACCGCAGATTGTTTTCCAAATTTGAATAATTATATGCTGCCGTAGTTTCAACAAACGCTGTATAAAAACCTGGCCAGTCTTTCGGTTTTCCGGAGAATTCTGGTAAATCTTGATGTTTTCTCGGCACCAACGGGATGTTATGATGCATATTCTGAACGCATGGATTGTTGACTTCAGAATACATATAGTTATATTCTGGCGAATGTAATGATGTAGTCGGAAGAGTACCGCGACTGTCGCCGAATAAAGTTTGCGAGCTTGCACCAGGAAGCATATAGTTGTAGGCTGAAGATTGAACTGCAGCTGTTGGAGCTATGCGATTGTTGCCAAATAAAGTTTGCGAACTAGGTCCAGGACGTATATTCTGGTAAATCTTGATGTTTTCTCGGCACCAACGGGATGCTATGATGCATATTCTGAACGCATGGATTGTTGACTTCAGAATACATATAGTTATATTCTGGCGAATGTAATGATGTAGTCGGAAGAGTACCGCGACTGTCGCCGAATAAAGTTTGCGAGCTTGCACCAGGAAGCTTATAGTTGTAGGCTGAAGATTGAACTGCAGCTGTTGGAGCTATGCGATTGTTGCCAAATAAAGTTTGCGAACTAGGTCCAGGACGTATATTCTGGTAAATCTTGATGTTTTCTCGGCACCAACGGGATGCTATGATGCATATTCTGAACGCATGGATTGTTGACTTCAGAATACATATAGTTATATTCTGGCGAATGTAATGATGTAGTCGGATGAGTACCGCGACTGTCGCCGAATAAAGTTTGCGAGCTTGCACCAGGAAGCATATAGTTGTAGGCTGAAGATTGAACTGCAGCTGTTGGAGCTATGCGATTATTGCCAAATAAAGTTTGCGAACTAGGTCCAGGACGTATATAGTTGGTGGCCGAAGATTGAACAGCAGCAGCAGTTGGAAAAGCAGTGCGACTGTTGCAAAATAAAGTTTGCGAACTTGGTCCAGGGGGCACATAGTTGCTGGCCGAAGATTGAACAGCAGAAGATGGATTAGCGTAGCGACTGTTGCAAAACACTGATTGTGTATCTGCATGTGCTGGAAATGGCTGCTGCGATAGATGTAGCATGTTGGTGGATGATGCGTTCGCTGACTGCTGATACCAATTCGTTGCTTGTGGCGGCTGTGAAGCTGGAGCGTGTATATTTTCAGGCGCAATCAACGGTCGCGCTTGAACATTTTGAATTTCAGCTTCTCTCAGACGGCGTTCTAGGTCAGCAATTGTATTCCTCATAGCTGCAACATGATCGTCCGGATGAACTATGATGGCGTTGGTGCAAGAAGCAACTCTTCCGGAAGAACATGCCTCTGTTGAGCTTAAACTTGCAACGTTCATAGCGCAGGCAACGTTAATGTTGCTTGTAACTTCAGCAACTGGAGATGATTCTTGCCTTGTTACTGGAACAAAGAATGCAGCATTTTTCATTTTCATTTCATTTTTCATATTTTTCATTTAATTTGATATACAAATTAATTCTCTTTATCAACAGCGCTCAATGCTGCGAAAAACTGACACGTTTTGAAAATAAATATTTGTTTGATTTTATAGTGTTATCGTTTTATATTTAATGAAAATTATAATTTGCATACTAATAGTTTGAATTATTTTATTATACACTGGAGAGTACAGAGATCGGATTCACTGTGTGTATTTTCTTTTATATATTTAATTTTTATATTATGTGGAATGTTTAAACATTTTTTATTTATAACTTTAAAAAACTCTCCCTATCTCTATAAAAAAAAAAACAAAAAATAATATAATTAAATCTAGTTTGAAAAGCTCCCGTTTTTAAGATTAAAATTTTAACCACTTACCATTTTTGTTACTTTTTGTTCTCGTTTTCCTTTCTTCGTCCTTATTTCCACTGTCGGTCCTTGAGAGGTTGGTACCGACGTACCGGCTGCGCCAAATATTGTAATTTTTAGATGAATTATTTCAGAGATTTTAATTGAAAAACACTTTTTAGTTTTAAGTTGAATTTACACTTTATTGCGTTATTAACTTTATTACATCCACTTGAGGTTGACTAAACTACTTTCTTTTAAATTGCAACGAAAGATCTTAACAATACCTTCGTTGCAAGCTTTTCTTAAATTCTATTTTCATAATGTTCTAGTGAATTTTCACTTTCACTCAATTTTGGTGTACGTGACTTTTGAAGAAAGTCCGATTTGCAGTTTTTGGCTGACACCAATTGCGAAATATCAGAATTGTTGGCAAACGCTGCGCTGCTTTTTTTAACATAGCCCCCTAATAATGCAATGATAAATTATATTGCAAGCCTCTGTTAACTGTGCAAGAGGTGTGGTCTAAGTAAAGCTTCAGTGCTTTGCAAAGCTTCTGTTAATTGCACAAGCTATCTTGAAAGAGGTGTGGTCTAAGCAAGCTTTAGCGCTTTGTCAAATTATTATCATTGTTGCCAACGTGAAGCGTTGGGACAATGCTAAGAACATGTTGCTGTACAACATGAGTTCAACATGATGCACTCAACATGTGTACAGTAACATCAGGAACTGAATGAATAGTGATAAAGTAAAGAAAAATATGTGAACTAATTCACAACAGGTGTTATTTTTCAAATGCATTGTCGTGTTTTCCAGGAAAAACGGGGTCTTATTTCATTACACAAATATACTCCAATTCTGAGGCCTTATTGATTTAGGGTCTTATTTCATTTTAAATTATTTACGTAAAAATAAACGAAAAGGAATTCGTTAGAATTTCTGAGGATTTTTTGATGAATTTCGTTTTACGTTAGAAGAGCGCATTTTTGTAAAGAAGGCATACATTTTTTTAAATATATATTTTTGAATATATATAACCTTTTATTAGTATAGCGTTTTTTAAATTCTTCAATTCGTTTTAATATCAATCAAATTTTGTTAGAATAAGAATGAGTAAAGATAAATTCAGCTCACAAATGAGATTAATTTTTATCATTGTATTGTTCTGATCTTCTTTTATCGCTTTTAGAAAATATTGTTTATTTTTTACTCTAAACATATCGATTATTGTTTAAACCACTTTTGATCTGATCTTGTGATATTATAAAATTTTAATTTGAAGCCATATACATTTTTATAGCCTACACTAAGAGTGAAACGGTTTGGTACGCCGTTTTTAACACCCACAACGAAGCATATCCGGTTTGGAAAACTATATATATTCTTGATCAGCATGGCTTCTTGAGTCAATTTAGCGATGTCCGTCTGTCCATCTGTATGTCTGCCCGTCTGTCTGTTGAAATAACTACTACTGAAATTTAAGAGTTAGGTCATTGGAACTCCTAATTTAGATTATTTATATGTGCGAAAAAATTGGCGTGAGCGGTCCATTACGACCTGTGAACCGACCACTTATGTTCAAATACCTCATATAATTTATATCTACAGATGAATTTTACTTTATAAGGGGTATAACCTCGTATACCCTGGCAACCTATGCACCACTTTAATTGGTATCCTCAACATTATAACATATGTGTAGAGAATTTATAGTCGGCGTAGACCGACTATAATTTCTCATACAATATAAAAATACAAAACTATACATTCTTACAAGCAACTAACGTCATACCAACTATCACAATTGGCCTACTTCAAAATTATCCATTTGACCTAACCTTACGTACTGGTTAGAGTTTAATTTAATTTTTAAAAAATTTAATGCTCCTGGGGGGTTTAAACCCCCAAAACCTCCGCTTGCGCACGGGCCTGGGACACCATCAGATATTACTACACTTTTGCAAACTCAGAATGAAATTGGAGAAATATTTTTGCGTACATATACGAAATAATGTCCCACAGAATTCGATTTTTATACCCTACACTAAGAGTGAAAGAGTATATCCAGTTTGGTACGCCGTTTGCAACACCCAGAAGGAAGCATCTCCGATATGGAAGCATGACCTTCTGAGTCGATTTAGCGATGTCCGTCTGCCTGTTGAAATCCCTACTACTAAAAAAATTAAAAAGTTAGATGAATGAAACTCATAATTTAGATTACTTCTATACCTACGCTGTATGTGCGAAAATATGGCGAAATCGGTCCATTGTGACTAGTGATCTGACAATTTATATTCAAATACCTCATAAAATTTACATCTATAGATAAATTTTACTGTATACGTGCTTAGGTAAAATTTTTTGGACCAATATATAATTACATCATGCTCAAATACATAAAAATAATGTTTTCCGCCGAAACGACACGAAATTACTACCCATTCGTAAATATGGGTATCAAATCAATGGGAATTATTGAGCGATTGTAAGTTTGCAGTTTTCAGGATTCGTATACCATCATCACATATGTGTAGGACATTTATAATCGGCTTAGACCGACAATAATTTTGATAGTCCTAACTATCATAATAACACCTACTTTAAAATTTCCCATGTAATCTAACCTTCCCTATATTAAATTATGATTTGAGCCCATACTAAATCATTTACATAAAAATGCTTATATAACAAATTAAACTTATTTTTATGTAATGGTTTAAAATGTTTGCATTCTCAAAAATGGAAGAACACTTCAACTTGTAAAGCATGGAGCATGTGATCTTAAGATACGAATACTTGTTTATTCAAATAATTTAAGTTTGGAAAAATTATCAAGTTTGTTTGACGTTTTCGTAGAAAGCATATTTTTTAATTTTATTTCATGTTCATTTTCAGCTTAAGACATTTTTCTACTAAATATTGGAAAAAATAAATCAATTGAAAATACTTTTTTTTTGCATTTTGTCCCCCTAGATATGAAAAATATCACACTGTGCTTTGAAGAAAATGCGGTTGGCGAGACTAGTTGTCATGCACTTGCGCGACAGTTTGTTCCACCAGACTACTGATTTATACGATATCATCGGTATTATCAGTGCCATGTCTTCTCAAAAATTCTTCTGCATTCAATGCTCGCGATTTTTTTTTTAGTTTTGTCTAATACCCTGTTTTTACTGGGCCTTAAATGCATAATTTCAAGCATTTGCATAATTTCACAAAATTATCCGAAATCCCATGCAAAACAAAATTACTTAACTTGCGTAATTTTTTAAAATTACTCAAGAAAGTACTTGAAAACACTGTCAGTATGAACGGCCACTATGTTTTTGACAACCAAAAATGTAAACAAAACAATTTTCAAGTACACAATGACATTCAAAGAAAAATTGATATTTAAAATTTGTGTCGTTTGAAAAATAATTTATATATGAAAGAATTTTTTAAAAATACAATGGAAAAATCTAAGCGTACAATAAAAATTGAAGTAGTCAGTCCAACAGGACGAATACCTGATTGAACTATGGGCGGAAGAAATACATGAATTGCGTGGCGCGAGAAAAATTGGGCGTTAAAAAAAAGTGTAGTTAAAAAAAGAATTGTTCACTTTGTTTAATGCTGTTATGGCACTGGCCTTTTATACCCTACACCTATGAGGTACAGGGTATATTAAGTTTGTGCAGATATTGTAACGCCCCTTAGGAGGCGTGTCCGGTATGGAAAAGTATATATATTCTTGATCAGCATAACTACCCGAGTCCGTTTAGCCATGTCCGTCTGTCTGTCCGTCTGACTGTCTTGCTGTCTGACCGAATATAGAATAACTTGAAAAATACTTGTCAGAATTCGTTGAAATTTCGTTTCAATATGTTTTAGCCATAAAGTGATCCACCCACATTTGATTTTTTTTAATTTTTTACCGGTTTTTGTAGTGGAAATTTTAGTCGTAAATTATTAAAAATTTGCCCACCAAATTATACCACTAATATATCCAACAAGAGTGTAGGGTATTCCATAGTCGGGCCCGACCGACTATAAATGTCCGCCCCATGTGACCGGACTTACCCATGTGACCTAACTTTCCCAACTCGTTTTTATTATACCCTACACCTATAAGGTACAGGGTATATTTACTTTGTGCAGATATTGTAACGCCCCTTAGGAGGCGTGTCCGGTATGGAAAAGTATATATATTCTTGATCAGCATAACTACCCAAGTCCGTTTAGCCATGTCCGTCTATCTGTCCGTCTGACTGTCTTGCTGTCTGACCGAATACAGAATAACTTGAAAAATACTTGTCAGAATTCGTTGAAATTTCGTTTCAATATGTTTTAGCCATAAAGTGATCCGCCCACATTTTAATTTTTTTTCATATTTTACCGATTTTTTGCAGTGGCAATTTTAGTCGTAAATTATTAAAAATTATCCCACCAAATTATACCACTAATATATTCACCAAGAGTGTAGGGTATTCCATAGTCGGGCTCGACCGACTATAAAAGTCTGCTCCATGTGACCGAACTTACCCATGTGATCTAACTTTCCCAACTCGTTTTTATATGAATTTGATTATGGATCCCATATGCAGTTATGGGATTTAACAGAGTCAATTAAAAATGTACGTGATGATCGTTCCATATAATTTTGGATTTATCCGCGCACATGTTAGCTGTTTTTATATTGAATTTTAGTAATTAGTAAACAGGTTTATTTTTTTTCTCAATCGTTATATCATTCACAGAATACTAGACAATTCGTGTACTTTTTAAGCTACATAAAAAGCCAGTGTAATAACGGTATAAATAATAACTAAGATATTTTAATATAGTGCTGCTATCCATTTTGTTCGATATGAAAATATTTTCAAATTAACATCAATTGTCAAAAAAGTGTCAACTTATATTACGAAAAACAAAGTGTGAGCAGTAACCATAAATTTTGAAATTATCCAAAAAATGTAAGTAATTTTGGCTGAGTGAGAACAAGGCATAAAGTATTTTACTATCTAGAGTTAAACTTAGATATTTTACTTCGTTAGAAAGAGGGATGGTGACACCCTTAAATACTGGTATAGATTATCCTGTTATTATTATTATCTTAGTGAAGAGAACAATCCCTGTTTTGGTGCACTGCAAACGGAATGTCCGTGCGTGCAAGTTGTGTTCGTGCCCGTTCCTCTAAAATCAGGCACGCGCCCGTTAAACATTTTTTAATAGTTTGTATCCCAATTTATGAAAACACTTATTTTCAGCTTTTCTCAAGAATCTCTTGTTTTAATTTCACTTATGGATTTAAGAGAATAAAACAGTTTCAATCTTAATTTTTGAATTATTAATTACAGGGATTTAAACTCTTTGGAATATTGGTTCCTGTTCGCGTTCCAAGATTTTTAAAATAATGGTTCCGGTAAACCAAAAAAAATTAAATAAGTTTGGGTTCCGGTCCCATAAAGTTTTTAATAACGGTTTCGATTCCTATTTTTTGCTTTCCCTGACAGGGAGTATAATATATGTTCCGGTTCTCGTTTTGATACCATCTAAAAAAAATATATGGGTTCCGATTGCCCGTATGTTGTTGAGTTTTTCCGTGTTTTTTCATGTCTTTTTATACCCTACACTAAGAGTGAAAGGGTATATTCAGTTTGCTACGCCGTTTGTAACACCCAGCATCTCCGGTATGGAAAAGCATATATATTCTTGATCAGCATGACCTCCTGAGTCGATTTAGTAATGTCCGTCTGTCCGTCCGTCTGTCTGTCTGTCCGTCAGTCTGTTGAAATCCCTACTACATTTAAAATTGAAGTGCTAGATAAATGAAACTTATAACTTAGATTACTAATATACCTACGCTGTATGTGCGAAAATCTGTCCATTGTGACCTATGATCCGACCACTTATGTTCAAATACCTCATATAAAATGTACATATAAAGATCAATTTTTATGTATACGTGCTTAGGTAAACTTTTTTGGTCAAATATATATTGACATCATGCTCAAATACATGATAATAATGTTTTCCGGCTAAAAAAGACTTGTGGTTCACGAGATCGGTCCATTGTACCCTATGATCCGACTACTTATGTTCAAATACCTCATATAAAATGTACATATAAAGATCAATTTTTATGTATACGTGCTTAGGTAAACTTTTTTGGTCAAATATATATTGACATCATGCTCAAATACATGATAATAATGTTTTCCGGCGAAAAGACTTGTGGTTCACAAAAAAAAGCGAAATTCGGTACACCTACCCATTTGTAAATATGGGTATCAAATGAATGGAAATTCTTCAGCGATTGAATGTTTGTAGTTATTTTTAGGATTCGTATTTCCTGGTGACCTATATATCACTTTGAATGGTAACCACACATATGTGTAGGGTATTTATAGTCTCGTGCTCGTCCGTGTCACCTATCAGCGTGCCCGTTCGTGTACGTGCAATTTCTGTTTGCTGTCTGCTGGTACAGACATAGAAAGTTTCAACGCGAAATATTTGAACTCCTACATAAAATCTGCTAATAAAAGTAATTTGAAATAGAGATGTTGTAATACTATCTGTAGACAAAAGCTATAATTGAAAACTCGAATTCAAAAGTCCATATTACGATGGGAATTTTATACATTTACGAAAATTATAAAAAAAACTTAACAAACGCCCAGATTCCAGTTATGCCCGATTTACATTGGATCTTCTGTGAGTCCTCAAAAAAATACTATTTTTATATGAAAATTTAAAAAAATGCAACCCTAGGAGATACAGTGAGATTCACAGAAGATACAATGTAAATCGGGCATTAGGCTCAGGCTCACAAATCATGAATGTAAATTGAATATGAACAATTAAGTATTGTTTTCTAAATCAAATTGTACTAAAAATTAATTATTAAATATTTGTGAAAATAAATAATTTGAATTTCGGTAAGTATTTTTTAAGCAATGTACAAATTATAATAATATTATATCTTTAGATATTGTTCACAACTATTCCTGGACGGTGCTAAAGCAGCTGCAAATAACTGTGGTAAGTTTAACAAGATAATTAAGAAAAAAAATTAGGAATGGACATTCGTAATTTTATCTCGTCCCATGGTCAATGGGCAATGGTCATGTCCGTCTATATGTTATTCAAATTAAAAATTTAATTAAGTGCTGCCAACTACTGTACAGAACTTGAGCTTTGAACCGACGAGCACGTCTTCATTTTATGCATTTGGTTTCACTTTTCTACTTCACGAACTACTTCAGTGTTTTAAAATTTTTTTTTGGTGATTTAGCAAATATTTAATTTCCGCCAATATTCCATCTAAAGCTTTTCAATTTTCCAGGCTCTAAATGATTCCTATCTTCCAATTATGTTCGTGCAGTTCGCTCCGTATTTTCGGTACTCGACAATAATCGTGCTCGATTTGAAACGGTTGTCTTGGTTGCTCAATTGATTGGTAGAATTGTCGAATCGACGAAACCGATATCCATTTAAAACCGTTTCATTTTTAAAACCGAAATCGTAACCGAAACCGTTATGAGAAAATCAGAAACAAACCGATATCCAAAACCGATATAAACGGTTTCGTTTTTATACCGGTTTTTAAAAAAGTAAAAAAAGAAACAGAAAAACATATTTATTATAGAAGATCTTAAGTAAAATGTCATTAATTAAAATTTGGAGTTCCCAAAATAAACATTTTTGATTGTACAAAAATTCACATGTTGTTTTTTGAGAAACGATATTTCCAAAACAACGGTATTTGGTCTAAAATTTGTTTTTTGTGTCATTAATCCAATTAACAACAAAACACCAGCAACTCCAAGCAAAATTTAACGTTAAAAAATGATTCAAATTTTAATAATATTGGTTTTTTCTTTATTTTATTAGTAAAATATATAGGGGAGCTTGGGGTAAAGTGGGACGAGTTTTGAAAAGTTCATTTGAATATTTTTATATTCTTTTAAAGGATCTATTCAATAGAATACTATTTATAAGTCTTCTAATGGATTTTTGACTGATGTTTCAAAACAGCTCAATTTCGGACATAAACAAAACAATGGTAATGCAAGAAAAAATGTAAACAAGTTTCAAATTATTAATATATCAGTAACTATTAACGGAAATACTAAAAATGAAGTGCAAGTTCGACAAGTTTAAACATTTCAAGTATAAGGCAGATATTTGTTTACATTAGAGATGATCTTGCATCTTGTTCTTGCATTTCTTTTGCAAGAACAAAAACGAGAACAAGATCGAGATGTTGCAAAAAAAAGAACAAGAGCAAGTGATTTTAATGTATTTATTATGTTTTTAAGGTAATAATGATATACAAAATAATTCATGATATTACTAAATATTGAACAACGAGTAACAATGGAAAGCGTGCAAATTATTTATGAACGTGAACATTAATGAAGATGTGTGTTTTTTTTTTGTTCTTGTCAATTCTAAAGAATATAAGCATCTTAAAAATAAGGCCTGTGAAGCACTTTTCAAGCGGTAAATAGCTTTAAAAGTGCTTCAAAAGTCGCTTCAAAAAGATAAAACAGACAAAACAATGTTTTTTCTCTTTTCTTCGCTACGCTAGTTCGTACATCGATTGTGCATATGCACTGTGCTATGAACATTATTATTTTTGTTTTACTTTTATATATAGTTTTTTTTGTTAATTGTAAAATCATGAAGTAATAAAACTTAATATATGAAAATTTTACTGTGTGATATATTTAGCTGATATATTGCTTTTTGTGTTTTTCTTTTTTCACAAATCCGCTGATTCGTTTGGAAGAGCAACAACAACAAAAATGCGAATAAAGCAACATCCAAGATTTTTGGCGGGAAATTGTTTGTACCACAAGAGAACTCGTTGTTGTTGCCAACTAGAGAGCTGTACTAGATACCAGAGTTGTTAAAGAATGCATTCTTTTGGGAATGCATTCATCTAAAAAATTGAAAAGAATGGGAATTCAAAATGAATGCATTCATTTTTGTCAAAAGAATGGAAATTCAAACGCTTGAATTCCCAATCAGATGGCCTTCAAAATGAATGCATTCATCAAAGTATGCATTCATTTCAGTCTGAATTCTTTTTTTCAAAAAATAATTCAAAAAACAATGAATATATTCATTTTTTAGCATTCATTTGTTTTTGTAATTTGTCAGAAAAATAAGGGTTACAATATTAAAGCCGTAAAATCTCGCATTTTCTGAAATTTTGGTTGTTAATGACATATTAGTGAAAATATATCATTGCTATTGGAAAATTATATGATTATATTTTATTAAAATCTGCGTTTTCACATATATGTGAACAATTACAATGAATTGGACAACTTTGTGGCAAACATTTTCGGGAATTATGGGATCGTGGGACTAGAAGCTCTTATTTGTCAGCGACACACATCCGGAAAATTCCGTGAAACTCAAATTTCGTATTTTAAAGCAGCGCAGCGTCAACAGTGTTGATTTTGCGCATTTTTGTTTAGTAGCGAAGTACTAAAAAGAAAGTACTTAATAATACTAATTATGTATATAATGGCATTTAATAAACAATTTAAATAAATTTGTTTATTGTATTTATTAATCTAAAATTGTGCGTACGTATAGTGCTTTGAAAAATAATACAAAATTGTCAAATTAAATTACATGTCAACTGGATTGTTTTTTTTTAATTTCTTATTGGCAAATAATTAACACATTTTAATAATTATTAAGGGTGTGTGCGAGTTCGAAAAAATAGCTGACTAAGCTAAACTTTGTCGGTAATGCAGCGTTTACTTTTCAATTTAGCTAACTTTCGAGCAAACTAAATTGGAAGACATCAAACAGACATATGATAATCGTTTTATTAGGGACTTTAACAATTACCGCTTACTGAATATGAAAAATGTGCGTTTTAAAAATAGTACTCTGTAGTTCAAAAAGGCGAAAAGTACGAACTTACGTTTCTACCTTTTTCTTTTTTTAGTTTTTGGATAACATTTCACATCACTGTGTCTATTTTATTACATTAAAAAATATAATAATTATTAAAATACAGATATTATTTACATACAAAAAAGATGTCTGACATCGGTTTGGATTATTTTTATATTATTTTACAGATTATGCCCCTTTCAGTATGTCCGCCATTTTTAAAAATTTTTTTTTTTTCTAAATGTGTGTGTGTATTTTATTTGCATACATAGTTTAATTTTAGCATAAGAACTAAACATTTGAAAACAAGGTAAGTATCGAGTACGAGCAAATAGCGATATTTTACATCATTAATTGGTACGCGCAACGAAAAGTACAAACTTAACGTTTTCCCAACGTTATTCGCAACAATTTGATCTTTGCGTTTCCTGGAATTGTCATCAATGTTTTCGGCGCGTGCCAACCGCACGGCCGGACTATTGCTATGCGCTCAAGTACAGCGCGCGAAGTCCACGAGCTTATTTCGTGGAATTGTTGCGACCTAACATTTTTGCAAAGATCGTTAATTTACGCAATGTCGATTCAGTCGGAAAATGATTTTCCTGCAACAAATCACATTCGCCGTTTTCTTTATGTCTTTTGTTGCTAGAAATATCCAAAAATGACACAGTATACTTGGGGAAAAACTGTATTAAAAAATGTAATGCCCTTTAGCATGATAGTGACGATATGTATACATATTAATTGCTAAAAACAAAATGTTACTTTATTCATAATTAGTATTTAGTAATAATTTTTAGTACTTCGCTACTAAACAAAAATGCGCAACATCAACACTGTTGACGCTGCGCTGCTTCAAAATACGAAATTTAAGTTTCACGGAATTTGCCGGATGTGTGTCGCTGACAAATAAGAGTGGGACTAGAACCCACGATCCCATAATTCCCGAAAATGTTTGCCACAAAGTTGTCCAATTCATTGTAATTGTTCACATATTTCTGAAAACGCAGATTTTAATAAAATATACTCTTATAATTTTCCAATAGCAATTGATATATTTTCATTAAAATGTCAATAACAAAAAAATTCCGCAAAATGCGGGATTTTACGACTTTAATATTGTAACCCTTATTTTTCTGACAAATTACAAAAACAAATGAATGCCAAAAAAATGAATGCATTCATTGTTTTTTGAATTATTTTTTGCCAAAAAAGAATTCAGACTGAAATGAATGAATTCTTTGATGAATGCATTCATTTTGAAGGCCATCTGATTGGGAATTCAAGCGTTTGAATTCCCATTCATTTGACAAAAATGAATGCATTCATTTTGAATTCCCATTCATTTGAGCACAAAAGAATTAAAGAATGCATTATTTAACAACTCTGTTAGATACATACATGTAGTGCGGTGCCATGCGTCTGTCTGTGTCATGCGTCTGGCCGTTGTCATACGTCTGTCTGTTGTCATGCGTCTGTTTGTTGCCATGCGATGATACAAGATAGCAACGAAGAGTTGTCGTTGTGAAAGTGTGTGTATAAGAATCGTTATTGTTATATTCTTTTCTTTCTGTTATTCGGTTTGTAGCGTTTGATTTGTGTTCGCATGGAGTTCGCAAAGAAAAATGCAAAATATTATTTGAGTTCTCTTGACATACGGTATGTGTACCATACGGATTTTTTAATCTGTGACGAAAACAGATATATGCCTATTTGAAATATAATTTATTGTATTGTATTGTAGAAAAAATTTATTGTATTGTAGAACGAAAAGTCATCAAACACATTTTTATGAAAAACTTAATTTACGAGTTGATTAATATTATAAAAAGTAATTGATGCATTTTTAAAGTTGAAATATCAACTAATAGATTTACATTTTCTTATCAATTGACAGATACATAAAGAAGTTTATAAAAAATTATTTAGCATTTTGAAAATGTATTTGGTGACTTTTCCTTCATTTTATTATGGCCTTGAGATTTTGAATTGTCTCGTCAACATCACTTGATTTATACAATAAGGGTATTCATATAACGTGTTAAGTCGTGCTAAATTGTTAAAATTTGCCCCTTTTTATATGAACGTACTTTTTTTTGTTAACTTAAAAATGCTGTCAAAATGTATAATTTGCATCAAAATATTTTAGTTTCCAGTGCTTAGAAAAACTCCTAAATGAATAACACACAATTAACAATGATGAATTTTAAACTAGTCTTAACAAATTAGATTTGTCAAATATGGTCACGAAATTTTAAATTAAAATTTTTTTCTTGGCGTAATCGATTAAATAATTCATATAACACAATATTTTTACTAAAATAACAACAAACATTGTATAAATTACGTTTCCTACTTTACCCCAATATTATAATTTGAACATAATTTAACACCATATACAAAATGTAAAATTATTTGAAAAATATGGAAATCAAGAAAATTTATACGAAAACCGAAACCGTAACATGGAACCGGTATACCGAAACCGTTTCGTTATAAAAACTTAAAACCGAAACGCGGAAAAAACCGAAATCGAAACCGTTATTCGTTTAGGTTTCAATCCTTGATTTCCACTAAATTTCATTAAAATCCGAAGGCATACTAACCAGGGTTTAAACATACTAACATTATAACGAAACAGCGGTAGCTCAGTAGTTAGTGCGTTGGACTGCGAAACGAAAGGTCCCATGTTCGAGTTTGGACTGGGGCTAACAACGTATTTTCATAGAAAACATTAAAGGTATTCACGAAACGGAGCAGTTGCCGATGTACATTAGCAGTATTGTACAAGTGTATCATATTTCGTGAACACACTTATTTCATATTTGTGTAGTATGGTAGTTTTCAGTTTGATGTACCAAAAACAGATGTTTTTGTTTCATTAAAATTTTAGATTTATTTCTTATTGGCTATATTCCATATATAAGTATGCCTTTTGTTACTTATTTTTATTTCACTATCTTATAACAATTAATTATAATTAAAACAAAGTAACCCATACCTTATATAGGAACTCGTTAATATTTATTGTTAAAACAGTGGACATTCTACCATCATTTCACTTTTATTCATATGCCTATATGTACACATTTATTAAAAATATAAATTTTCATTTAAATATAATGCATTTTGGCGAATTTCAATTCAATAATTAACCACTGTATGTAATATCAAGTAGCCAAAACTTATAAATTCACTAAAAAAACTACAAAAGTACCACGAAGTAAACTCAAGTTTTTAACTAAGTAATTGTAAAATCATGAAGTAATAAAACTTAATATATGAAAATTTTACTGTGTGATATATTTAGCTGATATATTGCTTTTTGTGTTTTTCTTTTTTCACAAATCCGCTGATTCGTTTGGAAGAGCAACAACAACAAAAATGCGAATAAAGCAACATCCAAGATTTTTGGCGGGAAATTGTTTGTACCACAAGAGAACTCGTTGTTGTTGCCAACTAGAGAGCTGTACTAGATACCAGAGTTGTTAAAGAATGCATTCTTTTGGGAATGGATTCATCTAAAAAATTGAAAAGAATGGGAATTCAAAATGAATGCATTCATTTTTGTCAAAAGAATGGAAATTCAAACGCTT
Organism: Dryomyza anilis; assembly: GCA_951804985.1. Taxonomy (NCBI): domain Eukaryota; kingdom Metazoa; phylum Arthropoda; class Insecta; order Diptera; family Dryomyzidae; genus Dryomyza; species Dryomyza anilis. The sequence continues at coordinate 10,907,955 of OX638136.1, read as the reverse complement.
GAATTCCCAATCAGATGGCCTTCAAAATGAATGCATTCATCAAAGTATGCATTCATTTCAGTCTGAATTCTTTTTTTCAAAAAATAATTCAAAAAACAATGAATATATTCATTTTTTAGCATTCATTTGTTTTTGTAATTTGTCAGAAAAATAAGGGTTACAATATTAAAGCCGTAAAATCTCGCATTTTCTGAAATTTTGGTTGTTAATGACATATTAGTGAAAATATATCATTGCTATTGGAAAATTATATGATTATATTTTATTAAAATCTGCGTTTTCACATATATGTGAACAATTACAATGAATTGGACAACTTTGTGGCAAACATTTTCGGGAATTATGGGATCGTGGGACTAGAAGCTCTTATTTGTCAGCGACACACATCCGGAAAATTCCGTGAAACTCAAATTTCGTATTTTAAAGCAGCGCAGCGTCAACAGTGTTGATTTTGCGCATTTTTGTTTAGTAGCGAAGTACTAAAAAGAAAGTACTTAATAATACTAATTATGTATATAATGGCATTTAATAAACAATTTAAATAAATTTGTTTATTGTATTTATTAATCTAAAATTGTGCGTACGTATAGTGCTTTGAAAAATAATACAAAATTGTCAAATTAAATTACATGTCAACTGGATTGTTTTTTTTTTTAATTTCTTATTGGCAAATAATTAACACATTTTAATAATTATTAAGGGTGTGTGCGAGTTCGAAAAAATAGCTGACTAAGCTAAACTTTGTCGGTAATGCAGCGTTTACTTTTCAATTTAGCTAACTTTCGAGCAAACTAAATTGGAAGACATCAAACAGACATATGATAATCGTTTTATTAGGGACTTTAACAATTACCGCTTACTGAATATGAAAAATGTGCGTTTTAAAAATAGTACTCTGTAGTTCAAAAAGGCGAAAAGTACGAACTTACGTTTCTACCTTTTTCTTTTTTTAGTTTTTGGATAACATTTCACATCACTGTGTCTATTTTATTACATTAAAAAATATAATAATTATTAAAATACAGATATTATTTACATACAAAAAAGATTTCTGACATCGGTTTGGATTATTTTTATATTATTTTACAGATTATGCCCCTTTCAGTATGTCCGGCATTTTTAAAAATGTTTTTTTTTTTTCTAAATGTGTGTGTGTATTTTATTTGCATACATAGTTTAATTTTAGCATAAGAACTAAACATTTGAAAACAAGGTAAGTATCGAGTACGAGCAAATAGCGATATTTTACATCATTAATTGGTACGCGCAACGAAAAGTACAAACTTAACGTTTTCCCAACGTTATTCGCAACAATTTGATCTTTGCGTTTCCTGGAATTGTCATCAATGTTTTCGGCGCGTGCCAACCGCACGGCCGGACTATTGCTATGCGCTCAAGTACAGCGCGCGAAGTCCACGAGCTTATTTCGTGGAATTGTTGCGACCTAACATTTTTGCAAAGATCGTTAATTTACGCAATGTCGATTCAGTCGGAAAATGATTTTCCTGCAACAAATCACATTCGCCGTTTTCTTTATGTCTTTTGTTGCTAGAAATATCCAAAAATGACACAGTATACTTGGGGAAAAACTGTATTAAAAAATGTAATGCCCTTTAGCATGATAGTGGCGATATGTATACATATTAATTGCGCAAAAACAAAATGTTACTTTATTCATAATTAGTATTTAGTAATAATTTTTAGTACTTCGCTACTAAACAAAAATGCGCAACATCAACACTGTTGACGCTGCGCTGCTTCAAAATACGAAATTTAAGTTTCACGGAATTTGCCGGATGTGTGTCGCTGACAAATAAGAGTGGGACTAGAACCCACGATCCCATAATTCCCGAAAATGTTTGCCACAAAGTTGTCCAATTCATTGTAATTGTTCACATATTTCTGAAAACGCAGATTTTAATAAAATATACTCTTATAATTTTCCAATAGCAATTGATATATTTTCATTAAAATGTCAATAACAAAAAAATTCCGCAAAATGCGGGATTTTACGACTTTAATATTGTAACCCTTATTTTTCTGACAAATTACAAAAACAAATGAATGCCAAAAAAATGAATGCATTCATTGTTTTTTGAATTATTTTTTGCCAAAAAAGAATTCAGACTGAAATGAATGAATTCTTTGATGAATGCATTCATTTTGAAGGCCATCTGATTGGGAATTCAAGCGTTTGAATTCCCATTCTTTTGACAAAAATGAATGCATTCATTTTGAATTCCCATTCATTTGAGCACAAAAGAATTAAAGAATGCATTCTTTAACAACTCTGTTAGATACATACATGTAGTGCGGTGCCATGCGTCTGTCTGTGTCATGCGTCTGGCCGTTGTCATACGTATGTCTGTTGTCATGCGTCTGTTTGTTGCCATGCGATGATACAAGATAGCAACGAAGAGTTGTCGTTGTGAAAGTGTGTGTATAAGAATCGTTATTGTTATATTCTTTTCTTTCTGTTATTCGGTTTGTAGCGTTTCATTTGTGTTCGCATGGAGTTCGCAAAGAAAAATGTTACTATGCAAAATATTATTTGAGTTCTCTTGACATACGGTATGTGTACCATACGGATTTTTTAATCTGTGACGAAAACAGATATATGCCTATTTGAAATAAAATTTATTGTATTGTATTGTAGAAAAAATTTATTGTATTGTAGAACGAAAAGTCATCAAACACATTTTTATGAAAAACTTAATTTACGAGTTGATTAATATTATAAAAAGTAATTGATGCATTTTTAAAGTTGAAATATCAACTAATAGATTTACATTTTCTTATCAATTGACAGATACATAAAGAAGTTTATAAAAAATTATTTAGCATTTTGAAAATGTATTTGGTGACTTTTCCTTCATTTTATTATGGCCTTGAGATTTTGAATTGTCTCGTCAACATCACTTGATTTATACAATAAGGGTATTCATATAACGTGTTAAGTCGTGCTAAATTGTTAAAATTAGCCCCTTTTTATATGAACGTACTTTTTTTTGTTAACTTAAAAATGCTGTCAAAATGTATAATTTGCATCAAAATATTTTAGTTTCCAGTGCTTAGAAAAACTCCTAAATGAATAACACACAATTAACAATGATGAATTTTAAACTAGTCTTAACAAATTAGATTTGTCAAATATGGTCACGAAATTTTAAATTAAAATTTTTTTCTTGGCGTAATCAATTAAATAATTCATATAACACAATATTTTTACTAAAATAACAACAAACATTGTATAAATTACGTTTCCTACTTTACCCCAATATTATAATTTGAACATAATTTAACACCATATACAAAATGTAAAATTATTTGAAAAATATGGAAATCAAGAAAATTTATACGAAAACCGAAATCAAAACCGAAACCGTAACATGGAACCGGTATACCGAAACCGTTTCGTTATAAAAACTTAAAACCGAAACGCGGAAAAAACCGAAATCGAAACCGTTATTCGTTTAGGTTTCAATCCTTGATTTCCACTAAATTTCATTAAAATCCGAAGGCATACTAACCAGGGTTTAAACATACTAACATTATAACGAAACAGCGGTAGCTCAGTAGTTAGTGCGTTGGACTGCGAAACGAAAGGTCCCATGTTCGAGTTTGGACTGGGGCTAACAACGTATTTTCATAGAAAACATTAAAGGTATTCACGAAACGGAGCAGTTGCCGATGTACATTAGCAGTATTGTACAAGTGTATCATATTTCGTGAACACACTTATTTCATATTTGTGTAGTATGGTAGTTTTCAGTTTGATGTACCAAAAACAGATGTTTTTGTTTCATTAAAATTTTAGATTTATTTCTTATTGGCTATATTCCATATATAAGTATGCCTTTTGTTACTTATTTTTATTTCACTATCTTATAACAATTAATTATAATTAAAACAAAGTAACCCATACCTTATATAGGAACTCGTTAATATTTATTGTTAAAACAGTGGACATTCTACCATCATTTCACTTTTATTCATATGCCTATATGTACACATTTATTAAAAATATAAATTTTCATTTAAATATAATGCATTTTGGCGAATTTCAATTCAATAATTAACCACTGTCTGTAATATCAAGTAGCCAAAACTTATAAATTCACTAAAAAAACTACAAAAGTACCACGAAGTAAACTCAAGTTTTTAACTAAGTAGATTAGCAGATATTTTTTTTTTTCACCAATGTTTTTTTTTATTGTTGTACAACTGCTAATTGACAAAACTGCTACTCTACATCGCAACTATGAAAAGTTGCCTATGAAAAGTTCTCACATCGCCGTTCGGATTAGGCATTAAACTGTAAGTCCAAAATATAACACGCACAGCTCAAAATTGTGAGAGAACTCGGACGAAGTTCTTCAGGACTGTAGTGCCAAACTATAATTATTATTACATAATAACAATAGCTGTGGTGTACCAGATTTATCAATTGCTATTCAGTTATTTCTAAATTCTGATTTTAAATCCTGATGAACACCGACCATAAAAAAGATAATAGAAGGAAAATTTCCTTATTATAAGGAAAATGTTTCATTAAAATCAAAAAAAAATTTCGCTACTATATGGAAACTAGTTCTGAGTGCATGTGTAAATTATACTTTTTTAGTTCCAATCAGATGGCCTTCAAAATGAATGCATTCATCAAAGAATGCATTCATTTCAGTCTGAATTCTTTTTTGGCAAAAAATAATTCAAAAAACAATGAATGCATTCATTTTTTGGCATTCATTTGTTTTTGTAATTTGTCAGAAAAATAAGGGTTACAATATTAAAGCCGTAAAATCTCGCATTTTCTGAAATTTTGGTTGTTAATGACATATTAGTGAAAATATATCATTGCTATTGGAAAATTATATGATTATATTTTATTAAAATTTGCGTTTTCACAAATATGTGAACAATTACAATGAATTGGACAACTTTGTGGCAAACATTTTCGGGAATTATGGGATCGTGGGACTAGAAGCTCTTATTTGTCAGCGACACACATCCGGAAAATTCCGTGAAACTCAAATTTCGTATTTTAAAGCAGCGCAGCGTCAACAGTGTTGATTTTGCGCATTTTTGTTTAGTAGCGAAGTACTAAAAAGAAAGTACTTAATAATACTAATTATGTATATAATGGCATTTAATAAACAATTTAAATAAATTTGTTTATTGTATTTATTAATCTAAAATTGTGCGTACGTATAGTGCTTTGAAAAATAATACAAAATTGTCAAATTAAATTACATGTCAACTGGATTGTTTTTTTTTAATTTCTTATTGGCAAATAATTAACACATTTTAATAATTATTAAGGGTGTGTGCGAGTTCGAAAAAATAGCTGACTAAGCTAAACTTTGTCGGTAATGCAGCGTTTACTTTTCAATTTAGCTAACTTTCGAGCAAACTAAATTGGAAGACATCAAACAGACATATGATAATCGTTTTATTAGGGACTTTAACAATTACCGCTTACTGAATATGAAAAATGTGCGTTTTAAAAATAGTTCTCTGTAGTTCAAAAAGGCGAAAAGTACGAACTTACGTTTCTACCTTTTTCTTTTTTTAGTTTTTGGATAACATTTCACATCACCGTGTCTATTTTATTACATTAAAAAATATAATAATTATCAAAATACAGATATTATTTACATACAAAAAAGATTTCTGACATCGGTTTGGATTATTTTTATATTATTTTACAGATTATGCCCCTTTCAGTATGTCCGGCATTTTTAAAAATGTTTTTTTTTTTTTCTAAATGTGTGTGTGTATTTTATTTGCATACATAGTTTAATTTTAGCATAAGAACTAAACATTTGAAAACAAGGTAAGTATCGAGTACGAGCAAATAGCGATATTTTACATCATTAATTGGTACGCGCAACGAAAAGTACAAACTTAACGTTTTCCCAACGTTCTTCGCAACAATTTGATCTTTGCGTTTCCTGGAATTGTCATCAATGTTTTCGGCGCGTGCCAACCGCACGGCCGGACTATTGCTATGCGCTCAAGTACAGCGCGCGAAGTCCACGAGCTTATTTCGTGGAATTGTTGCGACCTAACATTTTTGCAAAGATCGTTAATTTACGCAATGTCGATTCAGTCGGAAAATGATTTTCCTGCAACAAATCACATTCGCCGTTTTCTTTATGTCTTTTGTTGCTAGAAATATCCAAAAATGACACAGTATACTTGGGGAAAAACTGTATTAAAAAATGTAATGCCCTTTAGCATGATAGTGGCGATATGTATACATATTAATTGCGCAAAAACAAAATGTTACTTTATTCATAATTAGTATTTAGTAATAATTTTTAGTACTTCGCTACTAAACAAAAATGCGCAACATCAACACTGTTGACGCTGCGCTGCTTCAAAATACGAAATTTAAGTTTCACGGAATTTGCCGGATGTGTGTCGCTGACAAATAAGAGCTTCTAGTCCCACGATCCCATAATTCCCGAAAATGTTTGCCACAAAGTTGTCCAATTCATTGTAATTGTTCACATATTTCTGAAAACGCAGATTTTAATAAAATATACTCTTATAATTTTCCAATAGCAATGATATATTTTCATTAAAATGTCAATAACAAAAAAATTCCGGAAAATGCGGGATTTTACGACTTTAATATTGTAACCCTTATTTTTCTGACAAATTACAAAAACAAATGAATGCCAAAAAAATGAATGCATTCATTGTTTTTTGAATTATTTTTTGCCAAAAAAGTATTCAGACTGAAATGAATGAATTCTTTGATGAATGCATTCATTTTGAAGGCCATCTGATTAGGAATTCAAGCGTTTGAATTCCCATTCTTTTGACAAAAATGAATGCATTCATTTTGAATTCCCATTCATTTGAGCACAAAAGAATTAAAGAATGCATTCTTTAACAACTCTGCTAGATACATACATGTAGTGCGGTGCCATGCGTCTGTCTGTGTCATGCGTCTGGCCGTTGTCATGCGATGATACAAGAGAGCAACGAAGAGTTGTCGTTGTGAAAGTGTGTGTATAAGAATCGTTATTGTTATATTCTTTTCTTTCTGTTATTCGGTTTGTAGCGTTTGATTTGTGTTCGCATGGAGTTCGCAAAGAAAAATGTTACTATGCAAAATATTATTTGAGTTCTATTGACATACGGTATGTGTACCATACGGATTTTTTAATCTGTGACGAAAACAGATATATGCCTATTTGAAATAATCCTTATATTTATTGTATTGTAGAACGAAAAGTCACCAAACACATTTTTATGAAAAACTTAATTTACGAGTTGATTAATATTATAAAAAGTAATTGATGCATTTTTAAAGTTGAAATATCAACTAATAGATTTACATTTTCTTATCAATTGACAGATACATAAAGAAGTTTATAAAAAATTATTTAGCATTTTGAAAATGTATTTGGTGACTTTTCCTTCATTTTATTATGGCCTTGAGATTTTGAATTGTCTCGTCAACATCACTTGATTTATACAATAAGGGTATTCATATAACGTGTTAAGTCGTGCTAAATTGTTAAAATTAGCCCCTTTTTATATGAACGTACTTTTTTTTGTTAACTTAAAAATGCTGTCAAAATGTATAATTTGCATCAAAATATTTTAGTTTCCAGTGCTTAGAAAAACTCCTAAATGAATAACACACAATTAACAATGATGAATTTTAAACTAGTCTTAACAAATTAGATTTGTCAAATATGGTCACGAAATTTTAAATTAAAATTTTTTTCTTGGCGTAATCAATTAAATAATTCATATAACACAATATTTTTACTAAAATAACAACAAACATTGTATAAATTACGTTTCCTACTTTACCCCAATATTATAATTTGAACATAATTTAACACCATATACAAAATGTAAAATTATTTGAAAAATATGGAAATCAAGAAAATTTATACGAAAACCGAAATCAAAACCGAAACCGTAACATGGAACCGGTATACCGAAACCGTTTCGTTATAAAAACTTAAAACCGAAACGCGGAAAAAACCGAAATCGAAACCGTTATTCGTTTAGGTTTCAATCCTTGATTTCCACTAAATTTCATTAAAATCCGAAGGCATACTAACCAGGGTTTAAACATACTAACATTATAACGAAACAGCGGTAGCTCAGTAGTTAGTGCGTTGGACTGCGAAACGAAAGGTCCCATGTTCGAGTTTGGACTGGGGCTAACAACGTATTTTCATAGAAAACATTAAAGGTATTCACGAAACGGAGCATCATCACGATGTACATTAGCAGTATTGTACAAGTGTATCATATTTCGTGAACACACTTATTTCATATTTGTGTAGTATGGTAGTTTTCAGTTTGATGTACCAAAAACAGATGTTTTTGTTTCATTAAAATTTTAGATTTATTTCTTATTGGCTATATTCCATATATAAGTATGCCTTTTGTTACTTATTTTTATTTCACTATCTTATAACAATTAATAATAATAATAATAATAATAGTTTGGCACTACAGTCCTATAAGGACTTAGGCCGAGCTCTCTCACCATTTTGAGCTGTGCGTGTTATATTTGTACTTAAAGTGGTGGGACCTACAGTTTATTGCCGAATCCGAACGGCGGGTGAGAGCTTTTCATAGGCAATGGTTTTACTCTCGTAGGTTTGCCATTTACTGACGAGAGGTAGCGCGGTATAGAAAAAATGTTTCTATGAAAAGATGTTGTTAGCCCCAGTCCAGGCTTGAACCGGGGACCTTTCGGCTCGCAGTCCAACGCACTAACCACTGAGCTACCGCGGCTTACCGGCTTAATTATAATTAAAACAAAGTAACCCATACCTTATATAGGAACTCGTTAATATTTATTGTTAAAACAGTGGACATTCTACCATCATTTCACTTTTATTCATATGCCTATATGTACACATTTATTAAAAATATAAATTTTCATTTAAATATAATGCATTTTGGCGAATTTCAATTCAATAATTAACCACTGTCTGTAATATCAAGTAGCCAAAACTTATAAATTCACTAAAAAAACTACAAAAGTACCACGAAGTAAACTCAAGTTTTTAACTAAGTAGATTAGCAGATATTTTTTTTTTTTTCACCAATGTTTTTTTTTATTGTTGTACAACTGCTAATTGACAAAACTGCTACTCTACATCGCAACTATGAAAAGTTGCCTATGAAAAGTTCTCACATCGCCGTTCGGATTAGGCATTAAACTGTAAGTCCAAAATATAACACGCACAGCTCAAAATTGTGAGAGAACTCGGACGAAGTTCTTCAGGACTGTAGTGCCAAACTATAATTATTATTATATAATAACAATAGCTGTGGTGTACCAGATTTATCAATTGCTATTCAGTTATTTCTAAATTCTGATTTTAAATCCTGATGAACACCGACCATAAAAAAGATAATAGAAGGAAAATTTCCTTATTATAAGGAAAATGTTTCATTAAAATCAAAAAAAAATTTCGCTACTATATGGAAACTAGTTCTGAGTGCATGTGTAAATTATACTTTTTTAGTTCCAATCAGATGGCCTTCAAAATGAATGCATTCATCAAAGAATGCATTCATTTCAGTATGAATTCTTTTTTGGAAAAAAATAATTCAAAAAACAATGAATGCATTCATTTTTTGGCATTCATTTGTTTTTGTAATTTGTCAGAAAAATAAGGGTTACAATATTAAAGCCGTAAAATCTCGCATTTTCTGAAATTTTGGTTGTTAATGACATATTAGTGAAAATATATCATTGCTATTGGAAAATTATATGATTATATTTTATTAAAATCTGCGTTTTCACAAATATGTGAACAATTACAATGAATTGGACAACTTTGTGGCAAACATTTTCGGGAATTATGGGATCGTGGGACTAGAAGCTCTTATTTGTCAGCGACACACATCCGGAAAATTCCGTGAAACTCAAATTTCGTATTTTAAAGCAGCGCAGCGTCAACAGTGTTGATTTTGAGCATTTTTGTTTAGTAGCGAAGTACTAAAAAGAAAGTACTTAATAATACTAATTATGTATATAATGGCATTTAATAAACAATTTAAATAAATTTGTTTATTGTATTTATTAATCTAAAATTGTGCGTACGTATAGTGCTTTGAAAAATAATACAAAATTGTCAAATTAAATTACATGTCAACTGGATTGTTTTTTTTTAATTTCTTATTGGCAAATAATTAACACATTTTAATAATTATTAAGGGTGTGTGCGAGTTCGAAAAAATAGCTGACTAAGCTAAACTTTGTCGGTAATGCAGCGTTTACTTTTCAATTTAGCTAACTTTCGAGCAAACTAAATTGGAAGACATCAAACAGACATATGATAATCGTTTTATTAGGGACTTTAACAATTACCGCTTACTGAATATGAAAAATGTGCGTTTTAAAAATAGTACTCTGTAGTTCAAAAAGGCGAAAAGTACGAACTTACGTTTCTACCTTTTTCTTTTTTTATTTTATTACATTAAAAAATATAATAATTATTAAAATACAGATATTATTTACATACAAAAAAGATTTCTGACATCGGTTTGGATTATTTTTATATTATTTTACAGATTATGCCCCTTTCAGTATGTCCGGCATTTTTAAAAATGTTTTTTTTTTTTTCTAAATGTGTGTGTGTATTTTATTTGCATACATAGTTTAATTTTAGCATAAGAACTAAACATTTGAAAACAAGGTAAGTATCGAGTACGAGCAAATAGCGATATTTTACATCATTAATTGGTACGCGCAACGAAAAGTACAAACTTAACGTTTTCCCAACGTTCTTCGAAACAATTTGATCTTTGCGTTTCCTGGAATTGTCATCAATGTTTTCGGCGCGTGCCAACCGCACGGCCGGACTATTGCTATGCGCTCAAGTACAGCGCGCAAAGTCCACGAGCTTATTTCGTGGAATTGTTGCGACCTAACATTTTTACAAAGATCGTTAATTTACGCAATGTCGATTCAGTCGGAAAAGGATTTTCCTGCAACAAATCACATTCGCCGTTTCTTTATGTCTTTTGTTGCTAGAAATATCCAAAAATGACACAGTATACTTGGGGAAAAACTGTATTAAAAAATGTAATGCCCTTTAGCATGATAGTGGCGATATGTATACATATTAATTGCGCAAAAACAAAATGTTACTTTATTCATAATTAGTATTTAGTAATAATTTTTAGTACTTCGCTACTAAACAAAAATGCGCAACATCAACACTGTTGACGCTGCGCTGCTTCAAAATACGAAATTTAAGTTTCACGGAATTTGCCGGATGTGTGTCGCTGACAAATAAGAGCTTCTAGTCCCACGATCCCATAATTCCCGAAAATGTTTGCCACAAAGTTGTCCAATTCATTGTAATTGTTCACATATTTCTGAAAACGCAGATTTTAATAAAATATACTCTTATAATTTTCCAATAGCAATGATATATTTTCATTAAAATGTCAATAACAAAAAAATTCCGGAAAATGCGGGATTTTACGACTTTAATATTGTAACCCTTATTTTTCTGACAAATTACAAAAACAAATGAATGCCAAAAAAATGAATGCATTCATTGTTTTTTGAATTATTTTTTGCCAAAAAAGAATTCAGACTGAAATGAATGAATTCTTTGATGAATGCATTCATTTTGAAGGCCATCTGATTAGGAATTCAAGCGTTTGAATTCCCATTCTTTTGACAAAAATGAATGCATTCATTTTGAATTCCCATTCATTTGAGCACAAAAGAATTAAAGAATGCATTCTTTAACAACTCTGCTAGATACATACATGTAGTGCGGTGCCATGCGTCTGTCTGTGTCATGCGTCTGGCCGTTGTCATGCGATGATACAAGAGAGCAACGAAGAGTTGTCGTTGTGAAAGTGTGTGTATAAGAATCGTTATTGTTATATTCTTTTCTTTCTGTTATTCGGTTTGTAGCGTTTGATTTGTGTTCGCATGGAGTTCGCAAAGAAAAATGTTACTATGCAAAATATTATTTGAGTTCTATTGACATACGGTATGTGTACCATACGGATTTTTTAATCTGTGACGAAAACAGATATATGCCTATTTGAAATAATCCTTATATTTATTGTATTGTAGAACGAAAAGTCACCAAACACATTTTTATGAAAAACTTAATTTACGAGTTGATTAATATTATAAAAAGTAATTGATGCATTTTTAAAGTTGAAATATCAACTAATAGATTTACATTTTCTTATCAATTGACAGATACATAAAGAAGTTTATAAAAAATTATTTAGCATTTTGAAAATGTATTTGGTGACTTTTCCTTCATTTTATTATGGCCTTGAGATTTTGAATTGTCTCGTCAACATCACTTGATTTATACAATAAGGGTATTCATATAACGTGTTAAGTCGTGCTAAATTGTTAAAATTAGCCCCTTTTTATATGAACGTACTTTTTTTTGTTAACTTAAAAATGCTGTCAAAATGTATAATTTGCATCAAAATATTTTAGTTTCCAGTGCTTAGAAAAACTCCTAAATGAATAACACACAATTAACAATGATGAATTTTAAACTAGTCTTAACAAATTAGATTTGTCAAATATGGTCACGAAATTTTAAATTAAAATTTTTTTCTTGGCGTAATCAATTAAATAATTCATATAACACAATATTTTTACTAAAATAACAACAAACATTGTATAAATTACGTTTCCTACTTTACCCCAATATTATAATTTGAACATAATTTAACACCATATACAAAATGTAAAATTATTTGAAAAATATGGAAATCAAGAAAATTTATACGAAAACCGAAATCAAAACCGAAACCGTAACATGGAACCGGTATACCGAAACCGTTTCGTTATAAAAACTTAAAACCGAAACGCGGAAAAAACCGAAATCGAAACCGTTATTCGTTTAGGTTTCAATCCTTGATTTCCACTAAATTTCATTAAAATCCGAAGGCATACTAACCAGGGTTTAAACATACTAACATTATAACGAAACAGCGGTAGCTCAGTAGTTAGTGCGTTGGACTGCGAAACGAAAGGTCCCATGTTCGAGTTTGGACTGGGGCTAACAACGTATTTTCATAGAAAACATTAAAGGTATTCACGAAACGGAGCAGTTGCCGATGTACATTAGCAGTATTGTACAAGTGTATCATATTTCGTGAACACACTTATTTCATATTTGTGTAGTATGGTAGTTTTCAGTTTGATGTACCAAAAACAGATGTTTTTGTTTCATTAAAATTTTAGATTTATTTCTTATTGGCTATATTCCATATATAAGTATGCCTTTTGTTACTTATTTTTATTTCACTATCTTATAACAATTAATAATAATAATAATAATAATAGTTTGGCACTACAGTCCTATAAGGACTTAGGCCGAGCTCTCTCACCATTTTGAGCTGTGCGTGTTATATTTGTACTTAAAGTGGTGGGACCTACAGTTTATTGCCGAATCCGAACGGCGGGTGAGAGCTTTTCATAGGCAATGGTTTTACTCTCGTAGGTTTGCCATTTACTGACGAGAGGTAGCGCGGTATAGAAAAAATGTTTCTATGAAAAGATGTTGTTAGCCCCAGTCCAGGCTTGAACCGGGGACCTTTCGGCTCGCAGTCCAACGCACTAACCACTGAGCTACCGCGGCTTACCGGCTTAATTATAATTAAAACAAAGTAACCCATACCTTATATAGGAACTCGTTAATATTTATTGTTAAAACAGTGGACATTCTACCATCATTTCACTTTTATTCATATGCCTATATGTACACATTTATTAAAAATATAAATTTTCATTTAAATATAATGCATTTTGGCGAATTTCAATTCAATAATTAACCACTGTCTGTAATATCAAGTAGCCAAAACTTATAAATTCACTAAAAAAACTACAAAAGTACCACGAAGTAAACTCAAGTTTTTAACTAAGTAGATTAGCAGATATTTTTTTTTTTTCACCAATGTTTTTTTTTATTGTTGTACAACTGCTAATTGACAAAACTGCTACTCTACATCGCAACTATGAAAAGTTGCCTATGAAAAGTTCTCACATCGCCGTTCGGATTAGGCATTAAACTGTAAGTCCAAAATATAACACGCACAGCTCAAAATTGTGAGAGAACTCGGACGAAGTTCTTCAGGACTGTAGTGCCAAACTATAATTATTATTATATAATAACAATAGCTGTGGTGTACCAGATTTATCAATTGCTATTCAGTTATTTCTAAATTCTGATTTTAAATCCTGATGAACACCGACCATAAAAAAGATAATAGAAGGAAAATTTCCTTATTATAAGGAAAATGTTTCATTAAAATCAAAAAAAAAATTTCGCTACTATATGGAAACTAGTTCTGAGTGCATGTGTAAATTATACTTTTTTAGTTCCAATCAGATGGCCTTCAAAATGAATGCATTCATCAAAGAATGCATTAATTTCAGTATGAATTCTTTTTTGGAAAAAAATAATTCAAAAAACAATGAATGCATTCATTTTTTGGCATTCATTTGTTTTTGTAATTTGTCAGAAAAATAAGGGTTACAATATTAAAGCCGTAAAATCTCGCATTTTCTGAAATTTTGGTTGTTAATGACATATTAGTGAAAATATATCATTGCTATTGGAAAATTATATGATTATATTTTATTAAAATCTGCGTTTTCACAAATATGTGAACAATTACAATGAATTGGACAACTTTGTGGCAAACATTTTCGGGAATTATGGGATCGTGGGACTAGAAGCTCTTATTTGTCAGCGACACACATCCGGAAAATTCCGTGAAACTCAAATTTCGTATTTTAAAGCAGCGCAGCGTCAACAGTGTTGATTTTGAGCATTTTTGTTTAGTAGCGAAGTACTAAAAAGAAAGTACTTAATAATACTAATTATGTATATAATGGCATTTAATAAACAATTTAAATAAATTTGTTTATTGTATTTATTAATCTAAAATTGTGCGTACGTATAGTGCTTTGAAAAATAATACAAAATTGTCAAATTAAATTACATGTCAACTGGATTGTTTTTTTTTAATTTCTTATTGGCAAATAATTAACACATTTTAATAATTATTAAGGGTGTGTGCGAGTTCGAAAAAATAGCTGACTAAGCTAAACTTTGTCGGTAATGCAGCGTTTACTTTTCAATTTAGCTAACTTTCGAGCAAACTAAATTGGAAGACATCAAACAGACATATGATAATCGTTTTATTAGGGACTTTAACAATTACCGCTTACTGAATATGAAAAATGTGCGTTTTAAAAATAGTACTCTGTAGTTCAAAAAGGCGAAAAGTACGAACTTACGTTTCTACCTTTTTCTTTTTTTAGTTTTTGGATAACATTTCACATCACCGTGTCTATTTTATTACATTAAAAAATATAATAATTATTAAAATACAGATATTATTTACATACAAAAAAGATTTCTGACATCGGTTTGGATTATTTTTATATTATTTTACAGATTATGCCCCTTTCAGTATGTCCGGCATTTTTAAAAATGTTTTTTTTTTTTCTAAATGTGTGTGTGTATTTTATTTGCATACATAGTTTAATTTTAGCATAAGAACTAAACATTTGAAAACAAGGTAAGTATCGAGTACGAGCAAATAGCGATATTTTACATCATTAATTGGTACGCGCAACGAAAAGTACAAACTTAACGTTTTCCCAACGTTCTTCGCAACAATTTGATCTTTGCGTTTCCTGGAATTGTCATCAATGTTTTCGGCGCGTGCCAACCGCACGGCCGGACTATTGCTATGCGCTCAAGTACAGCGCGCGAAGTCCACGAGCTTATTTCGTGGAATTGTTGCGACCTAACATTTTTACAAAGATCGTTAATTTACGCAATGTCGATTCAGTCGGAAAAGGATTTTCCTGCAACAAATCACATTCGCCGTTTCTTTATGTCTTTTGTTGCTAGAAATATCCAAAAATGACACAGTATACTTGGGGAAAAACTGTATTAAAAAATGTAATGCCCTTTAGCATGATAGTGGCGATATGTATACATATTAATTGCGCAAAAACAAAATGTTACTTTATTCATAATTAGTATTTAGTAATAATTTTTAGTACTTCGCTACTAAACAAAAATGCGCAACATCAACACTGTTGACGCTGCGCTGCTTCAAAATACGAAATTTAAGTTTCACGGAATTTGCCGGATGTGTGTCGCTGACAAATAAGAGCTTCTAGTCCCACGATCCCATAATTCCCGAAAATGTTTGCCACAAAGTTGTCCAATTCATTGTAATTGTTCACATATTTCTGAAAACGCAGATTTTAATAAAATATACTCTTATAATTTTCCAATAGCAATGATATATTTTCATTAAAATGTCAATAACAAAAAAATTCCGGAAAATGCGGGATTTTACGACTTTAATATTGTAACCCTTATTTTTCTGACAAATTACAAAAACAAATGAATGCCAAAAAAATGAATGCATTCATTGTTTTTTGAATTATTTTTTGCCAAAAAAGAATTCAGACTGAAATGAATGAATTCTTTGATGAATGCATTCATTTTGAAGGCCATCTGATTAGGAATTCAAGCGTTTGAATTCCCATTCTTTTGACAAAAATGAATGCATTCATTTTGAATTCCCATTCATTTGAGCACAAAAGAATTAAAGAATGCATTCTTTAACAACTCTGCTAGATACATACATGTAGTGCGGTGCCATGCGTCTGTCTGTGTCATGCGTCTGGCCGTTGTCATGCGATGATACAAGAGAGCAACGAAGAGTTGTCGTTGTGAAAGTGTGTGTATAAGAATCGTTATTGTTATATTCTTTTCTTTCTGTTATTCGGTTTGTAGCGTTTGATTTGTGTTCGCATGGAGTTCGCAAAGAAAAATGTTACTATGCAAAATATTATTTGAGTTCTATTGACATACGGTATGTGTACCATACGGATTTTTTAATCTGTGACGAAAACAGATATATGCCTATTTGAAATAATCCTTATATTTATTGTATTGTAGAACGAAAAGTCACCAAACACATTTTTATGAAAAACTTAATTTACGAGTTGATTAATATTATAAAAAGTAATTGATGCATTTTTAAAGTTGAAATATCAACTAATAGATTTACATTTTCTTATCAATTGACAGATACATAAAGAAGTTTATAAAAAATTATTTAGCATTTTGAAAATGTATTTGGTGACTTTTCCTTCATTTTATTATGGCCTTGAGATTTTGAATTGTCTCGTCAACATCACTTGATTTATACAATAAGGGTATTCATATAACGTGTTAAGTCGTGCTAAATTGTTAAAATTTGCCCCTTTTTATATGAACGTACTTTTTTTTGTTAACTTAAAAATGCTGTCAAAATGTATAATTTGCATCAAAATATTTTAGTTTCCAGTGCTTAGAAAAACTCCTAAATGAATAACACACAATTAACAATGATGAATTTTAAACTAGTCTTAACAAATTAGATTTGTCAAATATGGTCACGAAATTTTAAATTAAAATTTTTTTCTTGGCGTAATCAATTAAATAATTCATATAACACAATATTTTTACTAAAATAACAACAAACATTGTATAAATTACGTTTCCTACTTTACCCCAATATTATAATTTGAACATAATTTAACACCATATACAAAATGTAAAATTATTTGAAAAATATGGAAATCAAGAAAATTTATACGAAAACCGAAATCAAAACCGAAACCGTAACATGGAACCGGTATACCGAAACCGTTTCGTTATAAAAACTTAAAACCGAAACGCGGAAAAAACCGAAATCGAAACCGTTATTCGTTTAGGTTTCAATCCTTGATTTCCACTAAATTTCATTAAAATCCGAAGGCATACTAACCAGGGTTTAAACATACTAACATTATAACGAAACAGCGGTAGCTCAGTAGTTAGTGCGTTGGACTGCGAAACGAAAGGTCCCATGTTCGAGTTTGGACTGGGGCTAACAACGTATTTTCATAGAAAACATTAAAGGTATTCACGAAACGGAGCAGTTGCCGATGTACATTAGCAGTATTGTACAAGTGTATCATATTTCGTGAACACACTTATTTCATATTTGTGTAGTATGGTAGTTTTCAGTTTGATGTACCAAAAACAGATGTTTTTGTTTCATTAAAATTTTAGATTTATTTCTTATTGGCTATATTCCATATATAAGTATGCCTTTTGTTACTTATTTTTATTTCACTATCTTATAACAATTAATAATAATAATAATAGTTTGGCACTACAGTCCTATAAGGACTTAGGCCGAGCTCTCTCACCATTTTGAGCTGTGCGTGTTATATTTGTACTTAAAGTGGTGGGACCTACAGTTTATTGCCGAATCCGAACGGCGGGTGAGAGCTTTTCATAGGCAATGGTTTTACTCTCGTAGGTTTGCCATTTACTGACGAGAGGTAGCGCGGTATAGAAAAAATGTTTCTATGAAAAGATGTTGTTAGCCCCAGTCCAGGCTTGAACCGGGGACCTTTCGGCTCGCAGTCCAACGCACTAACCACTGAGCTACCGCGGCTTACCGGCTTAATTATAATTAAAACAAAGTAACCCATACCTTATATAGGAACTCGTTAATATTTATTGTTAAAACAGTGGACATTCTACCATCATTTCACTTTTATTCATATGCCTATATGTACACATTTATTAAAAATATAAATTTTCATTTAAATATAATGCATTTTGGCGAATTTCAATTCAATAATTAACCACTGTCTGTAATATCAAGTAGCCAAAACTTATAAATTCACTAAAAAAACTACAAAAGTACCACGAAGTAAACTCAAGTTTTTAACTAAGTAGATTAGCAGATATTTTTTTTTTTTCACCAATGTTTTTTTTTATTGTTGTACAACTGCTAATTGACAAAACTGCTACTCTACATCGCAACTATGAAAAGTTGCCTATGAAAAGTTCTCACATCGCCGTTCGGATTAGGCATTAAACTGTAAGTCCAAAATATAACACGCACAGCTCAAAATTGTGAGAGAACTCGGACGAAGTTCTTCAGGACTGTAGTGCCAAACTATAATTATTATTATATAATAACAATAGCTGTGGTGTACCAGATTTATCAATTGCTATTCAGTTATTTCTAAATTCTGATTTTAAATCCTGATGAACACCGACCATAAAAAAGATAATAGAAGGAAAATTTCCTTATTATAAGGAAAATGTTTCATTAAAATCAAAAAAAAATTTCGCTACTATATGGAAACTAGTTCTGAGTGCATGTGTAAATTATACTTTTTTAGTTCCAATCAGATGTCCTTCAAAATGAATGCATTCATCAAAGAATGCATTCATTTCAGTATGAATTCTTTTTTGGAAAAAAATAATTCAAAAAACAATGAATGCATTCATTTTTTGGCATTCATTTGTTTTTGTAATTTGTCAGAAAAATAAGGGTTACAATATTAAAGCCGTAAAATCTCGCATTTTCTGAAATTTTGGTTGTTAATGACATATTAGTGAAAATATATCATTGCTATTGGAAAATTATATGATTATATTTTATTAAAATCTGCGTTTTCACAAATATGTGAACAATTACAATGAATTGGACAACTTTGTGGCAAACATTTTCGGGAATTATGGGATCGTGGGACTAGAAGCTCTTATTTGTCAGCGACACACATCCGGAAAATTCCGTGAAACTCAAATTTCGTATTTTAAAGCAGCGCAGCGTCAACAGTGTTGATTTTGAGCATTTTTGTTTAGTAGCGAAGTACTAAAAAGAAAGTACTTAATAATACTAATTATGTATATAATGGCATTTAATAAACAATTTAAATAAATTTGTTTATTGTATTTATTAATCTAAAATTGTGCGTACGTATAGTGCTTTGAAAAATAATACAAAATTGTCAAATTAAATTACATGTCAACTGGATTGTTTTTTTTTAATTTCTTATTGGCAAATAATTAACACATTTTAATAATTATTAAGGGTGTGTGCGAGTTCGAAAAAATAGCTGACTAAGCTAAACTTTGTCGGTAATGCAGCGTTTACTTTTCAATTTAGCTAACTTTCGAGCAAACTAAATTGGAAGACATCAAACAGACATATGATAATAGTTTTATTAGGGACTTTAACAATTACCGCTTACTGAATATGAAAAATGTGCGTTTTAAAAATAGTACTCTGTAGTTCAAAAAGGCGAAAAGTACGAACTTACGTTTCTACCTTTTTCTTTTTTTAGTTTTTGGATAACATTTCACATCACCGTGTCTATTTTATTACATTAAAAAATATAATAATTATTAAAATACAGATATTATTTACATACAAAAAAGATTTCTGACATCGGTTTGGATTATTTTTATATTATTTTACAGATTATGCCCCTTTCAGTATGTCCGGCATTTTTAAAAATGTTTTTTTTTTTTTCTAAATGTGTGTGTGTATTTTATTTGCATACATAGTTTAATTTTAGCATAAGAACTAAACATTTGAAAACAAGGTAAGTATCGAGTACGAGCAAATAGCGATATTTTACATCATTAATTGGTACGCGCAACGAAAAGTACAAACTTAACGTTTTCCCAACGTTCTTCGCAACAATTTGATCTTTGCGTTTCCTGGAATTGTCATCAATGTTTTCGGCGCGTGCCAACCGCACGGCCGGACTATTGCTATGCGCTCAAGTACAGCGCGCGAAGTCCACGAGCTTATTTCGTGGAATTGTTGCGACCTAACATTTTTACAAAGATCGTTAATTTACGCAATGTCGATTCAGTCGGAAAAGGATTTTCCTGCAACAAATCACATTCGCCGTTTCTTTATGTCTTTTGTTGCTAGAAATATCCAAAAATGACACAGTATACTTGGGGAAAAACTGTATTAAAAAATGTAATGCCCTTTAGCATGATAGTGGCGATATGTATACATATTAATTGCGCAAAAACAAAATGTTACTTTATTCATAATTAGTATTTAGTAATAATTTTTAGTACTTCGCTACTAAACAAAAATGCGCAACATCAACACTGTTGACGCTGCGCTGCTTCAAAATACGAAATTTAAGTTTCACGGAATTTGCCGGATGTGTGTCGCTGACAAATAAGAGCTTCTAGTCCCACGATCCCATAATTCCCGAAAATGTTTGCCACAAAGTTGTCCAATTCATTGTAATTGTTCACATATTTCTGAAAACGCAGATTTTAATAAAATATACTCTTATAATTTTCCAATAGCAATGATATATTTTCATTAAAATGTCAATAACAAAAAAATTCCGGAAAATGCGGGATTTTACGACTTTAATATTGTAACCCTTATTTTTCTGACAAATTACAAAAACAAATGAATGCCAAAAAAATGAATGCATTCATTGTTTTTTGAATTATTTTTTGCCAAAAAAGAATTCAGACTGAAATGAATGAATTCTTTGATGAATGCATTCATTTTGAAGGCCATCTGATTAGGAATTCAAGCGTTTGAATTCCCATTCTTTTGACAAAAATGAATGCATTCATTTTGAATTCCCATTCATTTGAGCACAAAAGAATTAAAGAATGCATTCTTTAACAACTCTGCTAGATACATACATGTAGTGCGGTGCCATGCGTCTGTCTGTGTCATGCGTCTGGCCGTTGTCATGCGATGATACAAGAGAGCAACGAAGAGTTGTCGTTGTGAAAGTGTGTGTATAAGAATCGTTATTGTTATATTCTTTTCTTTCTGTTATTCGGTTTGTAGCGTTTGATTTGTGTTCGCATGGAGTTCGTAAAGAAAAATGTTACTATGCAAAATATTATTTGAGTTCTATTGACATACGGTATGTGTACCATACGGATTTTTTAATCTGTGACGAAAACAGATATATGCCTATTTGAAATAATCCTTATATTTATTGTATTGTAGAACGAAAAGTCACCAAACACATTTTTATGAAAAACTTAATTTACGAGTTGATTAATATTATAAAAAGTAATTGATGCATTTTTAAAGTTGAAATATCAACTAATAGATTTACATTTTCTTATCAATTGACAGATACATAAAGAAGTTTATAAAAAATTATTTAGCATTTTGAAAATGTATTTGGTGACTTTTCCTTCATTTTATTATGGCCTTGAGATTTTGAATTGTCTCGTCAACATCACTTGATTTATACAATAAGGGTATTCATATAACGTGTTAAGTCGTGCTAAATTGTTAAAATTAGCCCCTTTTTATATGAACGTACTTTTTTTTGTTAACTTAAAAATGCTGTCAAAATGTATAATTTGCATCAAAATATTTTAGTTTCCAGTGCTTAGAAAAACTCCTAAATGAATAACACACAATTAACAATGATGAATTTTAAACTAGTCTTAACAAATTAGATTTGTCAAATATGGTCACGAAATTTTAAATTAAAATTTTTTTCTTGGCGTAATCAATTAAATAATTCATATAACACAATATTTTTACTAAAATAACAACAAACATTGTATAAATTACGTTTCCTACTTTACCCCAATATTATAATTTGAACATAATTTAACACCATATACAAAATGTAAAATTATTTGAAAAATATGGAAATCAAGAAAATTTATACGAAAACCGAAATCAAAACCGAAACCGTAACATGGAACCGGTATACCGAAACCGTTTCGTTATAAAAACTTAAAACCGAAACGCGGAAAAAACCGAAATCGAAACCGTTATTCGTTTAGGTTTCAATCCTTGATTTCCACTAAATTTCATTAAAATCCGAAGGCATACTAACCAGGGTTTAAACATACTAACATTATAACGAAACAGCGGTAGCTCAGTAGTTAGTGCGTTGGACTGCGAAACGAAAGGTCCCATGTTCGAGTTTGGACTGGGGCTAACAACGTATTTTCATAGAAAACATTAAAGGTATTCACGAAACGGAGCAGTTGCCGATGTACATTAGCAGTATTGTACAAGTGTATCATATTTCGTGAACACACTTATTTCATATTTGTGTAGTATGGTAGTTTTCAGTTTGATGTACCAAAAACAGATGTTTTTGTTTCATTAAAATTTTAGATTTATTTCTTATTGGCTATATTCCATATATAAGTATGCCTTTTGTTACTTATTTTTATTTCACTATCTTATAACAATTAATAATAATAATAATAATAATAGTTTGGCACTACAGTCCTATAAGGACTTAGGCCGAGCTCTCTCACCATTTTGAGCTGTGCGTGTTATATTTGTACTTAAAGTGGTGGGACCTACAGTTTATTGCCGAATCCGAACGGCGGGTGAGAGCTTTTCATAGGCAATGGTTTTACTCTCGTAGGTTTGCCATTTACTGACGAGAGGTAGCGCGGTATAGAAAAAATGTTTCTATGAAAAGATGTTGTTAGCCCCAGTCCAGGCTTGAACCGGGGACCTTTCGGCTCGCAGTCCAACGCACTAACCACTGAGCTACCGCGGCTTACCGGCTTAATTATAATTAAAACAAAGTAACCCATACCTTATATAGGAACTCGTTAATATTTATTGTTAAAACAGTGGACATTCTACCATCATTTCACTTTTATTCATATGCCTATATGTACACATTTATTAAAAATATAAATTTTCATTTAAATATAATGCATTTTGGCGAATTTCAATTCAATAATTAACCACTGTCTGTAATATCAAGTAGCCAAAACTTATAAATTCACTACAAAAACTACAAAAGTACCACGAAGTAAACTCAAGTTTTTAACTAAGTAGATTAGCAGATATTTTTTTTTTTCACCAATGTTTTTTTTTATTGTTGTACAACTGCTAATTGACAAAACTGCTACTCTACATCGCAACTATGAAAAGTTGCCTATGAAAAGTTCTCACATCGCCGTTCGGATTAGGCATTAAACTGTAAGTCCAAAATATAACACGCACAGCTCAAAATTGTGAGAGAACTCGGACGAAGTTCTTCAGGACTGTAGTGCCAAACTATAATTATTATTATATAATAACAATAGCTGTGGTGTACCAGATTTATCAATTGCTATTCAGTTATTTCTAAATTCTGATTTTAAATCCTGATGAACACCGACCATAAAAAAGATAATAGAAGGAAAATTTCCTTATTATAAGGAAAATGTTTCATTAAAATCAAAAAAAAATTTCGCTACTATATGGAAACTAGTTCTGAGTGCATGTGTAAATTATACTTTTTTAGTTCCAATCAGATGGCCTTCAAAATGAATGCATTCATCAAAGAATGCATTCATTTCAGTATGAATTCTTTTTTGGAAAAAAATAATTCAAAAAACAATGAATGCATTCATTTTTTGGCATTCATTTGTTTTTGTAATTTGTCAGAAAAATAAGGGTTACAATATTAAAGCCGTAAAATCTCGCATTTTCTGAAATTTTGGTTGTTAATGACATATTAGTGAAAATATATCATTGCTATTGGAAAATTATATGATTATATTTTATTAAAATCTGCGTTTTCACAAATATGTGAACAATTACAATGAATTGGACAACTTTGTGGCAAACATTTTCAGGAATTATGGGATCGTGGGACTAGAAGCTCTTATTTGTCAGCGACACACATCCGGAAAATTCCGTGAAACTCAAATTTCGTATTTTAAAGCAGCGCAGCGTCAACAGTGTTGATTTTGAGCATTTTTGTTTAGTAGCGAAGTACTAAAAAGAAAGTACTTAATAATACTAATTATGTATATAATGGCATTTAATAAACAATTTAAATAAATTTGTTTATTGTATTTATTAATCTAAAATTGTGCGTACGTATAGTGCTTTGAAAAATAATACAAAATTGTCAAATTAAATTACATGTCAACTGGATTGTTTTTTTTTAATTTCTTATTGGCAAATAATTAACACATTTTAATAATTATTAAGGGTGTGTGCGAGTTCGAAAAAATAGCTGACTAAGCTAAACTTTGTCGGTAATGCAGCGTTTACTTTTCAATTTAGCTAACTTTCGAGCAAACTAAATTGGAAGACATCAAACAGACATATGATAATCGTTTTATTAGGGACTTTAACAATTACCGCTTACTGAATATGAAAAATGTGCGTTTTAAAAATAGTACTCTGTAGTTCAAAAAGGCGAAAAGTACGAACTTACGTTTCTACCTTTTTCTTTTTTTAGTTTTTGGATAACATTTCACATCACCGTGTCTATTTTATTACATTAAAAAATATAATAATTATTAAAATACAGATATTATTTACATACAAAAAAGATTTCTGACATCGGTTTGGATTATTTTTATATTATTTTACAGATTATGCCCCTTTCAGTATGTCCGGCATTTTTAAAAATGTTTTTTTTTTTTTCTAAATGTGTGTGTGTATTTTATTTGCATACATAGTTTAATTTTAGCATAAGAACTAAACATTTGAAAACAAGGTAAGTATCGAGTACGAGCAAATAGCGATAGTTTACATCATTAATTGGTACGCGCAACGAAAAGTACAAACTTAACGTTTTCCCAACGTTCTTCGCAACAATTTGATCTTTGCGTTTCCTGGAATTGTCATCAATGTTTTCGGCGCGTGCCAACCGCACGGCCGGACTATTGCTATGCGCTCAAGTACAGCGCGCGAAGTCCACGAGCTTATTTCGTGGAATTGTTGCGACCTAACATTTTTACAAAGATCGTTAATTTACGCAATGTCGATTCAGTCGGAAAAGGATTTTCCTGCAACAAATCACATTCGCCGTTTCTTTATGTCTTTTGTTGCTAGAAATATCCAAAAATGACACAGTATACTTGGGGAAAAACTGTATTAAAAAATGTAATGCCCTTTAGCATGATAGTGGCGATATGTATACATATTAATTGCGCAAAAACAAAATGTTACTTTATTCATAATTAGTATTTAGTAATAATTTTTAGTACTTCGCTACTAAACAAAAATGCGCAACATCAACACTGTTGACGCTGCGCTGCTTCAAAATACGAAATTTAAGTTTCACGGAATTTGCCGGATGTGTGTCGCTGACAAATAAGAGCTTCTAGTCCCACGATCCCATAATTCCCGAAAATGTTTGCCACAAAGTTGTCCAATTCATTGTAATTGTTCACATATTTCTGAAAACGCAGATTTTAATAAAATATACTCTTATAATTTTCCAATAGCAATGATATATTTTCATTAAAATGTCAATAACAAAAAAATTCCGGAAAATGCGGGATTTTACGACTTTAATATTGTAACCCTTATTTTTCTGACAAATTACAAAAACAAATGAATGCCAAAAAAATGAATGCATTCATTGTTTTTTGAATTATTTTTTGCCAAAAAAGAATTCAGACTGAAATGAATGAATTCTTTGATGAATGCATTCATTTTGAAGGCCATCTGATTAGGAATTCAAGCGTTTGAATTCCCATTCTTTTGACAAAAATGAATGCATTCATTTTGAATTCCCATTCATTTGAGCACAAAAGAATTAAAGAATGCATTCTTTAACAACTCTGCTAGATACATACATGTAGTGCGGTGCCATGCGTCTGTCTGTGTCATGCGTCTGGCCGTTGTCATGCGATGATACAAGAGAGCAACGAAGAGTTGTCGTTGTGAAAGTGTGTGTATAAGAATCGTTATTGTTATATTCTTTTCTTTCTGTTATTCGGTTTGTAGCGTTTGATTTGTGTTCGCATGGAGTTCGCAAAGAAAAATGTTACTATGCAAAATATTATTTGAGTTCTATTGACATACGGTATGTGTACCATACGGATTTTTTAATCTGTGACGAAAACAGATATATGCCTATTTGAAATAATCCTTATATTTATTGTATTGTAGAACGAAAAGTCACCAAACACATTTTTATGAAAAACTTAATTTACGAGTTGATTAATATTATAAAAAGTAATTGATGCATTTTTAAAGTTGAAATATCAACTAATAGATTTACATTTTCTTATCAATTGACAGATACATAAAGAAGTTTATAAAAAATTATTTAGCATTTTGAAAATGTATTTGGTGACTTTTCCTTCATTTTATTATGGCCTTGAGATTTTGAATTGTCTCGTCAACATCACTTGATTTATACAATAAGGGTATTCATATAACGTGTTAAGTCGTGCTAAATTGTTAAAATTTGCCCCTTTTTATATGAACGTACTTTTTTTTGTTAACTTAAAAATGCTGTCAAAATGTATAATTTGCATCAAAATATTTTAGTTTCCAGTGCTTAGAAAAACTCCTAAATGAATAACACACAATTAACAATGATGAATTTTAAACTAGTCTTAACAAATTAGATTTGTCAAATATGGTCACGAAATTTTAAATTAAATTTTTTTTCTTGGCGTAATCAATTAAATAATTCATATAACACAATATTTTTACTAAAATAACAACAAACATTGTATAAATTACGTTTCCTACTTTACCCCAATATTATAATTTGAACATAATTTAACACCATATACAAAATGTAAAATTATTTGAAAAATATGGAAATCAAGAAAATTTATACGAAAACCGAAATCAAAACCGAAACCGTAACATGGAACCGGTATACCGAAACCGTTTCGTTATAAAAACTTAAAACCGAAACGCGGAAAAAACCGAAATCGAAACCGTTATTCGTTTAGGTTTCAATCCTTGATTTCCACTAAATTTCATTAAAATCCGAAGGCATACTAACCAGGGTTTAAACATACTAACATTATAACGAAACAGCGGTAGCTCAGTAGTTAGTGCGTTGGACTGCGAAACGAAAGGTCCCATGTTCGAGTTTGGACTGGGGCTAAGAACGTATTTTCATAGAAAACATTAAAGGTATTCACGAAACGGAGCAGTTGCCGATGTACATTAGCAGTATTGTACAAGTGTATCATATTTCGTGAACACACTTATTTCATATTTGTGTAGTATGGTAGTTTTCAATTTAATGTACCAAAAACAGATGTTTTTGTTTCATTAAAATTTTAGATTTATTTCTTATTGGCTATATTCCATATATAAGTATGCCTTTTGTTACTTATTTTTATTTCACTATCTTATAACAATTAATTATAATTAAAACAAAGTAACCCATACCTTATATAGGAACTCGTTAATATTTATTGTTAAAACAGTGGACTTTCTACCATCATTTCACTTTTATTCATATGCCTATATGTACACATTTATTAAAAATATAAATTTTCATTTAAATATAATGCATTTTGGCGAATTTCAATTCAATAATTAACCACTGTCTGTAATATCAAGTAGCCAAAACTTATAAATTCACTAAAAAACTACAAAAGTACCACGAAGTAAACTCAAGCTTTTAACTAAGTAGATTAGCAGATATTTTTTTTTTTTCACCAATGTTTATACCCTACACCTATGAGGTACAGGGTATATTAACTTTGTGCATATATTGTAACGCCCCTTAGGAGGCGTGTCCGGTATGGAAAAGTATATATATTCTTGATCAGCATCACTACCCGAGTCCGTTTAGCCATGTCCGTCTGTCTGTCTGTCTGTCTGTCTGTCTGTCCGTCTTGCTGTCTTGCTGTCCGAATACAGAATAACTTGAGAAATACTGATCAGAATGCGATGAAATTTCGTCTCAATATATTTTAGCCAAAAGTAGGAACTTAGTTTGAAAATGAGCAAAATCGGTCAACGGACACGCCCACCTCCCATACAAGTCACTTTTATATAACTCTTTCGAAACTAATATTTCGAAAAGTATTCAAGGTATAGTTATAAAATTTAAAAAGTATTGTTAGAATTTACCTAAAAATATGTGGTCCAAAAATGGGCGTGATCCGCCCACTTTTTTTTTTCATTATATCCCGGGTTTTCATAGTAAAAATTTGATCCGTAAATTATTAAAATCAAATCTATGAAAAATTAGCCTTTCAAAATTTTAAATATAGGCGTGGTCCGCCCAATTATATTTTTCAATTTTTTATTAGTTGTTTATACTTTTATATAAATTTTTTAATTTATGGGGATATAAGACGTAAATTTCTGATATATGAATAATATTCTGAGGTTCAGCATAATTAAAAATTAAGGTATACAATTAAATATTCCTCATTAATATCTTCACCAAAGGTGTAGGGTATTCCATAGTCGGGCCCGACCGACTATAAAAATCCGCCCCATGTGACCTAACTTTCCCAACTCGTTTTTTTTATTGTTGTACAACTGCTAATTGACAAAACTGCTACTCTACATCGCAACTATGAAAAGTTGCCTATGAAAAGTTCTCACATCGCCGTTCGGATTAGGCATTAAACTGTAAGTCCAAAATATAACACGCACAGCTCAAAATTGTGAGAGAACTCGGACGAAGTTCTTCAGGACTGTAGTGCCAAACTATAATTATTATTACATAATAACAATAGCTGTGGTGTACCAGATTTATCAATTGCTATTCAGTTATTTCTAAATTCTGATTTTAAATCCTGATGAACACCGACCATAAAAAAGATAATAGAAGGAAAATTTCCTTATTATAAGGAAAATGTTTCATTAAAATCAAAAAAAAATTTCGCTACTATATGGAAACTAGTTCTGAGTGCATGTGTAAATTATACTTTTTTAGTTCTAAAATGAGAAGATATCGATCTTCGAAAACAAATTCACAACATGTGCTTAATGCAGTCAATATTAATGTTGACATCTCAAATGAGAAAGTTACTATCGATCGATGTGGAAGAGATGATGAAGAATTATAAATTTAGCAATGCGAAGACTCCACTGATAAAAATTATTGTTCGTTCGAATACTCTCGAATACTCAGAAGAAGAAATTTCTGAAAATACTCACGAACAAGACGCAATTATTAGAGAAAAATTGGCATATATGTTTTGTAAATACAAAATATCTTCCGCTGCGGCAAATGAAATTTTGTCAGTTATGAAATTAAAAATTCACAATCTTCCATCCGACAGTCGAGCTTAAAAAACACCACGCATTGTCGATATTTTACAATTTGAAAATGGGGAGTATCCATTGTGGTTTAGAAAAATCTTTAAATCAGTTTTTAAAATTTAATACGATAGATAATTATAATATAACATTAAATTTTAGTACCGATGGTTTACCAATTTCTAAAAGTTCCAATCAACAAGTTTGGCTTATATTAGGACATATCTGCGATACTGAACATGTATTTCCCATTGGTATTTTTTCTGGATATAGCAAGCCTAAAAAACCATCCGAGTTTCTCAATTCTTTTGTGTGCGAACTCAATGAAATAATTTTGAGAATAATCCCCTTAAATGGAAACCATTATAATATTTCAGTCAATGCTTTTTGTTGCGATTCACCTGCGAGGTCATTAATATTAGGAATCAAGCAACATAATGGTTACTTTTCTTGCCACAAATGTCACCAAAGGGTTGAAAGATTAGAGAGGAGAACGAATTTTAAACCTATAGCAGAAATGGTGGAAAGAACAAACAGTGATTTTAGAGAAAAAATATATCCGAATCATCACACAAATCTTGAAAATCAGATATTGGAGGAACTTCCGATCAATATTGTAGAGCAGTTTCCGATAGACTATATGCACTGCATTTGTCTTGGGATTACAAGAAAACTTATGTTTTCTCGATACTCGTGAAGTATGCCGATGGAAAGCAACAGAGCTACGACAATTATTATTATATACAGGGCCATATTTACTTAAGGATATTTTGGATGAAACAAGATACACACATTTTTTAAAATTATCTATTGGAATACGTATTTTGTTGGACTCGGGAGATTGTAACGAAAATAATGAATGCGCAACAATGCTTTTACAAGATTTTCATAAAGATGTTGGTGAACTATATGATGATATATTTTACACATACAATTTTCACTGTCTATTACATTTAGCACAGGACGCAAACATTTTGGGATCATTAGAAAAATTTAGCGCATTTCGTTTTGAAAATGTTCTGTATCAATTAAAACTACTAATAAAAAAGGGAAATAATGTTGTAGCTCAATAAAATCATCAAAGAAATAAATAGGACAATACCGAAAACAATGAAAACCAAAATCAGTTTGAAAAGAAATTTGAGTGGTTACACTGAAGTTACAACACCAAAATTTAAATTATCTGCTGCTTCTCCAAATAACTATTTTTCCGCTAACTATGATGTGTATAAAATTATTTCCCTTTCAAATAACAATTTAAATGAGTTAATAATAACTCATAAATTTAGAACCATATTTTATTAATCCTTTGGACTCAAGGCTTTTTCAAATTATGCATTGTGAAATTGAACAGTTTTCTAATAATATTTATAAGTACAAAGTTGAGAGAATCGAAAAGAAAATAATACATCTTTCTAAAAATGAAGAATCTAATTTTTATATACCATTCATCTATTAGATATATTGCATACAACATGAGCAATTTCGGATACAAAAAAATTCGGCGAGTTAATTTTGGTAATTATATTATTTCTTTATCCAGTTCTTATTCAGTCATGCGAATACTTTATATAAATAAAATATACATTAATTATATTATTATATTATTTATAAAAAAAATATATATTATTTAGTTCACCATTTATGAAATAATTGGTAATTTTAACAGGAGCCATTACTTAAGTGCTGGGTATTTGCCTTAAATATATAAATACATTTTAATGCTAATATTTATGTTTCTCAATTATAGAATCACCTTCAAAAACTGACGATTCTTTATCAACCAATGATGGTACAAATATATCGCTATCAGCTACTTTAAAGAAACGGACAGAAGAAGTTCCCCTCATTCCAGAAATTGAAAAAATAGTTGATTTTAAAAACAAGAAAATTGTCAGTCTTCTTGGACGATGCATCGAAGAGATTCATATTTTGAGGGTCGAAATAAAAAATCTGAGGAAACAAGTTCTGCTGAAAATATTTTGCCACAACCTCAGTTCCCGAATGCTGATGAATTTCAAAGCAGTCAAGCTATGAGTGAGAAATTGGTAATATTAAATTTTATTATTATTATTATTTATGGCACAAGAAAGAAACAACGCTTTTAATTGTAGGTTATTAATTTCCTGGTGTATAAAAAGTTTTTAATAAAAAGAAGATTTTGTTTGCACAATAAATTTATGGTAGAGTTTTTGCAACTACTTCCCAAAAAATACTTGCTACAATAATTCCAATACAACGAACTTGCAAGAAAAGTGCAAGTAATTTAAAAACTTCACATACTTTAAAATACTTAAGAGAAGTTTGCCAGAAAACCACGAAAAATTTCGCATTTGTGGTAGATTCACTGATACTCCTAATTCAATATTCCTTTTGTATTTAAAATGAATCTATAAAAAATATGACATTTTTGTGCTGCAAATATTAATATCAACATATTTAATAAAAATAAATGCTTTTGAAGCAAAACTTTTAAGTGTGAAATATTTGTCCTGGGCAATGATGTTTAGGGTCTTAATACTTTTCAAACATTGCAGCTTTAATTCCTGGTTACAACAAAAAATAAATTATAATTAAATATATTTTTGCAACAATCGTTACTGGTATAATCAAACTCATGTGTAATATAGCGCTGTTAATTATACCAAAGAAATGTTTCTAAAACACAAATAAAATGAAGATTTTTTTAGGCTCCAATTTGAGATTGTAAATAGATTCTATTTCAATGATATCACTTGAATGACGCATTTTGCCCCAAAATCATATGTTTTTAGTATCATTTTTGAATGATAACTTGAGCGCTCAGGCTCAGGGAAAAGATTGAAATACGCTCATATATGAGCTTCAGTGTTTGTTGGGATACTTTCAAAAAAAGTCTGTTATGTGGAATACCTTGATATAAATAATGCATGCGATATTAATTTTAAATCTATGGATACTGTTACGACGACATGTGTTGCACATTTCCTTTAAAGGTACCGAATAAAAAGCAAATGTAAAAGTCGAAAAAAAACACTATAACATACAATCGGACAAGATGAATTTGCAACGTCACGTAAATAAAGCAGAAATACGTAAAAAGTCTGCAATGGCTTACCGAAAAAAAATGTTAAATAAAAGATCTAAATCTTTAAGCTTTGGTGGCCATAACCAAGATTTCTGTTATATTATCAAAATATTAAATATAAAGCAGCCGACCACTTAGCCTATGATAATGAATCGTTCATAAATACAAATAAAATTTAAAAGACTTCATTCAGAGCTTGGAATCGCCTTTAGAAGAGCACTTTTTCAAAATATTAACGAAAAACAATTCATAGATTTTGGCAACATGTAATTATACATTACATATTGATGCAACAGAAAATACGATAAAAAAAACTGTGTATCGCAAATAGTACGCCATAGTTGGACATTTGCCCAATGAAAAAATAGTACTTCCAGTAGCCGATCTAGTACTATCACGACATACCACATATGCGATAAGTAAATTTGTGCATTCTATTGCTCACAGAATGCTTTAATTTGGCCAATATGCAAAATATTTGTAATTGATGTCAGTTTTGCAATAATCGGAGTATTGATTAAGGAGTATAATGGGATAAAGACTGTCTTAGAGTATTTGTAAAGCTGATTCAATTACTTAAAAACCAGGGACCAAAAATAACGGTTATTCTTATTTTTTTTAAATGAAAAAAATCAACGTGTTATAAATAGTTTACGCTAATAATTCCGCATGTAGAATTAAAATCTGCAATGATTTTTTTCCGTAAAAATCAAAAAATAACGATTATTTTTAATTTTTTAGTTTACTTGCTCAGATTATATACTCATATTTCAATGTATACTTTAAAAAATCAAAAATAAAAATTAAATATTAATTTTTATTTTTTTGCTCAAGAATAACAATTATTTTTTGATTTATATATTTTTTAACTCAAAAATAAAAATTAGGATGAGTTGTGTGCAATTTGTTGTACATCAAAAATAAGGTTTATGCCATAAAAGGATACTAATTTGGGCTATACTAATTTGGGCTATGTTAGTGATCACCTTCGAAGAATTACGTGTGCTGTGGTCAATATTACTAATAATAATAGTTTGGCGCTACAGTTCTGAACAACCCCTCACCATTTGAGCTGTGCAGGTTATATTTCTGCTTTAAGTGGTGGGACCTACAGTTTAATGACGAACGGCGGGGTGACAGTTTTTTTAGGCCATATTTTCTCACGTAGGTTTGCATGGACTGCCGAGAGGTAGCGTTGCATAGAAAAAATATATCTATATTTGGTATTGACAGTCGCTGCGATCGAACTGTGGACCTTTAGGCTCGAATCAAAACCACCAATTGAGCCACTGGCAATATTACTGGTGAAATGCTATGTGCCAAAGTACGAGTATCTATATCCCTTGGAAAGTTTCAAATGACGAATCTGTTTCGTCCAAATATAGATAAAACTGCAGTTTACCGGAAACTTTCATACAAAAAAAGGTCCACTTATATTAGACGAATAGGAATATAGAGACACATCCAACTATGTCATTGGAGCATTTTTGTGTGAATATGTTCCAATGGTCATAACTTCACATCCATAAGCGACAATAAAACTTGTTTGGATTAATCTTTTCCAAAGATCATAGACATTGCTTCAATGGAAAATTTCAATAAAAAAAGTTTCAATGCAGCAATCTAATGACGTACTTGGATGCTTTTGTAATTCCATTGGAATTGATTCACCCAAAATAATTCCAATGCCACATTTGGATCCATTGGTACAGATTCACCGAAAAAAATCCAATGATGCACTTGGGTGCTTCTGTAATCCCATTGGAAAAGATTCAACCATAAAATTTTCAATGACGCACTTAAATATATTTTTTATAGTAACATGTGTTCCAGTAAGTAAGATGCAGGCGAAATTTGTTTTCAAGTTTTATTTATCGATGTCCCCAAATTAATTGTAATACTGACCACCAGCACACGTGATCCTACGAAAGTGTTCACTAATATTACCCAAATTAGTACTACACACACAAAAATAAGATAGGTTAATCTAACTGAAAAAAATTGTTAATAAACCATTTTTATATTTTGTAATGAAAACACAAACAACAAGTACAATTCAGATTGTTAATCGAATCGACAAAAAAATTTTAAAATAAATGTAGATTTTTCTAACCTTAAAAATAGTTAAACTAATCGTAAGAATTGTTGAATATAAATTTAACTACAAAAATGGTATGACTAAACTCTAAAATTGTAAAGTTACTGTATTCTACCACCAAAATAGTAAATCTAACCAAGTAAAATTGTAACTTTACTATTTTGCTTGGTTATCTAACCGCAAAGATTGTTCCGACGCAAAGTATCCCCTCTTTTTCTTCTCTATTGTTGATGAGAATAAAATTGTTAAAATAAATGTATACATTTTTAACCATGAAAATAGTTAAACTAATCGTAAGAATTGTTGAATATAAATTTAACCACAAAAATGGTATGACTTAACTTTAAAATTGTAAAGTTACTATTCTCTACCACCAAAATAGTAAAACTAACCAAGTAAAATTGTAACTTTACTATTTTGCTTGGTTATCTAACCATTAAGATTGTTCCATTTTGTGACAGTGATGATAAGTTCGATGCAATAGTTCTGTTTTCAGTACATTTGCATCTAAAACGTACGTTCCTACTACGGAGACATTTTCGATACAATTAGGGTAGCATAAAAAATATAAAAATTTAGATACGACAGTGACCCACAGCAACCCTTAATGATATTTCTTAAAAAAGCAGTAGGAAATTAAATGTCAAATTAAGCTTTGATTTACATCTCTGATTTTACAAGCTTAATTTTGAGATTGGTAACACTGCATAACAACTGGTGAAAAATTTGAAAGTAGAACATAAGAAACAAAATTTATGCAAACCGAAAAAATTGACAATTTTCTTTAAGGGTTTGTTGAATGCGATTTCGTTGATAAATATATAATAATGATGTTTTGGTGTTTAGATCGAAGGAATCTCAAACTATACAAACTATATTCTGAGTGAGTGCAGCGCAATATTTTTGTTGTTAAATAAAACATTTTAATGATTTAAGGAATACTGAAGATAGTGAGATGCACAACAGGA
This sequence comes from Dryomyza anilis, assembly GCA_951804985.1. NCBI lineage: Eukaryota > Metazoa > Arthropoda > Insecta > Diptera > Dryomyzidae > Dryomyza > Dryomyza anilis. The sequence continues at coordinate 10,871,990 of OX638136.1, read as the reverse complement.
AGAAAAAATACGATATAGGATTTCGCCAGGAGTGGAAAACCAAATTTTGTTGGTTGCAGTCGGAAAACAGTGTGCTAGGAAAATGATTTTTAGTTTGCGACACAGTATTAGCTGGCAGCTTAGCTCACATTCAGCATATATTGAAAGTCACAAAAAATTGGAACAAGCAGCCAAAACTACACCAAAATAAATGACTTCTTGCAACCAAATCATCCGATGATTCTACAACATCATCAGCATGATATCTGCGTTTATAGCTGAGCACAATCTTCCATTTTCAGTAACGAATCATTTAAATACATTGCTGTAAAATGGAATATCTGATTCTAATATTATATTATAAAGTTTTGTATTAATAGAATCAGAACTCAAAAAATTATAACAGACATTACTGGACCATCAAATTCAAAACACCTACGTGAATTTTGTCAAAATAATTTTTTTCGATAATAATTGATGAATGTACGGTTTGTACCATTTCAAAAAATTTAGCATTTGAATCAGAACTTACAATATTAAATGTATGGATAGGTTTTTAACTTTAGTTCCTATATCTAACGCAAGAGCAGAAGGAATATACAAAACAATTTTAAAAGTATTGGACGACAATGAAACTCCACTTAATAATATTATCGGTTTCACAGCTGACAATTGCTCTGTTATAATGGGCGTATTAAACGGAGTACAAGCTAAACTTAAGACTTCCACCTCACATTTATTTGTAAATGGGTACATTTGTCATATTTTAAATTTGGCTTCATCCGATACAAAGAAGACATGATTTTTTACAATTTCAACAACATGAAATGCATGTAATTTTTAAATATGCCATAACAAGTTGGATTTCAAGAGAATCCGCTATAAACAGCATATTGCAACAGTGGGAACCCCTAAAATATTATTTTACTCTTTCATATTTTGAAAAAAATTAGATGGTAAACTCTATTATTTAATTTTTTTTTTTTCGTATTTTTTAAAGCTTTTTAATTCGATTTTATGAGTCATTAAGAAAAATAGTGTAATTTGATGATTAGATTATTAAATTAGTTTCCAAAATAGTCTCCACAAATTGTTTTGAAAGGTTATACGAACACAATAGTTCCAATAGTTCCATTTTTTCTAAAGGTGAAAAAATTATCTTGGATGTAATTAATACGGAATTCCGAGCATTATTAGCTGAGCTTCCGACTTTTTTTTTCAATGTGGGATAAAAAATAGAGCCAGAGCACTCAGACAGGGTTATATCCATTGTGCTGTGACCCAGTTCCCTGGTTTTTAATGATACTTCTTAGATTCATTATTGAATCTAAGAAGACTATTGTGTGATAGAGAGTGAAGCTGATCCTCTCTCATCACGTCTGTGCCAAAGATCTGCCTTCTAATTCTAGAAAATGCTGGACAGTCACAGAGATAGTGCTCTGTGGTGCCAGTTTCTTCGTAGCAGGCAGAACATAAGGCGCTTTCGGCCAGGCCGATTGCGTTCATGTGTTTTTCACATGCGTTGTGTCCCGTTAGAAGTCCCGTCAGTTTTCTGCACTCCTTTCTACTTAAGGAAAGTAGAAACGAGGCCGATCTTTTGGTTATCGTCGGTGTCATGAGCTTGGAGAATCTGTATTTCGTCTCATTCAGCCATCTGCGGAGGCGACCCAAGAGCTGATGACGAATTTTCCCGTAGATGCAGGTAGTCCAAGCACAGGATCTGGTCCAAATGGATTATCCTCAGATCCAGCACGTGCTAGTTCGTCAGATGTTTCATTGCCCGAAACTCAAATTAGTTTCAGTGTATTGTATTTACCAACACAATTGAGACGTGATCTGCATTGACGTACAATTTTGGATGTGATGACCTGGTTGTTCAAAGCTATAAGAGCAGCCTGACTATCGCTGCAAACTGATATAGCCCTGTTCTGCCATCTATTATCCGCAATGTAGTCCATAGCCATAAGTATAGCATAGACTTCGGCTTGAAATACCGAGGCATTGTCGCCTAAGCGAAGTGAAGTCTGCGGTCATCCGGTTCCACAAACTCTCCAGCACCAGATCCCTGATCGGTTCTGGAGCCGTCTGTGAAAATGCGGTGTGACCCTCTACCTGGCTCACAGTCAGGCGTTAGCCAGTCTTGAATGTCAGGTTGGCAGACCTCAAAATTTCGTAATGGTAATATTTCTGTTATCATTGCATCAGAGGGCATCTCCAGTAGACAGGTGTCTAATGGAGTGTCAAGTGCAATGTCAGAGATATTCCAGGGAACATTAAACCAGAAACCACCTCGTTTTAGTCTCCAGCAGCCTTTCATGGTTTCGCCTCTGATGAAGATGTCAAGTGGTGGTAGGTTTAAGATTGCATTCAGTGCTGGACCAGGTGTAGTGGGAAAGGCACCCGTAACACCCAGACACACGGTTCTCTGAATCTTGGCAAGACTAGTTGTCACGCATTTTCGCGACAGCTTGTTCCACCAGACTACCGATGCATATGATATCATCGGTCTTATCATTGCCGTGTAAATCCATAAGGTTTTGCTCGGCGATAGTCCCCATGTCTTCCCAAAAATTCCTCTGCATTGCCAGAAGGCATTCAATGCTCGCGAAATTTTATTTTCAACATGTTTTGTCCAAAGTAGTTTACTATCTAGAGTTAAGCCCAGATATTTTACTTCGTTAGACAGAGGAATAGTGACACCCTTAAGTACTGGTAGAGATAATCCTGTCATTATTCTTTTCCTAGTGAAGAGAACAATCCCTGTTTTGTGAGGGTTGACGGAAAGTCCGTTTGCAGTACACCAGCTGTCAATTCGGTTCAACGAGTTTTTTGTTTTAACACAGACCTCATTGAGGGAAAAGCCTGTGGCAAGAATGGCAACATCATCTGCATACGCCTGGGAATAGACACCTGGTCCATCGAGATCGTTGACTAGAGAGTCAACCAGCATACACCAGAGCAGGGGGGAGAGAACGCCTCCTTGAAGACAACCTCTATTCACCCCTGCCATAATATCCTGACCGCACTCCGCCTCAGAAGTGATGGTCCTAAAGATTAGCATTGACCTTAGCCATTTGACCAATGTTTCATCTATTCCATGCCTTCTAGCTGCGTCACACATTCCATCAAAAGTCGCATTATCAAAAGCACCCTCGATGTCAACAAATATGCCCATCACGTACATCTTCCTTTGAAAAGCATCGATCCGGCCAACCAGATGTTGCAATGCTGTTTCACAGGATTTTTCACGTTGGTAGGCATGTTGTCTTGATGATAGTGGGTACCTTGACAGCGATGTTTTTCTGATGTGCAGCTTAACTAGTCTTTCTAGACACTTTAGTATGAAGGACATCATACTAATGGGTCTGAAGCTCTTGGCTATGGAATAGTCTACTCTTCCAACTTTAGGAATGAAGGCTACTTTAACTAAACGCCAGGATGTCGGAATGTATGCCCATGCGAGACTTGCTCTAAAGATCTTCTTTAGGCTTGGTAGCAATTGGGTTATACCTTCCTGTAGCATGACTGGGTAGATGCCATCCGGTCCAGGTGACTTGAAGCCATCAAAAGAGGCCACTGCGTATTGGATAGCTTCATCGTATACAACCAATCTGGCAACCTGCCAGTCATGTTTTGTCACATTAGAGTTGTTATTGCAGTCCCCAGTGCTGGGATTACAAAGTGGCCCTATGTGGATTTGATTTCCCGGAAAGTGAGTCTCAACTAGGACACTGAGTGCCTCTGTCTTAGACTCAGTATACGAGCCACCAGGTCTCCGCAGTGAGTCCAGTCGAGCAGTTCGGTCTCTTTTAAGAAACTTGACCAATCTGCTAGTCTCACTGCAGGATTCGATGCTACTGCAGAAGTCTTTATAGGAAACACTTTTCGATTTACGAATTCGTTTCTTATACGCTTTCTGCTTAGCTCGATAAAGAAACCAGTCAGAGTGTAAGTTGCTCCTTAGGGCCCTATTTACAAGCTTTCTGGAATCCTTGCGCAAGGTTTCAAGACAAGCGTTCCGCCAAGGAACGGGAGGTCTAGATAACGTTTTTCGTTCCGGACATGTTCGTACAAAACTAGAATTTATGACATCGTTCATAACTTGAACGGACGTCTCAATACTTTCTTTGGTACGAATTCTGTCAGGAATATTGAGGGAATTCTCAAGTTCATGTCTAAAGCGTGCGCAGTTCGTTTTTCTAGGGTTTCTTACCGTCATGGAGGGCAACACCTCTCGTTCAGTATGAAACTCGATATACCTGTGGTCCGATAAAGAATCTTCTTTAAGAACCTTCCAGTTAAAGATTGACTCTCTCAGTCTACAGTTAGACAAAGTAAGGTCAATCACTTCCTGTCTTCTAGCAGTCACAAAAGTGGGTTTATTACCAGTGTTGTGAATGTTCAGATTGGAGGTCATGATGAAGTCAAGGAGTCTGGTACCTCGCGCGTTGCATTTACTGCTGCCCCACACAGTGTGTTCAGCATTAGCGTCACAGCAAAGAATAAGGCCGGTCTCCTTAAGATCACAGTACTCTATGAGCTCAACAATTGCCTTTGGCGGAGGAGGCAGTAGTGAGTCATAGGGGAAGTAGCCTGAGGAAACAATCAGATGTTTCCATCCACTATCGCTTTCATAGCTCACTTTGGCTGCCACCAGGTCTTGCCCACAGAATTGGGTTAATTTGGTGACAGCAAACTGTTTCGATACTATAAGACAGCTTCTAGGCCTTGCGGCTTGCTCATCGTATAGTATGGTTTCACCACGTAGTTCACTAAGACCACAGATGCGTTTGTTATACACCCATGGTTCTTGAATAGCTGTGATGTGAGGAAATGTATGCAACATGGAGAGCCGCTTACCTAGTAAAGCGGTAGCAGCTTTAGAATGTTGCAGATTTATCTGAGTAAATATCATGACAGGATAATTAACTCGTTTCTCATCATATGCCTATTCATTTGGAATTGATTCGGAATTTGATCCGTCCAAAGAATAAGTTTAGATGGTTGTCGTACTTAGATAGCATGACATCTAACGACTTCTGGTCTAAGCCAACAACCAGGGTTGAGCCCTCCTTGTCCTCCGGACCTCGCTCTGGTTTATGGCTATAGATTTTCCATCCGTTCGTTTCGATGCCCTGGTTCTGAGCACGTAGTCAGGCAAACACTTCCGCTGTTTTCCTGATAGGACCAGGTATCCAGCATATTGCTCGCCTGCGTTTGGGTTCGTCTCCGCTGAAAACAGCGAAGCGCGATTTGCCCAAAGGGGGGGATTTTAGCAACGGCTGTGGCAATCCAATCGAAATTGGCTTGAGAAGAGCATAGCACCTTCATGATGCCATCACTCGTCTCATAGCCTTTTGCGTTTGCACTGACACCGCCGGTGCTGACTAGCCGCCAAAGATGATCGGTGCATCATTCATCTTTTGCTCCTTCCCCAATTTGCCAATAATCGCAACCGGAAGAGCTTTGCGAGCAGCATCACGATATGATACTGCTAGCCTACCTCTGCCAGTGGATGTTGAAGGCAGTTCATCCGCAGCCGATCCGGAACATGAAGCACCAGTGCTCTTGCTTGTGGAAGCAATATCACTGGAAACTGTCGAGTTCTGGGAGTTACGGGGTTCCGCAGTAGCAGTGAAGGTTTTAAACTTCTTGCCATTGCGCTTCTCAGGTGCATTGGCAGCCACAACAGCAGCAGCGGATGGTCCGGCTTCAGTCGGAGTAACCTCCACCTCTACTCTAGATTCCTAGCTGTCTCATAAATTTGGGAGATGGAGGGGTACGATGAACCCCCTGCTAATGGAGCAGAGAGGTTCCTCGTACCAGGGTTGGTTGCGTGGACTGAGGCCTCCAGAATCCTTGCATCAGCCGCCGAAGCGGGTGGATTGCCAAGTTTGTGGGTACCACCTGGAGTAGTTAAATATTTATGTTGACCCATCGCGGTGGTATAGGGGTTTCTTTAGAGTCTGCCACCCCACCAATAAAAAAGACTATGGTAGTATTTAGTTCATTACTCATCACAAGCCTGTCTGACAAGGGTGACCCTACCAGAAATTAAAAAAAAAAAAGTTTCCGTCAGCTTAGCCGTATTGAGTCATTGTAACTTAAGCCCCCACACCACGTCAAGGTAACCACCACGTGGGGGTGGTTACCTTGATGTTGAAAATTTATATATGAGCGAGTTTTGGTTCAAAATGTCTTTAATTAAAAATGAATTAAATCAACCATTATTTTCAAATGTATTTAGAATTCTTAAAGGAATTTTATATATACCGCACTCTTCAGCAAACGTTGAAATAGTTTTTTCAATTCAAAATTTAATAAAAACCAAATGTAGAAACAAGATACAAAATGTAGAAACAAGTTTATTTTATTATTATTTTTTTAAAAAACTACCGCATTTGTTTAAATAATTATTTAATGAAAAGATAAAACAAACTTAATGTATAATATTTTTTATTTTATTTCTTAAGTATATAAGTTAATCAATACTAAAATATACCTGAAGTGTTATGTTTCTTTTTTAATAAATATTGTTTGGAAAATACCATAAACTGTGTATTTTCAGTTAAAAAAATTCAATACATTTTATTCCAATTTTGTACTATTTTTTCATTGATTCAGTACTATTTTTTAACCACTGTTTTGTGATGCTTTGAGAAAAATGAGACAACACGTTCGTTGATATTCAGTTGAAAATTTATCGCGGACCGGTTCGGGTGCGTAAGCCGCAAACGTTGATTTAATAAATAAATAATTAAATAAATAAAGTTAAATGTGTTGTATCAATAGAAATATTTCTAAATGTGTTGAGTGGTCTGAAGGAAGAGTATCTGGATAATCGTGATTCTGAAGAGACATATTTTTGCCAACTGATTTTGGAGCAGGGATTTGCTCATAAAATCGGCGAATTTAAAGGTATAAGGTGCATTGAAATTGTTTTTTTTTTATTTCATTTTTTGCCATTCCAGCGCAAGGAATAACGCTAAACAACTTACAATTTTTAACGTAGGTTGACCGTGCCGATCTGTTTAAAGCAGACACTATTGGTACGAGAGCAGAATTCCGCTACCAGCTGGAGGAAAGCAAACGTATGTATTGTGAAGCCTCAGTGTGCCATATATTATTTAAAGAATATAAAATGTATAAAGTTATATGTATATGTGTTTATAAAATAAAAATAATAAATACTTAATATTTTTTTTAAAAACCAAAGTTTTTTGTTTTAGTAAAGTAACCTTTAATATGGTACATGAACAATTTTTAATGGTAAAAAAACTATTTTGAATGGTAAATAAACTATTTTTCATGGCAAAAAAAAACTATTTTCAATGGTAAAAAAACTATTTTTCATGGTAAAAAAACTATTTTTCATGGTAAACAAACTATTTTTCATGGTATAAAAACTATTTTTAGTGGTAAATAAACTATTTTTCATGGTAAACGAACTATAATTATAACAATTTCTAGTTGGTTCGATTTACCACGTTTTTCGGTCACTGCAATTTTAACCGTCTTTTTCGGTTAGATTTACCTATCTTTTTCTTCGTGTGTAGAATCCATCCTTCACATTATGCACAACGCTCCACACCCTAATTTTTATGTTAAAAAACAGTATAAATCAAAAATAATCGATATTCTTGAACAAAACCAAGGTGTATTTAACAAGGTGAGGAAAGTATAAAAACTGCTCTCTTTGTTTATTTTTAATATTTATATTTTTGTTTGTCATTTGTTTTTTGTGTCTCCTCGTTTACGATACATTAATATTGAAATAAAATGAAATTGTGAAAGCTATTTCGGAACGGACATAGGACAAATAAATTCCGTGATCCCATCTTCTATCTGTCGACAGTCGTGGAAATAATACATTTTTTCACGTTCCCAGCGATCCCCATAAGCGAAAGCTATGGAGCGATTCATGTAGAAAATTTGTTCGCGGATTTACCAACAACACTTTAAAAAAAAAATGGTTATATTGTATGAATGAAAACTTATGCGTTTATATACGCCCGCTATCCTAAAGTTCGCAACTATGTTCGGGTGTCTAAAATATATTAATGATAAATCTACCGTTGAATCTTGATCTTTCTACATGGTTGCTGAGAAGTACAATGATTCAGAACTTCTATTTATGCCCCTTTTTATGTCTTCAACTACCACGACAACATGTACATCAACAGCTTCTGATTATCAAGTAGCTGCTTAGACATGTGATGCCGTGGCACCTTCCATAAAACCAACAAATAAAATGCATTTACTTATTTCGGTCATAGTAATAGTTACAATAGACAAAAAGGATCATTTATCATTTAATCACCACGTAAAATGGAGGCGGGAGATTTCGCAAAGGGTCGTGGTATTTTTCAAACAGCACCTAACTTTTAAAAGATATAACTGCTGACAAAGGTTTGAGTGCGCACTATCCACGCGAATTTTCAAATTTATTGAAACCCGGGGATAAACCGATCGTTGTTTGGTGCGCTAAAATGCTGTCCTCATTGTCGCGCGTGTCTTTACTATATTAATGTTAAATCTACCACACTATTAAAGCTGCATCTCAACTGCATCTCGTTATTATTGAACAAAAAAAAGTTTTCTTCAAAAATAATTTTTATTTATGATTTTTTGTATATTACTCGTAACTGTTACAGTCTCTGTTAAAAGTCGCTGTGCAGTTCTGCGTAAGCCATTACTAAAAATTATATGCAGCGAATAGATAAAAATGTACCACTTGAAGATGTGAACATTTTTAAGAGATGATATTGGCATAGCCTTTAATTTTAATTCACCAACAACTTGTGTAGGGCTGTTTTAAAAACTTATGCACTATTCTTTTAAATACGACGTGCAATAATGATTTTTATATTTGTTCATCCAATCTATTGGTAATTTTTCGTATAAAAGGGAAAGCATCATTATAAAAACATAAAAACGTATATATTGGAATCTGAAATACTAAATCTCGGCCGATATATCCTAGCAATGCAAAAAAAATTCCAAACCGGTTACAACAGGGATCAATATTACGTTTAAGGATGTATTCGAACCGAAAATTTCACACGGTACTTTAATAAAAGAAACAAAAACTTTTGTAGAAAAAATACAATGACATATTTGGAATAAACTCCAAACAAAAACTTGATGAAATTGTAGAGCCGTAGCAAAAGAAAACTGGAAAATTGAAGCATGGAATGTTTGACATTGATTTCCAAAGTATCCAAAAAGCTCAAAAACATTTTAAAATATTAAAAAAAGAATAAAATGGAGTTTTTTACACATCTTACATAAAAATGGATTAAAATATCACAAAGTTTATTTGCCAAAATTTAGACAATTTAAATCAGCGAAGGCAAATGCACACAGTAACAAAATGCCTAAGTGTTTGTGCGTTTGAAATGCTTTACACTTAAAACAATGTTGATCGAAAGCTTATGAAAAGGCTTTTTAATCTTTTATGTGGCAACATTAAAATAATTACTTTGTGTGCATTTGTTGTGTTTTGTTTGTTATACTACTTATATGCATTGGTCCAATTGAAAATTTTTAATTTTCTTTAACTGGCATTCATCTTTTCTAAAAAAATTTGTTTTAAAATTGAAAGCAATTCTTTCCATTCTTTTGTATTGTGAATGGAGCGAATTATAATGCTTTTCAACATAAAATTTTGTACATACAGCTACTGTACGACCACAAACTAAGCATTCTGCTTAAAAAAAATAGTGGTAGATTTCAAAAAATAATTGTAGCTTTTCATATTTTTGCTAGTTCTTAAAATATAGATTTCTTAATATATTCTTAATATATATTTTATTAATTGTTGAATAAAAAATGGCCGATATTATTATTTTAAAACATATTATCAAACTTAAACAAATTATATATTTTTCATTACCAACACAATAAATACCCAGATTCCAGTGAATGCGATATATCAAAATAAAATATATTTGTATTGCAAATAAAAAAATTATAACTTATTTTATATCAAAGGCTTACCTTATAAGCACATTCATTCAAAATATAGCATTTTTTTAAACGATCTTTTCTGCTCAAAACGTAGACGTGTTGAGACTTTTTTAAATGAAACTCAGGATCATGAAATCAGACTGTAAAACGGACATATTGGCGCTTCAATGTTTGCCTAGAATTTAAAAATGATTTGAGTTTGATAGTTTTTAAGAACAACATTAGAAATTTACATAATTTAAAAAAAAAATTGTAGATTTTTGCCGTAGTAGAAATGGTAGAAATCTAAAAGTTCCGAAAAAACTGGTATTTCTACCACAATTGTAGTAGAGTGACAACACTGATTCGTATGCAACACAAAAAATCTCAAATCTCGAGGACTATATTAAATTGCTTAAACTTAGCCGAAGCTTTTTACAAAAAGAACAGGGAATGTTTTACAGTTATTTACTACCAACGTTGGCAACGATTAAAACAAAATACATAAAATAAAAATAACCTTAAAACATTTTCGTTGGATATAGTAAATTCAATTGAAGAACGATCTAAAGAATATTTCGAATTATATAAAAATGTTAATGATGCTATTGTGGCTGCAGTACTTTGCCCGTCTGCAAAACTAAAATGGATTACGGCACTGAACTCGTCATTTACTGATGACAAAATTAATTGTAAAGGTATTCGATAAGAAAAAATGAAAGGAATCTGATGTATATGAAGTAATAGAAAATATTGAAGAACATAACGATTTTTGAGTTCAATATTCCAGGTAAAATAAAATTATTGCAAATTAGTATCATCGACGATATTTACACTTGAAAAAGATACTAATCTTTATAATTTTTGGATTATGGTAAATTGAAGTTAATTATATTTATTTGAGATAATTAAATACTGGAAGCACTTCTAGTGATAATGCTAGTATCTCCAACGTTGAATTATACTTACTCCTACTTTAGTACTTTAATTATTTCCCAATAAATAATTTTATATTTGTATTCTTTTAATTTAAACTTAGACATTATTTCAACACTTTTCAGCTCAATATTTTTGGCTTCTTACACCTCTAAACTCTATTTCACAACTCACTTAAAATTTAACTTAACTATTGTAAGAAGGCATGTTTCAAATCTACATGTTCCGGCAGAGAGCCGTGCGCAAATTCCACTCACTATTTGCTTCCGTAAGGGAAAAAGCCCTTAGCCAATCATGCTGCTGCTGGTTTGACCCAGCTTCGCTCATACTGTTGCTAGTTCATTGGCTTGCTTGACTATGATACACACTATGTTGACTTACAACATACCTCCACCCTTATTTTAAGAAAAAATTATTATTAAAATGAATAATAGTTTTTTCTTTTACATAATTGATAATGCCTAAAAATTATAATCTTATCAGTTTACTTAACAAGTCTTATCAATATATCTGAATATTATCTTAAAAAAAAATATATATATGGTAAAAATACTATTATTTATCATATTCTATTTTAAAATGACCCCACCACCGAACATTGTTTATAATGCACAGAACATTGCAGTTGTCAAAACAGTAGCTTCTTAGGTTACCGCTTTGTAATTGCTTTGTTTTGTGTTATTCTGTTGTTATTCTTATTTATATGTGAGAGCAATTATGCTTTATTTTGTGCAATGAAGTGTTTACTTGAACTTAGGCATATTCGACGATATTTTAACTAAAATATGTAATTTTTTTTTCCACACCTTTTTATTTTTATATATACTTATATTTTTTTGTTGTTTCTTTTGTTTTTCAATCAAATTTTATTAATTCTAATTTATAATATATATTGAATTTTCTTCTTGAATCCCTCATACTCATACCCCTGAATCATTCCATAAGCTGGCCCCAATGTCGTTATGGTTGGCTTTCGACTCTGCTCTTCGTCCTCATGTTTCTGTTTAACAACTTCAGCTCGTTGACTTGTGGTTGGTCGAAATGAAATACGCTCCGCTAACTCGTTCTCGTCAATTTTTACGCTACTGATGGCATTTACTGTTGCTACTGTCTCCCTATTCTTCAGTGACTTTGTTAATTTTAGCTTTCTCGATGATTCTACTCGAAAGCACCAAAAATACGCTAATACTATGAAGATTAATACCAACACTACCACGCCGTACGATGCTCCCATAGTCTTCATCTCGTGCTGATGTTTTAGCCATTCTAGCCGCTCCTGCTTCTGACTCATTTCCGCTTTCAGATCTTCAAAACTGCGCTGGCCATCTCTTAGTGCTGACCGTAATTTGCTGTGGTCTGACGTCTGTATTGGCAAAAGTGTGACTGACGCATTTTCTGTGCGTAACGCTCCCCAATCCCCCTTTATATTTTCGATATACAAGGTGTGCTCCTCTTTTTTATAGGTTACATTCCTGAACATTCTTGGTGCAGATTCATAAGGCAATATTAATTCTCTGTTGTGCAATTCGCAGGCCTCATTCACTGACATCCACCCCATCCCTGCTAGCGTCAGTGTAGCCGTGTTTGTTCCGCAAATCGCTTCGAAAACCGCTGGCGTGTCAAACTTGAACAACCAGGAGTTTGAAGCCCATAGTTTCACTACCAACCCTGAACTCTTCCTAATAGCTACATGTTCCTAATAGCTACATGTTCACAGGTATTCACTCTATCTGTCCTTTGTTGCATTAACGTGACCTCACAAAGTACATTGCTGCTCGTCATAATCGTTCCCGGACGTCTACATAGCGTTATCTCCTTGTCCATCTCTTGGTTCACCGTAACACATCTTAAATGATCCTCGAGCGTTAATCCTATGAATCTACTCCGATCTTCCGCCTCCCATTCCTCATTGATGTTAATGGGGATCGGATAAATCCTGTACAACGCAAATAACACATCATCAGGCAGAGGTGTCTTAATTATGAACATCAGACTATCCCCGTCCGGAAGAACTCGTATGCATATCAAAAGTCTGTTGAATAAACCAATTCGCTTTGCCCCTTAATTTGAGACGGGCCAACATTGCGTCTAGTTCCTTTCGGTCTATTATCGTAGGATGCAGATCCCCCTTGTAGAGATCGTCAATTATTGCCATTTCTATTGATTGTTGTCCCTGAATCTCCATTAAATTAGCATTTATGGTTGACTGTATTTCCAACAAATGTAACATAAACTGTACTTTGTTGAGCTTGTTATCTTGTTATCAATGTCATCTGTAGTTCTTCCACCTCCCTTAGAGAATCCAGCAATGGTGCTGACAGTTTTCCAAAATTAGATGTCATCACCGTCACCTGTTTCCTCATGACGTCATAGGTTTCGTTCTCTCGGTTCTTAATGTCCTCCAGATTTTTGTATATCTTTTCTCGATCACTGTTGTCCATTACGCCGAAAGCCCAGTTAAAGCCCTCACCTACGAAATTTAGCGACCTCTTTTGGCGATTCTTTTGAATTGTTCTTTTAATAACACCCTTTTTTGTTCTTTTAAGACATTCTCACAAATTTTGATGATATTGACTTCAGTAACGACAGCACCGAGTATGTTCGAGGTAGGATGAGCGACCGCCAGGTTATGATCATCTGGAATAGCAATCAACTAAAATATTTCGAGGCATATTTGACAACGCTCAGGGCGAATTGGTGGGATGAAGGCGTTGATACACGCCTGCATCGCCCCATCGAATATTACAAGGATGATCCAACATTTGAGATATTTCTTTAAATTTGCCGCGAGATCGTGCGTTTAGAGAAGGAAGCCGGCGCGCTGATCGGGACGCTGTTCGTACCGCGGGTGGTCATGTACTTGGGTGCCTTCACCCCCTAAAATATTTGCAATTTATTTGAAAATGATGTAAACATAATGTGAAAAATTATATTAAAACCAAGATTAAAAGAAATAAAATACCCACATAAAAAAAAAAAAATAATTTACATCTATCCGTTGTTATTATGTGGAAAACAAACTGGTTATTTTCATCGTCGATTTCTACTTTTTCTTTTGTTTTAACACCAATCGCTTGGTATAAAAATTTATATAATTTTCATGGTCGATTTTTGTTCTTATTTTTTATTTGTATTTCTTGCTTGTTAAAAAAAATAAAAACAGAAAAATTGAAAATTCTGCATTTAGTAACGCGTTTTATTTTACTTAATTATGCAAATATATATATATGTATATTATATTTTTTTTGTCGTTTTTGGTCGACCGCGATTTATTTGCTTTTACCGTTTGTAGAGTTTATATATAATTGTATTTAACTATTCAATCTGCCTATGCCATTGTTTCTTTAGATCATTTTTTTTTTCTTCTTATTAAAAGCTTTTATCCTATTATATTCCTAATAATATCATTCTATTTATGTAATTTTACATTTCACTTTAGTTTATTTATCCCTATATTATATTTCATTGATTTCACGATTTCATAACATTTTGTTACTCCTTTTTTTAAATCCCATATAATTCTATTTTGTTTCATTATCTTTAATTATTTTTTTTCGTTTTATTTATTAATCATATTTTACCCCCTATTCCGCAACAACTTTGGTAAGCAATTATTCTTTAATATATATATATTTTTTTTTTTTTTAAACCAATTCTTGCTACTTTGCACCTTCTCTTTACTCCACGCCGTCTCGCGCCATCTAGCCATTTATTATAATTTTTCATATTTTATTTAATGCATTAACGTATCTCATTTCATTTGTAGTGCATTAACAGCGAGCAGTGGTTCCTATCGTATGGGTCAATGCCTTTGACTGGCCTATATTAATTGTAGTGACAATTCAACTTTTATTTTAGGTAATTAGTTTTATTTTATTATTATTATTTTATTTTTTTTATCATTAACTGCTATTAACTTGTGATATTTTCATACTCATCTAATATAATTTGTTAAATTACCTTATACCCTTATCTATTTTCTTTATTCAAACTTTGTTAATGTATAATGTAAGTCACCTTTTGAAATTAATACATAACTATTTCCTTATGCACTAATTTATTTCATTAATACTAAATCCCTATATATTTATTTTATTTAATCCCTAAAACTCTTATTTACGCGTACATTGCTTTTTTTTTTTTTGCTCTTCACTGTTTGTTATTTATTTTGTTATATTTGCTTCAAAATTATATGCTTTTAATAAATTGTTATGGAATGTTTTCCCTTTTCCTTTGATAGAAATCATCGTCGTTACAGGACTTACTATCGAAAGTACTTCGTACGCTCCTACCCAAATGGGTGAAAATTTATTCTTTCTGTTCTGATCTTTTAACAATATTTTATCACCTACGCTAAATATTTTTTTGTGTAATGTGCTATCATGGAATTGTTTAGATTTTTCTTTTGCTTTTTCTTGATTCTCTCTCACGATTTCGTGTGTGCGTTGAATTTGATATTTTAATAACTTGTTGTAATCGTCGGTATTATATACTGGTGAACATTTTCGCTTAAGATTTGTTGGCATCTCAAATTCGTACCCGTATAAAGTCCGGAAAGGTGTTTGCCCCGTGGACATATGTACTGTGTTATTATGCACATGCATTGCTGAATTTAACCATTGGTCCCAGTTCGACCCATCTTCTTCTTCAATTTACAAGTATCTGAAAACAGTTTTGAGACAAAATTGGAACCATTGTCCGTTACTAATACTTTCGATATATTATGACGTGTAATGATTTCGTCGTAAAATGCTTTTGCTACTGTATTTGCCTCAGCATCAGGTATGGCAACGCAGCACATGTATTTTGAAAAATCATCTTGAAAAGTTAATATATATTTATTTCCAGATATAGTTTCCGGTAAAATACCTACAAGATCCATGTATACTTTATCGAATGGTCGTACAGGCGTATCAGTTAAAACCATTGGCATTTTAGTTTTGACAATTCTTAACGTATTCTTTTATTTGTTTCTGCATACCTTTCCACTTATATTGTTTTCTGATTCTAAAATATGTTTTCACTGGGCCCTGGTGACCCCCTAATGCTGAGTCATGAAAGTCTTTTATAACAGTTTTAATTTCCTCTGGGTCAGTTAATAGTAGACTTGAGTTTAATTCGTTCTTGGTGTCTGTTGTTATTTCATCCAGTACTGGCGTGCTCACTTGTTGTTTGGTTTTTGAAATTTGATTATCTAATTTATTCTGTGTAGTCTTAGACCGTGTTTGGACGGTAATATCTGGTTCTGGATGTGGAATTCTACTTAAAGCATCTGCGTTAAAATTCTGTTTACCTGCTTCGTTACTTGCATCCGTTGTAAGTAAAAAAAGGTTTTGTAAAATCTGGATATGCGAGAATGGGTGGTGAAATAATTGATTCTTTTAGTTTAATCAATGAATTTTGACAATCGTCGGTCCAAGTGAATTTAACATCCTTTCTTAGTAACTTATTAATTGGTAATGATAATTTTGCCATATTCTTTATAAATTTTCTGTAATAATTAATTAATCCCAAAAACGCTTGTACTTTTTTTTATTTCTTTTTACCGGAATATTTTTCACGCATTCAACCTTTGAGGGGTCTGGCAGAGCACCTAGTTCCGAACATTTATGTCCTAAATAGACAACTTCGCGGCGCAAAAACTGACATTTTTCTGTATTTAATTTTAGATTGTGTTCCCTTAATTTCTGCAATATTCTACTCAACCTAAGCTCATGTTCAGCTAAATTCTTTCCGTACATATATCATCAAGATAAACAAAGTTGATTGCTTTGTAAACCTGTTAATATGTGGTTCATTATTCTTTGGAAGGTAGCCTTTGGAAGGTACCTTGCACCTGTTAAGTCAAATGGCATTCTGTTAAATTCGAAATAACCCAGTCCTGTACTAAAAGCCGTTTTTATACCCTACACTAAGAGAGAAAGGGTATATTCAGTTTGGTACGCCGTTTGTAACACCCAGAAGGAAGCATCTCCGGTATGGAAAAGTATATATATTCTTGATCAACATGACCTCCTGAGTCGATTTAGCGATGTCCGTCTGTCTGTCTGTTGAAATCCCTACTACTTTTAAAATTGAAGAGCTAGATAAATGAAACTTATAACTTAGATTACTTATATATCTACGCTGTATGTGCGAAAAAATTGGCGAGATCGGTTCATTGTGACCTATGATCCGACCATTTATGTTCAAATACCTCAAATAAAATGTACATATAAAGATCAATTTTTGTGTGTACGTGCTTAGGTAAACTTTTTTGGTCAAATATATATTGACATCATGCTCAAATACATGATAATAATGTTTTCCGGCGAAAAGACTTGTGGTTCACAAAAAAAAAAAATCGAAATTCGGTACACCTACCCATTTGTAAATATGGGTATCAAATGAATGGAAATTCTTCAGCGATTGAATGTTTGTAGTTATTTTCAGGATTCGTATACCCTGGTGACCTATATATCATTTTGAATGGTAACCACACATATGTGTAGGGTATTTATAGTCGGCTTAGACCGACTATAATTTTGATAATCCTAACTATCCTAATTACACCTACTTTAAAATTTCCCATGTGATCTAACCTTCCCAACTGGTTTCTTTATCTCTTTCTTCTACTAAAACCTGATGATAACCGCTTGCTAAGTCTAAAGTTGAAAAATATATACTATGTCCTAACTGATCTAATATCTCGTCTATCCGGGGAATCGGAAATACTTGTTTAACTGTTACATCATTTAGTTTACGAAAATCTATTACTAATCTCCATTTCTTGCTACCTTCCTTTTCGCTCTTTTTTGGTACCAGCAATAATGGTGAATTCCAAGGTGAGATACTCGGCGATATAATGCCTTCATCTAACATTTTTCCTACCTGTCTATTAATTTCTTCCCTATGTGTATGGGGTAGCTTATATTGTTTCTGATTAATTGGCGGTTGGTTCCACTGTGTAATTATTTCATGTTTAAGCGCTGACGTGTATGTTAATTCATCACCATCTAAATGAAAAACATCATGATAAGAAATACATAGATTTTGTAAAGATGTAATTTCGTCTTTATTTAAAGTCTCATCAATTTTCATTTTCTCTAATAATTTGTTAATTCTGTTTGTAATGTTAACTGAATGTATGCTGTTGTAGAATTATTTGTATCCGATTCTTTATACTGATTAAAATTTGAAAATTTGTGTTTAAAAGTACTGACTATTATAATTTCCTTCTCTGTAGCATTTAAAACTGAGACATAAACTCTATTTTTTGCTGACATTCGATATGCCCTCGCCGAAATATACTCCTGGACAAATTTCTTGTTTATGTATTAATACGATCGGAATTTTTGTTTTTAAACGTAATGATACTATCTCTGCAGTTCTAGGTTCTATTTTTAATTCCTGTTTTTAAAAAATATTTTCCATATCTGTCCGTGTCCTCATAAGTAATTGTATAGTATTGTTTTTATCTTTATCATGAAATATTAAACTCTTATCTATAGCATTTATTATGGACCTATTCCATATATTATCCCGTCCTATTATACCATCAGCGTGTATTCCTTGCTTAATTGCCACTACATGCATCTTTAAACAGAACCACTCTATACTACTGTGCTGAATGTTTATTGTCCCTAATGTCCTTACGCATCCCCCAAAGGCGCCACTAAAGTCCTTCTGAGTATTTTTATCAAAACCTGGAAATCTTGTCACCGCCCCCTTCTTTACTATACTAGTATCTGCTCCCGAATCTACCAGTAATATGAGTTTTCCATTTTTAGCAGCCTCACAAGGTACTTCGATGAAAAAATCACTTACATTAGATAGTTTGAAACAATCACCCTGCCTACTGAATATTATACGGTTCCCTCTTTTACTAAACCCACACATATTACATTTAATCTTCTTACTATATTCTACCACGAAATTCTCAAAACTTCTTTTGATATTCTTGATAATAAGTCGTTTACTCTACCTTTTACTACTTCCTCTCCAAATGTTCCCTTATATTTTTCATATCCTGCTAGTTTTTTTATTTTATCTACGGTCACTCCCGACGTTTGATGAACAATATTTTCGCTCACGGTTTTTTGGCTGTTATTCGCAACTTTGGTAGAAAATTGATCACAGACTCCCTTTGCGTATGATCCACTATTTCTACCTTTGACCTAACTTTACTAATGTTAACGGGACCCCAGCTTACTGGCCTTGACTGGGCCCCTGGTAGTTTCTCTTATTGTGATTGTTACTACCGTTTGTCCCAAAATTTTGCTTAGCGTTGCAATCCGCTATCATATGGCCAACTTGACCGCACCCATAACATGCTCTATTACTTCTGTAAGGCCTATTAGGCTTATCGTTATTACTGTGGTTATTTCTAAAAGGATTATTATTTCCATTATTTTTATTACCATAATTAGTATTATTATTATTATTATTAGTATTCTTATTATAATTATGACTGTTATTTCCATGATTGGAAAAACCTCCACTACCCGCTTGATATGGCTGATTTGGTTTCTGTTGACTTTGGTATTCGTTGTTCGGAAAGCCTTGGTATTGTTGATTATGACCCTTCCAATCTATTTAAACCGCATCGCCAACTCGATTCATGTCCGTACTTCTCGCATTCTCTGCAAAATGGTGTATTTTTGCGGATATAACAGTCATTCCTTGTGTGTCCTGGTCTAGTGCAAAAAGAACAGACTGGCCCTTTTTTCATGGCACCCCCTGTATACCCATTATTTCTATTTTTTTGATTTTTACCCCTATCTTGTCTTAAAATTCTAATATCATTTTCTGGATTATTTTTACTAAACGAAGTTCCATTCGGTAATTTTTCCAAACTATACAGTTCCTCCGGTAGTTTCGGCCCCCTCTGTATTGTAGCCCTTAACGCTTCATCTAATAAATCATTTAAATTATCCGCCCTGCTACTCAACATTAGTATCTTTACAGTCGGGTCACTCACTCCTACTTTAAATGCTGTGAGCACTGAATTTACTAGCTATGTGTTAAAAACGTCCGTTGGCAGGTTCTTCTTTTTGTACATTGTATCGGCTTGTTGTTTGCGTTTGACTGTAATACTTCTAATCGCTTTTAAATGCCCTCAAACTTTCCCCTCCACCTTGATATGCTTGTCTTATGTTGTATTGTACGGAATCTAATATTTAAATATGTATTTTAAGCTATTCAAATAATGATTCTAAATCATCGATTTTCTTAGTCCTCACTAATTCATATGCATCTCCATCAAGACGCAGTTTAACGCATATCATGAATTCTTCTTGATTTTCTTCACTTATATTAAGGTTCGCTGCCTTACAACCGTCTATAAATCTAAGAAGCTCCGTTTTTAGGTACGGTGAATCTTCGCCCTTGAACACCGGGACCAGATTTCGTACGCATTTCGAAATATCGTCTGTAGGCATTTCAATTATTGTTCTATCTGTTGTTATGTTTTCTAAATTTTCTTCTATTCTTAAAGCTTCTATGGTATAACGAAGTTTCTTGTGCTAATTTTACCTCCGCCTCTAAAAATCTGATCGATGAGTCTAATTCTCATACTTTGTTAGTTGCCTCTTCGACTAATTAAAATTCTAATCTAGGTTGTTGATGCAGTACTCTAGCTACTGAGTCATCAAAGCTCTTAATTTCTCGTTTTCCGACTCTAAACCGCAGGCGTGATCTAACAACTCCTGTTTTTCCGCTAATTTATCGTTTATTTTTTTCGTTAACGCTGCAAACTCGACTTTCCAGTTTTCTATCTTCTTTATTTTATTTTCACTCTTGTGTTCCAAGAAATATATTAGTTCTTCGAACACGACATCTACTCTTTCTACTTCGGAAAAGACCTTTGTACTATTTACTTTATTTTTTATTAATTGTTAATGTTCTTTGTTATTTACTTCGAGGCTGATTTGAGCCCCCAATTTCTCCGTAAACCTGTCCAATTGCCCTAATATATTCCTATAAGCCAACTGTGACTGTTCCAATTCCGCCATATAATGTTCAAAAAAAAATATTATTTAACCCCTAGAACTCTCCTCAGTTCACCTGGTTTCCCAATGTAAAAACAAAAATATTCTTAATTCTATAATTCCAAATTCGTTCATTAAAATGTTAAATTTTAAATGAATTTGACCATGTTAGTTAGAGAAATATTAAAAATATTCTAAAAATTTCCAATGTTATTTTAAATGTTCTAATTATTTTAAATTTTACTTTATTTTTAATTGAATGTTCTTAATATTTTAAATTTTATTTTTATTTGAATGTACAAAAAAAAAAATAATTTTCAATTAAACTGTTTATTTTTGAATGTTCTAACTATTTTAAATTTTACTTAATTTTTTTACTGAATGTAAATTTTATTTTATTTTTATTTAAATTTATCATTAAAATATTATTATGAATGTTCCGAGTATTTCAAATTTTATTTAATTTTTATTTAAATTTATTCAATAAAAATGAATTATGACAAATGAATATTATTTTGAGTGATAAAAAAAAATGTTTCTAAATTCGGTCTATTTCTACTACAACTACTATAATTTTCAGAAATACTGACTTATAATTCCTTTGAAACTTCCTTTTCTCAAACAAAAAAAAAAATGTCTCTTCCTTCCTTCTTTTCTTCTTTCTGGTTCTTGGTAACCGGCTGCGCCAAAATTTTAGTATCTCCAACGTTGAATTATACTTACTCCTACTTTATTACTTTAAGGGCCAGTTTTTCAGTGCTCGTTTAAACGTAGTTTAAACTCCGTTTAATTAATCTTCTCTTTAAATTAAACGTTGTTTAATTTTGTTAGCAGTTTTTCAGTGATAGTTTAAAATGAACACAGACCAAGACAATACTTATGGCACCACAGGCAAATGACAAATTATTCTCTCGATTTTGACTTCTGATAAATGTCATTCAAAATTAAATAAGTAAAAAAATTGTTTCAGAAAAATAAAATTAATATATTTTTAAATTTAAACAAGACATCGAGCAACTAAACTGCACGTGAGACTTTTTTTTACGCGTAGTGTGCAAAAATACAAAAAAATAGTGAAAAGTGTTGTGATAAAAATTCGTGTCAAAAACTTTGAAAGTTTAAACTACGTTTAAACCATCAGCATCGATCGTTTAAACTAAGTTTAAACGATGGTTGAAGTTCACTGAAAAATCGATTTTGATTTTAAACGAAGTTTAAACCACAAACAAAGTTGACTGGCACTGAAAAACTGGCCCTAATTATTTCCCAATAAATAATTTTATATTTGAATTCTTTTAATTTAAACTTAGACTTTATTTTAACACTTTTCAGCTCAATATTTTTGGCTTCTTACACCTCTAAACTCTATTTCACAACTCACTTAAAATTTAACTTAACTATTGTAATAAGGCATGTTTCAAATCTACATGTTCCGGCAGAGTGCCGTGCGCAAATTCCACTCACTATTTGCTTCCGTAAGGAAAAAAGCCCTTAGCCAATCATGCTGCTGCTGGTTTGACCCAGCTTCGCTCATACTGTTGCTAGTTCATTGGCTTGCTTGACTATGACACATATGTCCTACGTTGCACTTTACTGCAACGTAACGATAACTGCATGAAGTAGTCATCGCGTAAGTAGGTCACGATAGGTTTATTATATCAACGTATAGTGACTTACCAAAACACACTATGTTGACTTACAACAATAATGAATATTATGCATATCTTGCTGATCCTTCCACATCACTTGATATGTTAAATAGATATCCTCGTATAAAAAGAGAATTTCTGAGATACAACGCTCCCCTTCCATCATCCGCATCACTAGAAAGACTGTTTTCGTTTGCTGGTATAATTAACAGTCCAAGTCGTGGGGCACTTTTAGACAGTAATTTTGAAAAATTACTACTACTAAAATTCAATTATTTAGACTCATATTTATATTGTTGTTAATGTAATTTATGACATTTAATGAAGTTTTTTTACATATTGTTCCCAACCACGCCGTATTCATATATACGAAACATTTGATGTTATCAGAACGTCATCACACAAACAGCACTGATGAGGATATTTGGCTATATTCAAATCGGTCAGTATGATCATTGCCAGTGTTGTGTTTTCAATTTGTTGTTGTTCTTTTCAAACTATTCAGTTTATTCAATTAATAGCCTTTAATAGCCTTTAGTCTTACTCTCTTTAAAAGAGTACATCGAAAACATGCACATTATATGTTATCGTTTTTATGTTTATATGTTAACATTGAATATTTACTATTAATTAAAAATTAAAACATAATAACATATGGTTCATGTTAGTCTTTGAATCTTTATTATTAAAAAAAAAATTAAAAATTTAAGACTAAACTCAATTGACACTATTTATTGAAAACAAACATTTTATGATATATTAAACACCAAAGAAATAGTTTGGAAAACAGCTCTAAAGAACATATGTCGAGCTCATGACAATTTTTAATGATTTACATCAACATAAATATAATCAATACAATCAACATAAATATATTTTGCATTTCTGCAATAATAAAATCCCAATAGGCATGGTTGCCAAAAAGCGCGGGAATCTATAAAAACATTGTCACTAAAAATTTACTAATAACCAGTGCTCGGGTGGAAACGGAACAGTTTCAGTTTCATTTATATAAAACTTATGTGGCCATGGCATTTTTAAGATTTCAGGGCAGTTTTTATTTGATCAAATTTTTATGCCCTACACCTATGAGGTACAGGGTATATTAAGTTTATGCAGATATTGTAACGACCCTTCGGAGACGTGTCCGTTTTGGAAAAGTATATATATATTCTTGATCAACATCACTACCCGAGTCCGTTTATATATGTCCGTCTGTCTGTCCGAAAACATTTTAACTTAAAAAATACTGGTCAAATTACGATTAAATTTGGTTCCAATAAATTTTAGCCAAAAGTAGGAAATGAAATGAGTATGCAGATGAGCGAAAACGGTCAACGGACACGCCCACCTCCCATACAAGTCACTTTTATATAACCTTTTAGGAACCAGTAACTCGAAAAATATTTAAGAAACTGTTATTTCCTAGGTATGAATTTAGTTTCAATATGTGTTAGCCAAAAAATAATTCTTTGTATGGAAATGAGCCAAATTGGTCTGGCACCAGTGATTATTGATGCTATTTTAAACTTTCAAGCTGCATCCATACCTCCTTTTGTTGGCACAATAATGAGGTGTACATTATATTATACGATATTTTGCAGTAATGGGAGTTCCTTTCAATCATTTGAAATAATTATATTCAAATTATCTTGAGTGTAAAAAAAGATTTCAGCAAAATAAACTCAAAATCATTTGCTTTGACTCGTTTATGTAGCAAAATCATTTGTTTCAGATTCATTTATGTAGCAATCATATTCTTTGTAAAATGATTTTGTGTATTTGGGAGTATTTTGTGATTCAATCTTAAGACTATAAATAACATAATACTTGATTTTGAAATTGAATGCACATCCGTGTGATTCGACTCAAATGAATAACATGATATTTCGTGCAATCCTATGAATGGAAAAAATGATTGCAACTTTTGACGATTCATCTGCAGATGATTCTAACAAGGATTTTTCAAAATGATTTTAACGAAGTGATTGAACAAACTGAAATTGATAAAAGATTTTTAAAATAGAGATTGCAATCTATGTGTTCAAAAAGAATTGTGATTTGATTTTTCCAATCAGTAAATGAATTGATGTCAATGTTTGTGTTTCAAAACTACCAACTCATATGCATAATTTTTTGGGATTGAATCGCAAAAAGATTTAATCATTCACAGCTCTGAATCTGAAACACTAAATGTCGGCAGATATATCCGAGTATATTACAGTTAAGGATGTGTTCGAACCGAAAATTTCACACGGTACTATAATTAAAGGAACAAAAAGGCAATGAAATATTTGGTCTATAGTATGTCTATAAATTAAAAACGTTGTACAATAACGTCCACGGAAAACATCACCACATCTAATATTTATATACATGACAATAAACAAAAGTTCATAACGCACAATACGCCAAGAATGCATTGTTCTGGGCCAGGTCTGGTACCCAAAACTGGCTGAATACTGGTTAAGGCTTGAAATGATAAGAAGGGTGCAAGACTGGCTCTAAGTATTCGGCCAAGACGGCAAAATATACTTGACCAATATAATATAGCAATAATGTGGCAGGACTGGGCCATTGAAAAGTTTTATATATTCGGCATTATCACAATTTTTTAAGTAGCAATAAATCATAAAATGATAAAAATCGTAATATTTTAAATATTTAACACGAATAGTTTATCGAATTAATGTATTAAATCCGACTCGGATAAATTCGAAAATATTTAAAATCAGTCGGAAATTTTCGGAAAATAAAAACATATAAATTGTCATGTATTTTTATATAGTATAAAATGGCCAATATATAAAGTCCGAGTTGGTTATACTTAGAAAATATCACAAATTTTTAAATATAAAATTAAAAAATCCGATTCGGACAAATTCAAAAATAATTGGATGCATTAGGAATTTTTCAAAAAGCAGTTTGTAAATGTTTAATAATCTATATTTATTCTTAGATAGCCATACAATTTTTGTAAAATTTTGTAATTTTGAGGGTCAATTCAAAATACGAGTATACATTTTTCAAAAAAAAAAATCAATACAGTTCAGAAAATTTACTATTAAAACAAATAATGTCCAATGATTTTTTCCAAAAAATTTGACTGCGGCGCTTCTATTATTAATACAAAAATAGGTCACATGGGTAAGTTCGGTCATATGGGACGGACTTTTTTAGTCGTTGGGCCCTACTATGGAATACCCTACACTTTGATGGAGATATTAATATGGGACATTTATTTTAAAGTTCTTAGTTATGTTGAACATTCTTACACTCATAATATTATTTATATATCAGACGTATATCCTAATAATTTAAAAAATTGATATGAAAATAAAAATAAAAAAATAATCAAAAAAATGTTAAAAATAAATATGGGCGAATCATGCCTACTTTAAAACATATGTGGAGAATTAAGGCTAATAATTCATAAGTTTTTTAAATGATGCTTATCAAGAATATATATACGCTTCCATACCGACCATGCTCCTAAGGTGCGTTACAATATCTTCACAAAGTTACCCTGTACCTCACAGGTGTAGGGCAAGAATAATAAAAACAAAGATTGCGCAAAACGTTGTTCAAAACTTGAATCTTCTGCGCATGTACGTAGATGTTTTTTGACAACTGTAATTTTTTCATTGTGTCAGAATGTTGTTGTAAAAAAAAAAACATTTATAATTGTTAGTCTTACTTTTGCCAATACATGACAATTTTTTTCCACGCTCACTTTGATATAATCCAAAATCCGGTTGGATATCGTGTGATTACAATTTTGATTCATGTATACACAGGGAAAAATTATGTTTTGCAATTACATACCTAATTTTTTTTTTTTTTTTAATGTGGGATAAAAAATAGAGCCACAGCACTCAGACAGGGTTATATCTATTGTGCTGTGACCCAGTTCCCTGGTTTTTAATGATACTTCTTAGATTCATTATTGAATCTAAGAAGGCTATTGTGTGATAGAGAGTGAAGCTGATCCTCTCTCATCACGTCTGTGCCAAAGATCTGCCTTCTAATTCTAGAAAATGCTGGACAATCACAGAGATAGTGCTCTGTGGTGCCAGTTTCTTCGTAGCAGGCAGAACATAAGGTGCTTTCGGCCAGGCCGATTGCGTTCATGTGTTTGTCACATGCGTTGTGTCCCGTTACAAGTCCCGTCAGTTTTCTGCACTCCTTTCTACTTAAGGAAAGTAGAAACGAGGCCGATCTTTTGGTTATCGTCGGTGTCATGAGCGGTTCTCTGAATCTTGGCAAGACTAGTTGTCACGCATTTTCGCGACAGCTTGTTCCACCAGACTACCGATGCATATGATATCATCGGTCTTATCATTGCAGTGAGACTAGCAGATTGGAGAACAATACCTGTTTTGTGAGGGAAAGTCCGTTTGCAGTACAGCAGCAGTTAATTCGGTGCAATGAGTTTTGTGTTTTAACACAGACCTCATTGAGGGAAAAGCCTGTGGCAAGAATGGCAACATCATCTGCATAGGCCTGGGAATAGACACCTGGTCCATCGAGATCGTTGACCAGAGACTCAACCAGTATACACCAGAGCAGGGGGGAGCGCCTCCTTGAGGACAACCTCTATTCACCCCTGCCATAATATTCTGACCGCACTCCGCCTCAGAAGTGATGGTCCTAAACATTAGCATTGACCTTAGCCATTTGACCAATGATTTGATCCGTCCAAAGAATAAGTTTAGGTGGCTGTCGTACTTAGATAGCATGACATCTAACGACTTCTAGTCTAAGCCAACAACCTGGGTTGAGCCCTCCTTGTCCTCCGGACCTCGCTCTGGTTTATGGCTATAGATTTTCCATCCGTTCGTTTCGATGCCTTGGTTCTGAGCACGTAGGCAGGCAAACACTTCCGCTGTTTTCCTGATAGGACCAGGTATCCAGCATATTGCTCGCATGCGTTTGGGTTCGTCTCCGCTGAAAACAGCGAAGCGCGATTTTCCCAAGGGGGGGATTTTAGCAACGGCTTTGGCAATCCAATCGAAATTGGCTTGAGACGAGCATAGCACCTTCATGATGCCATCACTCGTCTCATAGCCTTTTGCGTTTGCACTGACACCGCCGGTGCTGACTAGCCGCCAAAGATGATCGGTGCATCATTCATCTTTTGCTCCTTCCCCAATTTGCCAATAATCGCAACAAGAAGAGCTTTTCGAGCAGCATCACGATATGATACTGCTAGCCTACCTCTGCCAGTTGATGTTGAAGGCAGTTCATCCGCAGCCGATCCAGAACATGAAGCACCAGTGCTCTTGCTTGTGGAAGCAGTATCACAGGAAAATGTCGAGTTCTGGGAGTTACAGGGTTTCGCAGTAGCAGTGAAGGTTTTAAACTTCTTGCCATTGCGCTTCTTAGGTGCATTGGCAGCCACCACAGCAGCAGCGGATGGTCCGGCTTCATTCGTAGTAACTTCCACCGATCTATCGCGTTTTGCTGTGGTAGCTGTGGAAGAGAGAGCTCCAGCGTCGCCTTTAGCCTTTTCAGCCTCTTTGCGATCTTTCGCTTTATTTTTCCTTCTCCTACTCACCTGGGCATCGCACAACCTGACCTCTGTATTCAGAGATCCGGGTCCGGTCTCCAATGGAAGTGTAGCTTCCAGTTGGGCGTCGGTCCCTTTAGGATTAGATGCTGGTAAGACACCACTTTCCTTCGATCGTCCCATGTTTCCAAATCGGTCGATCGAAGAAAAATCAATACCAGTTAAATCAATAAATATTTTTTCAAACGTATAAATAAGTCATTATTCGTTGACTACTAGTTCAAATGGTGCTTGTAAAAACTGAACTAATTTTTAAAAATTCATATCTTCCTACATGCATCTAAGATAGGAAAACAAAACTGCATACCAATTTTTCCAACATCGCGTGTAGCCCTGTGAAGCCTATGCAAAGGCATATGTGAAGGCATATGCAAAAAAAAACAGTATTTAAAGTTTATTTTCCATAAAAGTTCACTTTTGAATACTTTGAATACTTGAATACTACAAAATAAAAAATGACTGTAAAAATATATGTTGATGTCTCCTTGTTTCTATACAATTTATTTTTTTAATATATCTTTTAAACTTTAAATCTTATAGGACATTAAAAGTTATGAAAACTGTGTTTTTTACTATTTAAAATTTTAGAGCCGCCATTTTTAATAACATCAGATTCGACGTTTCTGTCACATTTATCTACTACTAAACACTTATCTACTAGATTTTCAGGATTATACCATCAAAAATACAAATTTTGGACGCCATATTTAATCCGCCATTTTGAATTTTTATTTGTTCTAAATCGGCGTTATCGAAATATAATGAAAACAATTTTTTATACAAATTAGAGTTATAGTTATGGAGATATGTAATTTTGGGCAAAATACGTAGTCCCTATTTTCGAAATAAGGTTTATGTCTGTATGGGCTTAGCCCGGGCAGCACATAAGTGGATTTTCTTCAAGTACCGGAGACAAAATGTCTGGAATTTTTCAGGAAAATTTTCGGCAATGATCCAAATTTATGGAATTTTAATGGTAGATATCAGACATATCTAGAAGACTCAATCAGACTACTATTTATGCATTTTACTATTTTATATATATCGAAACAGAATTTCTAAACTTCTTTAATCTTATCAGGCGTATTTACAATGAGGTATGTTTCATAAGAGCAAATTTTATAAAACAGACATCTTGCTGCTTTTACTGTACCTCCCAGTCTGATATTCGTTTCGATAATGATGTGAGAACGATACGATATGTAGGCAAAATATAGAACGTCAAATCATACCAAACATGCAAAGATAGTTCAGAGCGACATATCGCTGTTTTTTTCGAAACTATAATAAAAACGCTTCTAGATTGACATTGCATCAAATATTTTAAAAGCAATGCGATATCGATGTGAAACAGAATATCTTGTGAAAGGATATCTTGTCATAAAATTTCTCGTGTTTGACAGTGTTGTAATTAAAAAGTCGGTTGCATTGGGGTGTCGCAACGTTCCTTTTATAATTACCCATGATGTCCTACCAGAGAATTTCCAACGTTGAAGTTCAATTTTTATTAACTGAAATAATTTACACGAGTCTTTTCTTCTAAGACATACTTTTATTTAAGGCATACTTTTATTTTAAACGAAAGTTAATATTAACATTATTGACTCGTTAACAACTCACAACAGATTCACTACCATTTTACAACTCCCGATTTACAGCTGACTTAAAACATCGGCAGAGTGCAAATTCCACTCAACGCATTTACTTCCGTTAAGACGCCGCCAGCCAATAGCGCTGTATTTTTTATTGATGAAACTGTCAGTGACAATTTCTCCTCGAAGTCCACTATTGTTGCCCTAGCATTTATTTAAAATAAAAACGCAAGGATATTTCTTTATACTTGTATTAATTATTTTTACAAGCTTGAGCTTAAACATCTTCACTTTAAGGCAGTTCAAATCATAATGCTTAAAATCTAAACTTAACCTATCTCATAACATCGGTAACGTGCGACTCACGAACCCCTTGCTTATACTTAGTTCTTAAAACACAACTCATAAATGTAAGCAAGCATATTCTTTAATCTACGTACTACTAAAAACCTCCTGAACCCAACATAGGATATATCTAATGTTGTGAAATCATTAACTGTGAGAAAATTTCAATGTACAAATTCATGCATCAACAACATGCATCTGTTATTCTGCTTTTAGATTTGAACTTTATGTGCATACTGATTATCTGCAGACTTTCTTAAATACATAAATAAACGTTTCTGATTCACAACATTCTTCCCCCCCTTAAGGTCCATTCATATCAGACAGCACGTTGCGTATCATGCACGTAGCGTATCATGCACGTTCATGCAAAGGCGTTCATATCAGCATCGTGCAAAACAGTGAGGGTTGTAAAATATAAAGTACTTTTTATACTTTTATTATAAACCGGCAACACTTTCATGTATTGTCAAAATAATAAAATATAAATTTAACAATAAATGAATTTATTAATTAAAATAAAAACGCTATAAAATCGTGTTGACGAATAGTTTATCGGGCGATTTAATATCGGTAATGGCCATCGCTTTACTGAAAGCACCGTTATAACGTTTGGCTAACAAAGCCAGAAACTTCCCAGTTCTTGGTGTACGTGCCACCGTCTACGCGCAAAAAAAAAATCAAGCTGTTGGAGGCGCTGGCAGTCATCAAGGAGCCATGCATCCTTCAACGCTATATCAATTTGACCTGGAACGTACGAGGCCAATACTTCTGCAGTACATTTCACAGAATCACGTCGGCCAGAGCTTGATCGAGACCATGTGCGCGAGAATTGGCCGCGTCTAGTCGAACGCTTCGGTATCAACGAACGCTACTTAAGTAGAGGAAATCAATCGTACCAATTTGTACGCTTGATTTCCCCAATCACTATGCGTTTTGCGTCGCAGAGCACACTCGAGGAGGTGGAGACGTTCTTCGCCAAGTAACGAGATGCGGGCGCCGACACTGCTGTACGCAAGTAGTCAAGACCGTCAAGTACAATATCGAGTGGCTGTAGAGCCCGTTCTGCAAGGCGTTTAAATAAATATTCTAAACTTTATATAATATTTTCATTCCCCATCACACATTATTCAATTATAACAAATCATTGAACTGTAAAAGATTGCAAAACAAATAAATTAAATTTTGAATAATCTATAGTTGACTCATTTGTTTCAGAAGATAAAGTTGTACTTCGCAAGCATTTCCTATGAGCCAGAAGAAAGTGTTGGCATCCCCACAAGTGGAGCAGCATGGTCAAGAAGCACTAAAAGCTCAAAACTTTTAATGAACATTTATTACGCATTTGCGTCTCGTTATAAATGTCACATGTCGCAGCATCGCGGAGTTTATACTTACTTTCTAATATGCATCCTCACATGCTACTGCAATTTCTTATGCAGCATCCCTAAACAAGTTATTAAAAGATAAGGGCACAATTATTAAAGTAAGGGCACAATTTTTAAAGTTAAATAAAATTCAAATTTAAATTTGATTTAAACTTTTGACGTTAAATAGTCCTGGGTAGTCCTGTTAAAATAAATAATTAAAAAATATTACAATATCACTACAATCTCAAAATTTTGTAATAAAAACAAGAAAAAGCAGTAAATATTTTATATTTCTACAACAATGCATGCGGCAGGCTCCTGCAAAAATATTTTGCATAATACGATACGTGCATGAACGGACCCAACACGCATGATATGAACACTCTCATATAAAATGTACTGGAGAATATTTGTCGTGCATAATACGCAACGTGCTGTCTGATATGAATGGACCTTTATTTTAAGAAAAAAATATTACTAAAAAAATAATAATAGTTTTTTTTTACATGATTAATATTTCAATATATTTCTTATGTTTAATATAATTTATTTCAACTTTCAATTATATTTAAAATCGATAATTATTTGTCTTATTATTATTTTTTATTTTACTTATTTATCAGTTTAAAAATCATATTAATGCTTTTCGTGGTTACTCAATTACTACATTAATCGTCGTAGTTTTAGTGCTATTGGTGATAATAAAAATTAAATGCTTTAATTTGTGCAACGATTTGTTTATTTTTAAAATTTTGCGATATTTATTGTAAATAATTCATTGTTATAACCATTTATTATCATATTTTGTCTTGATTTTCTTAGCATATTTATTTGATGTCTTCTATGTTGCGTTGTTTTTTCAGTCAAATTGAATCGTATTTTGTTGAGAGAAGATACTAAAATTGGTAATTTTGTAATTTTATATTTCTGGAAATTAATACAAATTTGTCTTCTTTAAATGTTTAAAGAAATGTTCTGCTTTTAGCGAGTTCTTGTAGCGAAATGTCATCTTCGGAAATCATCTTTAATTATAGGCAAGCGCGGGGGGGGGGAGCGATCTCCCCTCACCCAAAAAAAGGCGCACTTTTGAATTTTTCAAACAAATTGAAAAAAAAAACGCAACATGAAAAAAATGCGCCTAATTTCAAAATTTTGCGCTTTTTAAAAATCGCGGAAACTATAGAGAAATCATAAAATTGCAAATTTTGCACCGCTACAGAAGGGCGAAAAATATAGAAAAAGGCGCAAAATGTTCAAAAAAGCATAAAATTGCAAATGTGTCTAATTTACAAAATTTTTGCGCCTCTACAGAAGGGCGCAAAATATAGAAAAAGGCGCAAAATGTTCAAAAAAGCATAAAATTGCAAATTATCCTAATTTACAAAATTTTTGCGCCTCTACAGAAGGGCGCAAAATATAGAGAAAGGCGCAAAATGTTCAAAAAAGCATAAAATTGCAATGCGCCTATTTTACAAAATTTTGGCGGGATGGAAAGTTTGTAGTTATTTTCAGGATTCGTATACCCTGGTGACCTATATACCACTTTAAATGGTAACCTCACATGTATGGGGTATGTTTGTCGGCTTAGACCGACTATAATTTTGATAATCCTAACTATCATAATAACACCTACTTTAAAATTTCCCATGTGATCGATCTAACCTTCCCAACTGGTTTTCATTATACCCTACACCTATGAGGTACAGGGTATATTAACTTTGTGCATATATTGTAACGCCCCTTAGGAGGCGTGTCCGGTATGGAAAAGTATATATATTCTTGATCAGCATCACTACCCGAGTCCGTTTAGCCATGTCCGTCTGTCTGTCTGTCCGTCTTGCTGTCTTGCTGTCCGAATACAGAATAACTTCAGAAATACTGATCAGAATGCGATGAAATTTCGTCTCAATATATTTTAGCCAAAAGTAGGAACTTAGTTTGAAAATGAGCAAAATCGGTCAACGGACACGCCCACCTCCCATACAAGTCACTTTTATATAACTCTTTCGAAACTAATATTTCGAAAAGTATTCAAGGTATAGTTATAAAATTTAAAAAGTATTGTTAGAATTTACCTAAAAATATGTGGTCCAAAAATGGGCGTGATCCGCCCACTTTTTTTTTTCATTGTATCCCGGGTTTTTATAGTAAAAATTTGATCCGTAAATTATTAAAATCAAATCTATGAAATATTAGCCTTTCAAAATTTTAAATATAGGCGTGGTCCGCCCAATTATATTTTTCAATTTTTTTTTTTAGTTTTTTATACTTTATATAATTTTTTTTAATTTATGGGGATATAAGACGTAAATTTCTGATATATGAATAATATTCTGAGGTTCAGCATAATTAAAAATTTAAAATTAAGGTATACAATTAAATATTCCTCATTAATATCTCCACCAAAGGTGTAGGGTATTCCATAGTCGGGCCCGACCGACTATAAAAATCCGCCCCATGTGACCGAACTTACCCATGTGACCTAACTTTCCCAACTCGTTTTGTGTTTGTTTTGATAATTTTGCGCTTGTAAAGACGATAAAATTCTGTAAGTTATGCGCTGTTTTAATTTTGATTATTATTTGAATAGTTTACGCCTTTTTGAGCTTTTCTAAATTGCGCCTTTGTGTAAAAATTACTAACTATCTCCAGATTACTAATATTCTGTAAATTACCTTTTTAATTGTTCGCTTTTTTTAAAATTTTTCCACTTAAAATTTTTTTTTGACATTTTAATCTTTGTTAAAATTGTCCAAAACAGAGAATAACTTTTATTTTAAAGTTGACTTTAAATTGTCTACGAATATGCGCCATTGTATTTGGCAAAGATTCTGAAGAATACACAATTCTAGGCAGGGTCGAGACAGTTTAGAAACATTTTTTCGACATATTTTAAAAAGATATAGGCGGAGTTTGTATCAGAAGCTGTCTGCCCGAACTGCCCGATTCCAAAATATGCCATGAATCTGTCATTAAAAAACCACAAAATTTAACAAACTGCTATACACTTCCTAAAATATTCCATTTATCTGAGTGTTGGCCGGAAATATTCTTGAAAAATTACATACATTTTGTTTCGGGGTATCAATATTAAATCGAATTTAAATATTATAGGCACATAACCATAGACAAATTTAGACAACTTTAACAATTCGACTTAAAAAAAATTCGACTTTTTTAGAATTTTTGTATAGAATAAATTGTCAAATAGATGATTTTGAATTTAAATTTGACTTTAAATTGTCTATACTAATGCGCCATAGTTTTTAAATTGTGTATATCTGAAGTAGTTTTCCAACGAGATGACGGTATTGATCACCTTTAATATAATACACAAATTGAATTTTGTTTCCAAAGGGTATTGAGATATGTACACCTTCCTAAAGTCAGAGACCAAACATAATTGTTTCTATGTGTAAAAAGTAATTGTAAGAAATGATTGCACTGTAAAACAAAGGGTACCATTAGATAACATTCGATGAACATTTTTAATTTATGGTCTTATTTTTATTATAGGACTGTTAAACTTTAAAATATTTTTTTAATAATTATATTTGAGAAATATAAATAAAAGTTTGATTAATATTATTAAAGTCAATTTTGATAAATACTTTCAAAAATCAAATATAATTTTTATTTTAGATACATATTTATTAAAACCAAAATAATTATTATTTTTGATATATATATGGAAAAAAAGTCGTTAGTCCAAAAAATCTCCAAACAAACAAACAAATTGGCAGAACTTTATTATAACCGGATGAAGTGAAATATTTTTTCTTGAAACTATCCCCTCTGTTTGGGTCCCAGACTTAATTGGGGCGCGGTCGGTCTTGTGGTACCCCAGATAAATCGAAACCTTATACACCTACCTATATGAACATATTGATCTCACGATTAGTCTGTTATTATTTTTATGATTCGATAACCACAGTAACCTGAGGACCCTTTTTAGTTTTAACAACTGAGTTCATTTTATACACGAATAATATATAGATACAAGTGTGGGTATCCAAACGAAAAGAAATTTAATCAGAAGTCTATTATACGCTTTTGTATTTATGTTGTAAAAAATAAAAAAAATAATATTTTATAAAAAAATTTCGCCTGCGGCGCTTCTTCGGTATAACTTCCAAACGATTATGTTTAACTGTTGGGCCACTTCTAGAAAATTAAAAAAAAGCGTTTCACGTTACCTATTCATATCAAAATTTTCTTCGTCATTTTGATAAATAATTAAATATTTTTCTCAACAATCAGCATTTCATTTTAATTTTATTTTTTACATAATTACAAATCCTATGGTTATAAGATCATAAAAAGAACCATATAATTACAAATGTGGCATTATTACCTTTCATTTGAGTACCTATATGACCAAATATGTAGGTGCACCGGATATCGATTTTTCTATGGTACCACAGATCCGACTGCACCCTATATTTTTATTGTTTTTTAAGCAAATAAAAAGGTTGTGTATAATTCATTATTCACTGTATTTGATGAGAAAATATAAAAAAAGGGCGCATTTTAGAAAAAATTGGAAAAAAAAGGCGCACAAAAATCAATCGCCTCTCCAAATCCATGTTTATAGTGAGCTCCTTTCTTTTAATTAAACATCTTATTGATGTTCAATTGTTGTTGTCCACGCCATGTCTCTAACATGTTGTTTTATCATTCTTGTAATTCATTACATAATATTACCATTTCAGACCTTTTCCCAGCAAAATTATACGAGCCACTTTTATATTTTAGATATTTTTTATTAGATTTTTATTTGCATGTGGCGAATATTCAAAAATACATAATTCATACTTAAAAAATTCTTAATTAAAATATATATTTTTAGTTAAACGAAAAAAAATATTAATATCGATTACACACTTTGCCAAAATGACATCTTTTTTAATTGAACTCCGATTTGTTTTTATATTGTGCTTCTATGTGATAAAAAGTGTAGTAAGTTTATACCTCTACACTAGGGATACCTAACTCAGCCCGTACGGGCACGACGTCAGCCTGAAGGTGCTTGGTGAGGGGAACAGCGGTGAAGTGGATTGTTAGAGTTTGAGCGAGTACAACGAATATAAGTTCGTGTGAACTGCAAAAACTCCCAATCGTTCACGCTGCCACCGTTTCCCAAAAAAATGCACTGAAAAATTAAAATGTTTGAAGTAGAGTGGAAATGTTAATGTTGTTTGTTAATTTTATCAAGAAAACAAGAATACATGTACTTCGAAGAATATACAATAGAGATAGTTGGCTTTATCAAGAAAGGCAGTATTATAAATTTAATAAACAATATATTAAGCAAATGCACTCATTATAAAAATACATATTTTTGAACTATATACTTATCATATATTTATATATATATATATATATATATATATATATATATATATATATATATATATATATATCATACAACATTATTCGTATAATGTTGTATGAATTATTATAATAAATTATATGATTAAAAAAATAGCAACTATATATCGTAAAAATAAATTTTATTCAGTGTAAACTCACAGTCATTTGTAGCAAATAACCCAGTAGAAATTTTGAAATAGAATTTTTGACTAAATTTTATTAAAATC
Organism: Dryomyza anilis; assembly: GCA_951804985.1. Taxonomy (NCBI): domain Eukaryota; kingdom Metazoa; phylum Arthropoda; class Insecta; order Diptera; family Dryomyzidae; genus Dryomyza; species Dryomyza anilis. The sequence continues at coordinate 10,835,034 of OX638136.1, read as the reverse complement.
TGAAATAAAATTATTACACAATATTTATATTTAATGTTAATTTATTTATTTTCCTGGGGAGTGCGCCAGCTTATGTTTGTAGTTTTGCTTGAAAAAAACAATTTGAGATGTTTACATTCACAATTGAAACGTACAGTTTAAAAATACTTCTAGTACCGTTAAAATTATAATATTTATGTTGTTTTTTTTTTTTAGATACTTGTAAATCATAAGGTGTTAATTAAATGTTCAACAATAAAGTCAATTTAAGAAATGGTCAACAATTTATATTTAGTACGGGGTTTGCATGCGTAGAATTGAAGTCGACTGCACACAGTGGAACATAGTATTTTGAGTATGATTTATATATTTATATTGTTATTTATTATTGTATACTTTATATAAGAACGATTAATGTATCGCATAATAAATATTGTTAATTAAAAAAACCACAATTAATAATTTTCTTGACACTTTCGCAATAGCATTTTTTTTCGTCTTGTCTTGTTTTATGAACGGAATAAGAACATATAACATTGGTATCATCAAAAATTATAAATTTTCACAAAATACAGCATTTTTGGATAATTCTATGTACATTTTTTTCTAAAACCACGAATTATTTTTTTGTCTTTGTTACACCGTACTCTCACTCTCTTCAGTGTTGCATCATTTCTTAAGTAAAATGGAGCTGAAATGTGAAATAAATAATTATTTTAGAATTTAGTTAAGTTTGAAATTTTAATCACTTCAGACACACATTTTATGTCACAAAACATTTTACATAATAATAACAAATAATTAAATTTTGTTTTTGCAAGCGAAAATAATATAAATGTTATGAGAAAAAAATTATATTTAAAATGATAAAATTTGTATATTTTAGTAATTCAAAATGATAAGCAATATAAAGGGGTCCGTTAAAACCAATCTCAAATAATTATGCTCTTAAATAGACATTTCAATTTCCCGGAATTTCTAAAATTGCAACACTAAAATCCCCCGTTCATTTCTGCGTTGCAATTCCCGCTCACTTCTGCCCGTATTTTTATTGAATTCAACTGAACACTTTAAGTTTGTATTTTAACGATTTGCCACTTTTTTAATGGTTTTCTATTAACAATTTCTTTAAGGCGTAATTAGTAAAATAAGTCAGAAAACTATTATAATGTCTTTGGGAAAAAATATTCGTCATTCAAAATGAGCTAGAGTCTCTAAACAACTAAATTCTCCAACACGTACTATTTCTGAAATATAAGCCTACTAATAACGAATAATAGTTCTTACTTCAATTTTGAATAAAGTCATAGAAATTAATATTACAATTATTTTAGTAACGTCAAATTTGCATCAATTCTTAGTAAAAATGTACTTTACATGCAAAAATTTGATTTGGGAGATATGGACAAAAGAAAATTAAAAGTTGACAAAAAATTATAATGAACCATTTCGCTACAAAATGAACTGTATTGTTTAGCCTTTGAACCCTTTAGGTCCCCATAGCGCCTAATGCAGACGTGTATGGGTATAAGTTTTTACTACATTTTTGTTCCCCTGACAATAGAGAACCTGTAAATTGGAGTTCAAATTTTAGTGCCGCACAGTGTTATTAACATAACAAATATTAAAAAAAGACTGGTTCGGAGTATGTAAATGTACAAAGAGGTAAAAACTCGCTGTAAAAATTACCCTTTTTTATTAAATCAAAATGTTTTTACCGAAGATGCATAAAAATATCAGAATTTTTAGGTTTCGACATGGATCCTGAATAGATGATATTTACATTAAAGTGGTTAACAAATGAATATTATAAACAACTTCAGAAAACTTCAACGGTATTATTTAAGTATCCGCAAAATTATTCAAAAAATGAGGCACATAACCAAGAAACTCTTTGGTTTCTGGTGTTTAAAATAAAATGTAGCCATATTTGGCCGTTGGGTAATGGAAACACTAATGCCCATCGCTCTTCTATGCCCTTATATATGAATAGTCATATATAAAAAGTACCTAAAGAAATTTGATGTATTCCACCTTAAAAAGTTCAATGTTAAACATGGTCACACTCAAATACTCCTAGGTGAAAACAGATAAAGTTGCGAAGCTGGCATTTGCTTGTATGGAAAATATGCCATAAAAAATAATGAGAAGGAACTCATTAATAATTTCATTGAAAAATAAAATATATTATTTTATCTTTTATATAGAAATCACCTGAAGAAATTTGAAGTAACACACTTAAAAATGTCTACATGTGGAAGTTCAACGATAAACAGGTAGAAACACTGTGATACTCCACAATGCCCAGTGACAAGTTAGCTTCGCTCTGCCTGGCTGCGGAGTATCGAATGCAACAGTGCTGTCATTTTAACATTTTTTCTTTTATCCATTCATTCTGAGAGACAAATATGTGTGTGCTCTCTTTCGTTAAATTTAACGAAAATGGCCGATATATCTTCACAAAGTGAAAAACAGCAGCGAGGGAAGTTGGACAATTTGCGCACATATTTATAAATTTATTAAATTATTGTCTAATATGCATATCTTTTTTTTTATTTTAGAAGCTTAAGTTTTGTACAATTAAAGTATGTATTTTATATATAAATATAACAATATTTTTTATATATATTTTTTTTGCAGATTAATTAGCGTACAATTTTTGCGGATTCGAAGGCAGCCAAGAACAGACTGGAGCCAGCATCAGGCAGTGGAACAAACAGGTGCCAACAAAGTGGAAAGAAGAATCGAGCGGACACACGACGGAGCCAACTACAAAGAGGAACCTAGCGGACACCCGTAAACAAGGATAAGCACTTTATTAGTACCATGACTCGCATGTACATGCGTCCTCCGCGTTTAACCAAATACATTTAGTCTGTCTACTCTGGTGCAGTGCAAATTTATTTATGTTGATGGTCAAGTCGTCAACAAAAATTAACGCAATTTGGTAGATGGATTTTAGGATTATAGCTTGAATCATACGATTGACTGATCGCATAGTCAGTCGTGTGATTCAGTCCGTTGACATAAAATAGTATGGTTATTATAGTCCAAACTAACTATGAAATTTACTAACTTCTTTCTAATTGACCCACTTTTTAAAATACACTGCGCGCCACTTGAATAAAGCGAGGTTTTTAAAGTCAAATTTTGGTTCATACCTCGCCCTATTCATGATGCATCAAAACTTGTTTTATGCAGTTCGATAAATTATTTTATTATGCGTATGACCCCATCCCAAAATTTAAAATTCGAAATGCATGTAAATTTTCAAAAACTCTGAAAAAGACAGTAAAAATTTGCTCCACTTGTATAAGGCCAGTTCAAATGAATGATGAAAAACACAGTAATCTATGGATTTTTGAAAACTTTAGTACAACAAATTTAAGAGTGGCTATTTTTTTTTGTTATTAATTTAAAAATCCATTCTTCAAAAATTTAAATAATTTGTAAACATCACATATTTTTTATTATTTGTGAGATGTTTCTTATAAACATCACGAAAAATGTCATATTTGTGGTAGATTCACTGCAACTACCAGAGAAATAGGTAGCATTGCTGCAAATATTCACATATTCCACAGATATTAATGCTTTTGTAGCAATACTTTTAATATTGTCTAAATATCACAAAAAGTGTCAAATATTTGACTTGAATAATTTGCAACTGCAATGATGTTTAAGGCTCTAATACTTTTCAACCATCTTTCGTTTTCTTAGTGTACTTTGTTGATAGCAGCACAGGCAAACTTGGCTATTCCGCGAAGAAGTCTCAAGTCGTTGTACAATTTTACCTTCGAAGGATTATAAACGCGATGGCGATGTATAACCAGGATACTGTTTAAATTTTAGAATAAATAAAAAAAACATTTGATTCATATTATTTTAATTCAATAAAAATTACCCCGCGAATTGAGTACTTTATCTTGATATTTAGGGCTGTGATATTTCTGGTACCCATTTTTGTTTTCTTAGTGTAAGATACAATAATTTGAATACTCAGTTTTTTCCTATTACGTAGCGTTTTAAAAAATGTCCGGTAATCACCACTATTTTTCAGTAATTTGTATGTAAAATATACAAGCATTTTAAATTTAAACAGTTTTTACGGAAACTGTGTTGATAAGGCAGTACACATGAGAACCGATAAAGATTACAATTTTCATCGTTAGCTTGAACTAGGCCGAAATTTTATCTATCATATGCAGACATTCGCACCGATGCGAAATTACACCTATTGAGTGAAAATTCGCACTAAAAAAATGTATTTAAGAAAAAAAAATTGAACATGGAACCTATAAACCCGGAAGGTTATCGATGTCACCACCATCAATGTAGCTTCTTAGATGCAATAAAGAAGTTATATGGAATTCATCAATGGTTTTACTTGGTTTTTTCATCGATCTTCCATATGACGTTTCCATGGACATTCTTCTATTTTGTATTGAGATACAAAATTCAAAGCCGTTGGGTTACAAACTTTTCACACAAAACCACTTGGAATTCGATTGTAATCTAACTGACCGTCTATGGAACTAAAAAAAATCCACCAAGATTTTAATTCGATTTCCTTTTTTTTTTTTTTTTGGCGGTTAAAGTTTCTTACAACTTTTAACAACTTTAAATGTAAAGTCTAATAAGAAAAAAAAATCATTTAGTAATATATTTGAGCCTGATTCGTTATTCCTTAAACACGCGAATGATCCTTTGGATGATCACAACCAGGGACGCAAAATTTATAAAAAATTATATATTAGTGATACTATTTTATTATATAATACACATTTTAATAGGTATTTATTTGTAAATGGCGAGTTAAAGCAAATGATATCGCCTTTGTCTTAAACGACCAAAGCCATCTATAACTGAATCAATGTTAATTGTTAAAGATACGTGATATTTTTTTTTCACTTCATAATATATAATTTATATCGTAATTTAAAGCTTTTTAATCCAAAACATATACTGTAAAAAGAAAATATTCTAGTTCCAATTTTAACATTGCAGTAAATCTTATAGCATGCATTGGTCTCACTGATTCCGAAAATAAGACCAGTTTTGTCAACTTGTCTCTAGTTTTTGATTTATAGCCCATTTAAACTTTCCCCGTTATTTTACTCTTCTTTTATTTTTAAAATTCAAATAAAAGAAAAGTATTAAATTATTTTTTCGATATTAGACAGAAAAACTTACGCCACCAAACAAAAATTTGGTTTTATGTGTGAAAAATGTGTTTGTGAGGTATAAGCAAAAGGAAAACATTTTTACATAATGGACAAAAATACTAAAAATGTTATGTAGCGCCATGTATCCCTATTAAACCCCCATTTAAGAAAATAAATTACTACTTTTTGTTAAAAAGTTATATTTACTACATTAAATAAAGGCAAGTCTTTTAACTTGTTAAATTTAAATTTTCTGGTTTTGTAAATTTTGCCGATTTTAATTTATCAACTAAATGTTGTCTTTATTTAAAATTGTATTTATAACTTTTTAACCAAGAGTCGTAATTTATTTTCATAAATGGGGTTTTAAAGAGGATACTTGTCGCCACATAAAAACTTATAAAAAAATTTTAACATTTTTGTCTACTAAGTAATAACGAACTTTATTACCAAAATTTTCAACTTTTTTAACAAGTTTAAATATATTTAACTTATATCATTATTATTAACAATTTTTTTCAGGAATTAAATCTAATTTTTATATCAAGAGGTATTTTCATTATTTTCTTTTATTGTAATTTTTAAAATTAAAGAATACTAAAATAATGGCAAAATATGATATATCTTAAAAACTAGAGCCATTTGACAAAACTGTAATTTTCGCCATCAGCGCCACAAATGCATGCAATATTTGTTGCAGCATAATGAGTGGTAGAGTGTTATCATTTAACCATTTTTGGTCCATTGTGTTTCCTCTGTTTTATTGTATATATCCATGAATAATATTTAATATAATATATTCCATTTTAGATCTAATTACAGTTTTTTTTCTTAAGAATATGTGTTAAGAAGGGGGTTCGTGTATTTCCTCCTTTTTGGGGCCATCTTGATGCCCTAACGAACTTCATTATCTGTATTGGGTGCGCTTCATGGGTCTCTTCTAGTTCCTATAAAACAAGTAATTACAGAGCTACAATTGGTGTACTAAGAAGACTTAGTATAGCCTCATTACAAGAAACGTGTTATTTAATTATAATTGGGTAATTTTAGGTAAAATTACCCAATTTTCAATAGTCTATATTTTTAGATTCACGAGGATTCAACATCAGTCTATTTTTTTCACAATATATTATCCATACTGAATCCAATTATACCAATCATTGCTGCGCGAATTTGAGCCTTTTGTTTTAAAATGTATACTATTTTTCAAATATTACTTTTTTGTACTAAGTATGTATGTATAAATCTCTTTGTTTGATCCTCCGTCTAAACGGCTGATCAGATTTTATTCAAATTTTTACCATAGATTCGGTAGGATCTGGATGGAATGATAGCCGATCTGGACAAAATTTAAAACAATAAATTTAAATTAAATAAATAAAAATTTAAGGATTTTTTTTTTTTGGAATATCTACTTAGATCCACAGCACTCAGACAGACTATATCCATTGTACTGTGAAATCTATTCCCTACAATTTTGTGGTTAATATCACCCCGAGCGCCAATGTCCAAGCCGGGAATCGAACCCGAGACCTTAATAATGCAAGTCCAACGCGTTACCTCTGGACTGCTGAGACCGGCTTAATATAGGTTAGAAATTAATTAGTTTCAAATTTCACCACAAGATGCCGCTAATTTTTATAACATTGTCACTTCTGAACCGATTTGGATCAAATTTAAAATATTGACACTGTATTAAATATCAATGTGTCAAAACTGATTATTAGTTACAAATTATATCACCAGAGGACGTAAATACAAATCTCTCTTACCACAGATCAGATCAAAATGAAATTTTGTGAAGGGACTCTTTGAAGGAAGCCGGTTATCGTTGATTAAAAATTAGTTCCGAATTTCACCACTAGAGGGCGCTAATTTTTACAACTCTGAATCGATTTTGACCAATTAGTAATACTATGTTGAATACTGATTAAACTACCAAAAAATTAAACTATATAGAAGTTTTTAATTGTTATATAAATTAAACAAATTACTTGCATTTAATTCATATGTATGTTGAAAACTTTTTCTGTAATTTTTCTAGATTTTTCGATATTGATAACATATATATATATATATATATATATATATAATATATATACATATATATTACCAATATCGAAAAATCTTATATATCTTATATATTTTTGTATTAGTAGGCATTTGTAGCCAAAACTGTTAAGACAATTAATCGTTGTAGCAATTGTTTTAAAAAATCTGTTTTGCGAATTAAAAACACAATAAAAAAAAATTCACAAAAATAGGACTTTGAAGGTTCACAGAATATCCTTAAAAATTTTTAATTATTCTTTAATATTCTTGACATGAATATTACATTTTTATAATTGATTTATAGCAGTAAATTTGAAGAAAAATATTATATAAAATAAAACAAAATTCTTAATGTAATTAAACATCTACAAACGAAAAAACGCGACTTTCGATATGTCTAAATTGCGTTTTAAAAATTTGAAGAAATTGCAAAGAATAGCTTCTCCACAGGATAATAGTAAAACAGTGTAAAGGTTTTGAAAATTAAATACTTTTCAATTTTTCGGGGCACTCCAATATTCACTTTTTATTGCACATTTGACGCACTATAACTTGCGCTATTTTTAACTGCACTAACACCAACTACAACACGACCAGTTGGCTAACGTCTCACAAAACGTTGATGGGCAGCCCAAAAACATTGATGGGCAGCCGGCATGCGGTAGTTTCCTAAGTGGTTGGATCAATTATCGTTCATAAAAACATTTCGGCACCAAAATATATTTTCGTTATACTGAGGGATCGGAACAACTTAGAAACTGTTATTTTTTATGTTTTTAGCGTATTTCGAAGTAGATTTATTTTTATACCCTACACTAAGAGTGAAAGGGTATATTCAGTTTGGTACGCCGTTTGTAACACCCAGAAGGAAGCATCTCCGGTATGGAAAAGTATATATATTCTTGATCAGCATGACCTCCTGAGTCGATTTAGCGATGTCCGTCTGTCTGTTGAAATATTGACATCATGTTCAAATACATGATAATAATGTTTTCCGGCGAAAAGACTTGTGGTTCACAAAAAAAAAATAGAAATTCGGTACACCTACATATTTGTAAATTGGGTATCAAATGAATGAAAATTTTTCAGCGATTGAATGTTTGTAGTTATTTTCAGGATTCGTATACCCTGGTGACCTATATATCACTTTGAATGGTAACCACACATTTGTGTAGGGTATTTATAGTCGGCTTACACCGACTATAATTTTGATAATCCTAACTATCATAATTACACCTACTTTAAAATTTCCCATGTGATCTAACCTTCCCAACTGGTTTTCTTTGTGGTGGCCGATTACCTCCAGTTTTTCCACATTTAACACAATTATTTATAAAATAATAACGCACTGGTTGTGTTCATTGCAACAACATTCTGACACAATAAAAAAATAACAATTTTCAAAAAACTTCTACGTACATGCGCAGAAGATTCAAGTTTTGAACAACGTTCTGCGCAATCTTTCTTTCTATTATTCTTGATTTTTCATTAATAGCAGCCGCGTCTCGAATAAAGTTGCAACTTCTTAAAGGTATTGGTAATCAACATTTTTTATGCTTTTTAAATAAAACTAATTATACATTTTACTTATTATAGATCCATTCGCGACCTTGTCGTGTACAAGACATGCAACTGGCTCTAACTATTCGAGTACTTCGAGCAGGAGGTGCTGGGCATTTTTTATTAAAAGCAGCAGCGTCTCGAATAAAGTTGCAACTTTTTAGAGCCGGTTTTACAGTAGTAGTTTAACGCATTATGTGGTTTAAACTCAGTTTAAAGTAAAAATCGGGTTTACAGTGAACTTTAAACGTCGTTTAAATGGAACTTAATGGCGGGTTAAACTCTGTTTAACGCGCCATATGTTTCTGACAGCTGAATATTTTCACAATAAAAATTGATTTGATTAAAAATTATAGCATTAAATATGTTTTCTCTGACGAAGAAGATGTAAGTGACGCTGAAATGTTTGAAATATTAAATTGTATTGTGTTAAGAAGATCTAAAACTATACGAAAGCGTCCGAATCATTTTAATTTATATGAAGAACATGACTTCATGATTAGATTTCGGCTTTCCAAGGCGTCTGCCTATTTTGTGTTGGAACCCATTGGATCACATATTAAACATAAAACTAATTGGTAAGTCATTTGTAGCTATATTAGGTAAGTGATTTACTTCATTTATATATTGTCCATTTCTTGTAGGAACAACGCCTTAAATGAAGAAATGTTAACCTTGCGAGTGTATGCAACTGGTATGGTGTATCAAACACAACTGATTCAAACGTTGTGACAATAGTATCTCATTATATAGCGTTGCTAAGAGATCGATTTATAATATTTCCAACCACCAATTGCTAAATTTCCAAAAGTCATTGCAGCCCTGGATATTTTCATCTTATACACAGATAAATCGAAGTTTGGAGGAAGCGTTTGTATATAATTTTGAATAAAATTGAAAATTTTGTATTTTACATCTAAATTTATAGTTATGATTTTCACGTGAAACCCTCATCACAAAAAGAAAGCCTAATCCACTTTATATGGTAATTTTCAGGCGATAACCGAAAAGCAATTTTTTAAATAAATGTGCGATGCTAATCTGAAGATTATAAATATTGTAGCTCGATGGCCTGGATCAGCACACGATTAAAATATTCTAAGAAATTCCAGAATTTATTGAAAGTGGAAAGGTGACAGTATTGTATTGTATTAGCTGACAGTGGTTATCAAAATAAAAAATATATGATGACTCCGTTATTAAGTGTTAATAGCCGCGAAGAAAACCTGTATAACGAGTCTCAAATTAGAACTCGCTGTTGCGTGTAAAGAAGCTACAGCGTCTGGAAAAGGCGATTCCCAATACTGTCGTTAGGCATTCGACTTAAATTAGAAAAGGTTCAAAGCATAGTGGTTGCAACTGCAGTTTTGCATAATTTATGTCTCTTAACTAATGAGCAAGAGATGCCAAGACTACCGCGAGATTTATCAAATGCTGTCGATGTAGTCCTTTCACTACCTAACAACCGATTGAGAGGAAATACCAATACAAATAATGCAACAAGATGTATTTTGATAAATGAATACTTTAAGAACATTTTAAATATCGATGTTAATTAATTTATTATTATTAAAATTCAAGTCTTTTTTATAAAATAATTATAAGTATATTAGTTTTTAAATAAAAATAATAATTATATTAAAAATTCACTTTTAGTTCATTTTTAGATTATATTATCATAACAGAAAAATATAAAAATAATGTGTTCTTGTAAACCTATTAAAAATAAGTTACAGCCTTCTTGGTTTCAAATGTGCCAATAGAAATGATAAATAAAAAAACTAAAATAATGAACTCCCAATTTGCATCATTTGGATTTGGATTGCTAGTTCTTCTCAGTGGTGGATCCCTAAGACGCCATGATATTATTACAAAAGTAGTAAATTTTATACTTCTCTGAGTACAACTTTACGTTTACTTTCAAAATATATCAAAAAAGCCCTACAACACAGTTGAAAAGTATCTAAAATTCTTTATTTAAAATTTGTCATCGATTTTTTATTAGATAGGGCAATCCACCACTATTTTGAGTAACTTGAAACTTATTATCATTGGATAATTTCGTTGAAATTCAACATTTTGCACTTAAACCATAATTAATTATAGAAAAATTGGGGCTCATTTGAATGTAATGAAATGCTTTTTGTAGTGGTTAAGTCGATTCTAAAACATCGTAACACAAACATCACAAACATGGTCAAAACTTAAATTTTTATTTTTTTTACCATTGTAGTTCTAAATTAATAACACTACACTAATTATGGTGCTGTAAAATCAGCAAATATTGGTTGCTTTGTGATTCATTATTCTCTGGAAAGTTGCTAGTGCCCCTGTTAAACCGAAAGGCATCCTATTGAATTCAAAATGTCCAAGTCCTGTACTAAAGGCAGTTTTTTCTTTATCACCTTCTTCTACTAAGACCTGATGATAGCCAATGATAGTCTAATGTTGAAAAATACCCATTGTTACATAATTGAGTATAATGTTGACAAATACCCATTGTTACATAATTGATCTAATATTTCGTCTATTTTCGGATTCGGAAATTTATGGTTACGTCATTTAATTTTCGAAAATCTCTGACAAGTATCAATTTTTTGTTACCGTCTTTGTCGCTCCTCTTTGGTACCAATAGTAACGTTGAATTCCAGGGTGATATGCTTGGCGATATAATGCCAGCATTTAGTTAAGAAATAGTTACGAATACTACGGATACTATGGATGCTTTGCTTTTTAATTAACAACATTTCGAATAGAATTTTTTCGTAATTCAAGATGATTGATGGCAATACGGTCGACTTTAAGCGACAGTTAGAATGAGGGGCGTGTCAGTAACCTGAACAAAGTCGTGTATTTTTTGTTGTTACTTATCTACGATTATTTTGGGATTTTTTATTAGTTTGTTGTGAATCAGAAGTGTGAATCTTCGGAAGATCCTGTTTGTTAATTTGATATGCGGTGGTTTACAGAGAATTTTCTGTTTAAAAATTCGTTTTATTTATTAGCAAGAAAATATTTATAGTTTTGTACACTGATACTAAATACTAAATATCGACTTTAATATGAACCCAAAACTATTAAAATGGAATCTAAATTTTAAGATTTATTCAAACTGGTTGCTATTTTAAATTCGTTCATGCTTAATCTAAGTTCGGGCATAGTCAAATGAAAGCATTAAGTGGAATTAAACAATAAAACTTTTCTTTTAAAATTCGATTTGTATTTGAAGTATGTGTGAACTTAAGCGAAATTCAACCATATCAAAATGTGTATCTACAAACCTATTAAATGTATTAAAAATTAAAAAGGTTTATCTTAAAGTCATCGCAAATAGGGACCATATCTACTCAATGGTTGTATTTTAAGAACGTTTGAACTTAAACGAAGTGCGTTCATGCCAAAATGTAATTGAAAAGTATTAAATGGATTAAAAATGAATACTATTCATTGAAAATTCGATCGAACTAGCACTATTTAAGTACGTTTGTCATTTAATAAAGTTCATGCAACACAGTTTCTAATGCTTTTTATTAATTACAGTGGTATTATATTCAAATTTGCAGTGTAATCTAAATTAACATAAGTACCGCATGTCTGTCAACAACTTTGTCCTCATCAATCTTATAATAATTTACATCTAAATGTAATTTGTTAAAGTGGAAGTTGGTATTGCTTTTGGTTAATTGGTGGTTGATTCCATTATGTTGTTATGCTGTATTTAAGTATCGGAGTGTATTACAGTTTGTCACCTTCTAAGTTAAAAAACATCGTGGTATGAAATACAAAGATTTTGTAATGATGTGATTTCCTCCTTATATAAAGATTCATCGATGTCAATCTTTTCTAATAATCTATTAATCCTATTTTTTATATTGACTGAATTTATAGTATTTATTGTAGAATTGTTTGTATCTTATTTCCTATACTGATTAAAAATGTTGGTTTAAAATTGTTGCCTATTATAATGTCCATTTCTGTGGCATTTAATACTAAGATATAAACTTTATTTTTGTTAACATTCGATAAGCTTTCTCCAGGATAAATATCTTGTTTATGTATTAATACAATTGGAATTTTTCTTTTAGTGCAATTTTTACTATTTTTGCGGGTCTCGGCATAATTTTTATTTCATGATTGTAATAAATATTTTCTATGTCGGCTCGCGTTTTCATTGGTAATCGGATAGTGTGATTCTTTCCTTTATCGTAGAATGTTATAGTCTTATTAATTGCGTTTATTACGTATCTATTCCATATGTTATCCCGTCCTATTATTTCGTCTGCTGGTATTCCTTGTTCAAGAGATACTACATGCATTATTAAATGTAACCACTTTATATTACTGTGTTGTATATTGGTCGTGCCTAACGTCCTTACCCATCCACCAAAAGCCCCATTAAAATCTTTCTTACTATTCTTGTCCTGAGTCTACTAGTAATATGAGTACTCCATTTTTAGCTGCCTCGCAAGGTACTTCAATGAACACATCACTTACATTAGACAATTTGAAGCAGTCTCCCTTTCTATTGTATATTTTGTTAATTCTCTTTTTATTTAATCCACTCAACTGTTGTCTGATTTTTTTATCATAACATGTTATAAAATTTTCAAACTTTTTCAACATTCCTGTAAACATATTGTTCAACTTTTGACCTATTTGCATTTCTTCCCATACACATCTTTGCCTATTAGTTTCATCTGCTACTAATTTAATCATTTTTGCCCCTATTGCTATTATCATATATGTAAAGAATTGTATTAATGCAAAAATTACCATTGTCACTCCCTCGCAATCAAACCTCGGTGGATCAATATGTGTATCAACGGTCACTTCAGACGTCTGATTTGCAATATTTTCCTCCACCGGTTTTCTCTTATTTTTAGGAGTTTGGCTAGTTAATGTGATCACAGACCCTTCAGCCTTATGATTTTCTATTTCTACCCTTTTTGACCTAATTTTTCTATTTTTAATGGGTCCCCAGCTTACTGGCCTTGGCTGGTCCCCTGGTAGTTTCCCTTGTTCTAAGCATTGTTCTCCCTCGCCAGATAATCCCTCTTAGCGTAGCAATTAGTTTCCACATGACCATGTCTACGACACCAATCACATTTTAAATTATTTCTAGGGTTATTCACATTATTCCCATTATTATTGTTATTATTATTATTAGTACGGCAAATTGTTGTTTAAAAATCTATTATCGACTGGTTGGTTTTGTGTACGTCCAAACCCTTCATTATTTTGAGCTTCTCATCTAATGAAAGCACATTTCCAACTAGATCATATTTTTCACACTCTACACAAAACGGTGTATTTTTCCGCGTAATACATTCGTCACGTGTATGTCCTTTTTTCTGCCAAAGGAGCATGTTGGACGTATTTTTATATTGTGTTGATATTTTGTGTTGACATTTATTGTTATTCAGTGGGGTAGTTTGACAATTATGGTTTTGAATACTATTCGTTGGACTGGTTACAGATCGTTGTTCGGAACTGTACACTTCCTCGGGGAATCTCGGACCCCTTTGATTGTTATCTGGGCCTTTAATGCTTCAACTAATAAATTATTCAAGTTTTCTGCTTTGCTACTTAATAATATAACCTTTATTGTCGGATCTTTTACACCAACCTTGAATACTGTCAGAACTGAGATTATTAGTTACGTATTAAAAACGTCTGTAGGTAGATTTTTTTTATACCTTGAATCTGCTATTTCATTGGCATTTGCCCATAATCCTTCTAATCTTCTTGCAAATGCCCTCAGACTTTCACCAGCCGTCTGATATGCTTTTCTTATACTATCCTGAACCGAATCTAAGGTAATCATTTTTAATATGGAACAACACTTACTACGTATTTCGCTATAGTATCTAACGACATTTCTAGTGTTGTCTCCGGTGCTGTTATTTTATAAAACTTTCCTTCAATCTGTAATTCCTTCTTATGATATTATGATGTTTAGTGGGCTAGCTTAACTTCTGATTCTAAAAATCTGCTTTTCGAATCTAATTCTCTTACTTTATTATTGGCTTCTTCTAATGTTTCGAATTCTAGTCGGGGCTGTTGGCTCAGTGCTCGTTCAATTGATTCGTCCGAAATATCTTTATTTTTTAGAGAACTTCTTAATTTTTCATTTTCTTCTTATATTCCTCTAGCTTGATCTAACAACTCCGGACGTTCTTCTAAAATATCGTTTAACTTTTTATTTAATGCAGTAAATTCCTCTTTCAAATCTTCCAATTCTTTTATTTTATGAGCACTTTTATGTTCCAAGAAGTAACTAACTGTTCAAAAACTACGTCAACTCTTTCGACTTCTAAGTATACCCGTGTATTATTAATTCTAAAGTTTCTTTATTGTTAACTTCCGTACTAACTTGATTCCACAATTTCTCAGTAAACCTGCCAAGTTGTCCTAATATGTTTCTATATGCTACTTCCAATTCCTCAAAATTCGCTATATAATCATTAAAATATTCAATTAAAATTTATAAATTTGTTTAATTTCTTTCTATCTATCATTTAATTTCACCATTTATTTATTACTTTCACTCATAATCACTAAAATTTACTCAATATTTAATTATACCGTCCCTTCCACTTCTGTGCTTCTTCATTTTTTTTAAGGCTCCTTCAAACTCCTTTTAAACCGACGGCACACTTACTAGCGTGCTTTTAAGCACACTTAATTTTATCTCCTGAAAGAATGCACTCATAAACATTATGCACTTGTTCCAGTTACGTCGTTGATGTTATACATACACATAAAAAAAAACGTTTCTGATTCACAACAATTGCACCTTAATGCAACTTCACAATACCTGCATGAGTTAGTCATCGCGGAAGTAGATCACAATACGTTTATCATCTCAACGTATAATGACCCTTATTTTAAGAAAAAATTATTATTAAAATAAATAATAATTTTTCCTTTTACGTCATTAATATCATCATATAATGCATTACTTACTAAATATTTATTTATGTATATAATTTATCTAAATTAATTTTAAAATAACATACATTTTGTGTTTGCGCGCACAAATTAGTTGTCGAATGAAATTTCCAAAATCGAACTTTATTGACATACGATTTCCGGTTGCTTAGTGCCGAAACAAGCATTTTACGAAAATGGACAAAATTAAAAGCGAAAGTAGAAAATTCGAATACGAAAATCGCATTAGCAAGTGCCAATTATTAGAATGCGAATAATATTACTTTCGAATCGCATTACATAGTAACCCCCTAGTTATAGATGGCTTTGGTCATTTAAGGCAAAGGCGATATCCTTTGCTTTAACTCGCCTTTTACAAATAAATAGCTATCAAAATGTTATTTTATACATTTAATAACATATTATACATTTAATAACATATTATCACTTATATATAATTATGGATTTTAATTTTTAATAATGTGTGCCCCCCAGGGTAAACCTGAATTTACGTCCCAGCCAGCTACCTTCCAAAGAATAATGAATCACATATTAACAGGTTTACAGGGTATCGATTGGAAAGAATTTAGCTGAGCATGAGCTTAGGTTGAGTAAAGTATTGCAGAAATTAAGGAAACACAAGTTAAAATTAAATACAGAAAAATGTCAGTCGCGAAGTTAGGTGCCCTGCCAGATCCCTCTAAGGTTGAATGCGTAAAAAAATATTCCGGTGCCAAGAAATATAAAAGATGTGCTAGCGTTTTTGAAGCAATATGGCAGAATTATCATTACCAATTTATAAATTTATTAAATTAAAAGAATCAATAATTTCACCTCCCATTCTGGCATATCCAGATTTTACAAAACTTTTTATACCCTACACTAAGAGTAAAAGGGTATATTCAGTTTGGTACGCCGTTTGTAACACCCAGAAGGAAGCATCTCCGGTATGGAAAAGTATATATATTCTTGATCAGAATGACCTCCTGAGTCGATGTCCGTCTGTCTGTCTGTTGAAATCCCTACTACTTTTAAAATTGAAGAGCTAGATAAATAAAAACTTAGATTACTAATATACCTACGCTGTATGTGCGAAAAAATGGGCGAGATCGGTCCATTGTGACCTATGATCCGACCACTTATGTTCAAATACCTCATATAAAATGTACATATAAAGAATTTTTATGTATACGTGCTTAGGTAAACTTTTTTGGTCAAATATATATTGATATCATGCTCAAATACATGATAATAATGTTTTCCGGCGAAAAGACTTGTGGTTCACAAAAAAATCGAAATTCGGAACACCTACCCATTTGTAAATATGGGTATCAAATGAATGGAAATTCTTCAGCGATTGAATGTTTGTCGTTATTTTCAGGATTCGTATACCTTGGTGACCTATATATCACTTTGAATGGTAACCACACATATGTGTAGGGTATTTATAGTCGGCTTAGACCGACTATAATTTTGATAATCCTAACTATCATAATTACACCTACTTTAAAATTTCCCATGTGATCTAACCTTCCCAACTGGTTTTTAAATTAATTTAGATAAATTAGTTAAATTAACCATTTAATTTTAAAGGGAGTCCACATTAAAAAATATGCACACGGAACGCCAATTTGAAATATTGGTTGACTTTATGCAGGTGCATCTAGATTTATCCAATGTCCAATTGATTCATTTTACGAAATAATGAAAAACTTGAATTTTGAAGTTTGGTCTGACTACAAAAATCACCTCAAGACAAAACTAAGAAGAAACAAGGCAAGCATTTCTGGAACTGGTGGTGGTCCTTCAAAATATATTTCAATGGCATAAGTGGAGCTAAGGGATTCGGAGCTGAACAAAGTTTTAGCACGGTGATTGAAATAGTCGAAGAACTAAATTTTCAGAAAGCTTCCACGTTAGAGCCTGCACAAGAAACATAAAGGTATTAATAAAAACCTTTTTAATCAAGTTTTTCTTTGAAAAGAGTGCATATTTTCTTATTCTTATTATAATTTCTTATCCTTATAAATTCTTTATGTTTGTTGATTAATTTTTTTTTTATTTGGTCTCGGACTTTTTTGGCAAATTTCTCAGGAGTATAGTGTAGTTCTCTTGCCGCGAGGAGACATCGAAATCGTCATTTTAATATTCCAAACACTCGTTCTATTATCGATCGTACTTTGAACTTTCTGGAGCATTCCGAAATGGAATTAATATCCACGGTTCAAGAGGATATCCTGAATCGCCTAAAAGAAATGAAACATTTATTTCGCTTTTGAATAGGCTAAGATTAAAGGTGTTACCCCTAACTAAAATGTTAACTTCATTACTACTTCGAGGCACAAAAATTATAGAAATAATGTTTAAACTCTGCTTATGCCCAAACAAAAGTTAAGATGAGTTAACGGACACAATTTAAAATATTCTTACCAAGAATCCATATTCCGTTGTCTCCATTTTCAAATTTGTCTTTAAAGAATTGCCTTTCGTGAGATAGATTTCAAACGTGAAAATCATTAGACGCACCTCCAAACCTTCCATTGACCGCCATAACGAATATTTTGTGATCACATATCTTAATTATAATAAAACTAATTCTAGAAAAATGGAAAATATTTATTAATGAAAATATTTACCACCATTGCATTTATACTGTGCTTTAATTTTCTATTAAAATATAAATGCTCGTTACTTGAGGACCTGATTACTTGAATATGTGTACCATCCACCACTCCGATTATTCCGGAAATGCCAGACTTCAAATAAAAACTCGTTTTTGCGTCCTTTTTATCATCATCGAACATTTCAAAAGTTATATACTTTTTTCGATAGATCCGCAAATCTCCGACACACAACAAGTCACAGTTTGCTGTTCTAGACTTAAATATCGGTCTTGTCCAAGTTTGTGTTGATATCCACTTTGTGATAGAAACTTCAATGTCGTAGATAGTTTAACAATAGCCAGAATAGCGGTAGACCTCTGCGTAGTTTTTAAATCATCTTCGATGCTATTTAACACGTCCATAAAAGCGTTTCTGCTAAGACGAACATTTTTTACCTCATTTCACTAAGGCTCATAACATTTGATTGATACCTAAGGATTCTTCGTTGAATCCTTTCTTCATCGACGCCGTTTTCGTTGAACCTCAAAGCCACTTAATCCATATTTAAAAAAAAATGTTTTCAATTATTGTGCTGCTGATTTTTTTTTGTCATTTTTTTCAGTCTCCTGTCATATTTTCGAAGAATAAAATTTTGTTCATAAATGGAATAAACGCCGTTAATTGCGACATCGTTCATAATATATACGGAAAAAATCATTCTATTTATGAACTATTCTTCGTATATACGAATTGCACAATTTGAGCGAAATTGATATAATTGTTATGAATTGCGTTCATTGAAGTATTCATATTAATTTTTTGAGGCAAAGCAGTGCAACCTCAATGTCACGTGCAATTCAACCGAGCATAAAGGCGATACTGAAAAATAAAAAACCAGTTCACCAAAAGGAGATTAGAAAATACAACACAAAGTAGGTAGGTTTTTGAGTATATGTGTATGATCGTATGAGTGACATGTAACAGCGTCATGCGGCAGTGGTTATGCCGCATGACGCGACGCGTCGATAGTCGATGACACCATAAACAGTTTTTAATATCTAATTGTGTTGTATGTCATTTCGTAAAAATAGATCGAATCGTTTCATTTGTTGTTTACAACTCCAAAGAAACGTGCACCGCTGGTACTAATATCACGCAACAACAAACAGCAGCATTAGGGAGCAACAGTAAGAGTAGATATAAAATAAAATGTAAGTAGTTAAAAAATAAATATATTAAAAGAAAAAAATAAAATAAAAAAGTAATATAATAAAATAAAAAAAAAATACAAGAAAATAAAAAAAAGGTTTTTTTTTATTTTTAAATAGTTTAAAAATCATAAATACCATGAATTTTTCCATAAATATCAATATTACACACAGATAACTGATTTTTTGCGGCAACCAACTAAATTGACCTACCAAATCATTCGGTTGCGGCAACAACTGATAAAGTAGTTTCAATAACCTCGTAATTCGGTTGTTATAACCTTCTAGTCGGTGAGAATGTGGTTGTGGTAGCCCCAAATCGGTGATCATGAGGTTGTCACAACTTCCTAATCGGTGAACATGAGGTTGTGGTAACCTTTTAATCGGTGATCATGAGGTTGCAACAACCTCCAAATTGGTGAGCAAGAGGTTGTCGCAACCTCTTGTCGGGTTTCTAAACCTCCAATTGAAATTTTATTATAACATAGTTATTTATGATATAAAGCTTATGTATTCTATATGTATTATAATTGAGTAAAATTGTCGCGCACACAATTCAGAGGTATATCTACTAATACCTACTCTATGAAAAAATACATGTATCTGCAAGCATGTATTTTTTATTTCCTCATAAGCAATAAATAAAAAAAAACTATTTCCTTTGGTCACATATTTTTTATTTATATTATATTTCACTAGCTATTGTGCAATTTGTATTGTATAAATATATTATTTTAGTAATATTTGTATATTTATTTCACAATGTAACTTAATTACCCAACAAGAACAATAATGGTCATATGAGCAGTAATATTACAAGTATCAAAACTGAAAGTTTTAGTAAAAGTTTCTATAACGTTGTTAAGAGCGCCGTAATTTTTTGTTTTTGTGTGCGTGTGATTTTTTATCTCTATCTTACTCACCTACACTGAGATACAATTGAATATATTTTTGTCACTGTTCTCTTGGTAATAAGTGACTATAAAATTACTGGTAAATTTACGAAATATTTTACGTAACATAAACTGTATAGTTTTGAGTATTAAACTAAGAATAACTATTAAACTAAGCTAAATTATACTAAATAAAAAAAAACCTAAAATTCCATAGTTTTAATTTTTATTGCGTTGAATGTAATATTTGCTTTTCACATTTTCTTTTAAAACCCCTCTTGTTAGTCCTTGTTTTGCCTTGCTCGATGCATTAGCTCGATGCAGACCCTTTCACTTTGATGACATCTATAATATAAATAGATAAAAAAGAAATACAAATAAAAAATGGTGGCAAACCAACGCTGAAAATATATTAGTTTTTTATTACTAGTAAAATTATGTGTAATTTATCCATCATTGGTCCTGCAGAGATGTATTTCAAATTAGTTATGTATGAGTGAGAAATTATTATATTGTCTTTGTGTTGGAGTTTCGGTTAAACATGTCTTGCTGGGTAATGAATATCCTATTGTTTTCGATATGTTAAAATTTTTGATGTTTATATATTTCTGCATGCTTCCACAATTGTTGGCAAGAAACTGGCAACAGAACTGCTGACAGACCTTAGGTTGCCGTTTGTCATTTATTTTGTTGATACAACAACTTACTCAATCGCCGTAACAAACGAATGTCAATTTTGGCTGAATGAAAAAACAATCATGAGGTTACGGCAACCGTACGTACAGTTGCGCGGACCAACATTTCGGTTGTACAAAAATAAGGTACGTTCATTTTAATGAGAAATGTATTTCGGTTTCAACACTGAAACGTTGGTTTAATTAACCTCATGCCAAAAGAGGATTTTTCTGTGTGTATGAACTATTTATTACGGTTTTACGAAGGATTCATAAATTGGATGAATTTGTTCATTGGTTGAGTAATAATGAAAAATTCATAAATAGTATGAACTTTTTTTCTGTGTAGTTTATAATGATACTTATCCCTTACCTTTTCACTGAACATATAATTTTTTATACCCTACACTAAGAGTGAAAGGGTATATTCAGTTTGGTACGACATTTGTAACACCCAGAAGGAAGCATCTCCGGTATGGAAAAGTATATATATTCTTGATCAGCATGACCTCCTGAGTCGATTTAGCGATGTCCGTCTGTCTGTTGAAATCCCTACTACTTTTAAAATTGAAGAGCTAGATGTGACCTATGATCCGACCACTTGTGTTCAAATACCTCATATAAAATGTACATATAAAGATCAATTTTTATGTATACGTGCTTAGGTAAACTTTTTGGTTAAATATATATTGATATCATGCTCAAATACATGATAATAATGTTTTCCGGCGAAAAGACTTGTGGTTCACAAAAAAAAAAATAGAAATTCGGTACACCTACCCATTTGTAAAATGAATGGAAATTCTTCAGCGATTGAATGTTTGTAGTTATTTTCAGGATTCGTATACCCTGGTGACCTATATATCACTTTGAATGGTAACCACACATTTGTGTAGGGTATTTATAGTCGGCTTAGACCGACTATAATTTTGATAATCCTAACTATCATAATTGCACCTACTTTAAAATTTCCCATGTGATCTAACCTTCCCAACTGGTTTCTTTTCACAGAGATCGAAATGCGATATTTGTTTATTTGGTGAAAACTTTATTATGTATATATAATTTATATCGTTATTAAAAGCTTCTTAATCCAAAATATATAATACTGTAAATATGAATATATTTTAGTAAAATTTAATAATTTTATTTTTAATTATTATTTATGTAATGATTTTTTGAAAAACTTTTAAAAACTGTCGGCTTTGTTTTCATTTTCGTAAACTTTTAACAATAGTTATCACTTCACAGCTCAATGAGAATCGTAAATGTGATATGAATTCACCAAAAAAAAAAATCACTTCACGATAACACAGATCCAGAATCAGTTTAATAAGTAAAAATAATAGCTGAAAAAAGCAGATGATGGAATTGTGTGCATGTGTTGACGGACCTTTATGGGCATACATTTTAATTTTTAAATTCTTTGAAACTATATCAATAACTTACGTAGTTAATCATTTTTAGCTATTGATAACACTGTAAGAAAAATTCAACTTCAAAGCTGCACACATGCACAAATCCAATATATTCTAAAGTACGCTAACAAATAAATGTACGTGTTTCCACAGTTTTTTTAAATCAATTCGGTAAATGGTTTTGCATCCATTTGAAATGTAAGTGCATATCATATTTCAATATTATACAAATTTTTGCTCGAATATTTAAAAAAGTTGATGTACTTCATAGGCTGTAATTAGTATTTTAAAGTCGCTAGTATCATCAAATTTTAATTTTATAAATTTGAATTCATTTTTAAAATATCTCATAGTAACATTACAAGTGGTATTAAAACCTTTAAATGAATTTATGTTGAGAAACCGTTTTCATATCCATACTCAAAGAGATCTCACACGGAGATAAATGTTCTCATAAATCATGTATTATACGTATAAATTTGGTAAAAATTAATCATTATATCCTGCAAAAATAAGTAACCATAATGATTTGGTATTCATTATATATGATTATAGTAAAAATAAATTATTATGATTAATTGTATAAAATCATGCGTATGTTTACTCATGCTTTATGTATAATATATTCATAAGACATGGGTAATTGGAATAGATTTCGGAACACATTTTATGATTTATTATTCATAATCATGATCATAATATAGAATATTAAAAAAGCAGTGAAAATAAAAGTACATAACTTCGATTTATTTTCAAATGACACATTTTTCGCTTTATTCACTCACTTATTTTTTATATAGTGGTTTTTCACGACTGGCGTCAATTGCGCATTAAGAAAATGAATATACAATATGAAACACAAGTTATGAAGACATATTAATAATTTGGGTTGTTATGATTAATACTAAAATGAATCCTATTTATTATAAATTCATAGCGATTTGCAGTTTTTTATGCATGAGCTTTGCAATTTTTTAGTATTATACATAATTCATGATTATAATTCATAAATAAGCAAATTAGAAAAATGCTATACATTGTATTTCAATTGCAAACAAAAATTGTAAACAAAATTATTTGCAAATCTAGGGTTTTTTTCTTCATTTATATTTTTGTCCAAAATCTGAACTTTAGGATCATACTCTGTACGAAACAGACACTCACTACACTTATTAGATTAATATAGTATATGATTAATTGGTGCATATTGCGTAATTTGATAAATAGATTTAGAGGTTCAACATAGAAACCATTTTTTTTTCATTTTCAAAATCTTTGTATTTTTTTTGACCAGAAACGTGCGCCCCTTAATGAAATTTTAATTGGAAAATATTAGTTAATAGCTGTTGTAAATATGCATTTATGAGTACATATTACATTAAGACAATATTCGTAATTTTGGTAAATTTTTTAAACCAAAAAGTTAAAATCTTTTTATTTTTTGAAAACTCTTTTTATTTTTAACGATACTTAAATTTTCATAATCTCAAAAAGCATCAATAATAATTCTAAACCGATAAGGATAACATAAAAAAATGTTTGGCTCAAAATCTAAATCAATGAATAATATTCAAAAACACATATTTCAAAAAAAAAGTTTCCATGTTTCGTGCATTTTCAACCCAATACAACAAATAAAAATTTTTCATGGTAAAAAACATTAATTGAAATAAATTGTCACAAGAAATTAACATTAAATTAACAACTAGAAAATAAAAATAGTTTACTATATCGCAATTAAGCAAAGAATGTGTATTTTTACAAACGCAACGTAAAAAATTGCTATGAGTTTTTTCGCTTTTTATACCCTACATTAAGAGTGAAAGGGTATGTTCAATTTGGTACGCCGTAACACCCAGAAGGAAGCATCTCCGGTATGGAAAAGTATGTATATTCTTGCTCAGCATAACCTCCTGAGTTGTTTTGGCGATGTCCGTTTGTCCGTCTGTCTGTCTGTCTGTTGAAATCACTACTACTTAAACAATTGAAGAGTTAGATAAATGAAATTTTTAATTTAGATTACTTATATACCTACGCTGTATGTGCGAAAAAATTGGCGAGATCATTGTGACCTGTGATCTGACCATTTATATTCAAAGATACCTCATATTAAATTTACTTCTACAGATCAATTTTACTGGATATGTGATTAGGTAAACTTTTTTGGTCATATATATATTGAAATCATGCTCAAATACAAGAAAATAATGTTTTCCGCCGAAAAAAAAAAATCGAAATTCGGTACACCTACCCATTAGTAAATATGGGTATCAAACGAATGGAAATTCTTCCGCGATTGATAGTTTGAAATTATTTTCAGGATTCGTATACCCTGGTGACCAATATACCACTTTGAATTGTAACCACACATGTGTAGGGTATTTATAGTCGGCTTAGACCATGTGATATAACCTTCCCAACTGCAACGACAAAAAGATGGATTTAGCCACAAATTATTAAAAGATGAAGATACCAATTTATATAAAAAAAATTTACGAATGACTCCTCATCAATTTGAAACTATATTGGACAGAATCGCACCCAGTATTAAAAAATGGATACTAACTTTAGAAGCTGCATCACACCAGCGGAAAGGCTTCAAGTTACACTTCTATATCTCGTGACTGGTTAGTTGTATAACATATTTCTTTGTTTCTGTACAATTTAAAAAGTTTGAGGCAATTCCAAAAATTCACACACATCGGAATGAAACAGTCGATGAAACCTGATTAAACATTTTGATTGTATAGCAACAGATTATCTATTATTTATTTCCACTGATTTAAAATTTATAAATTAAATTTTAAACATATCTGCAAGTTATGTTTAGAATCTACCATTTCTAAAATAATAAGAGAAACTGTTGGTGTTTCGTATACTACATTAAGTAAATAATTTTTAAAGTTTCCGAAAAAGAATGTGATTGGACTAATATATCTGAAGAATTTCTTAAATTGTGGGGCTTTCCTAATTGTCTTGGTACTATAGAGGGTGTGTAAGTAGAACATATAGTTAAAATACTTTACTAAATTACGTCTTTTAAGGTATACATTGTAAAATAAAACCTTTGACCTTTATATTAATGGCCATCGCTACAGATTCATTTATGTTGACGTTGGAGTAAATGGAAGAATTGGGGATGCTTGTTTGTGGTCAAATTGTGATCTCAAGCGTGCATTTGGAGATGATGTTGTTAGCATCCCAAAGCCAAGTAAGCTTCCAATAATTGATAAACTATCTCCCTATACATTCATATCAAATTATATGATGAAGCCATTTTCACATCTATCACGTAACAGAAGAAAATGCATTCGGAATTTTAGCGAACGGATTTTAAGTTTTTTTTACACCTATATTTCGTGAACCTAAAGAAGCGATTAAAGTAGTATTAGCATGTGCATAAATAATTTCGACAATATATCAGATGACGAAATAATTAATCTAATTAATATACATTATGAAAACATGAGAACAACTAAAGTTGAAAGAAATTCAATGCATGGAACTGAAATATGAAATAATTTACTACATTACTTCAAATTCAAATCATCATCTTAATTTAAATACACTATAATCCAAATTTTAAAATTCTATTATCGCGCATTTACTTCAAGAGTATCATAACTAAAAACTAGTTGGGAAGGTTAGATCACATGGGAAATTTTAAAGTAGGTGTAATTATGATAGTTAGGATTATCAAAATTATAGTCGGTCTAAGCCGACTATAAATACCCTACACAAATGTGTGGTTACCATTCAAAGTGATATATAGGTCACCAGGGTATACGAATCCTGAAAATAACTACAAACATTCAATCGCTGAAGAATTTCCATTCATTTGATACCCATATTTACAAATGGGTAGGTGTACCGAATTTCGATTTTTTTTTTTTGTGAGCCACAAGTCTTTTCGCAGGAAAACATTATTATCATGTATTTGAGCATGATATCAATATATGTTTGACCAAAAAAGTTTACCTAAGCACGTATACGTAAGAATTGATCATTTTATATACATTTTATATGAGGTATTTGAACATAAGTGGTCGGATCATAGGTCACAATGGACCGATCTCACCAATTTTCGCACATACAGCGTAGGTATATTAGTAATCTAAGTTATAAGTTCCGACCACTTATGTTCAAATACCTCATATAAAATGTACATATAAAGATCAATTTTTATGTATACGTGCTTAAGTAAACTTTTTTGGTCAAACATATATTGATATCATGCTCAAATACACGATAATAATGTTTTCCGGCGAAAAGACTTGTGGTTCACAAAAAAAAAATCGAAATTCGGTACACCTACCCATTTGTAAATATGGGTATCAAATGAAGGGAAATTCTTCAGCGATTGAATGTTTGTAGTTATTTTCAGGATTCGTATACCCTGGTGACCTATATATCACTTTGAATGGTAACCACACATATGTGTAATCCTAACTATCATAATTACACCTACTTTAAAATTTCCCATGTGATCTAACCTTCCCAACTGGTTTTATCTTGTGCTTTATCGTGCGTGCGGGTCTCGTGTTCGTCCGTGTCACCTATCGTTCATCCTTTCGTGTACATGCAATCAAAAGCAAGCACGCGCCCTTCACTAGTTGTTACAGACAAAAAAATGTTTCTGTTTGCTGTCTGTTGGTACAGACGAAGAAAGTTTCAACGCGAAATATATGAACTCCTACAGAAAATCTGCTAACAAAGTACTTTGTTAAATAGAGAATTTGTAATGCTATCTGTAGACAAAAGCTTTAAGTGAAAACTCGAATTCAAAAGTCCATATTACGATTTATATAAAAATGTACGAAAGTTTAAAAAAAAACTTAATATACTTTCAAAAAAAGTCTGTTATGTTGAATACCTTGATATAAATGTGCGATGCATGCGATATTAATTTTAAATCTATGAGATTCAATATGAACTCATTTACAGCATATGGATACTGTTACGACGACATGTGTTGCACATTTGCTTTAAAGGTACCGAATAAAAAGCAAATGTAAAAGTGTTTAGGTCGAAAAAAAAACACTATAACATACAATCGGACAATATGAATTTGCAACGTCATGTAAATAAAGCAGAAATACGTAAAAAATCTGCAATGGCTTACCGAAAAAAATTGTTAAATAAAAGATCTAAATCTTTAAGCTTTGGTGGCCATAACCAAGATTTCTGTTATATTATCAAAATATTAAATCTAAAGCAGCCGGACACTTAGACTAAGACAATGAATCGTTTATAGATACAAATAAAATTTAAAAGACTTCATTCAGAGCTTGGAATCGCCATTAGAAGAGCACTTTTTTTCGTACGACCAAATCAAAATATTAACGAAAAACAATTCGTAGATTTTGGCAACATGTAATTATACATTACATATTGATGCAACAGAAAATACGATAAAAAAAACTGTGTATCGCAAATAGTACGCCATAGTAGGACATTTGCCCAATGAAAAAATAGTACTTCCAGTAGCCGATCTAGTACTATCACGACATACCACTAATGCGATAAGTAAATTTTTACATTCTATTCTAAGATTATTGCTCAGAGAATGCTTTAATTTGGTCAATATGCAAAATATTTGTAACTGATGTCAGTTTTGCAATAATCGAAGCATTGATTAAGGAAATAAAAATTAGGGTGCGTTGCGTGCAATTTGTTGTTGGATATCGAGTTTTCTTCAGGATCGTTCTATACGAGTTGCGTTGGATGGTGTTTTTTCAGAACAATATTCCATCAATTCTGGAGTTCCGCAGGGTTCCGTCCTATCCCCGTCCCTATTTCTGGTGTTTATACCTTCTGTCATTGACCCAGAACCCAATTCATTCCTTTGCAGATGACAGTAACATTTGTCATTCATACTCGTTCAACAAGCGCCCAAACACTTTGGAGATTGAGAGTAAAAGACGCACTATGAATGACACGCTCAATAATGACCTTAAATCAATCTCCCAGTGGGGTGTTGCAAATAGAGTAGATTTTAATGCCAACAATACCCATTGTTGTCTGTTATCTCACAAAAGAATGGATTCACCCATCTCACCCCTCCCTCCCCACAATAGGGGTGCTGTGGATATTGCGCAGTCAGCTGCTCTTGACGTTCTGGGCATATCAATTCAATGTGATCTACGTTGGAATGATCACATATTTAATGTTTCGAAAGAAGCTGCCAAGTGCCCCGGTTTTTTAAAACGGTGTAAAACATACTTCACTCCTGCTGACCTGCGCACTGTCTACACTACCTATATTCGGCCTAAAATGGAATTCAATTCGCACATTTGGGCAGGAGCTTCAAAATCCTCCTTGGAGTTCCTGGACCGAATTCAACAACGTGCGATATATTTGATTGGGGATGCAAATTTCTCATCGTCTATTTGTTCTCTTGAGCACCGATGGACCATTGGGTGTGTAAGCCTGTTTTATAGGTATTACAACGGTAAGTGTTCGAGTGAAAGACATGGCCTGATTCCAACAGGTCGTGTGTTTTCACGTTCTACTCGGGCATCAAATCAAGCCCACCCCTTCGTAGTCCACTCGACTCTTAACAGAACCACGCATTATAGAGATAATTCGTTCTTCAGTCACACGACACGTTTGTGGAACAATCTCCCTGCGTCCGTTTTTCCCGACATTTTTGATATTGGCAAGTTCAAAACAAACATTCACCGACACTACTCCATCTTTCCCCCCTCCATTTAACCTATCATCCCTTCTTACGATCAACACTGTGAATTGCATGAAGGGGGCATCCCCTGAGCGTTGATTAATTTTTAAAAAAAAAACATCAAAAATAAGGTTTATGTCATAAAAGAATAGACTCGAATACTAATTTGGGAAAGTTAGTGATCACTTTAGAAGAATTACGTGTGCTGGTGGTCAATATTACTAATAATAATAGTTTGGCGCTACAGTTCTGAACAACCCCTCACCATTTGAGCTGTGCGGGTTATATTTGTGCTTAAAGTGGTGGGACATACAGTTTAATGACGAACGGCGGGGTGACAGTTTTTTTAGGCCATATTTTCTCACGTAGGTTTGCATGGACTGCCGAGAGGTAGCGTTGCATAGAAAAAATATATCTATATTTGGTATTGACAGTCTCTGCGATCGAACCGTGGACCTTTCGGCTCGTAGTCAAAACCACCAATTGAGACATCGACGCTACATAATTAATGGTGATATTCTATGTGCCAAAGTACGAGTATCTATATCCCTTGGAAAGTTTCAAATGACGAATCTGTTTCGTCCAAATATAGATAGAACTGCAGTTTACCTGCAAACTT
The DNA here is from genome assembly GCA_951804985.1 of Dryomyza anilis. NCBI lineage: Eukaryota > Metazoa > Arthropoda > Insecta > Diptera > Dryomyzidae > Dryomyza > Dryomyza anilis. Next base: position 10,805,254 of record OX638136.1, on the reverse strand, counting down.
TCATACAAAAAAAGGTCCACTTATATTAGACGAACAGGAATATAGAGACACATCCAACTATGTCATCCATAAGCGACAATAAAACTTGTTTGGATTAATCTTTTCCAAGGATCATAGACATTGCTTTAATGGAAAATATCAATCAAAAAAGTTTCAATGCAGCATATTAATGACGTACTTGGATGCTTTTGTAATTCCATTGTAATTGATTCACCCAAAAAATTTCCAATGCCACATTTGGATGCTTCTGTTATCACATTGGTACAGATTCACCGAAAAAAAATCCAATGATGCACTTGGGTGCTTCTGTAATCACATTGGAACAGATTCACCCATAAAATGTTCAATGACGCACTTAAATATTTTTTTTATAGTAACATGTGTTCCAGTAAGTAAGATGCAGGCGAAATTTATTTTCAAGTTTTATTAATCGATGTCCCCAAATTAATTGTAATACTGACCACCAGCACACGTGATCCTTCGAAAGTGTTCACTAATATCACCCAAATTAGTTCTAGAATCCATCCTTTTCATCGTAAGAACATTATTTTTGCTGCTCATCAATTTATGCACAATGCTCCGCACCCTAATTTTTATGTTTGATAATCGATATTCTTGAACAAACCCAAGGTGTATTTAACAAGGTGAGGAAAGTATAAAAACTGCTCCCTTTGTTTATTTTTAATATTTATATTTTTGTTTGTCATTTGTTTTTTGTGTCTCCTCGTTTTGGATTCATTAATATTGAAATAAAATAGTCAAAACTATTTCGGAACGGACATAGGACAAATAAATTCCTTGATCCCATCTTCTATCTATCGACAGTCGTGGTAATAATACATTTTTTCACGTTACCAGCGATCCCCATAAGAGAAAGCTATGGAGCGATTCATGTAGAAAATTTGTTCGCGGATTTACCAACAACACTTTAAAAAAAAAAATGGATATATTGTATGAATGAAAACTTATGCGTTTATATACGCCCGCTGTGCTAAAGTTCGGAACTAGGTTCGGGTGTCTAAAATATAGTAATGATAAATCTACCGTTGAATCTCGATCATTTCTACATGATTGCTGTGAAGTTCAATGTTTCAGGACTTCTATTTATGCCCCTTTTTATGTCTTCAACTACCACGACAACATGTACATGAACTGCTTCTGATTATCAAGTAGCTGCTTAGACATGTGATGCCGTGCCGCCTTCCATAAAACCAACAAATAAAATGCATTTACTTATTTCGGTCATAGTAATAGTTACAATAACCAAAAACGATCATTTAACATTTAATCACCACGTAAAATGGGGGCGGCAGATTTCGCAAAGGGTCGTGGTATTTCTCAAACAGCACCTTACTTTAAAAAGATATAACTGCTGACTATTCTAATACAGCTTGTCGAATCTTTGCCACCGTCGAACACTCGTACATTGGGGCAGGATAAGGTGTCTTAGGGCCCTATTATGATTAGCGAAGCAAGCGAATGGTTTTGGCGAAGCGAACGTCTTGGCGAAGCGAATGCAATTTGTTAATATGATTGGCGAATGTACTAAATTTAATTGAATGTCAAATGACGACCTTACAGCGTTGCAAAAAAAAGTATCATGTTGTGTACTTTTAGTACTTCTAATTTTTTAGAACTACTAATTTTTATTTTATATTTATTTGAACATTACAATATTTATGTCTATAATTACTTATTGTTTAAAAATATAAATTTTATATTTCAAAAAATACAAATTAGCATTGTAATTGGAATTTATAAATGAAAAATTGAGCTATTTTTGCAAATAACATTCATTTACAATATTTATATTTTTACAATCAAAATGTTGCATTTCTTCATTACATTATTAAAAAAACTACTTTTTAAACTTTCGTACTTTTTTTTTAATATCAAATTGTTCTTTTTTTTATTTAGGTAAACACTGTTTTTGTTGACATTGTTTAACAATAGTTTATTTTGCATTATTTTGTGATAAGTAATTGTGTTATTAAAATGATAAGTAGTGTAGAGATGTTCTTTAGTGATTCCGATGAAGATGACAAAATTAATCTTCAGAGACACCGGCGCAGGATTAGGGACAATTCCAACCCTCTGGGACTTCCAGAAAACCAGTAAGTTCACACTTTAGTAGAAAACAATTTGCAATTATTTGTTTCTTCGCTGCCGGAAGTTACCAAAAAGGCATTGGAAAAGACTTCGATTTGGGATTCGCCCAACCAACAGTCTCTGCCATACTAAAAGAATTTCTGGATGTTTGCGAAGCAGATATTTGCCGGAAATGGATACAATCTGAGATGACTGAACAAGAGAAGCAAACGTCAAGAAATTTTTTTTACACGGCAACAGGAATTCCTGGTGTAATTGGTTATGTGGACGGAACACACATAGGAATTGTTGCGCCAGCGGAAAGGAAACACCAATACATAAACAGAAAGGGATTCTATAGTATTTATGCAATAATTGTAAGTAAATTTCACAATATAAGTACAATATAAGTAAACAACATGTAAACTAGCAGGCTTGCGACCACAACATGCAGATTAGATTTATTGATAGAAGGTATCCCGGCTCCACTCATGATTCTTTTGTTTGGAACTACAGCGAGTTAAAAACAAGCTTAGTAATGATGTATGAAAATGGAGAAAGAAGTTCTATGTATTTAGGTAAAATCTATTAAATATTATTTCTTAGAACTTTAATACAATTAATGACACTTTCAGGGGACGCAGGCTATCCGCTACATCCGTACCTTTTGACGAAGTACATCCTCAGGAACTCCTCAATCCCAATTTAATCAACAACACGCAAAAGCCCGAAATGTAATAGAGCGTACGATTGGCGTTTTGAAAGGTAGATTCAGATGTCTACTAGGTGCACGAAAATTGCATTATTCGCCAAATAAAGCAACGCAAATAATAAACTGTTGGTGGGCTTTGCTTGCACTATAATGTTGTGAGCCATGAGGAGAATTCTGACTTTGCAGAGCCTGTAATTCCAAAAGATGCTGAAAAAGAAAGTAGCAATTTGGATGAAGTACAAAGAAGAAATGACATAATGGCTTCATTGATGTTTTATACTATTTAAACTTCAATTAAATAAAACGAAAAGTTTATAATATTTATAAATAATTCATATGATTTTATTTGAAACCAAAAAACAAAACAAAAAAAAAATACATTATCGATAATTCAGTTGTAACATTAAAATATAAAAAATGATAGAAAAATTTAATGCCGAGTGCTAAGTTCATAAGCCAATCGTCTTAACTCAAGAACTTGTAAATTGTATTCCAAGTTTTCTACGTGTTGGCGACTTTTTTCTGCAAATTCCTTTTTCTTACGTTTTTCTTTTTCTTTACTCAGTTCAAATTTATTAAATTTTAATTCATATGACTTCCGTTTGCAATTTCGTATAATTTTTTTTCTATTTTGATATTAGTTTTCAATAATTCTTCTTGGGTATGCGTTTGATCCTTCAGAAATTTCATTCTTTTCTCTTCAATGTTTTTTTTTCTACTTTTTTCCGATTCTGAACTTACTTCTTTGCTATTATTTTCAAGCATCTGCAAATAATTAAATAAAATAAAAAATTAAATAATTTAGTACAATTAAAAAAAATATTAAAACATTATTAAACATTAATGAACGCAATAAAACCTAATGTGTTTTTAGGATATCTGTTTATTTCCATATTTTGTAAAGCGTTGCAACGGTTTTATACGGACATTGGTTACGAATTCAATTTTTAAAAATGTAATGTATATAAAAATTACCTCCACAACTTCATTTTCCTTGTTTGCATCCACAATTTGACTAGTTGTGCCCAAGCTTAAACCACTGGGGTTTACCGCTTGGCTTATGCTCCATAGATAGTCTACAGCCTGCTCAAGTGGCGATAGACAAATTGTTGCATTCGGCCCTTCACCAGTGGCTACAGACTCTTTTCGATTTCGACCGCTTGGCTTATGCTCCATAGATAGTCTACAGCATGCTCAAGTGGCGATAGACAAATTGTTGCATTCGGCACTTCACCAGTGGCTACAGACTCTTTTCGATTGTGCGCAATCTTTTTTCGCAATTTTAATTTGTAGTCGAACCAAACCATTTAATAGTAAAATGCAAATAATTGTATTGGTTAAAATAAATTCGTTGATAAATCTACTGTGTACAGGGCATGTGTGATACAGTTACCGGTACACAGGACTTCTATCTATTTCTTACCTTGTTTCACTCTTTCCCATCCCTAATTGGGGGACCAAAGGTATTTAATTCCAAGGCAAACTTGTCCAGAGATCCTTGAATTCCTTTTTGGATGACCCAAACGCTCCAAAACCTTTTGCAACGTCTAGATTATTTTCCATCAACTCCCCAAGTGCGTGGAATTGTGCGCTACTCGTTTTTTTGTACTAATACTTTTATTAAAAGATATAAAACACATATTAATAAATTTTAAACATTCTACTTACTTTTTGCTCATTTTTTCTTGACGTTCTTTTTTATCACTTTTAAATCACGATTTTCAGTTATTATTTTTTAATTCGCTCATAGCTGCCAGAGTTTAGGGAAATATACCTATCTGGTATCTTTTAATTGCCGTGCGATAAATGATATAAAGGTATTTTTAATATAACGTGCTCGTTTTTTATTTATGTGATATTTTTTAATTGCATAATTAAATATCAAATGTAGAGAAAGCTATGGAGCGATTCATGTAGAAAATTTGTTCGCGGATTTACCAGCAACACTTTAAAAAAAAAAATGGATATATTGTATGAATGAAAACTTATGCGTTTATATACGCCCGCTGTGCTAAAGTTCGGAACTAGGTTCGGGTGTCTAAAATATAGTAATGATAAATCTACCGTTGAATCTCGATCATTTCTACATGATTGCTGTGAAGTTCAATGTTTCAGGATTTCTATTTATGCCCCTTTTTATGTCTTCAACTACCACGACAACATGTACATGAACTGCTTCTGATTATCAAGTAGCTGCTTAGACATGTGATGCCGTGCCGCCTTCCATAAAACCAACAAATAAAATGCATTTACTTATTTCGGTCATAGTAATAGTTACAATAACCAAAAACGATCATTTAACATTTAATCACCACGTAAAATGGGGGCGGCAGATTTCGCAAAGGGTCGTGGTATTTCTCAAACAGCACCTTACTTTAAAAAGATATAACTGCTGACTATTCTAATACAGCTTGTCGAATCTTTGCCACCGTCGAACACTCGTACATTGGGGCAGGATAAGGTGTCTTAGGGCCCTATTATGATTAGCGAAGCAAGCGAATGGTTTTGGCGAAGCGAACGTCTTGGCGAAGCGAATGCAATTTGTTAATATGATTGGCGAATGTACTAAATTTAATTGAATGTCAAATGACGACCTTACAGCGTTGCAAAAAAAAGTATCATGTTGTGTACTTTTAGTACTTCTAATTTTTTAGAACTACTAATTTTTATTTTATATTTATTTGAACATTACAATATTTATGTCTATAATTACTTATTGTTTAAAAATATAAATTTTATATTTCAAAAAATACAAATTAGCATTGTAATTGGAATTTATAAATGAAAAATTGAGCTATTTTTGCAAATAACATTCATTTACAATATTTATATTTTTACAATCAAAATGTTGCATTTCTTCATTACATTATTAAAAAAACTACTTTTTAAACTTTCGTACGTTTTTTTTAATATCAAATTGTTCTTTTTTTTATTTAGGTAAACACTGTTTTTGTTGACATTGTTTAACAATAGTTTATTTTGCATTATTTTGTGATAAGTAATTGTGTTATTAAAATGATAAGTAGTGTAGAGATGTTCTTTAGTGATTCCGATGAAGATGACAAAATTAATCTTCAGAGACACCGGCGCAGGATTAGGGACAATTCCAACCCTCTGGGACTTCCAGAAAACCAGTAAGTTCACACTTTAGTAGAAAACAATTTGCAATTATTTGTTTCTTCGCTGCCGGAAGTTACCAAAAAGGCATTGGAAAAGACTTCGATTTGGGATTCGCCCAACCAACAGTCTCTGCCATACTAAAAGAATTTCTGGATGTTTGCGAAGCAGATATTTGCCGGAAATGGATACAATCTGAGATGACTGAACAAGAGAAGCAAACGTCAAGAAATTTTTTTTACACGGCAACAGGAATTCCTGGTGTAATTGGTTATGTGGACGGAACACACATAGGAATTGTTGCGCCAGCGGAAAGGAAACACCAATACATAAACAGAAAGGGATTCTATAGTATTTATGCAATAATTGTAAGTAAATTTCACAATATAAGTACAATATAAGTAAACAACATGTAAACTAGCAGGCTTGCGACCACAACATGCAGATTAGATTTATTGATAGAAGGTATCCCGGCTCCACTCATGATTCTTTTGTTTGGAACTACAGCGAGTTAAAAACAAGCTTAGTAATGATGTATGAAAATGGAGAAAGAAGTTCTATGTATTTAGGTAAAATCTATTAAATATTATTTCTTAGAACTTTAATACAATTAATGACACTTTCAGGGGACGCAGGCTATCCGCTACATCCGTACCTTTTGACGAAGTACATCCTCAGGAACTCCTCAATCCCAATTTAATCAACAACACGCAAAAGCCCGAAATGTAATAGAGCGTACGATTGGCGTTTTGAAAGGTAGATTCAGATGTCTACTAGGTGCACGAAAATTGCATTATTCGCCAAATAAAGCAACGCAAATAATAAACTGTTGGTGGGCTTTGCTTGCACTATAATGTTGTGAGCCATGAGGAGAATTCTGACTTTGCAGAGCCTGTAATTCCAAAAGATGCTGAAAAAGAAAGTAGCAATTTGGATGAAGTACAAAGAAGAAATGACATAATGGCTTCATTGATGTTTTATACTATTTAAACTTCAATTAAATAAAACGAAAAGTTTATAATATTTATAAATAATTCATATGATTTTATTTGAAACCAAAAAACAAAACAAAAAAAAAATACATTATCGATAATTCAGTTGTAACATTAAAATATAAAAAATGATAGAAAAATTTAATGCCGAGTGCTAAGTTCATAAGCCAATCGTCTTAACTCAAGAACTTGTAAATTGTATTCCAAGTTTTCTACGTGTTTGCGACTTTTTTCTGCAAATTCCTTTTTCTTACGTTTTTCTTTTTCTTTACTCAGTTCAAATTTATTAAATTTTAATTCATATGACTTCCGTTTGCAATTTCGTATAATTTTTTTTCTATTTTGATATTAGTTTTCAATAATTCTTCTTGGGTATGCGTTTGATCCTTCAGAAATTTCATTCTTTTCTCTTCAATGTTTTTTTTTCTACTTTTTTCCGATTCTGAACTTACTTCTTTGCTATTATTTTCAAGCATCTGCAAATAATTAAATAAAATATAAAATTAAATAATTTAGTACAATTAAAAAAAATATTAAAACATTATTAAACATTAATGAACGCAATAAAACCTAATGTGTTTTTAGGATATCTGTTTATTTCCATATTTTGTAAAGCGTTGCAACGGTTTTATACGGACATTGGTTACGAATTCAATTTTTAAAAATGTAATGTATATAAAAATTACCTCCACAACTTCATTTTCCTTGTTTGCATCCACAATTTGACTAGTTGTGCCCAAGCTTAAACCACTGGGGTTTACCGCTTGGCTTATGCTCCATAGATAGTCTACAGCCTGCTCAAGTGGCGATAGACAAATTGTTGCATTCGGCCCTTCACCAGTGGCTACAGACTCTTTTCGATTTCGACCGCTTGGCTTATGCTCCATAGATAGTCTACAGCATGCTCAAGTGGCGATATACAAATTGTTGCATTCGGCACTTCACCAGTGGCTACAGACTCTTTTCGATTGTGCGCAATCTTTTTTCGCAATTTTAATTTGTAGTCGAACCAAACCATTTAATAGTAAAATGCAAATAATTGTATTGGTTAAAATAAATTCGTTGATAAATCTACTGTGTACAGGGCATGTGTGATACAGTTACCGGTACACAGGACTTCTATCTATTTCTTACCTTGTTTCACTCTTTCCCATCCCTAATTGGGGGACCAAAGGTATTTAATTCCAAGGCAAACTTGTCCAGAGATCCTTGAATTCCTTTTTGGATGACCCAAACGCTCCAAAACCTTTTGCAACGTCTAGATTATTCTCCATCAACTCCCCAAGTGCGTGGAATTGTGCGCTACTCGTTTTTTTGTACTAATACTTTTATTAAAAGATATAAAACACATATTAATAAATTTTAAACATTCTACTTACTTTTTGCTCATTTTTTCTTGACGTTCTTTTTTATCACTTTTAAATCACGATTTTCAGTTATTATTTTTTAATTCGCTCATAGCTGCCAGAGTTTAGGGAAATATACCTATCTGGTATCTTTTAATTGCCGTGCGATAAATGATATAAAGGTATTTTTAATATAACGTGCTCGTTTTTTATTTATGTGATATTTTTTAATTGCATAATTAAATATCAAATGTAGTAAACTCGGCTTAGGTTTTACAGAGCTGTAGCGCTAAACTATTGTTATTATTAAATTGTATATAAAATGTGTCGAACAAAAAAATGTACGATTAACTCCATTTATAAGTTGGGGCACAAAAACATTGAAGTTTGAGATAAAAGGATAAAAAAACTAAAGGATAAAGAAAATTAAAAATCAGGAGAATCCCAATAAACAAAAACGCAGAAGTAAAAAAAAAACACTAAGAAAAACCTTAAAAATGATAGATTAGGATACGTTCGCCGATTCGTCACATGATCTGTTGATTCGGTTGATTTTGTCACTTGAAGCGAATGAAATTGAGTTGAGTGTTGCACATATTTTACGTTCGCTTCATTTTACCCATTTTTTGGCGAATGAAGTCTGGCTAATGTAATCCGCTATTATTAGCTTTTTGACGTTCGCTTCGCCAAAACCATTCGCTTCGCTAATCATAATAGGGCACTTAAGCGAGTGTGAGGATGTGTTATTGAATTCAAAACAACACGTTTATTTTTTAGGAACATTTTATCCTCTCCAATTTTTCCTCATCTTCCTTAATACATCTTGATCAAAACAAAATAAAAATAATTTTTATTTTTGAGCTTGAAAAATCAAAAATAATCGTTATTATTGAACAAAAAAAGTTTTCTGTATATTATATATTACTCGTAATTTACGTATATTACTATATTACTCGTAAATGTTACAGTCTCTGTTAAAAACTCCAAAAAGAAAAGTACATTTGTCGCTCTGCAGTTCTGCGTAAGCCATTACTCAAAATTATATGCAGCGAATAGATAAAAATGTACCACTTGAACATGTGGTATTATGAACATTTTTAAGAGATGATATTGGCATAGCCTTTAATTTTAATTCACCAACAACTTGTGTAGGGTTGTTTTAAAAACTTATGTACTATTTTAAAGACGACGTGCAATAATGATTTTTATATTAGTTCATCTAAACTATTGGTAATTAGAAATACCTAAATAACGATGTTAGATGATACGTATTTGAAAGAATGTACCAGTAACCTATCAAATATCGCAAAAAAACATTCCATTTAAAAAAAATGTTTGAAGAACATTAAATTGAAGTGCCATAACGATAGAAGAAAACCAAAGAGGAGCAAAATTAAACAAATCATTAAATCAAAAAATGCACAAATTTATATTAGAGAAATATGTTTCATTTTTGTCTATGTGGACCAATATTATAGTTCACAATTTTTTCGTATAAAAGGGCAAGCCTCATTTTAAAAACATAAAAACGTATATATTGGAATCTGAATCTGATATTTTAAAATATTAAAAAAAGAATAAAATGGAGTTTCACGATTACAAATCTTACATAAAAATGGATTAAAATATCACAAAGTTTATTTGCTAAAATTTAGACAATTTAAATCAGCGAAGGCAAATGCACACATTAACAAAATGCCTAAGTGTTTGTGCGTTTGAAATCCTTTACACTTAAAACAATGTTGATCGTAAGCTTATGAAAAGGCTTTTTTTAATCTTTTATGTGGCAACATTAAAATAATTACTTTGTGTACATTTGTTGTGTTTTGTTTGTTATACTACTTGGTCCAATTGAAAATTTTTGATTTTCTATAATTGGCATTCATCTTTTCTAAAAAATTTTGTTTTAAAATTGAAAGCAATTCTTTCCATTATTTGTATTGTGAATGGAGCGAATTATAATGCTTTTCAACATAAAATTTTGTACATACAGATACTGTTCGACCACAAACTGAGCAATCTGCTTAAAAAAAAATAGTGGTAGATTTCAAAAAATAATTGTAACTTTTCATATTTTTGCAAGTTCTTGAAATAAAAAATGGCCGATATTATAATTTTAAAACATATTATCAAACTTAAACAAATTATATATTTTTCTTTACCAATGCAATAAATACCCAGATTCCAGTGAATGCGATATATCAAAATAAAATATATTTGTATTGCAAATAAAAAAATTATAACCTATTTTATATCAAAGGCTCACCTTATAAGCACATTCATTCAAAATATAGCATTTTTTTAAACGATCTTTTCTGCTCAAAACGTAGACGTGTTGAGACTTTTTTAAATGAAACTCAGGATCATGAAATCAGACTGTAAAATGGACATATTGACACTTTAATGTTTGCCTAGAATATAAAAATGATTTGAGTTTGATAGTTTTTAAGAACAACATTAGAAATTTACATAATTTAAAAAAATGGTAGATTTTGACCCTCCGTAGTAGAAATGGTAGAAATCTAAAAGTTCCGAAAAAACTGATATTTCTACCACAATTGTGGTAGAGTGACAACACTGATTCGTATACAACACTGATTCGTATACAACACAAAAAATATAAAATCTCGAGGACTATATTAAATTGTTTAAACTAATAGCCGAAGCTTTTTACTACCAACGTGGCAACGATTAAAACAAAATACATAAAATAAAAATTAATAATAACCTTAAAATATTTTCGCTGGATGTAGTAAATTCAATTGAAGAACGATTTAAAGAATATTTCGAATTAAATAAAAATATTAATGATGCTATTGTGGCTGCAGTACTTTGCCCGTCTGCAAAACTAAAATGGATTACGGCACTGAACTCGTCATTTACTGATGACAAAATTAATTGTAAAGGTCGAATGATAAGAAAAATGATTAAAAAGGAATCTGATGTATATGCAGTAATAGAAAATATTGAAGAACATAACGATTTTTGAGTTCAATATTCCAGGTAAAAAAAAATTATTGCAAATTAGTATCATCGACGATATTTACACTTGAACCAGATACTAATCTTTATAATTTTTGGATTATGGTAAATTGAAGTTAATTATATTTATTTGAGATAATTAAATACTGGGAAGCACTTCTAGTGATAATGAATATTATGCATATCTTGCTGATCCTTCCACATCAGTTGATATGTTAAAAAGATATTCTCGTATAAAAAGGGAATTCCTGAGATACAACGCTCCCCTTCCATCATCCGCATCATTAGAAAGACTGTTTTCGTTTGCTGGTATAATTAACAGTCCAAGACGTGGGGCACTTTTAGACAGTAATTTTGAAAAATTACTACTACTAAAATTTAATGATTTAGACTAATATTTATATTGTTGTTAATGTAATTTATGACATTTAATGAAGTTTTTTACATATTGTTCCCAACCCAACCACGCCGTATTCATATATACGAAGCATTTGATGTTATCAGAACGTCATCACACAAACAACACTGATGAGGATATTTGGCTATATCCGAAACGGTCAGTATGATCATTGCCAGTGTTGTGTTATCAATTTGTTGTTGTTCTTTTCAAACTATTCAGTTTATATAATTAATAGCGTTTAGTCTTACAGATGTCGACTCTCTTTGAAAGAGTACATCGAAACCATGCACATTATATGTTATCGTTTTTATGTTTATATGTTAACATTGAATATTTACTATTAATTAAAAATTAAAACATAATAACATATGGTTTATGTTAGTCTTTGAATCTTTTTTATTAAAAAAAAATTAAAAATTTAAGACTCAACTCAATTGAGACTATTTATTGAAAACAAACATTTTATGATATATTAAACACCAAAGAAATAGTTTGGCAAACAGCTCTAAAGAACATATCTCGAGCTCATGACAATTTTTAATGATTTACATCAACATAAATATAATCAATACAATCAACAAAAATATATTTTTACTAATAACCAGTGCTCGGGTGGAAACGGAACTAGAACAGTTTCATTTATATAAAATATATGTGGCCATGTCAGGGCAGATTTTATACCCTACACATATGAGGTACAGGGTATATTAAGTTTATGCAGATATTGTAACGCCCCTTAGGAGACGTGTCCGGTATGGAAAAGTATATATATATTCTTGATCAACATCACTGCCCGAGTCTGTTTAGCTAAGTCCGTCTGTCTGTCCGAAAACATTTTAACTTGAAAAATACTGGTCAAATGTGTTCTAAAAATGGGAGTGTTCCGACCACATTTTTTTACATTATTTATGGAAATTGTAGTTATAAAGGATTGAAAACAAATTTATATTTTAAATATTTATTTATTATATTATATATTATATTTATTATTAAATTTATTATATGTATATATTAAAAATAGGCGTGTTCGTACATTTCGCGACGTACCTTTCTGATATATGAATAATGTTGATGGTGAGCTTATTTAAGAACTTTAAAATTTAAGAATACAATTAAATAATATCACCACCCAATTGTAGGATATTCCATAGTCGGGCCCGACAGACTTAAAGTCCCGTCCATCGTTTTATACAACTTAATTGTTTATTAAGATTTGCAATGGTTTTCTAAAAATATTTTTATGCGTCGCTGTTTTGTGGCACTAACATTTTTTATATCCTAGGTGTGAAGTACATATTAAGGTATATATTAAGTTTGTCTGTATATTATGCGATGAAATTTAGTTTCAATATGTGTTAGCCAAAAAATAATTCTTTGTATGGAAATGAGCCAAATTGGTCGGGCACTATCACTTCCCTCACTCATATTTAACACTTTATAAATCTTTAAACATGATTTGCACCAGTGATTAGTGATGCTATTTGAAACTTTCAAGCTGCATCCATACCTCCTTTTGTTAGCACAAGGTGTACATTATATTATACGATTTTTTGCAGTAATGGGAGTTCCTTTCAATCATTTGAAATAATTATATTCAATTTACGGCAAAGACAAAACAGTTGTTTTTATTTCAAGCACAAAGATTTGAAAAAGTGCCCTAGTTGAAATTTGGGTAGGGCCATGCTCATGAACTGATCACGCCATTATTTGAGATGATTATTTGAGACGATGTCCTTGTAACGCAGTGCCCTGATCATTTATTCACCTCAGGCCATGATCATGCCATGATCGGGTAATTCCCTATTTCATTATTTACCCGACAATTTCCTTGTCAGAACATGAGCAAAAAAAGTGTTCTTAACCAAAACCCTACGAACTCACGATGAAAAAAATACAATATTAAATTTAATATAGTATATTTAATAAACCATATAAGGAGTAATGTACTTACATATTACATTATCATAAGAACATCACATATTTGTATAAAATATTTATAAAATTAAATTACCGGGCATGTTACAGCTTTCGATTGAATTTTATATAACCATTTGTAAACAAACGGTTTTAAATTCCAAGTCCGAATACAAATAAAGTTTTACAAGTGAATTTAAATAGTTCAAGTCAAAGCAAGAGGATTGAATTTATTTGAAAAATAAATTGTCATCGAATTTAAAAACGCTTGTTTGTAAATGCACATATGAATTCTGATCGTAAACATTCTATCAGAATTTGGTCGAATGTTGGAACATGCCCGATCTAAAGAAAGTCTTTCAGAGCCACCTGCTTTACCGCTAGAATCTAAGTTCAAAAAAGATATTAAAAATGTTGTCCGTACTTTTTTCAGCAATATATATTTATTTTTTGAAAATTTAAGAATTTGATATAAACCACTTAATCGAAAACAATTATTTGGTCCACTGCTGGATGAAAACTCGGAAGAAGTCGATAAAGAAATTATCCAAAGTTTTGAAAGTAAATTGGAATAAACATTTTCACATATACAATGAAAACCGAGTGGATAAACAAATCATTTTAGTGTTCAGCAGCAATAAATAGTTTCAGCGGTCAATATGTAAACATTTATGTAGATCGAAATAATTTAGTCGCGGAAACTATGGATTTATTGAAGTCGATTTTATGATTCTATTGATTTAATCTATTAGACTCTGGATAGTTTTCCTGTTATAAAAATGAAATTTAAAATAGATTTGATCAGACTCTTAGGCCGTTTCATTTCCTCGTCCATATGACTAATTCAGTATACAGAGGCAAACGGCGTAAATATCCATATCTGATCCAATTCCAGATCCAAAACGGTTAATTTACTCTACAAAGTATGTTTCAACCAAATGTTTTTAGCAGCTCTCGGAAGCGAAAGAGTGGGACAACCGATAAATCCTATTGAAATTATGTTATTTAAATAAAAAATCCAATAAAAAAAAAAAAAAATCTGATGGAGTGTTTTTTTTGTAAATTCGGATTTTTTTTTTCCAGCCTTCAGCTTAAGCAAAAATAACTGGAGCAACAAAAACTGGCAGACGTCATTAATGCTGGCGAATTGATTTCGCGATTTCGATTCGCATAAGTGTTTGTTTTCATGGCGGCACCTGACTTCGACTGGCGACACAATTTTAGATAGAACCGTCAATATAGAAAATGTCTTTCTGTACGGCGCTATAACAGACAATGACGATGGCTAGTAAAATCTTCTAACCCCGTCACTCAGATTTGGCATTAAAATGTTGGTTCAACGTATAAATATATCATATATATAACACGCACTGCACAAATAGTCAAGCTCGGCCAAAATATTATTATTTTATACTTTAATGTGCGTTTTAAAATTATATTTACAACAAAATCCAAATGCGAAACTTCAAAATCATCTGTTTTTTCTGTTGTAATCGGACAGGATAGGGTTTACTGCAATTTCAGAAAGTACTTTGAATACTACTTTTTAAGTACTTTTTTTATTAATAACTATTGTAATTGAACATTAATCCGTGATTTTTAAGGGTTGATTCTTCACTGATAATTTACTCTGTTTGATCAGTTTAAATTTTGTTACACTATGAGTAGCTGCAGCTTACAAATGAAATTTTTTATGTTTTTGCAAAAGTTTATAAATAAACGAAATTAACTCTAATTATTAGTACCTAACTAAATAACGAACTTTCCTCTTATTTTCCATTTTATTTCGTCCATTGGCTCTACTTAATAAATTTATCACTTTTTAGTTTCAGTTTTGTGAAATTTTTACTGTCATTTGCGTGAAAAAAGAAATGGCGGTGATGCATTTTTTGCTTGAACTTAGTCTGCTCGAATAATAAATTGAGAGCAGGACGAGCTCGTTCAGCGAGCGCTCTGTGGCAATAAAAAACACGAATTTAAAGCACTGACTGATTCGACCATATAAAAAATAACACGAAGCACAAAGTTTTACAGTTAGTGCTGTACTCATTTGCTCTGAACTAATAAAAAAATGCCTTATATTTTAAATTCAGGAGTTTAAAACGGAAATTTTAAGCATTAATTTTTACTTATGTAACACTGTAACCTAGGTGACAAAAGTAACATATGATTTTGATGTTAACAAACAAAAAGTTTTGTTGTTAAGTGTAAGTATTTCAACGGACATGCCTACCTCCCATACAAGTAATTTTTATATAACTCTTTAGGAACTACTAACTCGAAAAGTATTCAAGATATAGTTATAAAATTTAAAACCTATTGTTATCCTATTGTTATCCACCAATTTGTAAGGTATTCCATAGTCGGGCCTGACCGACTATAAAAGTCCGCTCCATGTGACCTAACTTTCCCAACTCGTTTTTAATTAAGATGATAATTTTAATGATCGCATATTTTATATTTTTTTGAAAAACTAACGGGTTTTGCAAAACATTTAACATTGGTGAAATGATGTTAAGTTATGTTCATATTGCGATATTGGGAAGCATTTAGGTAAAAATGTTTTCCTCATTAAATCCCGGCAATTGCCAGATTCAAATTACATTATGAGGAACAACTAATGTAGTTATGATCGGGACCATTGACTGTTTAGATAATGGAAACCCTGCTATGGTGAGCATCATAAGGGCATGGCAAGGCACTGATCATGTTAGCTCTAACAGGGCTTACCCGTTGAAAAACAGATCATTTCCCGATAGCGCATCGGGCAAATTTCTACTAGGGTGAATTGCTAATTTTCAAAAAACAAATGTTTTAAGTTTGTTTTACTTAAATCTTGAGTGTAAAAAAGATTTCAGCAAAATAAACTCAAAAATATTTGCTTTGACTCGTTTATGTAGCAAAATCATTTGTTTCAGATTCATATATGTAGCAATCATATGCTTTGAAAAATGATTTTGTGTATTTGGTATTTTGTGATTCAATCTTAAGACTATAAATAACAGAAGACTTGATTTTGAAATTGAATGCACATCCATGTGATTCGACTCAAATGAATAACATGATATTTCGAGTAATCCTATGAATGGACAAAATGATTGCAACTTTTGACGATTCATCTGCAGATGATTCTAACAAGGATTTTTCAAAATGATTTAAACGAAGTGATTGAACAAACTGAAATTTATAAAAGATTTTGAAAATAGAGATTGCAATCTATGTGTTCAAAAAGAATTGTGATTTGATTTTTCCAATCAGTAAATGAATTGATGTCAATGATTGTGTTTCAAAACTACCAACTCATAAGCATAATTTTTGGGATTGAATACAAAAAGATTCAATCATTCACAGCTCTGAATCTGTACACACTAAATCTCGGCAGATATATCGGAGTATATTACATTTAAGGATGTATTCGAACCGAAAATTTCACACGGTACTATAATTTAAGAAACAAAAAGGCAATGAAATATTTGGTCTATAGTATGCCTATAAATTAAAAATGTTGTACAATAACGTCCACGGAAAACATCACCACATCGAATGTTTATATACATGACAATGAACAAAAGTTCATAACGCACTATTTTAAATATTTAATAAGCACAAAAATTTGGAATATAATTCAGTTAGATCATACAAAATAATATACAAAAAGATTGGCATAATTGCGGAATTTATATCATTCAATAACCCATGTAGAAAAAAGGATGGTCCCAAGGTTCGCCCAATCTTACGCTAAGAATGCATTGTTCTGGGCCAGGTAGAGTACCCAAAACTGGCTGAATACTGGTTAAGCCTTGAAATGATAAGAAGGGCGCAAGACTGGCAGTAGATGAATTGATGTCAATGATTCTGTTTCAAAACTACCAACTCATAAGCATAATTTTTTGGGATTGAATCGCAAAAAGATTCAATCATTCACAGCTCTGAATCTGAAACACTAAATCTCGGCAGATATATCCGAGTATATTACATTTAAGGATGTATTCGAACCGAAAATTTCACACGGTACTATAATTTAAGGAAAAAAAAGGCAATGAAATATTTGGTCTATAAATTAAAAACGTTGTACAATAACGTCCACGGAAAACATCACCACGTCGAATGTTTATATACATGACAATGAACAAAAGTTCATAACGCACTATTTTAAATATTTAATAAGCACAAATATTTGGATTATAATTCAGTTAGATCATAATATACAAAAAGATTCGCATAATTGCGGAATTTATATCATTCAATAACCCATGTAGAAAAAAAGGATTCGCCCAATCTTACGCCAAGAATGCATTGTTCTGGGCCAGGTAGGGTACCCAAAACTGGCTGAATACTGGTTAAGCCTTGAAATGATAAGAAGGGCGCAAGACTGGCTCTGAGTATTCGGCCAATGTGGACCATTGCAAAAAATATATTTTTTACTTTCCTCTTCTTCCATTCTATTTATTTTATTTCTCATTTATTTTATACAATTTCCAATTTTAAAAAAAATTTCAGTTGTCACTAGCTGGAATCGAACTCCTGACTCGGATGACAACGTCCACTGCTTCCCCGTTAGGCTACGCATCTAACTTATCTTGTATGAGCTTCAAAAACAATTTTTTTTTCTATTTTTTTCTGATGTGACATACATTTTCAAATTACAAAGTTCAAGATTTAGAAAAAATGTTGTGAAACAAGTAAGCTTGATAGCGTAACGGGTAGAGCTCCGGACTTGTACGCAGAAAATTCGGGTTCAAGTACAAGCTGATATTTTTTAATATATGGGTTATTCCACGTCAAATCAACTGTAATTTTAAAATTTTGGGATCTCAGAAATTAATGAAATATTGTGGGATGGTTTTATGACTTAAACTTAAGAAAAATGAAGAATTTCAGTTTCCTAACTGCGGCGGTTTCAGAAATAAAAAAAAAATATATTGAAATATAAAAAATTAACAAAAAAGCACAAAGTTGAGCTAGCATAACTTGTTGTTACTTAGGAAATAGTTAACTTACCGAAATATTATAATTTTTATTATTAAGGTGACTATATGCAGATAATAATCATATTAATATTAAAATAGAATTATCTCAATAACTCCCTTTTTTAAAAATTAAAAAAAATTTAAATAACAAACTGTAACATTGCTAACAAACTGTAAAAATTACATAGTGGTGTTCGGGGTCGTACCCAAGTTATTAATAAAAATCTTTTATAAAGTAGACATTTTCATATTAAAGTTTTATTATAAAATGTAGTAATTTTTTTTTTTTTTTGTAATGTTATTAAACTATAAAAGCCATTTATATTTATTTTATAGCTTTTAAAAATAAAAATTAATTATATTTGTTAGGTGACCAACTGGATCTTTAGGCTGAACTTTACTTTACTAGCCGAAGTGAAATATTTTTTTCTTCTTAAAACTATCCCCTCTATTTGGATTCAAAAGTAAACTAAATATATAAATTAGGATGCGGTCATTATTTTCCTAAATAGGGTGTGGTACCCTAGAAAATATTTTTTGATTCTGAATTTTTAAAATTCAGATATTTTTGGTTTTCAGTAGCTATTTACTCAAACTGTTCCATTATAATGAATTACATTAACTTTATAAGAACAATGCAGACGAAAGTTTAATAATAAACAAAAAGCTTTCAACCAAAATTGGTTTAAGTGTATATTTGTGTACATTTGCCTTTCGCTGCATTAATATGATCAAAAAACGCAAGTCTTACTTTTCTTACAGTGTTAGTCTTCCATTTGCTCTTGCTCTTGCAAGAAACTTTTGATCTTGATCTTGCAAAAAAAGAAAGAACATAATCAAGATGCTAGAAGAAGAATGTTTTGATCATCACTAATTGGACATAAATCGGCGCCGTGATAAAACTCCAGTGGGTTATATCATATCTACAATATGAGGATTATGTCCTGGGCCGAACCTATAGGGTGGTGGAGGGGGGTGTGACAACCCTCCCCCCTTAACTCAGCCAGTAGGACTTATTCGGAAAAACACGAGCCGGAAATATTGTAAAAATTTGAAAAATTTTATATATTCGGCATTATCACAATTTTTTAAGTAGCAAAATAAATCATAAAATGATAAAAATCGTAATATTTTAAATATTTAACACGAATAGTTTATCGAATTAATGTATTAAATCCGACTCGGATAAATTCGAAAATATTTAAAATCAGTCGGAAATTTTCGGAAAATAAAAACATATAAATTGTCATGTATTTTTATATAGTATAAAATGGCCAATATATAAAGTCCGAGTTGATTATACTTAGAAAATATCACAAATTTTTAAATATAAAATTAAAAAATCCGATTCGGACAAATTCAAAAATAATTGGATGCATTAGGAATTTTTCAAAAAGCAGTTTGTAAATGTTTAATAATCTATATTTATTCTTAGATAGCCATACAATTTTGTAAAATTTAGTAATTTTGAGGGTCAATTAAAAATACGAGTATACATTTTTCAAAAAAAAAATCAATACTGTTCAGAAAATTTACTATTAAAACAAATAATGTCCAATGATTTTTTCCAAAAAATTTGCCTGCGGCGCTTCTATTATTAATACAAAAACAGGTCACATGGGTAAGTTTTTTATAAGTATATCTTGAATACTTTTCGAGTTATTGATTCCTAAAATGTTATATATAAGTGACTTGTATAAGAGGTGGGCGTGTCCGTTGACCGATTTAGCACATTTCCATTGACAGAACTAACTTTTGGCTAAAAAGTACTGAAACGAAATTTCATCGCGTTCTAAGCAGTATTTCTCAAGTTATCGTATATACTGACAGCAAGACAGACGGACGGACAGACAGACGAATATAGCTAAACGGACAGGGTGGTGATGCTTATCAAGAATATATATACGCTTCCATACCGACCATGTCTCCCAAGGGGCGTTACAATATCTTCACAAAGTTACCCTGTACCTCACAGGTGTAGGGCAAGAATAATAGAAACAAAGATTGCGCAGAACATTGTTCAAAACTTGAATCTTCTGCGCATGTACGAAGAAGTTTTTTGACAACTGTAATTTTTTCATTGTGTCAGAATGTTGTTGTAAAAAAAAACAAAACATTTCAATTATTTTTGAAAAAATAGCGTGTGATTAAGAGATATGTGTGCAAAACTGCACTGAATCGGCCATCAAAACTAAAAGATAAGAAACCACCATCGAAATCCTCTAAAAACAAAATAATTCAACAGCATTTGTGTTGCTCCGGTCAGGATAACAAATAATATATTTTAGATTTGAAATTTAAATTAACTGCTATCCACCCAAGCCCATGTACAGCAATGTCTTGATCAGCACGAGAGTTGATACCGCCACTAAGGTAACTGCCGGAAGCCTGCATCCCACCAATTGTTTTGGGCAAAAATTTAAATAAAAAAAAATTCAATGAAATAAATATTTGTATTTTATGAAATGTCTATATTTAAATTTCCTTTACTTAAATTTCCATACTTTTTGATGTCAGCACAGGCGTACATGCGCAATGCGTAATCTTATTATTCTTGGGTGTAGGGTATAAATACACCAAAAAAAACTTTTCATTACAAATAATTAAACAAAAAAAAAGGAGCGATTTTAAAAATTAAGTTAATAAAAAAGTTTTATAATTGTTAGTCTTACTTTTGCCAAGACATAACAATTTTTTTTCACGCCCACTTTGATATAATCCAAAATCCGGTTGGATATCGTGTGATTACAATTTTGATTCATGTATACACGGGGAAAAATTATGTTTTCCAATTACATACTTGAATTTACAAGATTTAAAAATTTAATAAAAAAAAAATCTATTCGGAAATTTTATGTGTCACCACCCCCTAAGATTCTTCTTAGGACCGGCCCTGATTATGTCAAAGAAAAAAATCGGTCTTAATCAATACTTTTTCGAAAATAGAAAATAAAATGCGATCATAAGCCCTAAAAAAGAGATAACCTTATCCCAACATAATAGGATTTAACTGTTAATAATTTATTATAGACATTGTAAAAAATTTAAATTAAAATTATACTTTAATTGTAAAATGATCCCACTCAAATAAAAACAATTTATTAAAATGAATCAAAATACAGATATAAAAAAATCCTACGTCAATATTAAAATTTTTATGGTGTAGCTAAATTTATATAGAGCAGCGATGCACGATGTTGCTCGCATGATAGCACAACAGAGCCTGACGCGCTTTGGTGGTGAAATATATACAGTGTGCAGCAAAAGTCAAGGTATCCCAGCTGAAAACAACAGTGTACCAAAATTGTTCCAAAAATTTGAGGGGAAATATGTAAGTTTTATGTTTTTATTATGTCTTTACTTGTGTATTATTACAGAAACCAAATATTCTTCAATTATTCAAAAAACTTGTAAATACATAATATAAACATAAAAATTACATATTTCCTATCATATTTTTGGAACAATTTTGGTAATTGATTTTTTTTAACTGTGGTAACTTGAATTTTGTTGCACACTGTATATACACGTATACAAAACATGAACGCTTAAATCATAGTTGCCAACCAAAATTCCCACAAAAAATAAAAATAAATACCTTTTTCCCATACGACTTATTAAAAATTCCCACGTGGTAATTTTGGTTGATTTAATTCCCAAAGCACATGAAAATTACCACAAAAATTCCCATAGCACATGAAAATTACCACAAAATTCCCAGTCATTAAAAATTACCACAAAAATACCACTGAAAGTAAAATTAACTCAAAAATACAAGATCAATTTATAAAAACCAAGAAACTTCTTAAATGAATTAAATATGAACATAAAAGTCACATGGCAATTAAAAAACACTTAGAAAATTATTGTATACATTTAAAATTTACCACAAAATTAATAAAAATCCAAATTAAAATAATAAATAAATGTAGGGTCTCGAAAGAGTGTAATTATTTGCAAATGCTAAATTAATTGCAAAAATAATATAAAGTTTATCAATTTATTTTAAATCATTTTATTTAAAATGTTTATTTAATTTTTTTTTTTTTTTTGGAATCTCTTGCAAATAATCATCGTAATTTACTCGTAGTTTACTATTTTTAAACTCAACAATGCTGTCGGATGAACTGTCTTCATTATAATGGATATCTGTTAGTTCCAAAAGTGCTAACGTAGCGAGTGCTGTTGCCAAAGATTCTACAACAGCAATATTTTTGTTGCAACTTGTGCAGATTTTGATGTTGAAACACAAATACGTGTTCCTTTTATTTTTCCACATTTGTCTTTTTTTTTCTTTTTTTTTTTAATTTATTAAAAAGTTAACAACAACTTCCCACGACTTCCAAAGGAATCCTGAAATGTCTTCAGGTTGTGGAGTCTTGGGAAGCTTTCTACGTCCACTCATTTTTACCTTAAACAACGGACACTTTATATTATTTTATTATTTTTTTTAATTAACGCTTTCACTGATCATAATTTCACTTTGCAAATCGGTGCGTTCGAAATGTTGATAGCATTAAATTTACATTTAGTGTGATCTTAAATTGAATTACATAAAAAAAACTGTGGGAAAAAAATCCCACAGCCAATAAAAATTCCCATGGGAACTACCTTTTCCACAGTGACTAAAAATTTCCACAAATGGGAAATTTCCCACGGAACTGGCAACTATGGCTTAAATGAACGCGTGCATGCAAATTCCTTCCGCTGGTTATAAGCGCCGCACAGTGGGCTGGGAATTAAAAAGGTTGACCATAATTCACGACATTTGGTACTTTAATGATTTTAAGGTCTCTGAAAACGAATCTATAATCAAACATTATAAATTCAAAATGGCGGATTCAATACGACGGATGAAAATTTTATATATTACTTGTTTCAAAGAAAATTAGCACACATACGATTTTGGAGTCTCTGATTACGAATCTGTCATTAGAAGTATTGAATTCAATATGGCTGATGAAATTTTTTAATAAGACTATTCTATGAGAATTAGTACACATATGGTTTCAAGGTATCTGATCACGAATCTGATATCATATATGTAAAAAAAATAAAAACATCGCTTCTAAATTTCTTCATTGTTTTGAATTCTTACACTCTCAAAAATGTATTGTTAAAATCTAACAATTACGATTGTTGTTCCTTTAACAATAAAAATTGTAATTTGTTTCCTATATTTTGAGTGATGATTGTAGCTTTTTCGTGATTAACAATTATTTTGAACTAAATTGTTAAATTTATTGTTAGAATGTTAAAATATTTTATTGTTAAATTCAACAATTGGATTTTTAAAATTGTACTTTCGAATAATACTTCAAAAAAATGTATATTTCAAAAACTTCAATTTTAAATTTTAAATACTTCAAAATAATTTATATTTTTGTATGAAAATGTTCATTAATTTAATTTAAACGTGCCGCGTGTTTTTCTATTAAAATAAAAATATCTTACAGATCGTAAAAAAGCGAATCATTATTTTATTCTCGGCGGGTAAATGAAAAAAAGTAATTTGCCGAAGGACGCACGGCCAATCTTATCCATTTTTAAGCGTGATCCTACATCAATTAACGCAAAACAACGTCGTGCCGGGTACAGCGTTGTTCCCGACATTTCAAACGCACACAGCCAAATCCAGTTTCTCAACTCGTTGGAGATCAAGGAGAATGTGCGGTCTGAAGGAATAAAACGATTGTGTGATATACGATTAATGGCGCCGGATAATCTGTGAAATGAGCAGGATAATCTGAGCAGGATAATCTGTGAAATTATTATTTCCATCGAAAATGTCATTAACGGCATTAATACGTAATTAAATTGTGCATTTGAATATGGAGATGAAACCAATTTTAAATTAACCGGTGAGTCGTCTGCACTTTTAAATTTCCTTTTTAAATTGTTTTTCACTCTTAAGTTTAATGAATATTTACATTATCGAGAAGTTCGGGAACTCTTTGAACTGAAAAAATGCTAAAGTTCTCATCAATTTGTCGAGGAAACTGTCTCTCTACAGGACAACATGATGCAGGGTCAAGACGAGTTCTGCACGATAAAAACTGTATCCGTCGAGTTGGATGAGCACGCCTAGTATTAGTAAAGGCTGCGTACCAAATTATACAAATTATTGCTTAAAAAATTACTTATTTTTCTATATGATTAGACCGACTGGAAGGTTACGAATGAGGACTTCGAGAATTGCGTGCGACTCCTACTTGCAGTAGTGCCGCGAAATATTGAGGCTATCAGCGAGTGCAGCCAATACTGCCTCAATATAAAATATTCAATATACGATGTTATTATTTAATGTTAATGTTTTGTTGAAAATTATTAAATTTGTTTATGTGCTTATTTACGAACATTTATTTATTGTCCCATGTTTAAAAAAAATGTTGTTAAAATTTATATACATTATTAAAATATATAGAAATAATTATAAAAAACTGTATGTCATTAATTTAATAAACTTGTGGGCAGTAGGCTTTTGTTGCAAAAATACTGTATATTCTATAAAAAATAAATGTATGAAGTAGGCTGGGTTTTAAATCATGATTGTTATTTTTAACAATTCGATTATTAATCTAGGCTTCATTACTTTTAACAATTCAACAATCGAAATAAAAATAATTGTTAATTTGCTTCAAAATTCAATTTCGAAAAATTAACAATTTTAATTGTTAATACCAACAATAAATTAACAATAGATAATTGTCAATGCCATTTTGAACAATATGATTGTTAATTTATTGTTAGAATTAACAAATCTGAGAGTGTAATTATTGTACTACATATGTTATGTGGATTTAGCTATATTCCAAAAAATCCGTTATTATCTGCAATAAACTGGATAAAACAATATGATTTTTGCATTTTTCCTAAACTTCAAACTAAATTATTTCGTTTTTTTTTTAAGTTTGGTGCCTTATACAATTTTAGCAATAAACCCTTTATTTCTATTAATTTTAAATAAATTTAAAAACAAATCATAAAATATGGAAACTGTTGAGAAACTGTATCAATGAAATGTTCAGTTAAACACACTTTACAAGTTTCCAGGTAAATCAATACCAGTTAAATCAATAAATATTTTTTCAAACGTATAAATAAGTCATTATTCGTTGACTACTAATTCAAATGGTGCTTGTAAAAAGTGAACTAATTTTTAAAAATTCATATCTTCCTACATGCATCTAAGATAGTAAAAACGAGTTGGGAAAGTTAAGTCACATGGGTAAGTTCGGTCACATGAGGCGGATTTTTATAGTCGGTCGGGCCCGACTATGGAATACCCTACACCTTTGGTGGGGATTTTAATTTGGGATATTTAATTGCATACCTTAATTTTAAAGTTTTTAATTAGGCTGAACCTCCCCACCCTCAGAATTTTATACATATATCAGAAATTTACGTCTTATATCCCAATATATTAAAAAATTTATATAAAAGTATAAAAAACTAAAAAAAAAAAATTTAAATATAATTGGGCGGACCACGCCCATATTTAAAATTTTGAAAGGCTAATATTTCATAGATTTGATTTTAATAATTTACGGATCAAATTTCCACTATGAAAACCCGGGAAATAATGCAAAAAAAAAAGTGGGCGGATCTCGCCCATTTTTGGACCACATATTTTTAGGTGAATTCTAACAATAAGTTTTAAATTTTATAATTATACCTTGAATACTTTTCGAGTTATTAGTTCCGAAAGAGTTATATAAAAGGGACTTGTATGGGAGGTGGGCGTGTGCGTTGACCGATTTGGCTCATTTTCAAACTCAGTTCCTACTTTTGGCTAAAATATATTGAGACAAAATTTTATCGCATTCTGATTAGTATTTCTCAAGTTATTCTGTATTCGGACAGCAAGACGGACAGACAGACAGACTGACATGGCTAAACGGACTCGGCTAGTGATGCTGATCAAGAATTTATATACTTTTCCATACCGGACACGCCTCCTAAGGGGCGTTACAATATATGCACAAAGTTAATATACCCTGTACCCCATAGGTGTAGGGTATAAAAACTGCATACCAATTTTTCCAACATCGCGTGTAGCCCTGTGAAGCCCGGCCATATGCAAAAAAAAAAAACAGTATTTAAAGTTTATTTTCCATAAAATTTAATTTTTTTTTTTTTTTTGATATATCTTTTAAACTTTAAATCTTATAGGACTTTAATAGTTATGAAAACTGTGTTTTTTACTATTTAAAATTTTAGAGCCGCCATTTTGAATTTAAAATTAATATCATCAGATTCGACTGTTACCTAAATTACTTAAAACAAATCTACTCCACATTGGAAAAATGCAACACTGTACGATTGCAAATTCATTTGACATTTGCTTTGCATTAAATCACTCATCATTGAATTCTTGCTTAAATAAGATTGGCTGAGAGACCAAGGTAAATTGAAATAAGAGAAAAACTTGGCTATTTTTATAATAAATTTTAATTGTATTTAGAATTTTTAAGCTGAACATTTAGTTGTACGAAGGAATAATAAAAAGTATAGAGCAGCTCTAAAAACTGGTCTTTATTTTCAACATTTCTTAAAAATTCTTGCTTTACATTGAAATTGAAAAGAAAAAGCAAGAATGGTGGATTCCGATAACATTTGCATGATATGTCAGCAGACAGTTGCCGGCTGCGAAGATGTTCAACGCTGCACTCATTGTGGCGCTTGGTTTCACAGCACCTGCTGCGAAACAATCGGCAATGCCGCCTCTAATGAATGGATGTGTGATGAGTGCAACGACCGGCAGGAAGATGAAGAAGCACAGCATACTGACACAGTACAGCACGTTGAGGGCTATGAACATAACCTCAATTTACAGCCGCATGCAACAGATAGCGAAAGTGAGCGTTTTACGATGAGGATAGAATCTTCAAAATTTACAACACAACCGCGATCTGTAACAAGCGAAGGTGGTAAACGTGCTAATGTTGGGCGAGCTTCAATTAGTAAAAAAAAGAAACTGCGGCTGAACAATTAGAAGAAGAAATGCGTATCAGGAGGAATTTTTGCGCCGCAAGTATGAAATTTTAGGTAGATCTGATACAGAAGATGAGTGCGAAGCTGAAACACCACATGCGCGAGAAAAGCAAAGGGTTCGAAGCGAGGAAGCTACAGCTCAAAATGGTGAGCAACCTGCAGAGTATCGACAACATGCGGCATTTCTACACACTACAAATATTCGGTCAGCACACGCGCAGCAGGCACATACCTTTGCCATTCCCGATAACCAAAGCACGCCAATGCCTGTAAATATGCACACATATAATGAAGCTGGGAACTTAACAACAACACAATTGGCGGCACGACATGCGGTTTCTAAAGATTTGCCATCATTTGGAGGAGACCCCCGAGACTGGCCACTATTTATAAGCGTATTCGAGCAGAGTACTAAAGTTGCCGGCTTTAGTAACGTCGAAAATTTAATACGGTTGCAAAAGTGTTTACATGGCAAGGCAAGGGACGCTGTACGGAGTTGCTTATTGTTACCTGACATGGTGCCAGATGTTCTACGAACTTTAATTGATAAAGCGCGTAAGTTGCCATTACCAAGAGGCAAGCTTGAGCTGCTAATTGAATTCGCATTTGCTGTAAAAAATATTTGCGCTACAATGCGTGCGAGCCAGCTTAACGAGTATTTAAATAATCCAACTCTTTTGCATGAGTTTGTAGAGAAGCTTGGCCCTGATACAATGCTGAATTGGGCACTATATTCCAAAGATATTAGCACTCCAAATTTGCAGGATTTCTCGGAGTGGCTGTATAACATAGCAGAGGCAGCTTGTAGAGTAGCTACGCCAGTATTTTCATCAATCGAAGACAACAAATCTTTTCGCAAAAATGCGCATTTAAATGCACACTCACATGCATCGAATGACGTCATTAAAAAACCAGCAGAGCCTTCTGCGTGCATTCATTGTTGCAACGCTCATAAAATATACCAATGTCATCAGTTTAAAGATTTGTCACTTAACGAGAAATGGGACGTCGTGAAGTCAAAAAAATTGTGCCGTCAATGCCTGGGCAGACATCAACGTCGGTGTTGGAGTAACAAGGTGTGCGGCGTAGCATAATATGTTACTTCACAATTCTGCAGAGTCTTCAGCAGCGGTTAACCCTACGTTCAACAGTCATCGCAGTTTGGTTGACAGTTCATTTTTTCGAATTTTACCAGTGACGTTATATGGAAAGACAAAAACCATTTCTACTTTCGCATTCATGGATGACGGTTCCACGCTTACGCTTATAGGGGAAAGTGTAGCAAACGAATTGGGCGAAAAAGGCAGCGCAGAACCGCTGTGCATTCGCTGGACCGGGGATGTTTCTCGATATGATGAAAATTCAAGGCGAATAGACATAAAAATTTCTTCGCAAATGCTTAATTCGAAAACGTACCCACTGCGCAATGTTCATACTGTAAAAAATCTAAATATGTCTGCTGAATCAATGGTAGTTTCTATAATCAAAGAGAAGTATCCATATCTTAAAGATTTGCCCCTTCAGTCGTACGGAGATGCAGTACCTACAATTATAATTGGAATTAATAACCCTAATTTAACAGTTCCATTAAAGGTTCGCGAAGGAGGTTGGAACCAGCCAATAGCAACTAAAACAAGTCTTGGGTGGACTTTATTCGGTGGTGGCGTTACAGTTAATAGTTCACAAGGCCTTCATGTTCATAAATGCTACTGCAACAGTGACCTGTGCGACATGATACAGAGCTATTTAACAGAGGATGGATTGGGAAATTTTGATTCAAAGATAGCACCTATGTGCAAAGAAGATCAGCGAGCCATTAGTATTTTGAGCAACACTTGTGAATTGAAGAATAGTAGCTACACTGTGGGTTTACTCTGGAAGAACGACGCACCGGAATTACCAAATAGTCTCCCGACTGCAATGATTCGTATGAGATGTCTTCAGCGTAAAATTGAAAAAGATCCAAAATTAGCCGAAAATATAAAACAACATATTAATAATTTAGTACTGAAGGGTTATGCGGTTCAGCTACCTGCTGATGCAATCAGTCAAATTGGGGGAAAAGTTTTGTACCTTCCAATATTCATCGTTCACAACCCTCACAAACCAAACAAAATACGACTCGTGTGGGATGCCGCCGCAAAAACAGCAGGATATGCACTTAATGATTTTTTGTTAAAAGGCCCAGACCTACTCAAACCACTGGTTCGCATATTGTACAACTTTCGAATGGGATCCGTAGCTGTATGTGGAGACATCGCTGAAATGTTTCACCGCATAGCAGTGAGAGAGCAAGACGCGGTCGCTCAGCGTTTTCTCTGGTGGGACGATATAAATAAAGTAGTCGTTATATATCAGCTTAACGTTTTGACGTTTGGTACATCCTGTTCGCCGTGCATTGCACATTTCGTTCGAGATAAAAATGCAGAACGTTATAAAGTTGAGGATCCCAGAGCAGTCGATGCCATTACACATCATTATGTAGATGATTTTATTGACTCGGCGAAGACGGTAGAAGAAGCAATAGCACTTGCTAAGTCTGTGCGCGACATTCACGCTCGTGGCGGTTTTCATATGCGAAACTGATCTTCGAATGCCATTGAAGTTATAGAAGCCCTTGATGAAAAAAGTCAATTAGAAAATAAAACGTTCAGTTGCAATGAAAATACGCAGCAGTATGAAAAAATATTGGGGATGTACTGGGACCCTTCCTTGGATGTCTTCAAATATGTATTAAAGTTTGTTCGACTTCGCCGCAATGTATTTAATGAACAAATTATTCCAACGAAGCGCGAGGTGCTTCAGGTATTAATGTCTGTATTCGATCCGCTGGGATTTGTATCGTGTACCATGTCATACTTAAAAATTATACTTCAAGAGGTTTGGCGATGTGGCATCGACTGGGACCAGCAGCTTAACAGGGATCTTCACGAAAAGTGGCAGGACTGGCTTTCCTAGCTGCCAATGATTACATCTATTACTATTCCTCGATGTTATTCTTCTTTAATATACAGCGTGGATTGCAGTGTGCAGCTACACATCTTCGTTGATGCAAGCGAAAACGCTTATGCAGCAGTCGCATACTTTCGTATACAATGTGGATGTGATGTGACGCTGAAATTAGTAGTAGCAAAATCAAAGGTGGCGCCTCTTCGACCGCTCTCAATTCCACGACTTGAACTACAGGCAGCATTAGTGGCAGTTCGTCTAATGAACACTATCTGCAGCGGACACGAAATATTAATTAAAAAAAGGTATATCTGGACTGACTCCAAAACTGTGCTTAAGTGGCTGCAAAATGACGCACGTCAGTTTCAGCAGTTGTTATGTTTCGAATAGCTCAAATTCACGAGGCGTCGCATGTATCTGAATGGAGGTGGATTCCTAGCAAGTTAAATGTTGCTGACATTGCTACAAAAGTAAAATCAGGTTCAAATATGTACGAGCAGTGGTTTAATGAGCCACCATTTTTATTCAAACACGATGCTATTTTGGGAAAAATATCTAGTCCCAGCCCATGCGCCCCGTCGAAAATTAAAAAAAAAAAAAATACAGCGTTTTTTTTTCTGCCAATGCAATTAAATTCATAATCCCCATTTCATAGTTTCGAAAATATGAGTGTTATGTCCGAACCATTTTCAGACGTAGTCCCTATTTTAAAAATAAGGTTTATGTCCGTATGGGCTTAGCCCGGGCAGCACATAAGTGGATTTTCTTCAAGTACCGGAGACAAAATGTCTGGAATTTTTCAGGAAAATTTTCGGCAAATTACATTTCGTGAACAGATGATCCAAATTTATGTAATTTTAATGGTAGATACTAGACATAACTTGTGAGCAGACTACTTTTGATACAAATTTCGCATTTTACTATTTTATATATATCGAAACACAATTTATAAACTTCTTTAATCTTATCACGCTTATTTACAATGAGGTATGTTTCATAAGAACAAATTTTATAAAACAGACATCTTGCTGCTTTTACTGTACCACCCAGTCTGATATTCGTTTCGATAATGTTGTGAGAACGATACGATATGTAGGCAAAATATAGAACGCCAAATCATACCAAACATGCAAAGTAGTTCAGAGCGACATATCGCAGTTTTTTTCGAAACTATAATAAAAACGCTTCTAGATTGACATTGCATCAAATATTTTAAAAACAATGCGATATCGATGTGAAACAGAATATCTTGTGAAAGGGTATCTTGTAATAAAATTTCTCGTGTTTGACAGTGTTGTAATTAAAATGTCGGTTGCATTGGGGTGTCGCAACGTTCCTTTTATAATTACCCATGATGTCCTACAAGAGAATTTCCAACGTTGAAGTTCCATATTTATTAACCGAAATAATTTACACAAGTCTTTTCTTCTAAGACATACTTTTATTTAAACGAAAGTTATATTTTAACATTAACATTATTGACTCGTTAACAACTCATAACAGATTCACAACAGATTCACTACCGATTTACAACTGACTTAAAATCTAACTTAAACTATTATATTAAGGCATGTTCCAAATCTACAAATTCCGGCAGAGTGCAAATTCCACTCAACGCATTTACTTCCGTAAAGACGCCGCCAGTCAATAGCGCTGTAGCTGGTTTTACCAGCTGAGTCAATACTGTTGTGGGCTCCAGGGGTCCTTTTGTACTTGTCTTTTATTGATGAAACTGTCAGTGACAATTTCTCCTCGAAGTCCACTATTGTTGCCCTAGCATTTATTTAAAATAAAAACGCAAGGATATTTCTTTATACTTGTATTAATTATTTTTACAAGCTTGAGCTTAAACAGAAAACACATCTGCACTTTAAGGCAGTTCAAATCATAATTCTTAAAATCTAAACTTAACCAATACTCATCACCTCGGTAACGTGCGACTCACGAACCCCTTGCTTATACTTAGTTCCTTAAACACAACTCATAAATGTAAGCAAGCATATTCTTTAATCTACATACTACTAAAAACCTCCTGAATCTCTCATCGGATATTACTAATGTTGTGAAATCATTAACTGAAAATGTCAATGTACAAATTCATGCATCAACAACATGCATCTGTTATTGTTCTTTTAGATTTGAACTTTATGTGCAGACATTCTTAAATACATAAATAAACGTTTCTGATTTACAACATTCTTCCCCCCTTATTTTAAGAAAAAAATATTATTGAAAAAAATAATAATAGTTTTTTCTTTTACACAAAGATTGAAACCTAAACGAATAACGGGGTCGATTTCGGTTTTTTTCCGAGTTTCAGTTTCGGTTACGGTTTCGGTTTTAAGTTTTTATAACGAAACGGTTTCGGAATACCGGTTCTATGTTACGGTTTCTGTTTTGATTTTGGTTTTTGTATAAATTATTTCATATTTTACAATGTCTTCAACAAAAAACCTGGGGTCAAGTGGAACATGGAATAGTGTGGGAAATTGCAATTTTTGACCTTGTTTTTGCATTTAAAAAATAAAACCAATTGTCAAGTGCTTCTCAATATGACATCAACTTTTTCATCCATAGTTATAATCAAATTAATGCTTTTTTTCTGCATATCGAACCAAGTGAAAAAAAAAATGTTTAAGAGTTTAAAATGATCGAATATTGTATATCTTTTGAAATATAACCTGGTTTGGAAATAATCTTACATTGTTTATATGGTGCTAAATTATGTTAAAAT
The DNA here is from genome assembly GCA_951804985.1 of Dryomyza anilis. Taxonomy (NCBI): domain Eukaryota; kingdom Metazoa; phylum Arthropoda; class Insecta; order Diptera; family Dryomyzidae; genus Dryomyza; species Dryomyza anilis. Next base: position 10,772,056 of record OX638136.1, on the reverse strand, counting down.
TGAAATATTTGGGTAAAGTAAGAATTGGGGTAAAGTGGGAAACGTAATTTAAGCAACAAACGTAATGTTAGTGCAAATATTGTGTTATTTTTCGCCAATAAAAAAATTCAATCGTGACCACAAACCAATGAAAAGCAACATTTTTACTTCACCTGAGATATGATCTGAATTACAGAAGAGAGACGAGAAGCGAACCTTAAACTAGAGCAAAAAGAATACTTCGGTAAATCTTCTTAAACTTTATAAGAATAAGAAGAATTTTGTACAATTTCCATCCAAAGAAAGTAAATTTCAACAATTCAGTGAACTGCAATAGCTGCGAACTGTATACTTAAAAGGTACACCCAGAAAAAAATCATGGTAAATTAATTAAAATTAATATTGGTCAATTGGATGCGTCCCATTAGTTCAGTAATATTGAAACTGTTAATACAATGTGTGGTTGTACCATAAATTTTACGATGTGATATTTTAATTACAATAAGAAAGACCTACACTCAGAAGAAAATGTACCATTAAGTACTTAATGGTACGACCATTGATCTTATGGTTCATGTATTAATAGTTTTTTCTTTTTCAATCAAAAGTTTTCTAATTAATAGTATTTGAAATTTCAGTACCATGAATTTAAATATTTCAATATTATTATTTTAATTAGAATAAATACTCTTGTTTTAATGGTTTCCTCCTATAATAATAAACGTGGTGTAAAAAAACATAAAAACGAATACAAACATGTTCGTTTTGAACGTCATTCTGCGTGTTTACTCAAAATGGTCGCACGTATTTTTTTGTAATAATCCTCATTATTAAACTCGACATTGGTAAGGACTCAATGTATTTAATGTAAATAAATGATATTTATATATATTTTTTTATATTTTTATTTATTATAGAAAATAAATAATACATCGAACTTCTATTATGGCAACGGACTTAAAAACAACTGCAGACTCAAGTACTACAATCAATTATTGGAAACCAAAGCAAACATTAAATGTGTTATAACCTTTTGCAGCAAGAAGTGTCTTTTTATGTGTATGATGTAAAAGTGAATATCAATTTCGGTATTTAAATAAAATAATATATACAATAAATAAACTAAAATGCATTTTTGTTTTAATAAATTATTAGGAAAATGTTATTCGACTATACCATAAATTTAATAATATGTATTATTTCGTTTGGTATAATAGCTGTAACTGATGTTTCGAATTTTATATTTTCCGGATTCCTATCTTTTTTTTGCTTTTTGTCATACTTCGCAATTATTTATATATCTCCTAATAATTTCTCTCAATTTGGGAAAATAATATTCTCTTTGTATTTCTAATAACGTTTCGTATATACCTCTGTAATTATATTTTTATGGGTTTCTTCATTTTTTGCCAAAGCTTCGTTGAATGTTGCTATATCTCTTTTCATTGTCATACATCTCACTAATTTCATTTGACTTTGTACAGTACACTCCCACCACACCTGAATTTGGCAATAATTCCTTTAAAATATTTAAATCTAAATCGTTTATGACTCTTATGTGTATTATTAATCTTCTTGTTCTGCTATAAATGGTTCTTATTTCATGTAGATTTAGTTCCTTAACTTCTATACATATCCGGTATTTATAAAAATTAAAATTCAACTCTGAAATAGGTATATGGTCTTCTACTTCTTCTATTCCACTGTGTATTGTAGCTATAATTGATTCTTGATCCTCATTATTTTCAATATTTTCATTATTATCATAATCAATGTCTTGTATGTCTAGTGGATTTATTTCAATTCTACTCAAACAATCTGCTACTTTATTTTCATTACCTTTAATGTATTCTATTTTATAGTCATATTCACTTAATTTTACTTTCCATCGTATTAATTTTGAATTTGGTTCTTTTATTGAATGTAGCCAAACTAAAGGTCTGTTTGTATATTGAATCTTCTTTCAAAAATGTATAGTCTAAAATAACCAACTGCCCATACAATACTTAGACATTCTTTTTCTATTGTACTGTAATTTATTTCATGATTGTTTAATGTTCTTCTCGCAAAACTTATCGGTCTGTTTTCTTGACTTAACCTTTGTCAAAATTATGACATATCACTTTACAAAACGGTTCAAAACTTAACTTCCAGAGTTGCCAACTTGTCAATATTTACACATATTCATCCTTAAAGGATGCTGAATCTTGTCGAGTAACCGGTTTCTCTGTAAAGAATCCCGTTTGTGAGTTATCGTGAAAACCCCTCAAAAGTGATACATTTGTCAAAATTATGACATATCACCTTACAAAACGGTTCAAAACTTAACTTCCAGAGTTGCCAACTTGTCAATATTTACACATATTCATCCTTAAAGGATGCTGAATCTTGTCGAGTAACCGGTTTCTATGTAAAGAATCCCGTTTGTGAGTTATCGTGAAAACCCCTCAAAAGTGATACATTTGTCAAAATTATGACATATCACTTTACAAAACGGTTCAAAACTTAATTTCCAGAGTTGCCAACTTGTCAATATTTACACATATTCATCCTTAAAGGATGCTGAATCTTGTCGAGTAACCGGTTTCTCTGTAAAGAATCCCGTTTGTGAGTTATCGTAAAAACCCCTCAAAAGTGATACATTTGTCAAAATTATGACATATCACCTTACAAAACGGTTCAAAACTTAACTTCCAGAGTTGCCAACTTGTCAATATTTACACATATTCATCCTTAAAGGATGCTGAATCTTGTCGAGTAACCGGTTTCTCTGTAAAGAATCCCGTTTGTGAGTTATCGTGAAAACCCCTCAAAAGTGATACATTTGTCAAAATTATGACATATCACCTTACAAAACGGTTCAAAACTTAACTTCCAGAGTTGCCAACTTGTCAATATTTACACATATTCATCCTTAAAGGATGCTAAATCTTGTCGAGTAACCGGTTTCTCTGTAAAGAATCCCGTTTGTGAGTTATCGTGAAAACCCCTCAAAAGTGATACATTTGTCAAAATTATGACATATCCCCTTACAAAACGGTTCAAAACTTAACTTCCAGAGTTGCCAACTTGTCAATATTTACACATATTCATCCTTAAAGGATGCTGAATCTTGTCGAGTAACCGGTTTCTATGTAAAGAATCCCGTTTGTGAGTTATCGTGAAAACCCCTCAAAAGTGATACATTTGTCAAAATTGCTTGCGTCTGTTGTTACTATAAATTTCTTTTTCAAATCTGGGAAAGCTAATACTGGATCTAGTGATATTAGTTTCCTTAATGTTTCAAATGATTCTATATATTCATTATCATTTATATCAGTTTTTGTTCCTTTTTTCAAATATTATGTCATCGGTTGCGCTTTTTTCGATTTTTTTTTTTATAAACTTTCTACAATATCCAGTCTTTACACAAATCTTTCCTATTAAACCTTCTAAAATATAATTCATCATTCTTTGGAATGTTGCTGGTGCATTTTTTAATCCGAAGGGCATTATTATGAATTCGTAATGTCCTGTTGGTGTTGAAAAAGCTGTTTTATCACTTTTATCTACTAAAATTTGGTGAAATTGTTTTGCCAAATCTAGTGTTACGAAATATTACGTTCTTCCTAATTTGTCATATATATCTTCTATATTTGGTATTGGAAATTTATCTTCTATTGTTACCTCATTCAGTTTTCTGTAGTCCATTACCAATCTCCATATTTTTATTCCTGAATTATCTAATTTTTTTGGTATCACCCATAATGGTGCGTTATAAGGTCTTTTACTCTTTGTTATTATTCCTTGTTCTAACATTACTTTGATTTGTTTTTCTACCTCTTCTTTATGAACTTCTGGATATCTATATATTTTACTGTAAATTGGTCTTAAATGATTTGTATTAATTTTGTGTGTTACTTCTGACATACTGGTTAAATTTTCTACTTCTTTAAAAAAATACATCTCTATTTCCTTGTATTAATTTTTTAGCGATTGTTTTTCTTCAATGTTTAAATTTTCCTTCATTAAATTCTGTTGATATTTATACTTCAACCCTACACAACCCTAATGCAAACAACACTGTATTAATTCCGAATATGAATTGTCAAATTAGCACGGTTACTTTTCATGTAGTTTTGTTCATTTCTTTTTACTATTCTTCATTTTAAATGAGGTTACTTGGATTGCATAATAAATTGTACTTGAAGTTGAGCACACGTGTTTTATTGGAGTTCTGGTATTGATGCATTTCATTGCACAATTAGAGTTTTCTGCTAACATAGGTTATGGGCCCAGAAAACCCAAATACTCAGAATATATAAAAGTTTAAATTTGTCTAAAATAAAAATGTCTAGAGCTGTAGCGGCAGTGGAAAAATTGAATGGCGAAAATTATGCTATGTGGTGCATACAAGTGAAGAGCTTGCTGATAACGTTGGATTTATGGAATACCATTTTGGAAGGTTGTCCCGAGGATGAAAGAGAGGCTATTAAATGGATTGTAAATGACGGAAAAGCACTCGCAACAATTACCTTAAGTGTAAAGCCAAGTGAGTTAATTCACATTAAAAATTGTCTTACGGCTAAGAGTGCCTGGGATATTTTAAGCGCATTGTATAAAGCTGATACTGCATCAAGAAAAGTTAATTTGTCCAAAAAACTTGTTAGATTCAAATTTAATATAAATGAAAAGTTTTCAATGCAATTAAATGATTTTTGCTCAACAATTGATGAGCTAAAAGAAATTAAAATCATTTTGAATGATGATTTGCTGTCGATTTTGCTGTTATGCAGCCTCCCAGAAGAAATGGAGAGCTTTGTTGTTGCTATAGAGAGCAGAGATAATTTGCCAAGATATGACAAATTAATTGCAAAGATTTTGGAAGAAGAGATGAGACAAGGTAATAAAAGTAACTCACAAAATGAAACTGTTTTTGCGGCGAATTCAAGATATGAATATAAGAGAAACAAAAAGCATTACAACAATGGCAATCATCGAACTAATCATGTAAAAAATGTGCAGCCTAAATTTAGTCGTCAATATGAGAAAAAGATCAACGATGGTAATGCATACAATAACATTAAGTGTTTTCGCTGTGGTAAAAAAGGCCATATTCGGTCACAATGCAAAGACAATGAGAGAAGAGACAGTGACTTTGCATGCTCATTACATGAGACTAAAATCAATTTAAGTGAGTCGTTCATATTAGATAGTGGTGCTACCTCTCATATGTGTCGCTCAGAGATATATTTTGATACATTAACAGAAACAACACAAAAAGTCATATTAGCATCGGGTGAGAGCATCAATGCAGAAGGTGTTGGTAAAGTAATAATAAAAACTCAATTCTGTAATCTCACATTAAATAACGTATGGTATGTACCAAAACTTCACTCGAATTTTTTATCAATAAACAAAATAATTAAAGCTGGTCACACTGTCCAATTTGCCGAGAATAAAGCAATAATGAAAAGCAAACAAAATGAAAATATTTTGACAGCGGAGTTAAAAGGTGAAATGTTTATTGCGAATTTAGAAATTGTGAAAAATTTTGAAAGTTTAAATGCAGTTTGTGATACAAAATTGGTTGAAAAATGGCATCAGAGATACGGCCACATAAACGTTAACGATTTAAATAAATTATCTTCTAAAAATATGTTGAAGGGATTTAATTTAAAAATGCCCAAGACTATTGAATGTGTAACATGTGCTGTAAACAAAATTTCTTCTACACCGTACAAAAATTATGGAAATGTACAAACAAACGATGTATTACAATTGGTGCATACAGATTTATGCGGACCATTTGGTGTTAAATCTATTGGTGGATCGTCGTACTTTATAACATTTATAGATGACTTCTCAAGTTATATCTCAACATATTTTTTAAAAAGAAAAAGTGATGCATTTGAGGCATTTACAAATTTTGCTGCGATTGCGGAGAAGCAGACAGGCCGCCAAATAAAAGTTGTTCGAAGTGACAATGGAAAATAATTTGTTAATTCTAAATTTAATGATTTTTTTGCAAAACATGGGATTGTACATCAAAAAACTGTAAGCTATTCGCCACAACAAAATAGTGTTTCAGAAAGGGCGAATCGAACTTTGGTTGAAATGGCGCGATGTTTATTAGAAGCATCTGGATTACCACAAAGCTTATGGGGCGAAGCCATCAATACCGCAACATACTTGCGCAATCGTGCTCCAACTAGAGTTCTTAATGAGGTTACTCCTTATGAAAAGTGGTGTGGTAAACAACCGTCAGTATTTCATTTAAAGACATTTGGTTGTGATGCAGTTGTACTACATAAAGGTCCAAAACCAAAAGGTGGTAAATTTTTGCCAAAAGGTGCAAAAATGAAATTTGTTGGTTATCAACTATATACAGTACACGTCAAATTGTAATTGCTCGTGATATCATATTTTTTTAGCAATCATTTGAAAAAATGTTAGTTGATGAAGATGAAGAACAAAAGATGTTTTATGATATTTTTAAACACAAGCGAATGAATGAAGATGAGATTAATGCAGTACAACATGATAATAATGATGACGATGACGTAGATCAACAAAATGATGATGACGTACAACAACAAGATGTTGATGATGTTGATCAACAACGTAGTGATGGTGAACAACAAGAAAATGATGATGACGTTGTCGTGGTGAGTGCTTCTAGTAGTGAAACAGAAAGAGAAGATACAATTATTATTGAAAATAATAGAAAGCGTGGTAGACCTAAAATTGATAGAACAGGTGGAAAGGGTAGACCTCGCAAAGTTTATGTCACTGAAGAAGGGCCTGAAATGTTAAATTCAATTATTGAAGATCCGAATTCTGTAAAAGACGCGTTAAATTCAAGAGATTCGGAAAGATGGAAAGAAGCAATGAAAATAGAATATGATTCGTTAATCAAAAATAATACGTGGCAGTTGGTGGAAAGACCTAGTGATAAAAACATAATTGGTTGCAAATGGGTTTTTGCGTTGAAGCGTAAGCCTGATGGTTCAATAGAAAAATATAAAGCCAGGCTAGTGGCGCATAGTTGCTCGCAAAAGCTCAATGTTGACTACCAAGATACTTTTGCACCGGTAGTGCGACAATCAACAATAAGATTATTATTAGCTTTATCAGCTAGATTTAAATTGCTGGTAAACCACATAGACGTAGTAGCTGCTTATTTGAATGGTACTTTAAATGACGATGTGTACATGGTTCAACCTAATATGTTTAAAGATGCAAAACATCCAAACAAAGTTTGTAAATTAAACAAGGCGTTATACGGTTTAAAACAAGCCGGACGCGAGTGGAACAAAAAGGTTAATGACATTTTATTGAAAATGGGGTTCCACAGGTGCCAATCTGATACTTGTGTGTATGTGAAACAAAATGGCAGTCATTTGAATATTATAGCCATATATGTCGATGACATGTTACTAGCGTGTTCGAGTGAGCCGGAGATGAAAAATATTATCGCAGACTTAAACAAATACGTTGATGCAATTGATCGTGGACCCTTATCATTCTATTTGGGAATGGAAATAAATCGTGATGGTTTGAGAGGTGATATTACTATTCATCAGAAGAAATACACTGAAGAAATACTGAAACGATGGGGTATGATATAATGTAAACCGGCGGCTACTCCATGGCCTAGTGGAACGAATTTAGTGAAGTGTGAAAAACATTGTGAAGATTTGGATACAACAAGCTACCAGAGCTTAATTGGTGCCTTGATGTATCTGGCGGTAATTACGAGACCTGATCTGATCCATGTGGTGTCGAAACTATCTCAGTTCAATGTTCATCAACACCAAGAACATTTTTCAACTGCAAAATATATTCTTAGATATTTGAAGAAAAATAATATTGGCAAAATTACATTTTCTAATAATTCCGGAAATTTTGAATGTTTCACAGATTCAGACTGGGGTTGTGATACATATGATCGGAAATCCTACTCTGGTCATGTACTGTTTATGGCTGGTGGTGCTATAGCATGGGAGTCGCGTAAACAACCTGTAGTGGCTCTAAGTACAATGGAAGCAGAATATATTGCTTTATGCCAAGGTACGAAAGAAGTCGTTTTTCATCGTGCTCTTTTACATGAGATGGGATTCGAGGATTATATCGTGAGACTTACTCCTATTCTATGTGATAATCAGGGTGCTGCGTTTCTGGTGAAAAATCCAACAGTACAGAAGAATAGCAAGCATTTTGATATACGTTATCACTACATTAGGGAGAAGTACGAAGAAAAGGATATCGATATAAAGTACGTGGCGTCAGATGAGAATGCGGCAGATATTTTAACTAAAGTATTAGCAAAGCAAAAACATATATCTGGTTGTGATCTTTTAAAGATTAAAAGGTAATATTTTTATTTTGATTTTGTATATGCATTTTGGCTTGAGCGGGTGATTGTTGATATTTATACTTCAACCCTACACAACCCAAATGCAAACAACACTGTATTAATTCCGAATATGAATTGTCAAATTAGCACGGTTACTTTTCTTGTAGTTTTGTTCATTTCTTTTTACTATTCTTCATTTTAAATGAGGTTACTTGGATTGCATAATAAATTGTACTTGAAGTTGAGCACACGTGTTTTATTGGAGTTCTGGTATTGATGCATTTCATTGCACAATTAGAGTTTTCTGCTAACAAATTCTTCTCTATAATTTCTTTTATTTCTGTATTTATAAGTTCTAATTGTATTGGTTCTTTATCAATCTGATTTTTATTTTTATTTGTAGCTTGTACAATCTCCTTAAACTTAGATTCACGTTTATTATTTTCATTTTTTAATTTCTTTTCCTCATTATAATTATTATTTGTCTGTAATTTTATTTCTTCGTTATTTATTTTGAAAGTGTGTTTTTAAATATGATATTTCTGCTTTCATTGGTATTATTATATTGTTTCCTAATATTCCGTCGTAACTTTTAGTTATTATTCTTGTAATTAAAAATTCCATTGTACTATATTTTTAACTAAACTCAACTGGTGATGGTGTAATTTTTTTTTGTGTCGAATATCTGACTATTGTTAATTGTCATTAGCTTTATTTTATCTTTTAGTTTTACTTCTACCTCCCTTGGAAATATATCTTTATTTAATATTGAAGTTGCGCCTTGTATCTACTAATAATGTTAGTTTTTTTATTAAATATGTGAACTTATACACATGGTAGTGGTCTTCCGTAGTTCTAACTTCTTGCGGTTCTTCTTCATTTATTCTTTGATTTAACTTTTGCTTACCTTTGTTTATTTCCCTATTCATTGCATCTACCTCCATTGGTTTAACTCTGTACTTCTCATTTCGGTTCTACTAATAAATTGTTCATTTCTTCTTGGTAAATTGTTTCTTTGATTGTCAAATCTATTATTATTTTGATAATTATTGTTAGGATAATTATTATTCTTCTTCTATTCTATTTGGATAGCTATTATTTCTAAATATGTTACTGTTGAATCTATTATTATTATAATTCTTATTTTTTGGATTTCTGTTGAAATTGTTATTTCTATTAAAGTTATTATTTCTTTGAAAGTTATTGTTTCTCTGATTAAAATTTTTAAAAGTATTATTATTATTTCTATTAATTTGATTTTTATTTTTGTTATCGTATTCCTTTATCCAATGACATTCCTCTAACTTAATGTACGCATTGTTTAACGTTGTTATAATATAATAATAATAGTTTGGCGGTATAGTCCTGTATAGAACTTCGGCCGAGCTCTCTCACCATTTTGAGCTGTGCGTGTTATATTTGTACTCAAAGTAGTGGGACCTACAGTTTATTGCCGAATCCGAACGGCGGGTGAGAGCTTTTTCATAGGCAATGGTTTTACTCTCGTAGGTTTGCCATTTACTGCCGAGAGGTAGCGCGGTATAGAAAATGTATCTATGAAAAGATGTTGTTAGCGCCAGTCCAGTCTTGAACCGGGGACCTTTCGGCTCGCAGTCCAATGCACTAACCACTGAGTTACCGCGGCTACCACGGCTACCGTTGTTATATTGGCATAAATTATTATTGAACTTGCGATAACCGGAATTTTTTTATTCTTCTGGTTTCTCTGTCCCTAAATAGTATTTTTGATTTAATCTGTTTAATAAACTGTCATACTCTTCATATACTTGTTTGTTTGATCAAAGCTGTATATTATCTGATTATTCTTTCAATTTTAAAAATGTTAATTGCTCTTCTTCTGGATCCCCTGCCATTAATATTGCATTTAATGCATTCCCGCTGTTCTTGCTTTTATTTCATTGATGATAAATGTTCTTGAATTTTCTCCAAATGCACTAGTATTTTGCAAGGTGTATTTAACAAGGTGAGGAAAGAATAAAAACTCTTCTCATTTTTTATTTTTCAATTTTAATTTTTTTTTTGTCATTCGTTTTTTGATTTTCCTCGTTTCCGGTTAATAAATTTGGTGATAAAAATTAAAATTGTGAAAACAATTAAAAAACGAACATCGCGTACAAACTAATGCCGAGACCATCTTATTCTGCCTGTCACCAGTTGCGGTAAATGAAAATTTCACGTTTTCCGCAATCTTTAGATGAAGAAATATGGGGTGCACACTATCATCGCGAATTTATTGAACCCCCGGAAAAATAGTTCGCATTTATATCCGTCTGGTGTACCAAAATGTCCTCATTGTCGCGTGTCTCAAATATATTAATGATAAATCTACCGTACCAGTTAAGTTACCATCGCAAAAATAGCCACATGATCGTTGAGGTGTCACCTGTTCCGGAACTCCCATTTATGCCCATTTTTATGCCCCCAACTGCCAAGGTATCTACTGATTCAGCTTTTAAAGTAGGGGTTCAGACATGTCCTTGGCGTGGAACATCTCATATAACCAATATTTTTAAAATTAAAACTACCTGAAGTAGTTACAAATATCGATGAAAAAATCATTTTAATCGCCAAGTAGAGTGTGGGCGAGCTTGTCAAAGATTTACTAATTATGAACGGATATTCAAAAATTTCGAGCATGTGTATTTAAACGCCGCATAACTGATTTAACACATTTGTACACATCAAGGGGTACATCCTCGCTCAAATGTGCGACGGGTTCAGTATGCCTTATTGTCCTCGTTGTCTCTACTAAAAAATATAGCCAAAATGTAGTTTGTAGACAAATTTTATGTCATTTAAATTATTTAATAAAAGCAAATCAGAAAAAAGCATTTCAAATTTAAACAAAAACAAATAAATTGACTTTAATATACAGAAAATTTATATAAAAACAATTATCGCACTGACTTTTGTATACAGAAAATATTTCAAAATTAGAAATATGTGTACAGAATTACGCTCAAATTTTTAGTTTCTCCAAATTTTCCTCACCTTCCTTAATACACCTTGGTATTTTGTAATATGAATTCACGTTTTTTATAAATTGTACGAGCTCAGATGGAGTCTCGCCAGAAAATAGGTTAATTGATTTTGTTAATTTAATTGGGCAAACAATTAATTCTCCTGGTGCCATATTTGAATATTTTTATACCCTACACTAAGAGTGAAAGGGTATATTCAGTTTGGAACGCCGTTTGTAACACCCAGAAGGAAGCATCTCCGGTATGGAAAAGTATATATATTCTTGATCAGCATGACCTCCTGAGTCGATTTAGCGATGTCCGTCTGTCTGTCTGTCTGTCTGTTGAAATCCCTACTACTTTTAAAATTGAAGAGATAGTAAAATGAAACTTATAACTTAGATTACTAATATACCTACGCTGTATGTGCGAAAAGATCGGTCCATTGTGACCTATGATCCGACCACTTATGTTCAAATACCTAATATAAAATGTACATATAAAGATCAATTTTTATGTATACGTGCTTAGATAAACTTTTTTGGTCAAATATATATTGATATCATGCTCAAATACATGATAGTAATGTTTTCCGGCGAAAAGACTTGTGGTTCACAAAAAAAAAATCGAAATTCGGTACACCTACCCATTTGTAAATATGGGTATCAAATGAATGGAAATTCTTCAGCGATTGAATGTTTGTAGTTATTTTCAGGATTCGTATACCCTGGTGACCTATATATCACTTTGAATGTTAACCACACATATGTGTAGGGTATTTATAGTCGGCTTAGACCGACTATAATTTTGATAATCCTAACTATCATAATTACACCTACTTTAAAATTTCCCATGTGATCTTACCTTCCCAACTGGTTTTATTACAATTTCTTTTTATCAAATATTTTTATAATAATTATTCTTAAAATATTCTTACTTTTATTTATTTTACAGTTGATCTCAGGTTAACTTCTTCTTAATTGACGTTTTTGATGTATCCTCTTCCTTCGGTGCTCGATGTAGCTTCTCCTTAGTGTTGTTCTTGACACAATAGTTTAACTCTTGTAGATAGCCTTCCAGAAATAGCCAAATTATATCTTGGTCGTAATCGTTTGGTGAATATCTTGCTTCTTCTTCTGCTAGTGGTCGGAATGATGATCAGAATTGATCATCATACAGAAGCGGCGAGTGATCAGAGGCCCCTAAGTAGCCGACGGCGACAACGCCCGGGAAATTAGATAATTGCTTACTAATATACTTAAATATAATTTAAATTTAATTCACAATAAACGCGATGTACATAGCATAAACTAAAGACTTGTGTCGGTACATTGATTTCTATAAGGGTATCCCTGCAAGATATACATTTTTGTGACGCGCGGACTACTGAAGCCCGCTGAGCATATCCCAGCTCTGAACCCGGAGAACCGGTCGCGTTACAGGGCGCCCGAGCAGTTACCCTTAGTGTAAAGCAAAATTTGATATATGCACAAATACACTGCCTCGCGTGTGATATAAAGCAAAATAAGCAAAGCAATCGTTCCAAATAAATCGTAGGTAAAAAGACATAAAGTTACGATATCAGTATGATATCTGACACCAAACTAAAGACTTGTGTCGGTATATTGATTTCTATAAGGGTATCCCTGCAAGATATACATTTTTGTGACGCGCGGACTACTGAAGCCCGCTGAGCATATCCCAGCTCTGAACCCGGAGAACCGGTCGCGTTACAGGGCGCCCGAGCAGTTACCCTTAGTGCAAAGCAAAATTTGATATATGCATAAATACACTGCCTCGCGTGTGATATAAAGCAAAATAAGCAAAGCAATCGTTCCAAATAAATCGTAGGTAAAAAGACATAAAGTTACGATATCAGTATGATATCTGACACCAAATTTAATATCAGCTTAATCATAAACAATGGAACTCTCCATTTGTTCTTAATAACCAATAAACATAATAATTAATAAACATTTGGTTTCAGAAGAATGACACATAATGCATAGAAACATACGATGCACAAAACATATTATGCACATTAAGAATAATTGCTTAGTAACATACTGTAAACAACATAAGCACTATAAATACTAACTCCAATCTAATTCAAGATCAGTTCTGTTCATTACTGTTCAACATTAATAACTAGTTCAAGTTAAGTTAAGTTCAAGTGTTTTTAAGTATAAGTTGTAAAGTAAAAATAAATAAAGAATATAAAAAAAAAACGAGTTGGGAAAGTTAGATCACATGGGTAAGTTCGGTCACATGGAGCAGACTTTTATAGTCGGTCGAGCCCGACTATGGAATACCCTACACTCTTGGTGAATATATTAGTGGTATAATTTGGTGGGATAATTTTTAATAATTTACGACTTAAATTTCCACACAAAAAATCGGTAAAAAATGAAAAAAATCCAAATGTGGGCGGATCACGACCATTTTTGAAAAATATATTTTTAAGCGAATTCTAACAATATGTATCAAATTTTATAAATATATGTGTAATACTTTTCGAGTAATTCGTTCCTAAATAGTAATATATAAATGAGTTGTATGGGAGGTGGGCGTGTCCGTTGACCGATTTTACTCAAATCCAAACACCGAACCATTTTTTTGCAAAAACGTATTGAAACCAAATTTCATTACATTCTGACTATTATTTTTCAAGTTATCTTGTATGCTGTAAGACAGCAAGACAGACAGACGGACATCGCATATTATCCTGGACAAACGAAAATTGTTCAATGAATCAAAAACTTAAAACAACTGAAATGCTAATTCAACTTAGCAATAAAATATCATGACTTTCATTGAAAAAGATTGATGCTACCAGACGATAACTTGAGAGCAGAATTCATAGAAGATAGTGAGACGTTTTAAATTATTGAAAATATTTAATGGCTGATGCTAATTAATTAAATACGTATACTCAAAAGCAATAAAGCGAATTAGACAGATTTGTTTATAAATTGTATTCGAAGTTTGTACCAACAATACTAAATAAAGATAATACAGCATTATTAAAAGATACTATACCTGGAAGTCTGTATTTGCCTAAATTATACAAGGCAGATAAAATTGTAGAAGAATTATTAAATTTCCAGAATCTAAAAATCAAATCGGTTTTAACAGAAAATGATGAATTAGAGGGACTAGTTAATGGGCTGAAGAAACGTTTACGCGATTATTGTTTAAAACGTACATTTGAGTTAGTGGAATCAGCTAGTATAGAAGAGGAAAACTTAAGGTTGAGTAATTTATTGAAAGAAAGAAATATTTCAGAAGAATCAATAAATAATTCTGTCAGACGCCAGGCTAGGGAGGAGTACGCAACGTTGGAAGAAGCGAAAAACAAAATACAGAAGGACATCAGTCTCTATATTATTAAGTACGCAGTGCCAACTTAGTAGGTGCGTATTTGGAGTGTAGGTCAGTAGATGCCATTCAATATGACATTAGAAAAGCATCTCCGTATCCGTGGGAAAATATTAGATATTTTTTGAGGCGTATGGTTAAACTGCAGTAGGCAGCGTTAAGCACGATTAAATGTAACTATAATGATACGAAAGAAGGGGCATCTGAGGGATGAATGTCATACACGGAACCAAGGAAATAATGGCAATGGGAATTTTGCAAACAGGCCCGCTAAATACAAATATGATGCATGAAACACTACCGGGGGCCCAGACAATTCCACTAAACTGGGAACCTTAGCAGATAGTGTAGCAAGGCCAGTAGTTGTAGAAGTTCAAATAGGACACTACAACAAAATAAAAAAGATAATATTATTAACGCTGAAAATAAAAAAAAAGTAAAGATAGATTTCTACCAACAAAAACATATAATGAACTAAATAATAAAACACAACTTGACGCGAAAATTACCAGAATAGAGGAATTAAGGAAATTAAAAATAAACAGTTCGGGCGTGACCATCTCTGGAACAGATCTATAATAAAAAATTACATTTTTTGATGAAGACAAAAATCACATTGTTAAATTTCCATTAAAATCATTGCAAGGCATAGAAAATATTAATTTTAATCAGCAAATCAGGGTACAGCCCAAAACGACCATGGTTGTATCATTGCCGCTAAAAACAAGAATTCCTATAGTTTTGTTATACAAATATGAAATTCAGCCAGAAGTATATTTGGGAGAGAGTTTAACAAATGGTAGAAGAAATAAGGTATATGCATCAGTTTTAAATGCCACCGATAAAGAGGTGACCATTGATAGCAATTTTAAGCCACAATTTTCAAATTTGAACAAATATAAAGAAGCAACAAAGGGAAGTTCCACAGTATATAATATAAACTCGATTAATATCAAAAATGGAATTGATATATTATTAGGGATTGTAAAGAACGACGAATCATTGAATAAAGAAGAAGTTGCGTATTTGCAAAATATTTGCAAATAATTTCGCAGAACACGAGTACTGGCTATGCAAGGTTTTGAAAAAGCTGAGAGAGCATAATTTGAAATTAAATACAGAGAAATGCAGTTTTTCGGCGCGAGGTTATATATTTCGGCCATAACTATTCTGAGTTAGGTGCAATACCAGACCCAGCCAAAGAACAGTGTTAAAAAAATTTTTCAGTTCCGAAAAATAGGAAGGAAGTTCAAGCATTTTTAGGCTTAATTAATTATTATCGGAAATTGATCAATAAACTGAAATTTACCAATAAACTGTTTGGTAAAAAAGGATGCTAAGTTCATATGGACTAACAATTATCAAAATTCGAACGAGCATGTCACCTACTAGCATATCTGGAGTTTAAGGAACCCTTTTTGCTCACGACAGACGCCAGTAACGAAGCAATTGGCGCGGTTCTGTCTCAAGGTGAAGTCGAAAGCGACCGTCCGATCGCGTTTTCCAGTAGAACTCTTAACGTTGCGGAAACAAGCTATTCTACTATAGAGAAAGAATTTTTGAAAATTGTTTGGGCAACAAAAAAACAGACTTAACAGATCAGACATCACGACTTGCGCGTTTCCGACACAAATTATCGGAATATAATTCGAAATTCTTTAAAAACCTGGAAAAAGCAATTTAAACGCGGTACCGCTTAGCTGCTTACCAAATAATAAAGAAGAAAAAGTTGAAGTTCAAACACATTTGAAAACCATGTAAAGAGACATGGAATACGATAAAAACAGTCAGAATGGGATCCTGACGATTTGATAACAAGGAAAATTGACAATATAAAAATTCTAACTGAACCCCGTGGATATTCTGCCTGAAACCAATTCAGAAATAAATACATCTTAACGTTTCAAGACGATTCTCTAAATTTATGTGCTGTGTGGCTATACCCAATGCGGAGGCCAACACCGTAGCAAAAGCATTCGTTAATGAAATCGTTACACGTTAAAATACTAAAAGTATCGGAATATAATTCCAAATTCTTTACAAACCTGGAAAAAGCAATTTAAACGCGGTTGCGCTTAGCTGCCTACCAAATAATAAAGAAGAAAAAGTTGTAGTTCAAACACATTTGAAAACCATGAAAAGAGACATGGAATACGATAAAAACAGTCAGAATGGGATCCTGACGATTTGATAACAAGGAAAATTGACAATATAAAAATTCTAACTGAACCCCGTGGATATTCTGCCTGAAACCAATTCAGAAATAAATACATCTTAACGTTTCAAGACGATTCTCTAAATTTATGTGCTGTGTGGCTATACCCAATGCGGAGGCCAACACCGTAGCAAAAGCATTCTTTAATGAAATCGTTACACGTTAAAATACTAAAAGTATTGGTAACACACAATGGATCGAATTTCACTTTCAATCTATTTTCGGATACATGTAAGTTATTAGGAAATACAAAATTACATAGAACACCTTACCATCCACAGGCTAATGGGTCATTTGAACGAAGCCATCGTCCACTAGCTGAATATTTACCTAGTTTGGCTAAAGGGGATGGGTCAACTGGGACCAATGGCTATATTCTGCAATGCATGTTCATAATAACACCGTGCATACGTCGACAAGTCAAACAACATTTCATACATTGTACGGGTTTGATTTCTACATGCCTACGAATTTGAATCGGAAATGTTCACCAGTGACCACGACGATATTGATCAAAAACAAGGAAAATAAAATTCATAATAATTAGTTATCATATCACAAGTAGTTGATGCCGTTAAAACTAAATAAGCAATTACATTCGATAATTGAAATAATACAATAGAATGTCAAAAATGAAACAATTTTACTAAATAATGCACTAAGTTTGCATATATATATAAATATGTATGTATGTATATATATATATATATATATATGATTTCAACACGCCTACGAATTTGAATCGGAAATGTTCACCAGTGACCACGACGATATTAACCAAAAACAAGGAAAATGAAATTCATAATAATTAGTTATCATATCACAAGTAGTTGATGCCGTTAAAACTAAAAATATTATAATATTATCCTAGGTAGAAACCATAATAGTAACAATTTAAATTAGCTAAACATAAGCAATTACATTCGATAATTGCAATAATACAATAGAATATCAAAAATGAAACAATTTTACTAAACAATGCACTAAGTTTACATATATATATATATATATATATATATATATATATATATATATATATATATATATATATATATATATATATATATATATATATATATATATATATATATATATATATATATATATATATATATATATATATATATATATATATATATATGTGAGGCATTCTTTTACAAATCGAACACGAAAAATGTTTGACAATCTGGGTTTGATTGAAAATAATCCCATGGACCTATTTTAAAAATTATATAACTTTGCATTTCTCATTTGAAGGTAATATAACTTTCTTTATTTTCCTATACACATTTAATTTTACATAAAGACAGGTACTTTTAATTTTTTTTAAATTAATTAATCATTTTTCTCGTTAAATTCTATATAAAGAACATTCTTTTGTTGGGTGGTCATTTGTGCACAACGATATGAAAACCATATTTTTTGTTCAAACGACCGTACGCATAAGCTGCTTGATCAGCTTATTGCCCACCCAATGTAGTCGGTTCTCGCAACTGCTAAGTCGGTTCTTATAACAAAAACTAAAAAATAATTGTAATATCATACCAAAAAGGATTTAATTTAATTTTGATGAAAGTCTAATGAGCTTGGCTACTCAGGGTTGGCCGAGTCTTAGACGACGACTTATGAACCATGACTTGGAAGCTCAAGGCTGATCGAGTTTTGGACGAAGACTAATTCACCAAGACCTGGCCGCCCAAGCTTGGCAAAGCATTGGCCACGTTGTCAAGTCCAGCAGTTCCTACATGGACTATTATTGAATGCATCGGTACCTCAACTTCCAATTTACAAAATAACTTAATATTAATAGTATATTAAAATTAAAGTGTTATACCTGCATCCATAGATTTGAATCATGCAACATTAGACTTCCTGACCTTCCTAGTTGTGATACTTTCAATAACAAAGAGTTTTTTTCTCAACGAAATTTGTTTTCAAGTTTTACTTATTTCTGGCCCATATTAATGTCAATACTGACCACAATCCAACATGGACCATCGAAGGTGTTCACTAACATGACCCAAATTTGTATTTGAGTCTATCGTTTTCATCGTCAGAACTTCATTTTTGCTGCGAAACAAATTACGCACAACGCTCCGCATCCTAATTTTTATTTTTGAGTAAAAAAAAGTATAAATCAAAAATAATTGTTATTCTTGAGCAAAAAATAATAAAATATAATTTTTAATTTTTATTTTTGAATTTGAAAATAAAATTTTAAATTTGACTTTTGTTTCTCAGCAAAATTTACAAAATCAAAAATAATCGTTATTACTGAACAAAAAAAAGTTTTGCTCAAAAATAATTTTTAATTTTGATTTTTTTGTATATTACTCGTAACTATTATTAATAAATATTTATGTTTTTGTACAACAATTTGAAGAGTTGCTTTAGTTTTGGCCACCTAAAATTTGAGATATTTTAATCAAGGCTTTAGAAGGAATACACATACATATATATATATATATATATATATATATATATATATATATATATATATATTTATATATATATGTATGTGTATTCCTTATAAAGCCTTGATTAAAATTTATGAAATTTTAGGTGGCCAAAACTAAAGCAACTCTTCAAATTGTTGTACAAAAACATAAATATTTATTAATAACCAACACCATAACCATTATTTTTTTAAATTGCAGTACCACTACGAAGTATGGAATCTATTAAATATTCAAGTGGTTCTTTTGGAATATTATACCAGGGATTTTAGATGCTGTTAAAAATTGTGTCACTTTTCCTCTTAATTTTATGATCTAAGATACCCCAAAGGTTTTCTCTTGGGTTCAGATCGGGGGATTAAGGTGGTCACTTATGAACCCTAATATTTTTCATAGTTAGCCACGCATAGTTAGTCCGCTATCAGTTTGGAAGTGTGTTTTGGGCAGGGACTGTAATAGTTACGAGTAATATACAAAAAAATCAAAATTAAAAATTATTTTTGAGAAAAACTTTTTTTTTGTTCAGTAATAACGATTATTTTTGATTTTGAAAATTTTGCTGAGAAATAAAAGTCAAATTTCAATTTTTATTTTCAAATTCAAAAATAAAAATTAAAAATTAATTTTTATTATTTTTTGCTCAAGAATAACGATTATTTTTGATTTATACTTTTTTTTACTCAAAAATAAAAATTAGAATGCGGAGCGTTGTGCGTAATTTGTTTCGCAGCAAAAATGAAGTTCTGACGATGAAAACGATAGACTCAAATACAAATTTGGGTCATGTTAGTGAACACCTTCGATGGTCCACGTTGGATTGTGGGCAGTATTAATACGGGCCAGAAATAGGTAAAACTTAACAACACAAATTTCGTTGAGAAAAAACTCTTTGTTATTGAAAGTATCACAACTAGGAAGGTCAGGAAATCTAATGTTGCATGTTTCAAATCTATGGATGCATGCATAACACTCTAATTTTAATATACTATTAATATTAAGTTATTTTGTAAATTGGAAGTTGAGGTACCGATGCATTCAATAATGGTCGATGTAGGAACTGCTGGACTTGACAACGTGGCAAATGCTTAGCCAAGCTTGGGCGGCCAAGTCTTGGTGAATTAGTCTTCGTCCAAAACTCGATCAGCCTTGAGCTTCCAAGTCATGGTTCATAAGTCTTCGTCTAAGACTCGGCCAACCCTGAGTAGCCAAGTTCATTAGACTTTCATCGGTGATTTATCTATACGGTATTGTAGTCAGAGAGATCGGCCTACGTTCTTATAGGACTGTAGTGCCAAACTATTATTATTATATGCAGGTGCGTCATTTTACTTAATTTTTGGGTGAATCTGTTCTAGTGGGATTATAAAAGCATCCGACTGTCTTAGGAACCTTTTTGGGTGAATCTGTTTTGGTAGTAGGTCATACTGTAGGTCGGTGGTTCGATTAGTTTCTGCGTTGGACCATGATCTGAAAAGTCCCCGATTCGATCCCAGCGACTGTCAACATCAAAAATAAAAATTATTATTACTTCGTTACGTCTTGATTAACCTACGAGAGTAAAAAATTTCTAACATATGGTCTTACCCCGTCTTTCGGATTTAAACTACATTAACCATGAATTAACGGCATTATCCACTTTGCTAACAAATTGTTATTAGTAACGCTGACCACAATCACACGTAACCCATCGAAACATCACCCAAATTAGTTTTAGAGTCTATCGTTTCCATCGCAAGAACATTATTTTTGCTGCACAACAAATTATGCACAACGCACCGCACCCTAATTTGTATTTTTGAGTAAAAAAGTATAAATCAAAAAATAATTTTTATTCTTGAGCAAAAAAATAAAAATTAATTTTTATTTTTTTTTTTTTTTAAGTAAAAATTGAAATTTGATTTTTATTGCTAAGCAAGCAAACACAAAATATTTTTTGCCGTAAAAATCAAAAAATAAAAATGACTGCAAATTTCAATTCTGCATGCGAAAATAATTGATTCTGCATTCTCAAAAGTTGCGTACCTACTTTATAACACGTTGATTTTTTAAATTAAAAAAAATAAGAATAACCCTGGTATTGGGTCATTGTCTTGTTGAAAGATTCATATACGTGTCATTTCTTCTATTGGATGTGGCAGCATTGTTTCATTAATTTCATAAATTGGCCCGATTCCATAGTGTGAAAAACATCACCGAACCATTGTTGTTCCGATTCCATGTGCTATAGTGCCCTAGCAGTATTTTGATTGCGACGAGCGATGAAGGTAGTTACTGTGATATTTTTCATGTCACAGATTTGTTATATTGAGTTTTGATTCATCCGACATGAACAATTTCATAATAAGAAGGACTGTCAACGCTCGTCTCCATCCCAAAAACTGCAAGGGCACTATGAAACATGGAAACGGAACAACGATGGTTCGGTGCTGTTTTTACACTACGTAATCGGGCCAATTTATGAAATTAATGAAACAATGGACGGTTGTTTATATAAAAACATATTAATAAGCCTAATGCTTGCATGCATGCATTAGATGAAATGACACTTATTTTAATATTTCCATAAGTCAATGACGCAAAACACACTTCCAAACTGGTATCGGAGTAACTAACTATGAAGAATATTAGGGTCCTTAAGTGACCAGCTTAATTCCCCGATCTGAATCCAAGAGAAAACCTTTGGGGTCTCTTAGATCATAAAATTAAGAGGAAATGTGAGACAAACAACACACACAATTTTTAACAGCATCCCTAATCCCTAGTATAATATTCTGTAACGAGCCCATTTACAAAAGGCTGTTACATTATAAAATTAGCGCTTCTGTCACGAAAACAAATAAACTTTCAAAGAATAAAAGGAAATAATTTCACAAACAACATACAAACTGCAACAACAGTTATGCCGGCCCCAGCATAGTCGCTCGACACACACAAAAAGCGGCTCTGGCAAAAACAAATACACGATCGTAACAAATAACCACTCAAAGCATTGTTTGTGCAACTACACAAACAATTCTATAGAACAAAACAATAACAAATACCATACGATTTACTATGAAAGCAGCCAGTCGGAACAGAAATGCAGGCAGTCGCCAACCGATATTCGAAGCGAACACAACACATAATTGGTAGAAGTGTCAAGATCTAGGTGAACTAACGCCAAGGATATCTTTATCCTTGGTCAAACACTACGTGACCGAAGCCAGGACACACATTTTACCGTGTCCTGGAACTCATTACGCCGAGGATATCTTTATCCTTGTGTATTCGTGACACTACGTGATCGAAGCCAAGAAACACTTTTTACCGTGTCCTAAAACTCATTACGCCGAGGATATCTTTATCCTTGTGTATTCGACTCTGGTGGTCAAACACTACGTGACCGAAGCCAGGACACAATTTTTACCGTGTCCTGGAACTCATTACGCCGAGGATATCTTTATCCTTGTGTATTCGACTCTGGTGGTCAAACACTACGTTATCGAAGCCAAGACACACCTTTTACCGTGTCCTAGAACTCATTACGCCGAGGATATCTTTATCATTGTGTATTCGGCTCAAACACTACGTGACCGAAGCCAGGACAGACTTTTTACCGTGTCCTGGAACTCATTACGCCGAGGATATCTTTATCTTTGTGTATTCGACTCTGGTGGTCAAACACTACGTAATCGAAGCCAGGACACACTTTTTACCGTGTCCTAGAACTCATTACTCCGAGGATATCTTTATCCTTGTGTATTCGGCTCTGGTGTTCACGCACTACGTGACCGAAGCCAAGGCACACTTTTTACCGTGTCCTAGAACTCATTACGCCAAGGATATCTTTATCCTTGTGTATTCGGCTTTGGTGGTGAAACAATACGTGACCGAAGCCAGTACACACTTTTTACCGTGTCCTGGAACTCATTACGCCGAGGATATCTTTATCCTAGTGTATTCGGCTCTAGTGGTCAAAGACTACGTGACCGAAGCCAAGACACTTTTTTACGTGCCCTGGAACTCCTTACGGCAAGGATATCTTTATCCATGTGTACTCGGCTCTGGTGTTCACGCACTACGTAACCGAAGCCAGGACACACTTTTTACCGTGTCCTGAAACTCATTACGCCGAGGATATCTTTATCCTTGTGTATTCGGCTCTGGTGGTCAAACACCACGTGATCGAAGCCAAGACACACCTTTTACCGTGTACTGGAACTCACAACGTCATCCTCTATTTTAACTATACCTTTTTTTATGATGAGGGAAGGACAATATCATAAGAAGTATATATTAAAATAATAAAATAAGTTTATATAAGTAGTATTATAAGACTTGAATTATAAATGAAACCATAAAAAAACGTAAATAACAATAAAATTTAATATTAGATAAAAGTTTGGTGATCTTTTATTTCCGAATCCTGGCAACCGCTGAGCATACCTCAGCGAGGACCAAACACCGTTACAAATGGCGCTCGAGCAGGGACCTGATGCTCCTCGTCGGCAAAATCCTCCGACACCGGTACCAGGCCTAAACATAGTATAACGAATGAAGCCGGTGCTGAAACCACAAACTTCGACACCGAAACCCGACCTAAAATAAGAGTAACAGTTGAGTCCGGTGCAGAACCAATGAACTCCTTCTCCGGCACGAAACTAAAAATGATTTTATCCCGGGAAATCGGAGCAGAGGCTCTAACTTAGCATACCGCCACCAAACCTAAAAAACCATTAACGAGCAGTCAGCCTGACATTGGGGACATGTTATCACAACTAGAAATCGGGGGCAAAACGGGAACATCCCCTAATGCTTTATCGTGGATCTACACCTTAAAAAAAGAGGCTCTTGTCAGAGAAATGAGTCAATTGGGTCTCTACACCGAGAATTCTACAGTTGACGAGCTACGGAAAAAACTGTATTTCTTCCTTAAAAATAGGAGTGTACGGAAATCAACCGAAGATCGAATCCAATTACTGTCAGAAAGGTATAGGTCATCAGGCCTGACCACGCCGTCGAATGCCGAAATTATGGACAGCACCAGAAAATGGGGGCTCAGATACGACGGCAGTGATGATGTCATGGAATTTATCAAGCGGGTCGAATATTTAGTAAAATCATACGAGCTTTCGTTAGATCGAATGCTCCTATCCATTCCAGATCACCTCAAGAAAAAGCACCATGATTGGTGGACCATCAAGAAAAGCACCATACTGACATAGGCACAGTCAAACTGGAGGCAGAGCGATTCTTTATGCCACCTCGACATTTCACGAGAAAGGAGGATGAATTCATGCGTCTACGACAAGGTCCAAGAGAATGAGGCAAGGATTTCGTACTTGCTTTCCTCAGTCTTAAGGAGCAGAATCCACTCCTACGGTATCACGATTACACAGATCGTATATATGATGGTTTTAAGGCCGAATTATCTTTTATTTATCCGCCGGTCAGGCTTAGCGTCGTTAGACGAATTAAAGAGCCTTACAGATGAGTATGAGTTCATTCGATCAGAGGAGGTCCGGCAGACCCGGCCACATACGTACCACGGTCTTCTCCATGAATGTATCCAATTCGCTGAATATTCCAGACGGTGGCACGAGGATCCCGAAGATTCAGAGAGCTCCAAGAATGTCCATGATCATAATATCACCTCTTTATTCGCTCTAGAGAATAACAGCAACAGAGAGACTATTCGTGTTAAAGCCAACAACGTGGCAATGATATCGATCGTGGCAATGATTATCGATACGGGTGCCACAATATCTGACATTGGTGATGCGATACGACACACGCTCCCGTATATAATCGTAAACGAAACAGTCGCCGATGGTACCAACGTGTCCATTCAATAACAATACTCCGTAAGGATACAGAAGAATGGATTTGAGGAACTACATTGGATCGCTTATCTACCAAACATGGCGGAGGAAGTCGTTTTCGGCATGGATGTATTACAAAAAAAGAGTCTAAATATTTCGTTATTAGAAAAATCACTTACGAGAAAACCAGACGATACCAGGGATAATCTTGTGCAGACGGAATGCTTTAACATAAATGTCTGTAAACGGAAAACATTTATCGTATCAGATAATAAAACACAAATCGTAAGGCATCACCCCACTACACCCTACAAAAAGCAGGAACGTGTTAACTCAGGGCTTCAAGCCATGATCGCACATCAGGCAAATGTAAAGCATATCACATATGATAAAGCTCAGTCCGAGATGGTTTTCGCCAGTAACACCTCTCGTCACGACACCACCAAGAATATTCCTGCAGAACTAGGGTGTGGCCAAAATCTTGCACCAGCAAAGCATATTAGCAGTCCAGGAGTTACCCTCAAGGAATCTGAAAGGAGTATAAACCTCGCAACCTGGTAACCACAAAAATGCATATGAAGCATCGCAAATAGAAAATTCAACAGAATGATCTCCGAAGAAGACCAAGGAAAGCTGCTCAAATTCATAGCCATGAACATCAGCAGAAGTCAGCAATAAAAAATTTGGAACAAAAACGGAAACCTCGATATGAAGGGCCTTTTAAAATAAATAAATAAATAAATAAATATATACCTTCAAATGTACCTATCTTAACAAAAGGAAGGCAAATACAAAATAATGTTCACATTAAAGATTTTGAACTTTTGTCTACAGACACGGCTGAGAAAAAAGGACAGAAACCCAACGGAACATCTACACCCGAAATTAAATTAAAGTAATAACTAAATAAATGAATAAATAACAAAAAAATAAATAAATAATCAATAAATTATTTAATAAAATAAATTAATTAATAAATAAGTATTATAAATAATATTAATAACTAAAAAACAAATAAAACGAATAAAACCAATAAATGACAACTATAACTTACATTTTTTGTACACTACTATAAGACAAGTAGGTATTTGTCAAGGAAGTAGGGGGGACTGTAACGAGCCCATTTACAAGAGGCTGTTACAATATAAAATGTCGCGTATACAAGTAAACATTCAAAGAATGAAAGCAAATAATTACACAAACAACGTACAAACTGCAACAACTGTTATTCCGGCCCCTGGCAAAAACAAATACACGATACGTAACAAATAACAACTCAAAGCATTGTTTGTGAAACTACACAAACCATTCTATAGAACAAAACCATAACAAATACCATATGATTAACAATAAAAACAGTAAAAGTCAGAACGGAAAGGCAGGCAGTCGCCAGCCGATCTTCGAAGAGAACACAACACAGTGTCAAGATCTAGGTGAACGTCTCTTACGCCAAGGATATCTTTATCCTTGTGTATTCAGCTTTGGTGGTCAAACACTACATGACCGAAGCCAGGGCATACCTTTTACCGTGTCCTGGAACTCATTACGCCGAGGATATCTTTATCCTTGTGTATTCGGCGCTAGTGGTCAAAGACTACGTGACCGAAGCCAGGACACACTTTTTACCGTGTCCTGGAACTCATTACGCCGAGCATACACTACGTGACCGAAGCCAGGACACACCATTTACCGTGTCCTGGAACTCATTACGCCGAGGATTTCTTTATCCTTGTGTAGTCGGCTCTTGTGGTCAAACAATACGTGATCGAAGCCAGAACACACTTTTACAGTGTACTGGAACCCACAACATCATCCTTTATTTCAACTATACCTTTTTTTATGATAAGGGAAGGACAATATCATAAGAAGTATATATTAAAATAATAAATTAAGTTTATATTAGTAGTATTATAAGACTTGAATTATAAAAGAAACCATAAAAGAAACACTATAAATAGTAATAATATTTAATATTAGATAAAAGTTTGGTGATCTTTTATTTCCGAATCCTGGCAACCGCTGAACATACCTCAACGATGACCAAAACACCGTTACAATTCCAAAAGAACAACTTAAATATTTAACAGATCTCATATCTCGTAAATGCGCTGCAATCTTAAAAAATCATAGTTATGGTGTTGTTTATTAATAAATATTTATGTTTTTGAATATTTTTAGGTGATAAAATAGGGACATTAACTTTGGCGCAGCCGGTTTTAGAACCAAACACTCTAGTTAGAGAAAAAAATATAAAAATATAAACAATTTTGGAAAATTAGAATAGTTTCGTTGGAAAAAATATCTTAAACTGATACGTTTAATGGAAAATCTTCAATCAGAATTAAAAAAAGCACAACATGAAACAAACAAAATTAAATACATTCATTTAGTTAGAGAAAAGATTAGAACCACTGCTGTCACGAGAATAGAAGAAGCAGACATAATATTCTTATCATTTTTAGAAGTAATAGAAGCTAAGACAGATTTTAACATAACAGAGAAAGAAAAATTAGAGACAGAGTTATTAGAATTAAAACCAGTTGGAAAGGTTAGATCACATGGGAAATTTTAAAGTAGGTGTAATTATGATAGTTAGGATTATCAAAATTATAGTCGGTCTAAGCCGACTATAAATACCCTACACATATGTGTGGTTACCATTCAAAGTGATATATACTTCACCAGGGTATACGAATCCTGAAAATAACTACAATCATTCAGTCGCTGAAGAATTTCCATACATTTGATACCCATATTTACAAATGGGTAGGTGTACCGAATTTCGATTTTTTTTTGTGAACCACAAGTCTTTTCGCTGGAAAACATTATTATCATGTATTTGAGCATGAGGTCAATATATATTTGACCAAAAAAAGTTTACCTAAGCTCGTATACATAAAAATTGATCATTATATGTACATTTTATATGAGGTATTTGAACATAAGTGGTCGGATCATAGGTCACAATGGACCGATCTCGCCAATTTTTTCGCACACTACAGCGTAGGTATATTAGTAATCTAAGTTATAAGTTTCATTTATCTAGCTCTTCAATTTTAAAAGCAGTAGGGATTTCAACAGACAGACGGACACGCAGACGGACAGACGGACATCGCTAAATCGACTCAGGAGCAGCATGACCTCCTGAATATATATACTTTTCCACACCGAAGACGCTTCCTTCTGGGTGTTACAAACGGCGTACCAAACGGAATATACCCTTTCACTTTTAGTGTAGGGTATAAAAATTGAATAATTGCTTAAGAGATCAAATTAAAACAATTTTGGATCACGCAGAACACTTAGACGAAAATAGAGGAAAACTAGTGGAAATTATTGAAAACCGGAATTACATAGACACACCGGAAACCTATAGAAGTCCCCGATTCAGGGCTGAGTATGGTAGTATCACAGATGCACAAAAAAGAATTGTACAATTAGAAGATAGAATAGACTACTACAGCAAGAATTAGAGTTAGTAACCAACGACTCATTGATACATAAGGAAGCTGTAAATAACAGTGAAATAAGTAACACAGAAAAAATAAATTTCCCGGAATTTAAAATGTGTGTCGAATATATTGCAAAAATGGTGAACCATTTGGTTCCGATGTTTCTGGCACGGACTCCAATGATTTACCCTCAGAAGTATGTAAATTCATACAAGGATGTGATTTAGCTGTAAAGTCAACAAAAGAAACAGAGTTTCAAGAATTTTTATCGTGTGTTAAGCTAAGAATGTATGGAGATGCATTCTACCTAGTAAAAGGTATTCAATTTAGCGGATTAGATGAATTATATACTTTAATAAAGAGAACATATCTTAAAACCGTAACATTAGACTCAGTGATAAATGAAATAAAGGAGACATATCAAAGATCTACCGAAGAAATTCGACCTTTTGCAAGACGCCTAAATGTACTAAAAACAAAGGCGGTGGAATTAATAAAAGAAAAATATATTGGCAGAGGGGACGAAGCTATGCTAATAGAATTTGACAAATCCATACAAAAGACTTTTAAGGTAGGCCTTAAGGACAGCACACTGAAAATACACATGCTAAATAATAAGGCGGACTCACTAGATTCACTGATAGAGGAAGCGGTAGAAACGTTGGAGACGATACAAAGTGGGCGTGTAAGAGAAACATCGCATAGTGCCGCAGAGGTGCTTTTTAGCAGAGCCTCACACCCCACATGTGGAGAAATCGGTATAAAAAATTCAACCGAAAGGAATAAAGTGGAAACCCCATGTTCATTTTGCGGTAATGTAGGACACACGCGGGATGAGTGCGTCAGTCGAAAAAATACTCCATACTGTCAAGGATGTGAGACCTATGGTCACGAAACGAACTTAAGATGTGCACAGAAAATAAATGAACCAGAGCAGCAATTTACAAGTAAACAACAAACGCAAAATAACAACTATAATGATGGCTTCACGAACAATACGCAAGCCCATAATATCAATTATAATGCTCGTGGTAATAATAACCACAACAATGGGAATTATAATAATAATGGAAATAATAGGAATTATAATAATAATGTGTTGTATGTTAGATCAAGTAAAAGTCCTTCTACTAGGACTTTTACTTGATCCTATTTATACTTACTGAGTCCTTTTTACTTTCTTTATATTATTTAAAACAACCGGGTCTTTTTTACTTCAAGACACTTTATTTCGCTTTAAAAGTTGGTTACACTTATACTTAACACTTATTTGTAGACAGTTCAGCTTATCGAAAACAATTGATTCTTAGTCTATACTTAACTTCTACTTAACACCTCGTATTCTTATAATTTCACAATTCTTGTAATTTCATCATGCTAAAATAACTTAGTCAGCGTATTTATAATTTCACAATAAATTGAGTACTTTCATCATTCAAAAATAACTAAGTCAGCATTTATTTGTATGATCTGAGTGACCTATTTAACGTGGGCGTGTATACCTGTGCTATGTTAAGCGGTGTGCGCCAATACAATTAAATGTTGTTTGTGTTTAACATGCATAATGCTTAACCCTAAAAGTATGCCATAAAGAAATATATATTGGTTATGTTATATTGTGGATCATAAGCACGCTGTAAGTTCCACGATTATAAAACACAACAGTGGATCATATGTAAGCAGTGAACTCTACGATTATGGTACACAATCCCCACTTATTGAAAGAAAAAAAAATATTATTATTAAGAAGAATAATAGTTTTTTTTTCTTTTTTATTATTTTAATTATTTCTAAAGAGAAAATTATTATTAAAAAGAATAATAGTTTTTTCTTTTTACATTGTTTTATGTGGTATAAATTACGTTAAGTTCTATTAGTTATGAAGTTATGATCTTAACTTATATAATATTTAATGGATATTAGTAAATTAAGGGTTGTAATTTCCAGTTATATATAATAAAAACCTGGTCCCGATGTTTTCGTTGCTGACTGCTGCTGTTCTGCGGTAGTTCGATGCGTTGTTGTTGTTTCTGACGTATTGGCTTCTATTTCATGTGACTTCGTTCTTTGACTTGCTATTGGTGTTGTGGTGTTTGGTTTCTGCGTTGTTGATTTCCGCAATGACCCGATTTTTTCGAGTGGCGATTTCTTGTTGGGAAATGTATTTGACACCATTTCAAGGATTTCCTTAGCCGCTTCTACATCTATTGTTGCTATTGCTGATTTATTTGTATTAAATTCATCGGCTTTTATTGTTGCTTTATTTTTAATTGTCCAGTAGTAATGTATGTATAATACATATGCGGCTTTTATTGTTGCTTTATTTTTAATTGTAGTAATGTATGTATAATACATATGCTGCTATTATTATTATTAATATCAGCATTAATATCCCGTAAGACAACCGGTTTTCGATATTTCATTTTGACGATTAAGTAATTCTTTGCGTTCCTGGTTATCAGTTAATTGTAGTAATATTTCGTCGAAATCACGATGCCCATCTCTTAATGCTGATCTTATTTGCTGTGATCTGACACCAAGATCGGTAACGATGTTTGTGATATATTTGAATATGGTAATCTATGATTGCCATTTCCATCTGCTGTTGTCCTTGAATTTCGATTAGGTTTGCATTAATTGTAGATTGAATTGTAAATTCAATCTACAATTAATGCAAACCTAATCGAAATTCAAGGACAACAGCAGATGGAAATGGCAATCATAGATCATGAATAGTTAATGACTAACTTGTTGGTTTATTTTTTCATTTATGTATTTTTGTGTTCTTATTGTTATGTTTAACACATTTTTGACTTCTTTCAATGAATTCAGTAAAGGTTCTGCTATCTTATTATAATTTTACGAAATCACCGTAATTTGTCTTTTCATAATTTCGTATGTTTTATGTTCATTTTCATCAATATTATTCAGGTGTTTATAGATAGTTTCTCTTTCATTATTGTCCATCGGTCCAAAAGCCCAGTTGAGTCCTTCTCCAATGAAATTGAGTGATCTCTTTTGTCGGTTACTCTTTATTGTGCGCTTAATTATTTCTTAATTTTTCTGTAGTGTGGTTATTATTGCCGTGGTCTCCCGTGTTGCTGCTATACATGATCTTTTTATGCTGGGTCAGTTTACATTGGTGCTCATTTGTTCGCACATTGAGTTTGCCGTTATTATGTATTTGTTTGTCAGCTCCAGGAAATCGTTCATTTGTAGCGGTTTAAACTTGGCTACTATCGTCCATTCATCATTGTAGAACAAAGCATCAGTTGTCTTCTCAAAGAATAATCTTGTATCATTAATTGATGTCTGTGTGATGTTGACTGCTTCATTGGCTGCCAGCATCAGGACCAGTGTGACAATTCTAATCATTATATTGGTTTCGCTCTTTATTGCCTATCGTAAAGAGAAAGAGAAGAAATTCAATTTTTCTTTACATGTTTAATGGAATCCTTGATCATGTCATATAGTTTTCTTATAAATATTTCTTATTTTACCTTAATACATCCTGTTAAGGCTATGGCCATAATTATACCTTAATTAGTTATAATAGTGAATTTACATATGTGTCAACATGTACTATATGATTTTGTTTAGAAACATATATGTTTGGATATGTTTCTGCATTTTTTCAATACAAATTGTTTTATTTAGAGTCCCAGTAGTACATGGTTAAATGCTAGTCATATTCAACAATACTTAGCTATTTACTCATGCACCAACTAATATTTTTTTTTTAAGTATTAAGAAATAAGCGCGCGCGACTTCTTAGCATTACATAAATGTATTTGCTATACTAAGTTGTTAAATATTTAATTTTGTACATCTCAATTGTACTTATTTATTTTCATTACCGTGTAATGATGAATTTAAAACGTTTGTTAGTTTGCTATATTAACGCATATCTGTATTAATATATTTAGTTTCATGAATGAAAATTGTGTTAATGATAATAAATATTAGGCAGTTTTGTCGCTGCACTACCGTATCTCGTTTCAGTTCCAGAACGTTAGTGGCTTCTGCCTGTAAAGTGCTGAAGTGCATTTAATCGATTGGCATATGAATATATTCAAGCCTTCTATATTTTAATATGAGCTGGTAGCATTGTGCTCTGTGTGCAATGAACTTGTTTGTTTAGAATGCCATTGATATAGGTACTGACCTATCGCAATTTTATGCTTCACAAATAATTTTGATTTTGTTATCTAATTAATTTTAGTCCATAATTCAATGCTAGTTACATAGCTATCGATTCATGTACGGATTAGTTTATCCTACATTTATATCAAACCTGGGAACAGTCTTTATGCTCATTGTTCATCATTGTGACCTAGTCTTTTTTTTAGCTCCACCCGCTGGAGGTTGGTTGCTGTATTAACAACTCCTAGTCTTTATTTTATTGTTCCTCTCCTCTGTAAAAAGACTTTTAAGGTAGGCCTTAAGGACAGCACACTGAAAATACACATGCTAAATAATAAGGCGGACTCACTAGATTCACTGATAGAGGAAGCGGTAGAAACGTTGGAGACGATACAAAGTGGGCGTGTAAGAGAAACATCGCATAGTGCCGCAGAGGTGCTTTTTAGCAGAGCCTCACACCCCACATGTGGAGAAATCGGTATAAAAAATTCAACCGAAAGGAATAAAGTGGAAACCCCATGTTCATTTTGCGGTAATGTAGGACACACGCGGGATGAGTGCGTCAGTCGAAAAAATACTCCATACTGTCAAGGATGTGAGACCTATGGTCACGAAACGAACTTAAGATGTGCACAGAAAATAAATGAACCAGAGCAGCAATTTACAAGTAAACAACAAACGCAAAATAACAACTATAATGATGGCTTCACGAACAATACGCAAGCCCATAATATCAATTATAATGCTCGTGGTAATAATAACCACAACAATGGGAATTATAATAATAATGGAAATAATAGGAATTATAATAATAATGTGTTGTATGTTAGATCAAGTAAAAGTCCTTCTACTAGGACTTTTACTTGATCCTATTTATACTTACTGAGTCCTTTTTACTTTCTTTATATTATTTAAAACAACCGGGTCTTTTTTACTTCAAGACACTTTATTTCGCTTTAAAAGTTGGTTACACTTATACTTAACACTTATTTGTAGACAGTTCAGCTTATCGAAAACAATTGATTCTTAGTCTATACTTAACTTCTACTTAACACCTCGTATTCTTATAATTTCACAATTCTTGTAATTTCATCATGCTAAAATAACTTAGTCAGCGTATTTATAATTTCACAATAAATTGAGTACTTTCATCATTCAAAAATAACTAAGTCAGCATTTATTTGTATGATCTGAGTGACCTATTTAACGTGGGCGTGTATACCTGTGCTATGTTAAGCGGTGTGCGCCAATACAATTAAATGTTGTTTGTGTTTAACATGCATAATGCTTAACCCTAAAAGTATGCCATAAAGAAATATATATTGGTTATGTTATATTGTGGATCATAAGCACGCTGTAAGTTCCACGATTATAAAACACAACAGTGGATCATATGTAAGCAGTGAACTCTACGATTATGGTACACAATCCCCACTTATTGAAAGAAAAAAAAATATTATTATTAAGAAGAATAATAGTTTTTTTTTCTTTTTTATTATTTTAATTATTTCTAAAGAGAAAATTATTATTAAAAAGAATAATAGTTTTTTCTTTTTACATTGTTTTATGTGGTATAAATTACGTTAAGTTCTATTAGTTATGAAGTTATGATCTTAACTTATATAATATTTAATGGATATTAGTAAATTAAGGGTTGTAATTTCCAGTTATATATAATAAAAACCTGGTCCCGATGTTTTCGTTGCTGACTGCTGCTGTTCTGCGGTAGTTCGATGCGTTGTTGTTGTTTCTGACGTATTGGCTTCTATTTCATGTGACTTCGTTCTTTGACTTGCTATTGGTGTTGTGGTGTTTGGTTTCTGCGTTGTTGATTTCCGCAATGACCCGATTTTTTCGAGTGGCGATTTCTTGTTGGGAAATGTATTTGACACCATTTCAAGGATTTCCTTAGCCGCTTCTACATCTATTGTTGCTATTGCTGATTTATTTGTATTAAATTCATCGGCTTTTATTGTTGCTTTATTTTTAATTGTCCAGTAGTAATGTATGTATAATACATATGCGGCTTTTATTGTTGCTTTATTTTTAATTGTAGTAATGTATGTATAATACATATGCTGCTATTATTAATATCAGCATTAATATCCCGTAAGACAACCGGTTTTCGATATTTCATTTTGACGATTAAGTAATTCTTTGCGTTCCTGGTTATCAGTTAATTGTAGTAATATTTCGTCGAAATCACGATGCCCATCTCTTAATGCTGATCTTATTTGCTGTGATCTGACACCAAGATCGGTAACGATGTTTGTGATATATTTGAATATGGTAATCTATGATTGCCATTTCCATCTGCTGTTGTCCTTGAATTTCGATTAGGTTTGCATTAATTGTAGATTGAATTTACAAGGTATCCATCATGAATAGTTAATGACTAACTTGTTGGTTTATTTTTTCATTTATGTATTTTTGTGTTCTTATTGTTATGTTTAACACATTTTTGACTTCTTTCAATGAATTCAGTAAAGGTTCTGCTATCTTATTATAATTTTACGAAATCACCGTAATTTGTCTTTTCATAATTTCGTATGTTTTATGTTCATTTTCATCAATATTATTCAGGTGTTTATAGATAGTTTCTCTTTCATTATTGTCCATCAGTCCAAAAGCCCAGTTGAGTCCTTCTCCAATGAAATTGAGTGATCTCTTTTGTCGGTTACTCTTTATTGTGCGCTTAATTATTTCTTCATTTTTCTGTAGTGTGGTTATTATTGCCGTGGTCTCCCGTGTTGCTGCTATACATGATCTTTTTATGCTGGGTCAGTTTACATTGGTGCTCATTTGTTCGCACATTGAGTTTGCCGTTATTATGTATTTGTTTGTCAGCTCCAGGAAATCGTTCATTTGTAGCGGTTTAAACTTGGCTACTATCGTCCATTCATCATTGTAGAACAAAGCATCAGTTGTCTTCTCAAAGAATAATCTTGTATCATTAATTGATGTCTGTGTGATGTTGACTGCTTCATTGGCTGCCAGCATCAGGACCAGTGTGACAATTCTAATCATTATATTGGTTTCGCTCTTTATTGCCTATCGTAAAGAGAAAGAGAAAACATTCAATTTTTCTTTACATGTTTAATGGAATCCTTGATCATGTCATATAGTTTTCTTATAAATATTTCTTATTTTACCTTAATACATCCTGTTAAGGCTATGGCCATAATTATACCTTAATTAGTTATAATAGTGAATTTACATATGTGTCAACATGTACTATATGATTTTGTTTAGAAACATATATGTTTGGATATGTTTCTGCATTTTTTCAATACAAATTGTTTTATTTAGAGTCCCAGTAGTACATGGTTAAATGCTAGTCATATTCAACAATACTTAGCTATTTACTCATGCACCAACTAATATTTTTTTTTTAAGTATTAAGAAATAAGCGCGCGCGACTTCTTAGCATTACATAAATGTATTTGCTATACTAAGTTGTTAAATATTTAATTTTGTACATCTCAATTGTACTTATTTATTTTCATTACCGTGTAATGATGAATTTAAAACGTTTGTTAGTTTGCTATATTAACGCATATCTGTATTAATATATTTAGTTTCATGAATGAAAATTGTGTTAATGATAATAAATATTAGGCAGTTTTGTCGCTGCACTACCGTATCTCGTTTCAGTTCCAGAACGTTAGTGGCTTCTGCCTGTAAAGTGCTGAAGTGCATTTAATCGATTGGCATATGAATATATTCAAGCCTTCTATATTTTAATATGAGCTGGTAGCATTGTGCTCTGTGTGCAATGAACTTGTTTGTTTAGAATGCCATTGATATAGGTACTGACCTATCGCAATTTTATGCTTCACAAATAATTTTGATTTTGTTATCTAATTAATTTTAGTCCATAATTCAATGCTAGTTACATAGCTATCGATTCATGTACGGATTAGTTTATCCTACATTTATATCAAACCTGGGAACAGTCTTTATGCTCATTGTTCATCATTGTGACCTAGTCTTTTTTTTAGCTCCACCCGCTGGAGGTTGGTTGCTGTATTAACAACTCCTAGTCTTTATTTTATTGTTCCTCTCCTCTGTAAAAATGAGTAGCGCCCCCGATCAGAAACCTTTTCCTTTAAATTAAATTGATTAATTTGCGATTATTACACGGCATTGTTTTTGTATGTTACTACGTACTCGTTCTTTATTTTTCTTTTACGTTGCCTCTCCTCTGTAAAAATGAGTAGCGCCCCCGATCAGAAACCCATACTTTGAACTAAACTGATTACTTAGCAATCTTTCATAAATTTGTTCTTGGATTCTTGTGGAATCCTTTTATTGATTATGTTGCAATTTATTAGTATATAAGATCGCAAAACTTAGCAAAAGTCAACAGTCAAGTTTTTCTAAAACATGTGTAACCAAAGTAATTCAGAAAGTAAAAAAAAAAAAACAAACAATAACTTGTAATAATTTTTATAAATGAATAAAAAAATATATATTTTAAAATATATTGCTTTTGTCTTATTATTTCATCAAAATTAGGTGTTCTCTTTTTCAGAAAAACAAATTATATTTTTATTTGTCAGTACATAAAACTGCTAGTCAACACATGGCTATTAAAATAAAAATAAGAACAATAACTTGTAATAATTTTTATAAATGAATATTCTACATCTATATATTTTAAAATATATTGCTTTTGTCTTATTATTTCATCAAAATTAGGTGTTCTCTTTTTCAGAAAAACAAATTATATTTTTATTTGTCAGTACATAAAACTGCTAGTCA
This sequence comes from Dryomyza anilis, assembly GCA_951804985.1. NCBI lineage: Eukaryota > Metazoa > Arthropoda > Insecta > Diptera > Dryomyzidae > Dryomyza > Dryomyza anilis. The sequence continues at coordinate 10,734,549 of OX638136.1, read as the reverse complement.
ACACATGGCTATTAAAATAAAAATAAGAACAATAACTTGTAATAATTTTTATAAATGAATATTCTACATCTATATATTTTAAAATATATTGCTTTTGTCTTATTATTTCATCAAAATTAGGTGTTCTCTTTTTCAGAAAAAAAAATTATATTTTTATTTGTCAGTACATAAAACACTGCTAGGCCTTCTGAACATGTAATACTTAGCTACTCTGTCCTGCGCTAACTATTTGACTTTATTTCAATGATGTTAAAAATTATTGGTTCTTGTTGCAGTCAGCGTTTATTTAATTCTACGTAACTATACTGTTGTATGCTTTTAACAAATTATTATGAAATTTTTTCGCTTTACCCTTGATACAAATCTCAGTCGTTACAGGGCTTATTATTGAAAGTACCTCGTAGGGTCCTACCCAAACTGGTGAAAATTTATTTTTTCTATTTTGATTTTTTAGTAAAATTTTATCGCCTATTTTGAATTTTATTGGGTGTACTGAGCTATCATAGCTTTGCTTAGATTTTTCTTTGGCTCTGGCTTGATTTTGTCGCACGATTTCGTGTGTGCGTTGAATTTGGTATTTTAATAGCTTGTTGCTATCATCGGTATTATATACTGGTGAGCATTTGCGTTTAAGATTGGTTGGCATTTTAAAATCGTAACCGTATAAAGTACGGAAAGGCGTTTGCCCGGTGGACATATGCATTGTATTATTGTGTACATGCATTGCTGTATTTAACCACTGGTCCCAGTTTGATCCATCCTCTTTCGCAAAACTTCGTAAATACTCTGCTAATGGTCGGTGGTTTCGTTCCAAAGAGCCGTTGGCCTGTGGATGATATGGCGTAATATGTAACTTTTTAATTCCTAACAATTTACACGTGTCCGAAAATAATTTTGAAACAAAATTCGAACCATTGTCGGTTATCAATACTTTTGGTAATTTATGTCTTGTAATAATTTCGTCGTAAAATGCTTTTGCTACAGTACTCGCTTCTGCGTCTGGGATAGCTACGCAGCACATATATTTTGAAAAATCATCTTGAAAAGTTAATATATATTTATTTCCTGATATAGTTTCCGGTAAAATACCTACAAGATCCATGTATACTTTATCGAATGGTCGTACAGGCGTATCAGTTAAAACCATTGGCATTTTAGTAAGCCTAGAACTTTTATTTACTTGGCATTTTTGACAGTTCTTAACGTAATCTTTTATTTGTTTCTGCATACCTTTCCACTTAAATTGTTTTCTGATTCTAAAATATGTTTTCACTGCGCCCTGGTGACTCCCTAATGCTGAGTCATGAAAGTCTTTTATAACAGTTTTAATTTCCTCTGGGTCAGTTAATAGTAGACTCGAGTTTAATTCATTCTTGGTGTCTGTTGTTATTTCATCCAGTACTGGCGTGCTCTCTTGTTTTTTGGTTTTTGAAATTTGATTATCTAATTTATTCTGTGTGGTCTTAGACCGTGTTTGGACCGCAGTAATATCTGGTTCTGGATGTGGAATTCTACTTAAAGCATCTGCGTTCAAATTCTGTTTACCTGGTTTGTAAGATATTTCGTAATCATATTCTGATAATTTATGCCTGAAACGGGCTAACCTTGATGTCTGATCTTTGAGATTTGCTGTGCTACGTAATGGTTGATGATGTGTATAAATTTGAAAATGTCGGCCTAGAAGATAAGCTCTAAAATTTGTTGTTGCCCAGACTATAGCTAAAAATTCCTTTTCAATGGTGGAGTAATTTTTTTCTGCTCCATTTAATGCCCTACTAGCAAATGCTATTGGTCGGTCGCTCCCTATTTTGCCTTGTGACAGTACCGCACCTATTGCTTCGTTACTTGCAACTGTTGTAAGTAAAAAAGGGTTTATAAAATCTGGGTATGCAAGAATGGGTGGTGAAATTATTGATTCTTTTAGTTTAATAAATGAATTTTGACAATCGTCGGTCCAAGTGAATTTAACATCCTTTCTAAGTAACTTATTAATTGGTAATGATAATTTTGCCGTATTCTTTATAAATTTTCTGTAATAATTAATTAATCCCAAAAACGCTTGTACTTCTTTTTTATTTCTTGGTACCGGAATATTTTTTACGCATTCAACCTTTGAGGGGTCTGGCAGAGCACCTAGTTCCGAACATTTATGTCCTAAATAGACAACTTCGCGACGCAAAAACTGACATTTTTCTGTATTTAATTTTAGATTGTGTTCCCTTAATTTCTGCAATACTCTACTCAACGTAAGCTCATGTTCAGCTAAATTCTTTCCGTACACCACTATATCATCAAGATAAACAAAGCAATCTATACCCTGTAAACCTGTCTAAAGTTGAAAAATAGCGACTGTGACCTAATTGGTCTAATATTTCGTTTATTCGAGGAATCGGAAATACTTGTTTAATTGTCACATCGTTTAATTTACGGAAATTTATAACTAGCCTCCACTTTTTGTTACCGTCCTTGCCGCTCTTCTTAGGAACTAGCAACATCGGTGAATTCCAGGGTGATATGCTTGGCGATATAATGCCGTCATCCAACATTTTACTAACCTGTCTGTTGATTTCATCTCTATGTGTGTGTGGCAAGTTGTATTGCTTTTGATTGATTGGTGGTTGGTTCCACTGTGTTATTATTTCATGTTTAAGCACTGGCGTGTATGTTAATTCATCGCCATCTAAATGAAAAACATCATGATACGAAATACACAGATTTTGTAAAGATGTAATTTCGTCTTTATTCAAGGTTCCATCAATTTTTATTTCCTCTAATAATTTGTTAATTCTGTTCGTAATGTTTACTGAATTTATGCTATTTATTGTAGAATTGTTGGTATCCGATTCCTTATACTGATTGAAATTCGAGAATTTTGGTTTAAAAGCACTGTCTATTATAAATTCTTTTTCTGTAGCATTTAATACGGACACATAAACTTTATTTTTGCTAACATTCGATATGCTTTCGCCCAAATATACTCCTGGACAAATTTCTTGTTTATGTATTAAGACGATTGGAATTTTTGTTTATATACGTAATGATACTATCTTTGCGGTTCTAGGTTCTACTTTTAATTCCTGATTTAGAAAAATATTTTCCATGTCTGCCCGTGTCCTCATGGGTAGTTGTATAGTATTGTTTTTATCTTGATCATAAAATATTAACTTCTTATCTATGGCATTTATTATGGACCTATTCCATATATTATCTCGTCCTATTATTCTATCAGCGGGTATTCCTTGTTCAAGTGCCACTACATGCATCTTTAAACAGAACCACTCTATACTGTTGTGCTGAATATTTATTGTCCCTAAAGTCCTTACGCATCCCCCAAAAGCACCACTAAAGTCCTTCTGAGTATTTTTATCAAAACCCGGAAGTCGTATCATCGACCCCTCCTTTACTATACTAGCATCTGCTCCCGAATCTACCAGTAATATGAGTTTTCCACTTTTAGCATCCTCACAAGGTACTTCGATGAAAACATCACTTACATTAGGTAGTTTGAAACAGTCACCCTGCCTACTGCATATTATACGATTCTTTCTTTTACTAAACTCACTCATCTAATCTTCTTATCATATTCTATTACGAAATTTTCAAAACTTTTTGATATTCTTGATAATATGTTTTTTACTTTTTATACACTACTGCTTCCTCCCCAAAGGTTCCCTTACACTTTTCATATTCTGCTAATTTTATTATTTTGTTCCCCAGTGTAATCGACACAATACCTATAAAGTGTATGATATAAACCAATATTCCTACTACTGCATTACAGACCAAACACGGTGGCTCAACATATGTATCAACGGTCACTCTCGACGTTTGATGAACGATATTTTCCCCCACGATTTTTTGGTTGTTATTTGAAGCTGCGGTAGCAAATGTGATCACAGGCTCCTTTGGTGTATGATCCACTATTTCTACCTTTGAATGTTAACGGGACCCCAGCTTATTGGCCTTGACTGGGCCCGTGGTAGTTTCCCCTATTGTGAGCATTACTACCGTTTGGCACAACATTTTGCTTGGCGGGGCAATCCGCTATCATATGGCGGACTTGACCACACCCATAACATGCCCTATTATTTCTGTATGTTCTATTAGGTTCGTTATTGTTATTACTGTTGTTATTTCTAAACGGATTATTATTTCTATTATTTTCATTACCATTATTAATATTATTATTTCTATTATTACGAGTATTGCTGTCTTGCGGATTCTGATTTTGCTGCTGTTGGTGTTGATAGCCGTTATTCTGAAGTCCTCTATAACGCGCTTGGTAATGCTGAGTCTGAAATGGTTGTTGTTGGTTCTCCTGGCGTTCTTCCAGTCTATTTGATCCACATCTCCAACTCGATTCATGTCCGTATTTCTCGCATTCTCTGCAAAATGGTGTATTTTTTCGCAAATAACAGTCATCCCTTGTGTGTCCTGGTCTTATGCAAAATGAACAGACTGGCCCCTTTTTCATGGCACCCCCTGCATTCCCATTATTTCTATTTTGTTGACTTTTACCCCTATCTTGTCGTGAATTTCTAATATCAGTTTCTTGATTATTTTTCTAACTGAGGTTCCATTCGGTCTTTTTTAAAAACTATACAGTTCCTCCGGTAATCTCGGCCCCCTCAGTATTGTGGCCTCTGCCCTTAACGCTTCGTCTAATAAATCATTTAAATTATCTGCCTTGCTACTCAACAGTAGTATCTTTACAGTCGGGTCACTCACTCCTACTTTAAATGCTGTTAGCACAGAATTTATTAGTTCCGTGTTAAAAATGTCCGTTGGCAGGTTTTTCTTTTTGTACATTGTATCCGCTATGTCGTTTGCGTTTGACTGCAATACCTCTAAACGCCTTGCAAACGCCCTTAAACTTTCCCCTCCACCTTGATATGCCTGTCTTATGTTGTATTGAACTGAATCTAATGTAGCCACCTTTAAATATGTGCTTTTAAGTAATTCAAACAACTCATCTAAATCATCTTTTTTCTTGGTCCTCACTAATTCGTATGCATCTCCATCAAGACGCAGTTTAATACAAATCATGAATTCCTCCTGATTTTCTTCAGTTATTTTAAGGTTGGCTGCCTTGCAACCGTTTATAAATCTAAGAAGTTCCGTTTTTAGGAACGGTGAATTTTCGCCTTTGAACACCGGGACCAGATTTCGTACGCATTTCGAAATATCGTCTGTAGGCATTTCAATTATTGTTATATCTTTTGTTATGCTTTCTAAATTTTCTTCTATTCTTAAAGCTTCTTTATGGTATAACGATGTTTCGTGTGCTAAGTTTACTTCCGCCTCTAAAAATCTGATTTTCGAATCCAATTCCCTTACTTTGTTATTTGCCTCTTCGACTGATTCGAATTCTAACCATGGTTGTTGACGTAGTGCCCTAGCTACTGATTCATCAGAAATATCTTTATCTTTCAACAATGCTCTTAATTTCTCGTTTTCCGCCTCTATACCGCAGGCGTGGTCTAACAACTCCTGTTTTTCTGCTAATTTATCGTTTATTTTTTTAGTTAATGCAGCAAATTCGCCTTTCCAGCCTTCTATCTCTTTTATTTTATTCTCACTTTTGTGTTCCAAGAAATATATTAATTCTTCGAACACGACATCTACTCCTTCTACTTTAGAAAAAACCTTTGTGTTATTAACTTTATTTTTTGTTAATTGTAAATGTTCTTTATTATTTACTTCGAGGCTAATTTGAGCCCACAATTTATCCGTAAACCTGTCCAATTGCCCTAGTATGTTTCCGTATGCTAACTGTAATTGTTCCAATTCCGCCATATATTTATCAACGACAAAATAAAATCCCAATTTATTTCCTAGAACACTCAGAAGTTCACGTAGCTCCACAATGTTAAAAAAAAATATTATAAATTTTTTAAATTTTAAATCTGTTGACTAAAATCAGATATTTTATAATAATGTAAAATTTTTAATTAAATTGACCATGTTATAACAATAAAAAAAAATATTTCAAATTTTCAAAATCTTTAAAATGTTATTTTATTCTCATTTAAATTTTAAAATAAAAATGATATTTTAAATGTTCTAAAATTTTTTAAATTAAAAAAAAAAAATCAAAACTTCCGTTTCATATTAATTTTAGAAAAAAAAATATTTACTTATCTGAGTTTAATATTAAATAAATTTCCTATTTTCTTTTTATTTCGTTTGTTATTTAATCTTAATTTCCATTTGTATATTTATTTATTCAATTTGTATTTATTACATTATTAAACACTGTAATAATTGTTTAAATTTTCTGCTGTTACTCACGTATTTTCAAAAAATAAATTAAATAATCACCACTTATTTTGTGATTTCTAGTCCTTTTCTTCCTTCTATCGTCCTTCTTCTCTCGGCCCCTGAGAGCGTTGTTTGAGAAACCGGCTGCGCCAAAATGTTGTAAGTTTAAAGGTCCTTCTCCAATGACTTTAACTTGATCCTATTTATACTTACTGAGTCCTTTTTACTTTCTTTATATTATTTAAATCAACCGGGTCTTTTTTACTTCAAGACACTTTATTTCGCTTTAAAAGTTGGTTACACTTATACTTAACACTTATTTGTAGACAGTTCAGCTTATCGAAAACAATTGATTCTTAGTCTATACCTAACTTCTACTTAACACCTCGTATTCTTATAATTTCACAATTCTTGTAATTTCATCATGCTAAAATAACTTAGTCAGCGTATTTATAATTTCACAATAAATTGAGTACTTTCATCATTCAAAAATAACTAAGTCAGCATTTATTTGTATGATCTGAGTGACCTATTTAACGTGGGCGTGTATACCTGTGCTATGTTAAGCGGTGTGCGCCAATACAATTAAATGTTGTTTGTGTTTAACATGCATAATGCTTAACCCTAAAAGTATGCCATAAAGAAAAATATACTGGTTATGTTATATTGTGGATCATAAGCACGCTGTAAGTTCCACGATTATGATACACAACAGTGGATCATATGTAAGCAGTTAACTCTACGATTATGATACACAACAAATGGAAATAATAGGAATTATAATAATAACAATAATAATAGAAGATACAACAACAATAATAGGAAAACTAACAATAATAATAGAAATAATAATTACAACAATGGAAATAACTTTAACAATAATAATGGTAATACCAATAGTAATAGTCGTCAAAATTATAATAATAATGACGATAGGAGAAATGGAAATAATAATAACAACAACAATAATAATAAGAAAGATTTAAATAAATGTAAATGGTGTGCAAGAATCGGGCATACGTTGGAAAACTGTTACGTGAAGAAAAATATTGAGTCTACCCGCAATCAGGGAAATTGTTAGGGGCCCAGAATAGGCCAATTATCTGGGAACTCAAGACAAGTTGCGACATCAGGCCAACGAAGATAGGAATTGTGAATCAGACGCCGTGTGCGGCAGTGGATACGTTCGATATCAATGGTAGGAAAATTTTTTCACTAATTGTATTAACGTTGAAAGTCTTTGGCATAATAGCATTAACAGCAAAAAATAATTTTTATGATTGCATAATGAATAGGATATGTATAGAGGAAAATAAGAAGAAATTAAATGATCTGATAACTTCAGGAATAGCATAAATAAAAATATGAGTAAATATATTGAAAATATTAAGGAATTAAAATTAATTTTATATACAAAATAAAAGAAAAATCGCATTATTTATAGTAGACATGGGGAATTCAGACAGATATCAAAATTAAATGATGTCTTTATAGAAATTCTTTGTAAGGAAGCGAAAAATGGGAAACTAATATTACTAGTAGATTCTGGTGCAGACTCTAGCTTGGTAAAGTGGAGTGCATTAGATAATAAACTAGAGAGAAATTTAAAAGACACAAAAGATCTGAGCGGAACATTTGGGGGACCACCGCAGGATCAATTGAAATTCAACATATGGAACATAGAAGGCTCAGTTTGACGTTACATACAATAATGCAGGATCAGGGAGTTCCGGCAGACGGTATACTTGGACGAGATAATCTATGGAACTACGCAATCATCAATGCAGTGGAAAAGGGATTAACCTTTATAGACAGAAACAAAAATAAAATTGTAACACTACCACTCAGATCACTAGATGAAATAAATAAAATATTATACAGTGAAGAAATAAAAATAACATCAAGATCTAGATTACCACTACGAACCAAGATCCCCGTAGTAATAATTCAAAAACAAGAAATTTCGCCAGGAGTTTATATCGGAGAAACCATATCAAATGTGAGAAAAAATAGTGTTTACGTTTCAGTGTTAAACTCAACAGAAAAAGATATAATATTGAATAAGAACATACAGCTCAAATTTTCAAATTATAATAAATTTATGGAACCAGTGAGTGGTACAATGAATAGCGTACAAAGCATAAACATACGACACAGAATATGCAAACTCATTAAAATTGGATCCAAATGCAAATGTTGAAGAGAAGGCATCCATAGAAAAAATATGTGCGTCAAACCATGATGTATTTCTGTTAGAGGGGGATGAGCTATCGTTTACACCTATTTTAAAACATGAAATCCCCACAATAGACGGCCAACCTCCGATCAACCGAAAACAATATAAATTACCACATATTCACAGAGAAGAAATCAACAAACAGATGCAGAAGTTATTAGACGACGATATTATATCACCAAGCACGTCGCCTTGGAATTCACCACTATTGTTGGTACCTAAAAAGAGTGGCAAGGTTGGACAGAAAAAATGGTAATAGATTTCAGAAAATTGAACGACGCAACGATTAAACAAGTATTTCCAATACCTCGTATTGATGAAATTTTGGATCAATTAGGTCACAGTAGGTATTTTTCAACATTAGATCTTGCAAGTGGTTATCTCCAAGTGCTAATGGATGAACGCCACAGAGAAAAAACAGCGTTCAGCACGGGCTTTGGACATTTTGAATTTAATAGAATGCCATTTGGATTGACGGGGGCACCCGCTACGTTTCAAAGAATAATTAACACATTTTAACAGGATTGCAGGGACTTGATTGTTTCGTATATCTGGACGATATAGTTGTGTATGGAAAAAACATAATGGAGCACGAAATTAGACTATGTAAGGTGTTAGAAAAATTGATGGAAAATAATTTGAAATTAAATACGGAAAAATGCAATTTTTTAAGGCGTGAAGTAGTATATTTAGGGCACAAATGCACGGAGTCAGGCGCAATGCCCGATCCCGATAAAATAGAATGTGTAAAAAATATTCCGGTACCCAAGACCAAGAAACAGGTACAAGCCTTCTTAGGTTTAGTAAATTCGTTAAGAATATGGCAAGGTTAACACTACCGATTAATAAACTGTTGCGGAAGGATGCCAGTTTTATATGGACAGACAAGTGCCAGGACTCATTTATAAAACTTAAGGAAGCAATTATTTCACCTAATGTTCTAGCATACCCAGATTTTTCAAAACCATTTGTATTGACAACAGATGCAAGTGGAGAAGCTATAGGAGCAGTGCTGTCACAGGGCGAGCCAGGTTCTGATCGACCAATCTCATTTGCAAGTAGAGCTCTGAATGATGCAGAAACAAGGTACTCAAAAATTGAACGAGAATTTTTGGCAATAGTATGGGCCACAAAAAATTATAGAGCGTATTTGTTGGGGCGTCCATTCACGGTTTATACGGATCATCAACCACTGCGTAGCATAGCGAATTTAAAGGATCAAACGTTAAGGCTAGCCAGGTTCAGGCACAAATTATCAGAATACGAGTTCGAAATAATTTATAAACCTGGCAAAAAGAATTTAAATGCTGAGGCATTAAGTAGGATTCCAAAATTAGAAACAGAAATTGCGGCAGTTCAAACCCGTTCTAAAAATAAACCACAACCCTATTGCCCTAAATGTCAAGTTAACAAAAGTTCTAAGCTAACAAAAATGCTAATGGTCTTGACAGATACTCCAACGCGCCCATTTGATGAAGTTTATATGGACTTAGTAGGAATTTTACCCGAGACAGTATCTGGCAATGAATACATTTTAACATTTCAAGACGATTTTTCAAAATATTCGAAAATTCTAATAACTGACAATGGCTCTAATTTCGTGTCAAAGTTATTTTCTGATACATGCAAATTATTGGGTATTTAAAAAATGCACATTACACCCTATCACCCACAGGCCAATGGATCATTAGAACGTAGTCACAGACCATTAGCAGAATATTTGAGATGTTTTGCTAAGGAGGATGGTTCCAATTGGGATCAATGGTTAAATTCGGCAATGCATGTCCATAATAATACGATGCATGTGTCAACTGGGCAAACACCTTTCCGAACACTATATGGTTATGATTCTGATATGCCAACTAATTTGAAACGTAAAGTTTCACCACTATATAATGCCGATGATTGTAACAAAATATTAAAATATCAAATACAGCGGGCGCATGAAATAGTGAGACAAAATCAAGAAAAGGTAAAAGAAAAATCTAAAACAAGCTACGATAAATCATTAAATCCCATTGAGTTTCAAATTGGGGAAATGGTTGTAATGAAGAATCAAAATAGGAAAAATAAATGTTCACCAATATGGGTAGGGCCCAATAAGGTTTTGTCCGTCACTACCCCCGTGACAACGACAATATTAATAAAAGGAAAGGGAAAGAAAATACACAACAATTTGTTGAAAAAATACCATAATTAGAAATTGATGTATTAAGTGTTAAAATGCGGAAATATATTTATAAATAAATTGCGAAAAGTTTAGTATTGTGTGATAATGAATAGGAAATAGGAAAACAAAAGAAAAGGTACCCACAGATCGCTATGTATTACTTTAAATTTAAAGGTTATGAAAACAAGAAATATTAGGAAAAATATAAATAAGAAAGAATTATAAATGATAACACGAGTTTTTTATACGAAATAAATGCGATAAAATATAATTGTACGAAATTGAGATATTGAACAAATATTAAGTACTGCTGAACGCAGATAACTAGCATAGAAATTATGAATTGTAAAGTTAATTATGAAATTATGGTTGAATTATTAATTTTAAATTAAAATATAATGAAAAGTAGATTTTCATGAATTGAATTTTGAATAAATAAAGAATTATTAATTTATATTAATATGATTGAATTAAAAGTCTAGAAATAATATTATAAAAAATATATAAATATGTTTACTACGAATGAAAAATAGGTTTTTAGAGCTAGAATATGCTCCAAAAGAGATTATTATGATTGACTTCATTGATTAGAGAAATATTATAAAAATTATGAGAAAATGCATACAACAGTTGCAAAATGCATACAAGACTTTTTAGAGTTAGGAAATGATCCAATTGTTATGTTGATATTTATTTTATTAAAGCAGCTAAGTATTACTTCGGGTAATTTACTAGCCTGTGCAATAAATTATGAGTTTAAGTTATTTGGAAGAAACAGAAAAAAAGGAAATTGAAGTTGAGGAAATGAATATATATAAACCAAAATAGTTAAAAGATATAAATTATTAAATAATATAATTGTATTAAGGATAGAATCAAATGAGAACGGCAATTTTATTTTATGTAGTAGATTTTGATGAATTGAATTTTGAATTATTAATTTATGTTAATTGCTGACGAGCAAATAAATGACGAGTAAACAAATGCTCCAAATGGTATATGAGAAAAATGATTGAATTAAAAACTAGAAATAATATGAAAAAAATTATATAAATACGTTACTACGAATGAAAATTAGGTTTTTAGAGCTAGTGTATGCTCTAAAAGAGACTATTATGATTAGAGAAATATTATAAAAATTATGAGAAAATGCATACAACAGGTGCAAAATGCATACAAGACTTTTTAGAGTTAACAAATGATCCAATTATTATGTTAATATTTATTTTATTAAAGCAGCTAAATATTACTTCGGGTAATTTACTAGCCTGTGCAATAAATTATGAGTTTATGTTTTCAAAGTACTCTTCGAAAAGAGTCGACATCCGTAAGACTTTATGCTAATCTTAAGCTATTAATTAATAAATTTATAAATAAAACAACGAATTGTTTAAATTGTGAAGTAAAAACACAACAATACACGCACTACCTGCATTTTAAATATTAATCCAACAGCTGCCAAGAAATTGCGTTGAACGAAGCAAGATTATGCGATGAGCGAGGTAATAATGTTTACAGCGCAATGCAAATTCTTGGCAACGAAATCGCAACCTATGCAATGAAATGTATTAGTTAAGAAAATATAAATTAATCCGATTTAACCAAGTTGTTAAAATTTTAAACAATTTCGAGAAAATTAATTACCTCTATTAAAGTAATTAACGCAATAAATTAGATAGTATAGATATAAGATATCAACCATTGCCTTGAAGCAAATCACTAATACTAGCCTACGAATACTGGTCTGCAACTTGATCAATTGCATACTCGTATTAGTAATAGTATTAGGTAAACTATAACGGAGACTTAAAATGATCACTTATGTTCCGTTATGATTTACGAAAAGCAAGAAAATGAAAATATTTGAAGATGTTGAAAATCAAAAATAGCTAAAAATAATTGATGATGTAGAAAATCAAAAATAACTGAAAATAATTGAAGATGTTGAAAAGCAAAAAGCCGAAAATTAAAGATGTTGAAAATCAAATAGCAGAAAATAATTGAAGATGTTGAAAATCAAAAATAGCTGAAAATAATTGAAGATGTTGAAAATCAAAATAATTGAAGATGTTGAAAAGCAAAATAGCTAAAAATAATTGAAGATGTTGAAAATCAAAAATAGCTGAAAATAATGGAAGATGTTTAAAATCAAAATAGCTGGTCAAAACCCCCAATTTTTCTTGGAATAAAAAGAACAGCTTTTTTAAATTTTCGTTTTATTATTTTATTTTAATATTCTTTTACATAATATTAACTGCTGAAACCGTGAGAATAATTGAAGATTTCTAAAATCAAAAAATAGCTGAAAATATTTGAAAATGTATAAAATTAAAAGAGCTGAAAATAATTAAGAGGTTTAAAATCAAAAAATAGCTGAAAATAATTGAAGAGATTTAAAATCATAAATAGCTGAAAATAAGTAAAGATGGCTAAAACCCCAAAATTAGCTGAAATATTTGACAGAGAAATTTTGTTGAAATAAAAAGAATAGTTGTTTTACATTTTTTTTTATTTTTTATTTATTTTTATATATTCAGAAACAATTTTTATTAATTTTTACTTCGAGTTACGATTCAGCAGGTGCAACGAAGTCAGGATGTCAGGTATGGGCTCTACAGTGTATCCCCTCGTTTTTGAGTAGAATAACATCATTTTTATGCTTTTAACGTATAGGATAGCTTCCTCTAAAGTGTTTCGACGCCTGCCTTCCTCGATGGTTGCTTTGACGAACTCGACCAATCCGGGCTCGTCCAAGCAGTGCTTTAATGACCACTGCCATGCATATCTCTCGCAGAAGTCAAAAATACTCGAAGTCGCCATAATTGAGGAAATTGAAATATTACAGAATGGAAATAATACAATTGAGATATGATACAACACTGAACGAATTATGATAAAGAAACTCAGGTATAAATACAATAAATACAATAGATACCAAAACAAAAAAAAAAAGGAAGTATACGGGGGCAGAATGTTGAGTAAGCTAAATTGAAAATTTTCTGGCCGAACCGCTTATGAAAGATAGTAGGCCGCAAATTTAGGGCGAGGTGAAGATATGTGGAGATTGTTTTTGTGAATGAATTCTTGATTGAAGTCATCAGCCATTGTATAAATATAAATATAAAGAAAAAAAAAACATCGTAAAGAGAATTTATTGTTACAGTACAATATTAGGAAATTAATGATAAAATATATCTGGAATAAGTCTTGCACCAGATATATAAGCCGGATATTTTGGTACAAAGAATTACATATTTTATTTCGCAAAAAAAAAAGATGACAATTATAATGCAAATAGAGCTGCATATTTTGTTTCAAAAATATTTTGTATTTAGAAAATTACAATGCATATTTTATTTTGTGAAGATATCTTAAATGAAAAAGAAGATAATTTTAATGCACATAGAGTTACATATTGTATTTTGCAAAAAGAATATGATAATTATAATGCAAATAGAGTTGCATATTTTATTTCAAAAATATTTTGTATTTAGAAGATTACAACGTATATACAGTTGCATATTTTATTTTGTGAATATATTTTAAATTAAGAAGAAGATAATTTTAATGCACATAGAGTTGCATATTTTGTTTCGTAAGAGTATTTTGTAGGGGAAGCTCTGCACTGGGCATTTGGAGTAATGGACCACCGTGACGAGCGTATAATAGGCAACCACCTGATGCAGTTGGAGAATAGAGAGCGCAAAACCTATGATATGATGGAAAAACAAGTTACGGTGATGGCCATTATTATGATAAATTGGCCAGACCCCTGGTAGCAACGATAAAGGAGATAGAAGGGTTACAGATTGGATTGAACGCCACGCTGACGGACCTAGCCAAAATTAAAACACAGTCACAAGAAAGGATGGCATCGTTGGAATTCTCTATTAAAATGCTGTGGATTAAGACAATCGTGAACACAAACCTAATAGAGCTCCAGGGTCAGCAGACCAGGAAGTTGGCTATTGTAGAAAATCTGACGCATGGGGTACTACATCCAGATATACTCGATAAGGCGATGCTGAGTGAACTGACATCAGAACTGAAGTTGGCGTCAGATTCCCGGTGGTTTCTAAATGATGTACTCAATGTACACATCGCGGCCCAAGTGAAGACATTTGCAAGCAGCGGGTCACTAGTAGTAGTAGTAAAAATTCCTTTACCAGAGCCTACCCCGTTCAATTTGTTGAAGGTGTATGCCGTTCCATTTCCAGGCCAAAGGGGATGGGACTTGGTGGTGCAGAACGCAGGAGAGTACATAGCGGCCAGCAGGAAGAAGGATAGGTACCTAAAACTGTCAGGAGAAGACGTGTCCCGGTGTGTGAAGCTCGCAGGGCAGTCAGCGATGAACAAAGGTGCTATACTGTGTCGAAATCTAGGAGTGGAGCTGACCAGCGCGAGTCAATGCTGTGAGGTTGGAATGCTGAGACCAGGTGAAAGTCTGAGGGCAAGCTGTAAATTTGCGGCAGTGGCTGCAAACGTGTTTTATCTAGTAAAAACAGAAACCGATGGTTATACAGAGGACATGATGAGGGATTTGTCCTACAGTGCGGCGAAGAAGAAGCCGAAGTAAGGCTAACTGGTTTTGGATATTTCGTCCTAAGTCAGGGTTGTTCCTTGAGAAACCACGAGTTGCGGATCGCGTTCAAAAATACACCTGTGATGTGGCATGAGTTCGAAATACAGCAATTCGACCACAGGGAACTCCAGGAGGCGCTGAGACTAGATGAAATAGCAGCTAACCCGAAAGAAGGAGTGAAAGAAGGAGAAGGAGCGCATATTGTTGCCATGGACCACACCAACCTGAGAAAAGAGGTGGCCACGGGTTATCAAAACCTTGACAACCTGCGATTGGAGTTAGCACGTGGGCGCAGCACAGTTTTTGATAAGGGTTTTACTGAACAGATGTCCGTTGTAACCGTGAGTACCTGTGGCGTGGTTTGCATCCTTCTAATACTAGGATTATGGTGTCGAAAGCAAGCTGGACAAAGCCGTCGACGTCAAGGGGACTTCAAGGAGACTCGACTAAACGTTGCTGGATCATCGAGCAGCAAGACCGTTGCATTCGAAACTAATGATAAGCAATCGGAAGTATGTAAGCCGGAGAACAACCAGGAGGATCTGAAGGCAACTCTGGGACTAGAAGTACCGCTATCACAGATGGGACTCGCTGCACCCATGCCAATGGTGAGAAGGGGTTTGCTGTCTGCAGAGCCAACCATAATACCTATGGAGTCCAACGACGGAGAGAATTGGTAGAAACCCAAGGCACCAGCGGGAAAAGTTCTATTTGAGCACACCTAGGGAACTATAAAGGAATACGAGGAAGAACAATATTTCAAAACAGAGGCACTGGTAAGCCTGTGGGAACGAGCAGTAACTCAACAGGCCACACGCAACTTACAGAGGACACTGGAGCAATTACAAAAGGAAATTGAAGACAACCATGAGGTAAACAACGGCAATAATGAGACAACAACGGCAATAGTACACAAAAACGACGATTAATAAGCAGGAAGGCGAACGTATATATGTATGTAGTAGGAATAGAGTAAGTCAATATATGGAGGTTTGAAGTGATATAAGGAAAAAAAAATTTTTTTTTTTTTTTTTTTAAGGGGGGAGGAATGTTGAGTGTCAATATAATGGCAGTCAGTCATGTGAACACATTTCTCCTAAGTCAGATGACAATCAGTCATTTGAATACACTTTTCCTATTGGGCATCTCTTGCTGTTCATTAAATTAGGTTGCTAACATATTTTAATAATATATTGTGCAATTGTTATTGAAAACAAAAGCATGCTATTTTCAATATGGGTTAACTACCTGGTAGGCAATGAAACTCATGACGACTTTAAATTAAGGTTATCATGAGTTAATGAATTTTTGTATGAGTTGCGGTTTTTCCCACGGTCAGGGTTAAGAACTCTGGCGAAATGTGAAATTAAAGAAAAACAGTTTGAGAAAGTAGCATTGAAACTTAGTTTAAGTATTAGTATACAAGCTTTAGTTATTTAGTTCTTAAGACAGTTGTTATTAGATTAAGAAGTGAGCCCAAGAAGTGGAACAGAAAAAGGAAATAAAAATTATAAAGAGGATAAACTTGAAATGGAGTAAGTGTTATTATTTATTCAATGTCTTATTTCTTGGTGATAAAATAGGGACAATAACAGAATAAATACATCTTAACGTTTCAGGACGATGTTTCTAAATTTATGTGCTCTGTGGCTATACCCGATGCGGAAGCCAACACCGTAGCAAAAACATTCTTCAACGAAATAGTTACACGCCACAATATACCCAAAGTATTGGTAACAGACAATGGATCGAACTTCGTTTCCAAACTATTTTCGGATACATGTAAATTGTTAGGAATTAAAAAATTACATATAACACCCTACCATCCACAGGATAGTGGGTTATTGGAATGGAGTCAACGTCCACTAGCTGAATATTTACGTAGTTTTGCTAAAGAGGATGGGTCAAACTGGGACCAATGGTTAAATTCTGCAACGCATGTTCATAATAACAAGATGCATACGACGACGGGTCAAACACCATTCCGTACGTTGTACGGGTTTGACTTCGACATGCCTACGAATTTAAAGAGTAAATGTTCACCTTTATATAACGAAGAAGACTACAATAAGGTACTAAAGTACCAAATACAGCGATCACACGAGATCGTCAGGCAAAATCAATGTAGGGCCAAGGAGTTGTCGAAAATACAATACGACAAGAACCTCAACCCTATACAATTCAAATCACACGACATGGTTTTAATGAAAACCAAACTAGGAAGTTCTCTCCAATCACAAAACTGTATAAATAATGCACCAACACTGAAAAATTTAGAGTGGGACGTCAACGATTACTATTATAAAACTTTTATTTTCAAAAAAATTATTTTTTCTGACGTTTGATCGGCGTTAATAAATTAAAAATGCATATGTCAAGCTTGTTTAGTGAAAATTCCATTAATACAATACCATTGATAATTATTTTTAACGTAATAATACTTTCACTAAATAAAATCTCTTTTGGTTGAAATCTATTTAATACAAATTTCGTCTATATTTGACATGCACATTATCTTGGTGTGTATTGGCATGCTGTTTATATGCAATTTTAATATACTGATACGTTCAAATATCAGAAAAAAAAAATGTTGGAAAAAAAAAGTTTTAAAATAGTAAGCGTTGTGGTCCCACTCGAAATATTTCAGTGTTGGTGCATTATTTATACACTTTTGTGAAGGTGTAATAAAAATAAAATAAAACCAGTAGGGAAGGTTAGATCACATGAGAAATTTTAAGGTAGGTCTAAGCCGAATATAAATACCCTACACATATGTGTGGTTACCATTCAAATTGGTATATAGGTCACCAGGGTATACGAATCCTGAAAATAACAACAAACTTTCCATCGCTAAAGAATTTCCATTGATTTGATACCCATATTTACAAATGGGTAGGTGTACCGAATTTCGATTTTTTTTTTTGGGAACCACAAGTCGTTACGCTGGAAAACATTATTTTCATGTATTTCAGCATGATGTCAATATATATTTGACCAAAAACGTTTACTTACGCACGTATGCAGTAGAATTGATCTGTAGATGTAAATTTTATATGAGCTATTTGAATATAAGTGGTCGGTTCACAGGTCACAATTGATTGATCATTCCAATTTTTGTTTAGACAGCTTAGATATATAAGGAATCTAAATCTAAAGTTTCATTGCTCTACTTTTTCCGTAATCGTGATTTCAACAGACGGACAAGGTTTAATCGACTCAGAAGGTGTTACAAACGGGTGTTACAAACGGCGTACCAAACTGAATAAACCATTTCACTCTTAGTGTAGGGTATAATTATGTGCTGACCACCAAAATCGGCTTTAAAACTTTCGGACCATCTTTTCTTATTATGTTTGTATTAGAGAATTAAAAAAAAGTAAACCATTAGAAAGAGTTATTCATTCAAATAAGACCAAATTGTTTAATATTGAACATATAGTTTACGTTCTACAGTAGTTTAACTAAATGCAAAATGTTAAATATCGACGAAATTTTTCAATTCATTAAGGGGTAGAACTGCTAGAAAAATCATTTTTTTAATAAAAAAAATACGTGTCAAATATTTTTTGGCACAGAACATATCTGTAAAATTTCAAAAAGATCGGACATTAAAAAGTTATTTTTTGAAAAAAGCGCCCGGTATCAGACATATATATTAATTATACTTATAATAAGGTAACACAAAAACAATGGTGATACAAAAAAAAAATAGTAACTAATACGGAAAATAAAGTGCATGTTCGAACATTTCAAGTATAAAGGAAGATATTTATTTGCAGATATTGCAATTCACTGAATTGTTGAAATTTAATTTCTTTGGTTTTATGGATGGAAATTGTACATAATTCTTCTTTTTTTTCATGAGGTTTAAGAACATTTACAAATGTATTCTTCATGCTTTTATTTAAGGTTCGCTTCTCGGCTCTCCTCTGCAATTCAGATCACTCTCGTATGTTTGCCATTTACTGCCGAGAGGTAGCGCGGTATAGAAAAATGTTTCTATGAAAAGGTGTTGTTAACCCCAGTCCAGGCTTGAACCGGGGATCATTCGGCGCGCAGTCCAACGTACTAACCATTAGGCTACCGCGGCTACATATATATATACTTATATAAAGTGAAAACCTTATAATTTCAAAATTAGATAAACATTAATTAAGAAAAGAAACAAATTAGGCACATGCAACCAAATGTATTCATTTAAAATTAAATCAAAGTTAGTCATAAAATTGTCGTATTTAATACAGATAATGCAAACAGATAATGCTATTAAAAAAGGTCAGTAATGCAATTATTACTGACCTTTTTAATGGCGCAATTTCAAACCTTGAAATGGAGATTCCAAAAAACTTTCTTGAATAATAAATTTTTAACAGATTAAAGAAAAACAAGAATTTAAAATTAAAAAACAGCGATTTATACATTCAAATTTTTAGTGCAGTTAAAAATAAACAGAAAAAATGTTTTAATGATTCAATTGAAAAAAATGTGAAACATATTAGTAAAATAAATAAAATGAAGAAAATATATATAGGTATTAAATATTAAAATAAGAAGATATAAAAAAATATAAAAAAGGGGAATATAAATTTATAAAAAAAGTGGAGGGATAAAAGTTTTAATTAAAAAGAAAAAAAAAAGAGAAGAGGAATAAGTAAAAGAAAAAAACATAATAATAACAGGTATTAACTATTAAATTTTAGAGAAAAAAGAGAGATAAAATATATATATATATATATATATATATATATATATATAAAAAATAAAAAAAATAATAATTTTATTTTAATTATTAACTATCACTTTACTTTATATGTATACTTTCAAAAGAGATTAAGTACGCTCACAACTCATGCAACTGCACGACTGCTACCAGTTATCACATATGACAAAGCTCAGTCCGAGATGGTTTTCGCCACTAACACCTCTCGCCACGACACCACCAAAAATATTCCTGCAGAACTAGAGTGTGGCCAAAATCCTGAACCAGCAAAGCATATTAGAAGTCAAGGCGTTACCTCAAGGAATCTGAAAAGAGTATAAACCTCGCAACTTGGTCCACAAAAATGCATATAAAGCATCGCAAATACAAAATACAACAGTATGATCTCCGAAGAAGACCAAGGAAAGCTGGCCAAATTCATATCCATGAACATCAGCAGACGTCAGCAATAAAAACTTTGGCAGAAAAACGGAAACCTCGATATGAAGGGCCTTTTGAAATAAATAAATATATACCTTCAAATGTACCTATGTTAACAAAAGGGAGGCAAATACAAAATAATGTTCACATTAAAGATTTGGAACTTTTGTCTACAGATACGGATGAGGAAAAAGGGCAGAAAAACAACGGAACATCTACACCCGAAATTAAATTAAAGTAATAAATAACTAAATAAATGAATAAATAATCAAGATATTATTTAAAAAAACAAATTATTTAATTAATAAGTATTACAAATAAGAATAATAACTAAGAAACAAACCATTTGGGAAGGTTAAATCACATGTGAAATTTTAAATTTGGTGTTATTATGATAGTTAGGATTATCAAAATTTTAGTCGGTCTAAGCCGGCTATAAATACCCTACACATATATGTGGTTACCATTCAAAGTGGTATATTGGTCACCAGGGTATATGAATCCTGAAAATAATTACAAAATTTCAATCGCTGAAGAATTTCCATTCATTTGATACCCATATTTACAAATGGGTAGGTGTACCGAATTTTATCGGATTTTTTTGGGAACTACAAGTCGTATTGGCGGAAAACATTATTTTAGCATGACTTTAATATATAATTGTCCAAAAAAGTTAATCTGAGCACGTATACAGTAAAATTGATCTGTAGTTGTCAATTTAATATGAGGTATTTGAATATAAATGATCAGACCGATCTGCCTAATTATTTCGCACATACAGCGTAGGTATATAAGTAATCTAAATTATGTGTTTCATTTAACTAACTCTGCAATTGTTTAAGAAGTAGAGATTTCAACAGACAGACGGACTTCGCTAAATCGACGTAGGAGGTCATACTGATCAAGAATATATATATATATATACATTTCCATACCGGAGATGCTTCCTTCCGTGTTACAAACGGCGTACCAAACTGAATATACCCTTTCACTCTTAGTGTAGGGTATAAAAACAAATAAAAACCAATAAATGACAACTATAACTTACATTTTTTGTACACTACTATAAGACAAGTAGGTACTTGTCAAGGAAGTAGGGGGAACTGTAACGAGCCCATTTACAAGAGGGTATTACAATATAAAATTAGCGCCTATGTCGCATAAACAAACATTCAAAGCATAAAAGCAAATAATTACACAAACAACGTACAAACTGCAACAACAGTTAACCCAGTATAGGCGCACGACGCACACAAAAACCGGCTCTGGTAAAAACAAATACACGATACGTAACAAATAACCACTCAAAGCATTGTTTGTGCAACTACACAAACAATTCTATAGAACAAAACTATAACAAATACCATACGATAGTTAATCGTATGGTATATAGTTATGAAAGCAGCCAGTCAGAATGGAAAGGCAGGCAGTCGCCAGCCGATCTTCGAAGAGAACACAACACATAATTGGTGGAAGTGTCAAGATCTAGGTGAACGTCTCTAACGCCAAGGATATCTTTATCCTTGTGTATTCGGCTTTGGTGGTCAAACAGTACGTGAACGAAGCCAGGACACACTTTTTACCGTGTCCTGGATATATTCGGCTCTGGTGGTCAAACACTACGTGACCGAAGCCAGCATTTACCGTGTTCTGGAATTCATTACGCCAAGGATATCTTTATAGTTGTGTATTCGGCTTTGGTGGTCAAACACTAAGTGACCGAAGCCAAGACACACCTTTTACCGTGTCCTGGAACTTATTACGCCAAGGATATCTTTTTCCTTGTGTATTCGGCTCTGGTGGTCAAACACAGAAGCTAGGACACACTTCTACCGTGTCGTGGAACCCACAACATCATCCTTTACTTTAATTATACCCTTTTTTTATGATAAGGGAAGGACAATATCATAAGAAGTATATATTAAAATAATAAAATAAGTTTATATAAGTAGTATTATAAGACTTGAATTATAAACGAAACCATAAAAGAAAAACCATAAATAATAATTAAATTTAATAAAAGTTTGGTTATCTTTTATTTCCGAATCCTGGCAACCGCTGAGCATACCTCAATGATGAGCAAAACACCGTTACAATTCCAAAAGAACAACTTGAATATTTAATAGATTTCATACCTCGTAAATGCGCTGCAATCTTAGAAAATCATGGTTATGGTGTTGTTTATTAATAAATATTTATGTTTTTGTACAACAATTTAAGAGTTGTAGCCGCGGTAGCTCAGTGGTTAGTGCATTGGACTGCGAGCCGAAAGGTCCCCGGTTCAAGCCTGGACTGGGGCTAACAACATCTTTTCACATTTTTCTATACCGCGCTACCTCTCGTCAGTAAATGGCAAACCTACGAGAGTAAAACCATTGCCTATGAAAAGCTCTCATCCGCCGTTCGGATTCGGCAATAAACTGTAGGTCCCACCACTTTGAGTACAAATATATATAATATATATATACATATATATATATATATATATATATATGTATATATATATATATATATATATATATATGTATATATATATATATATATATATATATATATATATATATATATATATATATATATATATATATATATATATGTGTATATATATATATATATATATATATATATGTGTATAGGAAAATGTTTCTATGAAGAGATGTTGTTAACCCCAGTCCAGGCTTGAACCGGGGACCTTTCGCAGTCCAACGCACGAACCATTGAGCTACCGCGTCTATATATATAGACGCAACCAAATGTATTCATTTAAAATTAAACCAAAGTTAGTCATAAAAGTGTCGTATTTAATACAGATAATGCAAACAGATAATACCATTAAAAAAGGTCAGTAATGCAATTATTACTCAAATTTTTTAATAACGCAATTTCAAACCATCAAATGGTCATTCCAAAAAAAAATCTTGAATATTAAATTTTTATCAGATTAAAGAAAAGCAAGAGTTTAAATTTAAAAAAAGCGATTTATACATTAAAATTCTTAGTGCAGTTAAAATAAACAGAAAAAATGTTTTAAGCTTTGAATTGAAAAGAGGGAAACATATTAGTAAAATAAATAAAATATAGAAAATACATATAGGTATTAATTATTAAATTTTTATATTAAAAAAAAGGAAAAATAAGTAGAGATAAAAAAATATGAAAAAAGGCGAATATAAATTTATAAAAAAGTGGAGGGATAAAAATTTTAATTAAAGAGAAAAAAAAGAAGAGGAATAACAAAGAGAAACAAATAATAATAACAGGTATTAACTAATAAATTTTAAGGAAAAAGAGAGAGAACATATATATAGATATATATATATATATATATATATATATATATATATATATATATATATGAAAAAAGGGAATTAAAATTAATAATAAAAATTGAGGGGTATCATTCTACTTTATTTGTATACTTTCAAAAGAGATTAAATACGCTCATAACTCATTTTGAATTTAGTTGCCGTAGCAATGGAAACAAAAAAAATGAAAATGGATAAAAAGTTTGTTTCCCCAATCAATGTTGCAGTTGCTTCAACTAATAGTTGGTTACGCTTCATACTATTGTTTACCACAAATGAATTTCAGTTGAAACTGACTAAATTTGGTAGATGCAAATGAATATTCGTTGAAACAACTGCACGTCAAGCAATTATTTTTTTGTGTGTATAAACTGCCGCAAACTAGTAACAGTTTCTGGGGATGGCAACGATACTAAAGCAAGGATTTTCTTACGGTTTGGTCTAACTTCACCACGACTAGAGAATACAATCCCGGGATTCGGGATCTCGATGATTTTCTAGTCCCGAAAATCGCGGGATTAAAAAGTACTAATCCCGGGAACAGGTACAAAATATATTCCCTAAGCACGGCTCACCTCAAACCCCAAATATGCTACTTTTTTCATAAATTCACATTATTTAAAGGTAAAAAAATCTAGCTTTGACTAATGTTTCTACAACGATTCGAATTCTCTGTGAGGTCTCATCAATATTTGAGGTTCTTACCACTAAAATATCGTCCATATATATAACCACTTATATTCTAACACGATTTCCTAAAGCCTGCATTACACTACGCTGAAACACTGATGAAGCATTTCGTAATCCAAATTGTTAGACATTCAAAAGGCCCATCAGGTGTTATAAATGCAGTTTTTCCTATCGGATCAGGATTAATAGGAACCTGATGATATCCACTCTCCAAATCCAATGTTGTAAAATAGTAACAATCATGAAATCGATCAATTTGATCTGATATCAACGAAAGAGGGTATATGTCAGGAATGGTGTTATCATTTAACTCACGATAATCAACGCACATTCTTTCCGATCCATCCCTCTTCTTAACGAGTAATATAATGCTAGCAAATGGAATAAAACTATGGCGAATAACGCCAGCTTCAAGAACCTTGTCAATTTTGCTACGAACAATATTTCGTACTTCCTCACTTAACCTATACACGGTTACAAATTTTGGACTAAATTTTAATACAATCTGACTTACATATATGACCATACTGAAGATCTATTTAATTCAAATACAATTTGGAATATTTTGATTGGTGGGAAAGAGAGAAACTGCTGATACAATGTATATTAAAAATAAAAGTATTTAATACATTATGGAATATAATGTAATACTGCGCTTGTATACCAAATTATAGATTTTAATGTAATTTGTATTAAATTTTAGTACACTACTGTATTATAAAATTTTCTTAGAATATTAAATTTTAATAAAAATGTAAAAATGACGCACAACTTCGGTACTGCACCACAACTTTCACCAAGTGCCCGTAGAAGACTTCTGCTCCGAGCTTACTCCAAATTTTGCTATATGAACTCTTATCAAAAGTATTTCAAACTGTAATCAAAATTTCTGACTTTGAAAATTGCCACGAGCGCTGTGTTGAGGCTGCAGAATAAAGTGCGTTTTTCCATTTCTCCATTTTTATAAAATCATTGTTAAGAAGTCTTCACACGTAATAAATGGCCACTTCATTAAAATAAGTAGAAAGGATATGGGCAGAGTAAGCATAATTGATAATGGTGGGTGGAGTTGATAAAAGTGAAAAGGGGTTGTGTTACTCACTAGAAATATACATTGTGAATGCTGAATATCGATTTCGATAGATGGAGATGTCAATAGACAGCTCTAAATGACCACAATGAAGGTTAGAATTCAGTTATTGTAAATAGTTAGCGTGGGATTGTATCACCGCTAAATGCATCGCTCGATGTAAGCAGATGTCAATAGATAACATTAGAAGGCGATGAGTACTGCTAGATGTCAAGGATCTCGATAGATGTAAATGTCGAGCGCCATCTAGCGCTGAATGCTATGTAATACACGAACCGTAAACTTATTTAGTCAGAGCATGACTCATACATTTACGGGGACCATATACTTATGCAATGTAAAAATAAAATTGTAGATGATTTAATTTAAATGAAAATATATTATTTCAACTATTTTGAGACAATCACACAGTATAAAGGAATATTTAATAATCAATTAAATTGAAAAAGGTTAAATTAGGAATTCGCATCACAATTTTCGGTCATAAATACCGTCCGTCCCATTGACTGGATTTTTTTTTAATTATATAATAAAAATGCCACCCACTTAAAATATTCATGAAAATTATATGTACAATTATGCTTTAGAAATATATTTCTGTGAGAATGCTGCTTTTATTGAATTCATCTTTCTCTCGTATACAGACCTTTTTGTAATAAAAAAATATACATTGTTTTCTCTCAGTCATAGCATATTAGCTTTATGTCGTTTAATGAGAAATTCATATAAAACACTTCCACAAACTAGAACTTTCAGATAGTATTGAATGTCGCTACTAAATCAATTAAACGAATGTGTCAATACTGTGGGTCTCGGATACACAAAAGTGGACTCTCTTAAAATATGAGTTGAGTATTCCATAACGGGATGTAAAATTAAAGAAACTCAATACGGAGAGAAAATTTCACTTCATTTAATGGATGAAGATGATACGTCATTGTGGATTTTTCTTCCAAAAAGAATTGGACAAGTTTTTCAAACCAAAAATCATTACAAAGAACTAAAAGATAGCGGAATACAAGGACTCATTTTCAAAGGTCGAGACAAAGAAAAATATAACATGGCAGTATTTGAATTTATAGCAAAGAAAATAAATTCTGATCATAATTAATAAAATATAAATAGTATATGTAATAAATAAAAAAATTAAAAGGAAAGAAACTGTTGTTTTAATTTATTTCAGTTTATTTTTTGATTTTCTTATTTTTGAAGTTTTTTTTATACAATTTTAAAACATTTACATCATTATACTTAAAATTAGTTTATTAAACAATTTAGGAAATTTTGAAGCCTTTTTTTCTTGCTTTTGAATAAAGCAAATAAACAGCAGTAGTATCCCCAAGTGTTGGAAAAATCACCTTGAATTCGTTGTTTGTTATAAATAAAATGTTTACTATTTCTATTGATAAAGTTTATAAACTCTTTTTTATCAGGTGCATGTCCAGACGAATCAAAATACTCTGCATTATTTTTATTATTAAAATAAAATGCAATCCAATGAGAACCTGGAACATAAGAAGGATCAGTATTTGCTATTATAATAGATGGTTTCGTTATTGTTTTTGGTAATTGATCTGACGCAAACACCCCCTTGAAATATCGTCTGATAAAAGTATTTTTACTCAGATCATTTCTTATTTGCAAATTATTCATATTTATAAAGTAACTTGAACGTTTCGATTTCGGTCAATGTCTAGCATAGAGTCATATTCACTATAAACAATGCAAGTTATAGCCTCTTCTAATGGTTTAGCAAATCTTCTTTCGAGTCTAATGGTTGATTGATTTAAAAGTTTGCACACATGTGGGTATTAGATTGATCAGCAGTAAGATCAAATGCTAGAATGAAAAATCCATTATCAAACAAGTCCTTTAATGCCATTACCCTTGAAAAGCAAATTGTATCGTCATCAGCTTATACCATTGGTGTTATTTTGATAATCAAATTCTAATGGTTGAGAAGGTACTAGGACTCCATTAATTGATAGATTAAATCGTTGTGAATTAAAATGCTTAAATTCAAAAGGATTGAGTTTTCTCTCTCCTGTATATGCTTTATTTGACACCATACAAAATGATATATAGCGGATATATAGCGTTTTTTTTTTGTAACACCTTATGATGAGCGAGAAGTATTCCTGGATTAATTGTAACATGATTCATAAATAATTGAGCCTACAAAATTTTAAGTGATGATTCGCCAGTTGATTCCTGAATATAAAATGAAGACTTCTATAAATTGAAAGTAATTCTTAAATCTACACTGTTCAGCAATAATTTTGTTTGATTGAAAATATCTCCACGCACTTTTCCAATTAGTTCAACTTTATTACTTTTTTGGAAAATGATTTTTCAGGTGTCTAATACAGTGTTACTGGCCGAATCAACA
This sequence comes from Dryomyza anilis, assembly GCA_951804985.1. Lineage (NCBI taxonomy): Eukaryota > Metazoa > Arthropoda > Insecta > Diptera > Dryomyzidae > Dryomyza > Dryomyza anilis. Next base: position 10,706,686 of record OX638136.1, on the reverse strand, counting down.
GTAGTATCTGGATACCAACCTGAGGTTGTTAAATGTGTTTTACTGGAATCCGTCCCATAGTTTAATAGAGTTTGTATATATGATCGATATTTGTAGTTATTATTGCTCTGCGAAATCAATACATTGTTTAAATATACTGAAGAGCTCCTGAATATTGAGTGGAGAATATTATTAACTACGCTAACAGAACCATCAGTTATGTCATTATTATATATCTTTTAATTGTACCACAAGTCGTAAATAAACACTAGACATATCTCGAAATGTTTCACCATTTGCTAGGCAGTCAAATTCAATTGTCCCAGAATTATCTAAAGATGGAATCGGATTATATGCGACTTTTTCGGTACGCAAAATACTATTTTGAATTGGAAGAGATTCAAATAAATCAAGTTCACTTTTCATGCACTCCATTTGTATGTTTTATTTTTATGAGAAAATATCGTTTGTTAGGTTTTTTTTTTTTGTTTTACGTATTTTTTTGAAACGTTTGCTGGTGGTTGTTTTTCTAGAATAATGAATCCCCTTAGAATTATTTCGTTTTATATTATTTTTACCCGATCCCTTTTGAAATTTCACAGCCTTATTTGTGAGATTGACTATTGCCTCTCTACCTTGTTCTTCCAAAATATTTCTAAGTGGCTTTCTTCCAAAGTCATTAATAATAGATTTTCCAGATTCAATAGCTTGATTTTTTACAACATTTAAGCCCGAAAGAAATAAAGGTTTTAAATTTCTATACAATCCAGCAAAGAACTAATCTCGGGGCTTTGTACAGTGTTCCGGGGTTATGACTTATTCCGGATCCAGATTGATTAAGATAGACTGAGTATATAGTTGCTCCATGACTTGTTGTTTTAAATATGAGTTAATTATTACTGTTCATCCTCATTTATAGTCTTTTATTCCTTTTATTCCAGCAAAGAACTAATCTCGGGGCTTTGTACAGTGTTCCGGGGTTATGACTTATTCCGGATCCAGATTGATTAAGATAGACTGAGTATATAGTTGCTCCATGACTTGTTGTTTTAAATATGAGTTAATTATTAGAGTTCATAATTATTTATAGTTTTTTTTCTTTTTCAAATATTTCAGTAATTCCAACTTCCCAATCTTCGGTTATTTGTGTAGAAATATTTTTTATGTTGGTGAATGCAGATTGCACATTTTTAGTGTATACACTCAAAGAGTTATTACTCATAAGCGTCACAAAAAAATCGCTTAAGTTGTTCATTATGACGTATATCAACATGTAATAAATCTTTTTACTCAATGTTGTATTTTATATTCTGTAATTTTATCCGCTCAACGTCGTTTTCACCATATTGCATCGATTTCATAGTCTGCTTAACTTTATATGGTTGACTTAAAACTCGATATTTTTTATCTTTTTTCTTTAATGTAGCTCTAGTTAGTTTCATAGACTGTTTTTTTCTATGATTGTTCACAGTACTATTTAAATTTGGTGTCATATCCAAAAATGTTCGTTTTACTTTTTTAGGGGTTGGTGTAGTCGGAACATCAGCTATTTTTTCTTGTATTTACTAAGTATTGCGGAGACTTGAGTTTTTTAGGGTTAACCGTTTTACTTCTATATATAATTTCTTCATTTTCATTATTTCGGTCGAAATATTTTTGATCATCACAATGGTATCGAATTTATATGGTCTGAACTGTGCGGAATAATGATCTCATTAGTAAAATCACTTTTCTGAGTTCCAATGTCTTTTCTGTCGTTTATTCATTATTTACTTCTAATTGTTTGGGAAGTTTCAAATTGCGTTTTAAATGAAAATATTTGTTTAGTTCTTGTTGAATACTTAACCATTTATTAAAGTCGGTTACATTTTTATTTGAAAATATTGGTAAAAGTTTTCGATTTAAAAATATTGATGCAGAAGAGTCATTTAAAATCATTTTATATGTATTTGGATGTATTAATAAAACTTTATTTAATTTCAATTTAGACATTTTCAATTAACTCTCAATTACTCCGGACAGCAGCGAAGAAATAAGCACTGGTAAGAATCATCCTTTTTGAATAAGAACTTTTCGTTTCGAGCTCAGTGATCGCATGGATCAGGCCAGACATCTAAGTTATTTTTTATACTTTTCTAAATATTGTTTATCATTAATTTTTAACTTATTATTTCCTCTGAGGGTATTATTAGAAATTTCTGCTATGGTGTTAATCAGATCAGGAGGTCCGTTTTTCAATATAGCTTTTCTCAATTTTGTATCAGTATTTTTGATCGTATACAAAATATGCTTGTTTTCCTTCAATCGCTTTAGATTCTTTTTGTAAACCATTTTCACTGGTATCGCAGTAACAATAACAAAAATCTTTATCAAAAATATTTGTTCGATATCTTAATAGATCATTTACATTTTGTGTAAGATCAATTAGTAAATAGCCATGTGGTTCATTGGTAACCTCTTTATATATCCTCATCAACTCTTTTGCATTTTCAGGCCAAGTGCTGAAATTGTAGTTTATCCCGAGGATTCTTAAATACAACAATATATTTTGTATTTAATGAAATGTCTCGACTATGGGAAGATTTATGAAAAATATTTTGAGTTACAACAATTATAGACAAATTTCGATGACGTGATCCTTTTGTAAAAAGTTCACATATTTCTTTATTGAATGCTCCCATCATTAGATCATCCAAAATAATAAGAACTGGTTCATTTAATTCATTTTCGAAATTATAAGGTATTCCTTTAAAATTTTCAATATTTTTAAATGACGGCTTTGCATGATCTTCTCCATAACACCAAATGACTCTATTAATATGCTTGCTAATCAATATATCTCTGTTTTCTAATAAAGTCTTCAAAAATGTGGTTTTTCTGAACCTGATGGTCCGCTAATTAGCATTGTGAATGGATGAAAAAATTGATTAAACATTTTATATGATTGAACTATATAATACGAATGAAAGACATTTTTGATTTTACATTTATATATACTCATTAAATTAATGTGTGTACTAAACCTAATTCTTAAATATAACTTCATAAGTTTTTCAATCTTTTCACAGGTATACTTGAAGTACGATCATTCGCAGGTATCTGGTCCGCATGTTGTTTCATTTTTAGACCAAAAACCACATACATAGTGTTTTCTATTAGTTGAATTCACCTTTTCTATATACTGATGTAGCTTTAAAGATTCGATGTGATCTAAAATTTCCAATTTATGATCCTCAAATATGACATTTTCAAACTCATTTAAAAATGTTTAAGAGTCAATAGATCCATGTCCAGAGTGTAAAATATTTGACGTGTATCTTCGATGAAATTTAAAACTTGACTAAAATTAATCGACTATACATTCAGAACTTAATTATATAAAATAAAAGACGAATGATATATAGTATATATATATATATATATATATATATATATATATATATATATATATATATATGTATATATATATATATATATATATATATATATATATATATATATATATAAATAATGTTTTCATACTATTATGTAATGATTTAGACATTTGTATCTATAATCTGTATGTAACTGATAATTTGTAAAGTAGTTTGGTAAATTAACTAAACTCGTATCAAGTTTAACATTAATTATTTTAGATGATACAAATCTCTCTAGGAAATCCTTTTTGTGCTGTCCTACAACAAAAATTGCAGTATATTTCGTGAGTGATTCAAGAATATCTGCAACATTTACAGCCAGATATTGTATCTCGATAATTGACGAAAGTAGTCACGCACGCCCGTGTCACTGACTTTTTGTATTTTGTAAAGCCCAAAACGTCTGACGTCACACGGTTTTCGCCGACGTAAAGAAATAATTTGTATTTCATAAAACTCAACCGCACGAATATTGTGTCAAATTAGACGGCAGCTTTTTTGGTTCCGTTTTCTAAATTTTCACAAAAAAAAGCACTAGTTGCACCTAAAACGGATGCAGAACAATTTCAAATAATTTTTGAATACACTACACATTTATAAGTTTATAAAGCCAATTAGAAAAAATTGCAACAATGAACAAAATCACACAAACAAATATTTGACATTTTTCTCAGTACAGCTATTTTTTGTTTACTGAAAATCTTTGTTTTTCTATTTTCCAAACCCAAATCATCGCAAAATTATGAATGGTTTGCGTATTTGCTAAAATATCATAGATTTTAGTAATGCCAGATTCAAAAATTTGGTAATTTCGACTAAATTTTTATTTATTTTGGATCAAGTTTGATTGTTGGTAACGCTAAATGTTTGGATGTTTACAACGGTTTCATAGAATGTAAGAGGGAACAAAGTTAACGTAAGAGCCAACGGGCGGAATGCGTGAAGATATGAAATACAACTTTTCAGACGATGTGAGAGTACTCACATGGGAGAGGAATAAGTCACATCGAGATACAATATCTGGCTGTTAAATATTCGATGAATCCCTCTGACCAATCCAGTCCGTTAACATGTCGTTTGCAGAACAAATGTCTCCGTTTCGATGCGCTATCTAATTCATTATATGAATATGGTGATTTAAAAAGGTAGTAGATAGGTATTACTGAACCTCCTCATATACGCCAACTCTTTAATGCATATTTGATTGCCATTTCCTGTTATATATTGGAAATCTACTAATACAACCTTTCCTTTATCAACTTCGTTCATTTTAAATTTGACGATATTTATTAACTAAATTATTTATAAATTTTTGAATTGCTTATAAAGTGAGCATGCCCTAAGAAAAAAATTAGTGTTTATTAGTTTGTTTTAAAAGATGGATCAACAGCCAGAAAACAAAAACAGCAATCGTAATGTAAGAAAGAGACAGGAGCATGAAATTATATTTGGATTGGAGCACTATATCAGCGCCAATATTAAAATTAAGTGTGGATTTTCAACTACGCGGAACTTTAAACCAATGATATGGATTCAATGTAACAAGAAGAATTTCATATAAGGAATACATACAACTAAAACTTGATCATCATAAGTTTCTTTCTCCAGATACTCTATTAGATCATCATTACATAATTTAAATTGTGACTTTAAATATCGAAGAGGTGATGGAAAATGTACATTTTTTAAAGAAAAATGGCCATACTGCTGAAATAGGGATTTTTGTGTCATCATTTCTTTGTTGGAATTCAATGCTACAGCATCAAATTTATGTTTTTTATCATAATAACTTTATTCCGAAATACTTTGAACTTAAAAAATTTGATGTACAGTTAAATGAATTGAATGGTATATATGATAAAGCTATAAAAATAGAATTAACTAGATTATGTTTTGAAATTACAAAAAAAAAATGCAAAAACAAATAAAAAATGAAGTAAAGCAATATAAACTAATCATAAAAGCAAAAGACACAACTCTATAAATACAAATATTATTTCTTTTTATTTTTAATATATAATTTTACATATTTTTTAAAAATGTCCAAGTAAATAGTAGTAAATGAAATTCACAGATCTACTAGGAAACATTTTCCTAGAAGAAGATTTATACAAAAATGTTTAAATGATACATGGCAAATTGATTTGGTAGAAATGATTCCGTATCATTCCCAGTTATCGATATTTTTTCTAAATTTGCATATGCCATACCAGTTAAATCTAAAAATGCCAAAGATGTGCCTACCGCAATGTTAAAAATATTAAATAATTCTAAAGTTCAACCAAAAAATATTCAATCTGATCAGGGAAAAGAGTTTTTTTTAATAAAGACTTTAAAAGTTTAGTGAAATAATACGATATTAATCATTATCATACATATACACATATGAAAGCGTCTATATGTGAAAGATTTAATCGAACGTTAAAAAGTAAAATGTGGAAAATGTTTAGTATGCAAGGGGATTACAAATGGATTAATTCATTAGATCGATTGATAAATGCATATAATAAAACCTAGCATAGAAGTATTAGAATGAAACCACCAAAAATATTTAATTTCCCCAAAGTATTTCCTATGCCGAAATATAATATAGGCGATCATGTTCGAATAAGTAAATGTAAAGGTATATTTTTTAAGGGATATGAACCAAATTGGTCTACAGAAATGTTTTCTATTCAGCGGGTGAAAATAACTAAACTAATGACTTATATTCTAGAAGATTATAACGAAAATATAATCCAAGGGTCTTTTTATGAATTTGAACTTCAAGGAGTGAGAGATAAAGATGCATATCTTATTGAAAAAAATGAACGAAGAATGGGGGATAAAGTGCTTGTTAAATGGTTGGGATTTAATGATGATCATAACACATAGATTAATAGAAGTCAATTGCTAAACTAAAAATATATAAACAACTATAAAAAGAATTCACATAAGAATAACGAATCATATACGTATTAACCTTGTACAGTGCTTAACCTAAAAATAGAACAAAATAGATGTAATTGTATATGGACAGGATGGATTGGTTTAATAAACAAGGATATCAACGATTATATTATTGCACATATTGTGTTAGTGATGAACAAAATGCTGAAAAATGTAGAAAGAAGAAATATGATGATCTTAAAAAAGATAAAGAGAATATTAAACCCAAGAGTTCTTAACATATTTATTTTAGAGATTATTTAAAAAATTAATATTAATGAAAATTGTATTTAATAAAGAAATATAATGTATAAAAAATGTTATTTATTTAATTTTTTAATTATATTTTATTATTATTTTTATATAATTTACATAATACAGTTTATTTAATTACAATTATTAAACTTCTAATATATATATATATATATATATATATATATATATATATATATATATATATATATCTTATTTTATATAATGTATTACAATATATTATTGAAGAATATCTTCAACTATTTTATAATTCCCCCATGCCAATGTAGATATTCGATACTCGGTAATATATATATCTTTTATCGTCCATATAATTGAGACTTATTTTATTAACTATCTCAGTATAAAGTTGATGGGATCTACTTCTTATAATTCGCTGTTGACCATGAAATATTTTTCTCTCTCTAATACACTCTATATATCACTCAGATAATCATTATATAAAATTTTTTTTACAACCGAATTCTTAACTTTTTTTATCTTTTTAAAAACCTTATAGTCTGCCCCATCAATATCCTTTTCAACAATATATGCGTATGCCTTGGCCTTTAATCCTGCAAAACTTTTCATTATTATACCTGCGTATAATAAACCTAAAACTTTTTTGTCAAACGTAAGGCGATTACGTTCAAAGACTCGGATCTCTTTTTATCTACTCAGAATTTCGCGAACGATATCATCGCGCTAACTGAAACAAGGCAAAATAAGAGCTTTTGAAACGTTGAATTATTTGATAATTCATTCAATGTTTTTAGAAAAGATAGATTTGACGTCGAAAAATCTCCAGTCGGTGGTGGTATTTTAATAGCAATAAGGAACAATTTAATAAGTTCCTTATTTGATATTCCAATTGCTGCTTCATTAGATCTTATTTGTGTTAGGATTGTACTTCACAATTCCTGTGTATATGGCTTAAACGCTTACATTCCTCCGAAAAGTAGCGTAGAAGTCTATGAGACCGTAGAAGGTTTGATGACACAACTTTTGGTCGTTGCCAAAATAAGCGGCGACAATTTACTTAGTCAGCAATTGTAACTATAAACCAAATTCGAGGCAGCGTCAAGTTGCTAGCTTGAAGAAAATAAGCACGTGGTGCAATTTGTTTGTAAACAAAGATGACTTCAATTCAATGACTTTGCGATGGTCTAAATTCAATGTCATCGCGGGTTGCTGATTATGATAGAGTTGCTTTCACGGTCAGCGTTAAGAAGTCGAGTTGTGGATCGAACTTGAGTTCTTTACGGAACTTGTGATTGGTTAAAATTATGCTTCTGGGCATAAGCAGCAAGACACACTGTGATTGGCCAAAATTATGTTTCTAGGCTGAAGCAGCAAATATCCACTAGAAAAATATCAATGAACTGCCACGCTATGAGTGACTGTCATAATGCTAACTCTTACAAAAAAAAAATGTTCGACTTACAACAATCTTATACTAACATCTCATACCAATACCTTACACTACTGTACAATACAAACATACTACCGATACTTAATACATACATAACCGCATACTTCTGCTCCGCAATCACCTTGTCTATGTATTACAGCTGTTGTTGTCAAGATATCGTGGTCGGTCTCCGTTGGTATAATGGCGGGTTCTGCTGTAAACATAACTCTCGTCACTATTGGCATGGTTGAATTTAGTCAAGATATCGTGGTCGGTCTCCCGTTGCTTAAATGGCGGGCTCTGCTGTAAACATAACTCTCGTCACTATTGGCATGGTTAATCGATCTTCATATGTGGTAGCGATACTGGTTCTTCAAGTTCCAGATATGAGTTCTTGTGCTTGTCTTCTTTCCTTCGGACTGCGGTTCGCACCATCTTATTTGTTAGTGAAGCCGTCATCGATCTCACAGATCTAGGAGCCCCTACGTAGGATACTTCTCGGGGTCCCGACTGCTCCTGACTCCGTCTAACTTGCTGCCGACACTACATTGCGATGTCGCTTTAGCTTCGATGTGTAAATTCAATATGTTCTTTAAGAACCACTCTGATTCGTACATAATCTTCAGTTCCACTGTTAATTCGCTCAGCAACGCTTGGCCCAAAACGTCCTGGGGGCAACATGCTATGCTCAGATTCATTCTAGCTAACTTTCTGGTTCTGTTTCTGGAGCTTTTTCAGGTTTGTGTTCACAATCTTCTTTATTTCAACACTATGATAGCGAATTCAATTGATGCCATCTCCTTATGTGATTGTGTTTAATTCTGGTGAGTTCCTCTAGTGTAGCGTTCATTCCAACACGCAACCCCTCTATCTCTTTAATGCTTGCTTGCAACGTTCTGGACAACCTGTCGTAATTACTGGCCATCACCGTTACTTGTTGCTCTGTCATATGTTTTACGTAGTTTAACGCATATGTTTTCCGTATTTTTTACGCGTATCTGTTTTCCGATCGAACACGAGTGAATGCTGCTCCAACGCTGTCGGTCTGTGAATTGAATCTACCTGGACCCTAACAATGAGCAGGATTAGCCATATTATTGCCAACTTATTTTTCTAATAAAACTATATCTAATTACTGTAACAATATTTTTATGATTGAGATTTCGTTGCTATAATTATTTTTACTTAAATCTAATCATTTTCGTGTATTCATCATTACAATCACTCACATATTTAAGTGTCTATAAAACATAATTATATTCATATAATAACATCGTTATATCTCTATCAAAATATCATTCATATATAACCTTATATAATATTGTACTTTAAAATTTTATAAAATAAAAAAAAACACATTTTTTTATAAATTAACATTCTCTTATATTACGATGTTTGACATTATCTTATAGTTTGTATTAATATTTTACAATATAAGTGTGGTATGTACAAAATACATGTATCATATAACATATTTATTTAAGTTTATATTTTTATAATTTAATATTTATTAAACTAATCAGCATAATAAATACGTATATTGGTTTTGTTGTTTCACAAACATTTTTCCAGAAGAGAAAAAAAAATATTAATTTATTCATAATACTAACAGAATATATTTTATCTGAATAACATATTCTACAAGTATAACATCTTCCACTTTTTTTTTGTTGTTTTAAACCTTGTGAAGTTTAGCTTATTTTTAAGCTGTTTACTTTAAAAAATGCTCATTCGACATATATGCAATTTTTATTTTTATTTATTTTTCATTTTATCGCAATCTCTAACGAAACTTAAGTGTTCATCTTAAGTTTTCGCTCGAGTTCACCTAATACGATTCGTAATACACGTTTGCAATTGATCAAGTTGCAGACTAGTAATGCTTAAAAACAATTTGCTGCTGTTCTTTTCAAACTATTTAATTAATAGCTTAAGATTAGCATAAAGTCTTACGGATCTCGACTCTTTTCGAAGAGTACATCGAATCCTTACATCAAATGTAATTGCCGTTCTCATTTGTTTCTATCCTTAATACAATTATATTATTTAATAATTTATATCTTTTAACCATATTTTTGTTTTATATATATATTCATTTCCTCAACTTCAATATAATATAATTTGCATGTATCATAACTTTGACACGAAATTAGAGCCATTGTCAGTTACTAGAATTTTCGGAATATTGTGACGTGTTATAATTTCATCATAAAATGCTTTAGCCACAGTGCTTGCTTCTGCGTCTGGTATTGCTACACAGCACATATATTTTAAAAATCGTCTTGAAATGTTAAAATGTATTTATTGCCAGATACTGTCTCGGGTAAAATTCCTACTAAGTCCATATAAACTTTATCAAATGGGCGCGTTGGAGTATCTGTCAAGACCATTGGCATTTTTGTTAGCTTAGAACTTTTGTTAACTTGACATTTAGGGCAATAGGGTTGTGGATCTATTGCCTTTGGTTTATTTTTAGAACGGGTTTGAACTGCCGCAATTTCTGTTTCTAATTGTGGAATCCTACTTAATGCCTCAGCATTTAAATTCTTTTTGCCAGGTTTATAAATTATTTCGAACTCGTATTCTGATAATTTGTGCCTGAACCTGGCTAGCCTTAACGTTTGATCCTTTAAATTCGCTATGCTACGCAGTGGTTGATGATCCGTATAAACCGTGAATGGACGCCCCAACAAATACGCTCTATAATTTTTTGTGGCTCATACTATTTCCAAAAATTCTCGTTCAATTGTTGAGTACCTTGTTTCTGCATCATTAAGAGCTCTACTTGCAAATGCGATTGGTCAATGAGAACCTGGCTCTCCCTGTGACAGCACTGCTCCTATAGCTTCTCCACTTGCATCTGTTGTCAATACAAATGGTTTTGAAAAATCTGGGTATGCTAGAACATTAGGTGAAATAATTGCTTCTTTAAGTTTTATAAATGAGTCCTGGCACTTCTCTGTCCATATAAAACTGGCATCCTTCCGCAACAGTTTATTAATCGGTAGTGTTAACCTTGCCATATTCTTAACGAATTTACTAAACCTAAGAAGGCTTGTACCTGTTTCTTGGTCTTGGGTACCGGAATAATTTTACACATTCTATTTTATCGGGATCGGGCATTGCGCCTGACTCCGTGCATTTGTGCCCTAAATATACTACTTCACGCCTTAAAAAATTGCATTTTTTCGTATTTAATTTCAAATTATTTTCCATCAATTTTTCTAACACCTTACATAGTCTAATTTCATGCTCCATTATGTTTTTTCCATACACAACTATATCGTCCAGATATACGAAACAATCAAGTCCCTGCAATCCTGTTAAAATGTGGTTCATTATTCTTTGAAACGTAGCGGGTGCCCCCGTCAATCCAAATGGCCTCCTATTAAATTCAAAATGTCCCAAGCCCGTGCTGAACGCTGTTTTTTCTCTGTGGCGTTCATCCATTAGCACTTGGAGATAACCACTTGCAAGATCTAATGTTGAAAAATACCTACTGTGACCTAATTGATCCAAAATTTCATCAATACGAGGTATTGGAAATACTTGTTTAATCGTTGCGTCGTTCAATTTTCTGAAATCTATTACCAGTCTCCGTTTTTTCTGTCCGTCCTTGCCACTCTTTATAGGTACCAACAATAGTGGTGAATTCCAAGGCGACGTGCTTGGTGATATAATATCGTCGTCTAATAACTTCTGCATCTGTTTGTTGATTTCTTCTCTGTGAATATGTGGTAATTTATATTGTTTTCGGTTGATCGGAGGTTGGCCGTCTATTGTGGGGATTTCATGTTTTAAAATAGGTGTATACGATAGCTCATCCCCCTCTAACAGAAATACATCATGGTATGACGCACATATTTTTTCTATGGATGCCTTCTCTTCAACATTTGCATTTGGATCCAATTTTAATGAGTGAAATAGTTTGCATATTCTGTGTCGTATGTTTATGCTTTCAATTCAATTGATCCTGCGGTGGTTCCCCAAATGCTCCGCTCAGATCTTTTGTGTCTTTTAAATTTCTCTCTAGTTTATTATCTAATGCACTCCACTTTACCAAGCTAGAGTCTGCACCAGAATCTACTAGTAATATTAGTTTCCCATTTCTCGCTTCCTTACAAAGAATTTCTATAAAGACATCATTTAATTTTGATATCTGTCCGAATTCCCCATGTCTACCATAAATAATGCGATTTTTCTTTGATTTTGTATATAAACTTAATTTCCCTGATGTTAATGTCCCTTCTGCCCTTATATTTTCCTACCGGCTGCGCCAATGTTAATGTCCCTATTTCATCACCTAAAAATAAGACATTTAATAAATAATAACACTTACTCCATTTCAAGTTTATCCTTTTTATAACTTTTATTTCCTTTTTTCTGTTCCACTTATTGGACTCACTTCTTAATCTAATAACAACTCACTTAAAAACTAAATAACTACAGCTTATATACTAATACTTAATCTAAGTTTCAATGCTTCTTTTCCAGTGTCTTTTGCTGCTTCAGCCTAGAAACATAATTTTGGTCAATCACAGTGTGTCTTGCTGCTTATGCCCAGAAGCATAATTTTAACCAATCGCAAGTTCCGTAAAGAACTCAAGTTCGATCCACAACTCGACTTCTTAACGCTGACCGTGAAAGCATAATCAGCAACCCGCGATGACATTGAATTTAGACCATCGCAAAGTCATTGAATTGAAGTCATCTTTGTTTACAAACAAATTGCACCACGTGCTTATTTTCTTCAAGCTAGCAACTTGACGCTGCTTCGAATTTGGTTTATAGTTACAATTGTTGACTAAGTAAATTGCCGCCGCTTATTTTGGCAACGACCAAAAGGTGTGTCATCAAACCAACATCATTTACTTTTTGTTTTAACAATAATTAGAATGCACATAATATTATTTAAATATTTAGCAATTAATATTTAGCAACAGCAAATAGCCACTAGAAAAATATCAATGAACTGTCACGCTATGAATGACTGTCATAATTCTAACTCTCAACAGTATTAATACATACACAAGAAATTTGTCCAGGAGTATATTTGGGCGAAAGCATATCGAATGTCAGCAAAAATTGAGTTTATGATCCTGCTAATGTCCCTGCGGTGGTCACATGTCCCCCAAATGCTCCGCTCAGATCTTTTGTGTCTTTTAAATTTCTCTCTAGTTTATTATCTAATGCAGTCCACTTTACCAAGCTAGAGTCTGCACCAGAATCTACTAGTAATATTAGTTTCCCATTTTTCACTTCCTTACAAGGAATTTCTATAAAGACATCATTTAATTTTGATATCTGTCCGAATTCAACACGTCTACCATAAATAATGCGATTTTTATTTGATTTTGTATATAAACTTAATTTCCCTGATGTTAATGTCGCTTCTGCCCTTATATTTTCCTACCGGCTGCGCCAATGTTAATGTCCCTATTTCATCACCTAAAAATAAGACATTTAATAAATAATAACACTTACTCCATTTCAAGTTAAAGGATCAAACGTCAAGGCTAGCCAGGTTCAGGCACAAATTATCAGAATATGAGTTCGAAATAATTTATGAACCTGGCAAAAACAATTTAAATGCTGACGCATTCAGTACGATTCCACAATTAGAAACAAATTGCGGCAGTTCAAACCCATTCTAAAAATACACCAAAGGCAATAGATCCACAACCGGACGTCAGTAAGCCAGTCTTGGACGACACAGTAACGGATATGGATGGTGAAACAATCTCGAGTCAACCGATCCTGAAGAAATTAAAACAGTAATTAGAGACTTTCACGACTCGCCGTTAGGGGGTCATCAGGGCACACTGAAAACATATTTTCGAATAAGAAAGTAATATAGGTGGAAGGGTATGCAAAAACAAATTAAAGAGTATGTAAAAAATTGCCCTAAATGTCAAGTTAACAAAAGTTCTAAGCTAACAAAAATGCCAATGGTCTTGACAGATACACCAACGCGCCCATTTGATAACGTTTATATGGACTTAGTAGGAATTTTACCTTTTAACATTTCAAGACGATTTTTCAAAATATATGTGCTGTCTAGCAATACCAGACGCAGAAGCAAGCACAGTGGCTAAAGTATTGTTGTAAAAGTCCTTCTACTAGGACTTTAACTTGATCCTATTTATACTTACTGAGTCCTTTTTACTTTCTTTATATTATTTAAAACAACCGGGTCTTTTTTACTTTAAGACACTTTATTTCGCTTTAAAAGTTGGTTACACTTATACTTAACATTTATTTGTAGACACTTCAGCTTATCCGAAACAATTGATTCTTAGTCTATACTTAACTTCTACTTAATACCTCGTATTCTTATAATTTCACAATAAATTGAGCAATTTCATCATGCTAAAATAACTTTTCATAATAACGTATTTATAATTTCACAATAAATTGAGTACTTTCATCATTCTAAAATAACTAAATCAGCATTTATTGGTGTGATCTGAGTGACCTATTTAACGTGGGCGTGTATACCTGAGGGTATGCAAAAACAAATTAAAGAGTATGTAAAAAATTGCCCTAAATGTCAAGTTAACAAAAGTTCTAAGCTAACAAAAATGCCAATGGTCTTGACAGATACACCAACGCGCCCATTTGATAACGTTTATATGGACTTAGTAGGAATTTTACCTTTTAACATTTCAAGACGATTTTTCAAAATATATGTGCTGTCTAGCAATACCAGACGCAGAAGCAAGCACAGTGGCTAAAGTATTGTTGTAAAAGTCCTTCTACTAGGACTTTAACTTGATCCTATTTATACTTACTGAGTCCTTTTTACTTTCTTTATATTATTTAAAACAACCGGGTCTTTTTTACTTTAAGACACTTTATTTCGCTTTAAAAGTTGGTTACACTTATACTTAACATTTATTTGTAGACACTTCAGCTTATCCGAAACAATTGATTCTTAGTCTACTTAACTTCTACTTAATACCTCGTATTCTTATAATTTCACAATAAATTGAGCAATTTCATCATGCTAAAATAACTTTTCATAATAACGTATTTATAATTTCACAATAAATTGAGTACTTTCATCATTCTAAAATAACTAAATCAGCATTTATTGGTGTGATCTGAGTGACCTATTTAACGTGGGCGTGTATACCTGTGCTATGTTAAGCTGTATGCGCCAAGACAATTAAATGCTGTTTGTGTTTAAGTTGCATACTGCTTAACCCTAGAAGTATGCCATAAAGAAAAATATACTAGTTATGTTATGTTGTGGATCATAAGCACGCTGTAAGTTCCACGATTATGATACACAACAGTGGATCATATGTAAGCTGTGAACTCTACGATTATGATACACAACATACCTCCCCCCTTATTGAAAGAAAAAAATTATTATTATTAAGAAGAATAATAGTTTTTTCTTTTTACATTGTTTTATGTGGTATAAATTACGTTAAGTTCTATTAGTTATGAAGTTATGATCTTTACTTATATAATATTTAATGGATATTAGTAAATTAAGGGTTGTAATTTCCAGTTATATATAATAAAAACCTGGTCCCGATGTTTTCGTTGCTGACTGTTGCTGTTCTGCGTAGTTCGATGCGTTGTTGTTGTTTCTGACGTATTGGCTTCTATTTCATGTGACTTCGTTCGTTGACTTGCTATGGGTGTGGTGGTGTTTGGTTTCTGCGTTGTTGATTTCCGCAATAACCCGATTTTTTCGGGTGGCTATTTCTTGCTGGGAAATGTATTTGACACCATTTCAAGGTTTTCCTTAGCCGCTTCTACATCTATTGTTGCTATTGGTGATTTATTTGTATTAAATTCATCGGCTTTTATTGTTGCTTTATTTTTAATTGTCCAGTAGTAATGTATGTATAATACATATGCTGCAATTATTATTATTAATATCAGCATTAATATGCCGTAAGACATACCGGTTTTCGTTATTTCATTTTGACGATTAAGTAATTCTTTGCGTTCCTGGTTATCAGTTAATTGTAGTAATATTTCGTCGAAATCACGATGCCCATCTCTTAATGCTGCTCTTATTTTGCTGTGATCTGACACCAAGATCAGTAACGATGTTTGTGATATATTTGAATATGATAATGATGACCAATTGCCTTGTAAATTCTCTATCATAACCGTATGTTCTTCCTTCTTGTATGTTATATTCCTAATGCTTTGATGTTTAAACTCATATGGCAGTATCATTTCTTTGTTGTGCATGTTGCAAACTTCATTTATGGACATCCAACACCGGCCGGATAGTGTCAATGTGGCTATATTTGACCCACAAACTGCTTCGAAAAAGGCTGGTGTATTGAATTTATACAACCATTTGTTTGGTGTTCATAGTTTAACTACTAGGCCAGAACTCCTTGTGATTGCAACATGTTCACAGGTATCTTTAATATCTGTTCTGTGTTGAATCAGCGCGACTTCACATAGTGTGTTGCTAGTTGTTAGTATTCATTAATATTTGTGTGTATTGGGTAAATTCTGTATAATGTGATCAACAAATCATCTTGATGACTATTATTAGGCCGTCTGTGTCTGGGAAAACTCGTACTGTTGATGCACGGTGCATTTCGAATGATTTTTGTATGAACCACTTCGCCTTTCCTCTTAATGTGAGGCTAGTCAGCATTTCATCTAACTCGCTCTGGTCTATAATTGTCGGGTGTAATTGTCCCTTGTATAGATCATCAATGATTGCCATTTCCATCAGCTGTTGTCCTTGAATTTCAATTAGGTTTGCATTAATTGTAGATTGAATTTCCAAGGTATCCATCATGAATAGTAAATGACTAACTTGTTGGTTTATTTTTTCATTTATGTATTTTTGTGTTCTTATTGTTATGTTTAACATATTTTGCAGATGTTCGACTTCCTTCAAGGAATACAGTAAGGGTTCTGCTATCTTGTTATAATATGATGAAATCACCGTATTTTGTCTTTTCATAATTTCGTATGTTTTGTGTTCATTATCTTCAATATCATTGAGATGTTTATAGATAGTCTCTCTTTCTTTATTGTCCATCAGTCCAAAAGCCCAGTTGAGTCCTTCGCCAATGAAATTGAGTGATCTCTTTTGTCGGTTACTCTTTATTGTGCGCTTAATTATTTCTTCATTTTTTTGTAGTGTGGCTATTATTGCCGTGGTTTCCCGTGTTGCTGCTATACATGATCTTTTTATGCTGGGTCAGTTTACATTGGTGCTCATTTGTTCGCACATTGAGTTTGCCGTTATTATGTATTTGTTTGTCAGCTCCAGGAAATCGTTCATTTGTAGCGGTTTAAACTTGGCTACTATCGTCCATTCATGATTGTAGAACAAAGCATCAGTTGTCTTCTCAAAGAAAAATCTTGTATCATTAATTGATGTCTGTGTGATGGTGACTGCTTCCTTGGCTGCCAACATCAGGACCAGTGTGACAATTCTAAAGTTTTGCTCTTTATTTCATATTGTAAAAAGACGAAATTCCATTTTTTTACATATATAAATGGAATCGTTAATAATTTTATGTAGTTTTCTTTCTCATTTTACCCCTTAATACATATTGTTAAGGCGTTGGCCATAATTATACTTTAAATATTTATAGTAGTTAATATATGTGTTAACATGTACTAAATGATTTAGTTTAGAAACATACATTTTTCTATTCAACAATACTTAGCTATTTACTCATGCACTAACTAATATTTTAGAAATAAGCGCGCGCGACCTCTTAGCATTACATAAATGTATTTGCTATATTAAGTTGTTAAATATTTAATTTTGTACATCTCAATTGTACTTATTTATTTTCATTACCGTGTAATGATGAATGTAAAACGTTTGTTAGTTTGTTAGTACTAATGCATATCTGCATTAATATATTTAGTTTCATGAATGAAAATTCTGTTAATGATAAAAAATATTAGGCAGTTTTGTCGCTGCACTACCGTATCTCGTTTCAGTTCCAGTACGATAGTGGCTTCTGCCTGTAATGTGCTGAAGTGCATTTAATCGGTTGGCATATCAATATGTTCAAGCCTTCTATATTAATATGAGCTGGGAGCATTGCGCTCTATGCACAATGAACATGTATGTTTAAAATGCCATTGAGATAGGTACTGACCAATCGCAATTTTAATGACAACGTAATTTTTATACCTTGCAAATTCGTACCTCAAATAATAACTTGATTTTGTTATTTGTTTATATTCTATGCTAGTCATCTTCAATTAATACATAGCTATTTTCTCTGCGATTTGTATTTTGGCAATATTACATTAAATTTTTTTGGATTTTATAAATTATTTAAAATTAATATATTTAATATCTACATTTAAAAAAAATTATAGTTTTTCTCTATTCTTTTCTTTTGTAGTTTAAAATTCGTTAGTACACGAAGCAATACCAGTCATTCTGAATATGTAATACTTAGCTATTCTGTCCTGCACTAACTATTTGACTTTATTTCAATGATGTTAAAAATTATTGGTTCTTGTTGCAGACAGTGTTTATTTAATTCTACAGTGTTTATTTAAACTATACTGTTGTATGCTTTTAACAAATTATTATGAAATTTTTTCGCTTTACCCTTGATACAAATCTCAGTCGTTACAGGGCTTATTATTGAAAGTACCTCGTAGGGTCCTACCCAAACTGGTGAAAATTTATTTTTTCTATTTTGATTTTTTAGTAAAATTTTATCGCCTATTTTGAATTTTATTAGGTGTACTGAGCTATCATAGCTTTGCTTAGATTTTTCTTTGGCTCTGGCTTGATTTTGTCGCACGATTTCGTGTGTGCGTTGAATTTGGTATTTTAATAGCTTGTTGCTATCATCGGTATTATATACTGGTGAGCATTTGCGTTTAAGATTGGTTGGCATTTTAAAATCGTAACCGTATAAAGTACGGAAAGGCGTTTGCCCGGTGGACATATGCATTGTATTATTGTGTACATGCATTGCTGTATTTAACCACTGGTCCCAGTTTGATCCATCCTCTTTCGCAAAACTTCGTAAATACTCTGCTAATGGTCGGTGGTTTCGTTCCAAAGAGCCGTTGGCCTGTGGATGATATGGCGTAATATGTAACTTTTTAATTCCTAACAATTTACACGTGTCCGAAAATAATTTTGAAACAAAATTCGAACCATTGTCGGTTATCAATACTTTATATATATTTATTTCCAGATATAGTTTCCGGTAAAATACCTACAAGATCCATGTATACTTTATCGAATGGTCGTACAGGCGTATCAGTTAAAACCATTGGCATTTTAGTAAGCCTAGAACTTTTATTTACTTGGCATTTTTGACAGTTCTTAACGTAATCTTTTATTTGTTTCTGCATAACTTTCCACTTAAATTGTTTTCTGATTCTAAAATATGTTTTCACTGCGCCCTGGTGACCCCCTAATGCTGAGTCATGAAAGTCTTTTATAACAGTTTTAATTTCCTCTGGGTCAGTTAATAGTAGACTCGAGTTTAATTCATTCTTGGTGTCTGTTGTTATTTCATCCAGTACTGGCGTGCTCACTTGTTTTTTGAAATTTGATTATCTAATTTATTCTGTGTGGTCTTAGACCGTGTTTGGACCGCAGTAATATCTGGTTCTGGATGTGGAATTCTACTTAAAGCATCTGCGTTCAAATTCTGTTTACCTGGTTTGTAAGATATTTCGTAATCATATTCTGATAATTTATGCCTGAAACGGGCTAACCTTGATGTCTGATCTTTGAGATTTGCTGTGCTACGTGGTGGAGTAATTTTATTTGCTCCATTTCATGCCCTAGTAGCAAATGCTATTGGTCGGTCTCTCCCTACTTTGCCTTGCAATAGTACCGCACCTATTGCTTCATTACTTGCATCCGTTGTAAGTAAAAAAGGTTTTGTAAAATCTGGATATGCGAGAATGGGTGGTGAAATTATTGATTCTTTTAATTTAATAAATGAATTTTGACAATCGTCTGTCCAAGTGAATTTAACATCTTTTCTAAGTAATTTATTAATTGGTAATGATAATTTTGCCATATTGCTTATAAATTTTCTATAATAATTAATTAATCCCAAAAACGCTTGCACCTCTTTTTATTTCTCGGCACCGGAATATTTTTTACGCATTCAACCTTAGAGGGATCTGGCTGGGCACCTAGCTCCGTACATTTATGTCCTAAATAGACAACTTCGCGACGCAAAAACTGACATTTTTCTGTATTTAATTTTAGATTGTGTTCCCTTAATTTCTGCAATACTCTACTCAGCCTAAGCTCATGTTTAGCTAAATTTTTTCCGTACACCACTATATCATCAAGTTAAACAAAGCAATCTATACCCTGTAAACCTGTTAACATGTGGTTCATTATTCTTTGGAAGGTAGCTGGTGCAACTGTTAAGCCAAATGGCATTCTGTTAAATTCGAAATGACCCAGTCCTGTACTAAAAGCTGTTTTTTCCTTATCCCCTTCTTCAACTAGTACCTGATGATAACCACTTGCCAAGTTTAAAGTTGAAAAATAGCGACTGTGACCTAATTGGTCTAATATTTCGTCGATTCGAGGAATCGGGAATACTTGTTTTATAGTCACGTCGTTCAATTTACGGAAATCTATTACTAGCCTCCACTTTTTGTTACCGTCCTTGCCGCTCTTTTTAGGAACCAACAACATCGGTGAATTCCAGGGTGATATGCTTGGCGATATAATGCCGTCATCCAACATTTTATTAACCTGTCTGTTGATTTCATCTCTATGAGTGTGTGGCAATTTGTATTGCTTTTGGTTTATCGGTGGCTGGTTCCACTGTGTTACTATTTCATGTTTAAGCGCTGACGTGTATGTTAATTCATCGCCGTCTAAATGAAAAACATCATGATACGAAATACACATATTTTGTAAAGATGTTATTTCGTCTTTATTTAAAGTCTCATCTATTTTCATTTCTTCTAATAATTTATTAATTCTGTTTGTAATGTTTACTGAATTTATGCTATTTATTGTAGAATTATTGGTATCCGATTCTTTATACTGATTAAAATTCGAAAATTTTGGTTTCAAAGTACTGTCTATTATAATTTCTGTTCCCGTAGCATTTAAAACTGAAACATAAACTCTATTTTTGCTAACATTCGATATGCTTTCGCCCAAATATACTCCTGGAAAAATTTCTTGTTTATGTATTAACACTATTGGAATTTTTGTTTTTAAACGTAATTTGTTGATTGTAAAAAATATTTTGTATTTCTGTCTGCGATTTCATTGGTACTTTTATAATATGGTTTTTATGTTTATCAAAGAATGTTATTGTTTTGTCTATCGCATTTATTACAGATCAATTTATGGAATCAATTGTCACGTCCGATTATTCCATCAGCTGGTAACCCTTGTTTAAGTGACACTACATGTAGCAGTAAACTTAAGCGCCCTATGTTCCTATGTTGGACTTTGGTGGAACCTAATGTTCTAACACACCCACCAAAAGCTCCTTTTAAATCCTTTTGTATATTTTCGATAAAGTCTGGCAAATTTGTCATTGCATTTTCTTTTACTATACTGGCATCAGCTCCTGAGTCTACCAGTAAAATAAGTCTTCCATTTTAGCTGCCTCGCAAGGTACTCAATGAAAACGTCACTTACATTAGATAAACCCAAGCTATCTCCATGCCCACTGCATATTATGCGATCACCTTCTTCTTCCTTTAATTCATATTTTAATTCAATGGTCTCATCTGTTCTATGGAAATGCAATGGAGTAGTAAATTTGATCACAGTCTCCTCCGTCTGATCTACAATTCCTAACTCTTTCTGTCCTATATTACTATTATTATTCGCACATCTCCAATTAGATTCGTGACCATAAGTTCCACCTTCGTAGCAGAAAGGTATATTTTTTCTAATAATACAATCATCCCTAGTATGCCCCAACTTACTACAAAATGAACTCCTTTTACAGTTGCTTTCATTATTTATTTGTTGCAATTTATTTTCCGATTTTACGCTTGACTGTGTTTTTTCCATATAATTATATTCATCCTCTTCCGATCTTGGACTTCGCTGCATAACAGCCTGTACATTTAAAGCTTCTTCCAACAATGCATCTAATGTTTCTGACTTACTACCCAACAATACAACCTTTATAGTTGGATCCTTCACCCCTACTTTAAAAGAGATCAACACTGAGCTCTGTAATTCTAATCTGAATACTTCATCCTCACTTATCTTTTTACTGTATTTTTTACTTGCAATTTTCAAAGCCATGGATTGCAACTCATCTAATCGTCTACCAAACATTCTCAAACTCTCGTTACTTTTTTGATAAGCCTTTTTAATCTCTTCTAGTACTAATTCTAAAGAAATTTCATTTAAGTACGTATTTTTTAACAACTCGTATAATTCTTCTATTTTTTGAAACTGTTTTGTCCTTACTAATTTATAGGCATCTCCCTCCAAACGTAACCTAACGCATTTAATAAATTCCTCACTATCTGATTCCTTAATTTTAAGCTTAGCTGTTTCACAACATTCAATAAATTTATATAATTCTGATTCTAATAATGGAGATTCCGCCCCAGAAAAGTAAGGAACAACGTAATGAACGCGTTTCAATACATTTTCAGTACCCATTATTAGTGTTTCTTATTTTTCCATTTACTTAATCATATAATTAACTATACCTTTCTTAAATAATTTATTTATTTTGTTTTTACTAGTTTCATATTAAATCAACTTTTAACCATTTAATTCATTTACCGCACATTTTTTTTGTATCCACTATTTTTCACAATACTTACAAATACAAAAAATATTTTCCATGATCCAAAATAGTTATTTCTTCCAATATTAATCTCCATCCAGTCCTTCTCGTCCCTTGGGAGTTGATGTATGGTCCGAAAACCGGCTGCGCCAAAATGTTCTATGTTAAAAATCCTTCTACTAGGACTTTAACTTGATCCTATTTATGCTTACTGAGTCCTTTTTACTTTCTTTATATTATTTAAAACAACCGGGTCTTTTTTACTTTAAGACACTTTATTTCGCTTTAAAAGTTGGTTACACTTATACTTAACATTTATTTGTAGACACTTCAGCTTATCCGAAACAATTGATTCTTAGTCTATACTTAACTTCTACTTAACACCTCGTATTCTTATAATTTCACAATAAATTGAGTAATTTCATCATGCTAAAATAACTTAGTCAGCGTATTTATAATTTCACAATAAATTGAGTACTTTCATCATTCTAAAATAACTAAGTCAGCGTTTATCTGAGTGAGCTATTTAACGTGGGCGTGTATACCTGTGCTATGTTAAGCTGTGTGCGCCAAGACAATTAAATGCTGTTTGTGTTTAACATGCATAATGCTGAACCCTAGAAGTATGCCATAAAGAAAAATATTCTGGTCATGTTATGTTGTGGATCATAAGCACGCTGTAAGTTCCACGATTATGATACACAACAGTGGATCATATGTAAGCTGTGAACTCTACGATTATGACACACAACAGTATTTTATGATGAAATTATAACACGTCACAATATTCCGAAAATGCTAGTAACTGACAATGGCTCAAATTTCGTGTCAAATTTATTTTCTGACACATGCAAATTATTGGGTATTAAAAAAATGCACATTACACCTTATCACCCACAGGCCAATGGATCATTAGAACGTTGTCACAGACCATTAGCAGAATATTTGAGATGTTTTGCTAAGGAGAATGGTTCTAATTGGGATCAATGGTTAAATTCGGCAATGCATGTACATAATAATACAATGCATGTGTCAACTGGGCAAACACCTTTCCGAACACTATATGGTTATGATTCTGATATGCCAACTATTTTGAAACGTAAAGTTTCACCACTATATAATGCCGATGATTATAACAAAATATTAAAATATCAAATACAGCGGGCACATGAAATAGTGAGACAAAATCAAGAAAAGGTAAAAGAAAAATCTAAAACAAGCTACGATAAATCATTAAATCCCATTGAGTTTCAAATTGTGAAAAATATAATTAAGAAAATTATAAATAATAACACGAGTTTTTTATACGAAATAAATGCGATAAAATATATTGGTACGAAATTGAGATATTGAACAAATAGCTAAGTACTGCTGAGCGTAGATAACTAGCATAGAAATTTTGAATTGTAAAGTGAATTATGAAATTATGGTTGAATTATTAATTTTAAATTAAAATATAATGAAAAGTAGATTTTCATGAATTGAATTTTGAATAAATAAAGAATTATTAATTTATATTAATATGATTGAATTAAAAGTCTAGAAATAATATTATAAAAAATATATAAATATGTTTACTACGAATGAAAAATAGGTTTTTAGAGCTAGAATATGCTCCAAAAGAGATTATTATGATTGACTTCATTGATTAGAGAAATATTATAAAAATTATGAGAAAATGCATACAACAGTTGCAAAATGCATACAAGACTTTTTAGAGTTAGGAAATGATCCAATTGTTATGTTGATATTTATTTTATTAAAGCAGCTAAGTATTACTTCGGGTAATTTACTAGCCTGTGCAATAAATTATGAGTTTAAGTTATTTGGAAGAAACAGAGAAAAAAAAGAAATTGAAGTTGAGGAAATGAATATATATAAACCAAAATAGTTAAAGATATAAATTATTAAATAATATAATTGTATTAAGGATAGAATCAAATGAGAACGGCAATTACATTTTATGTAAGGATTCGATGTACTCTTCGAAAAGAGTCGACATCCGTAAGACTTTATGCTAATCTTAAGCTATTAATTAATTAATTTATAAATAAAACAACGAATTGTTTAAATTGTGAAGTAAAAACACAACAATACACGCACTACCTGCATTTTAAATATTAATCCAACAGCTGCCAAGAAATTGCGTTGAACGAAGCAAGATTATGCGATGAGCGAGGTAATAATGTTTGCAGAGCAATACAATTTCTTGGAAACGAAATCGCAACCTATGCAATGGAATGTATTAATTAAGAAAATATAAAGTAATCCAATTTAACCAAGTTGTTAAAATTTTAAACAATTTTGAGAAAATGAATTACCTCCATTAAAGTAATTAACGCAATAAATTAGATAGTATAGATATAAGATATCAACCATTGCCTTGAAGCAAATCACTAATACTAGCCTACGAATACTGGTCTGCAACTTGATCAATTGCATACTCGTATTAGTAATAGTATTAGGTAAACTATAACGGAGACTTAAAATTATCACTTAGGTTCCGTTATGATTTACGGGAAGCAAGAAAATCAAAAATAGCTGAAATAATTGAAGATGTTGAAAATCAAAATAATTGAGGATGTTGAAAATCAAAAATAGCTGAATACAATTGAAGATGTTGAAAATCAAAAATAGCTGAAAATAATTGAAGATGTTGAAAATCAAAATAATTGAAGATGTTGAAAAGCAAAATAGCTAAAAATAATTGAAGATGTTGAAAATCAAAAGTAGCTGAAAATAATGGAAGATGTTTAAAATCAAAATAGCTGGTCAAAACCCCCAATTTTTCTTGGAATAAAAAGAACAGCTTTTTTAAATTTTCGTTTTATTATTTTATTTTAATATTCTTTTACATAATATTAACTGCTGAAACCGTGAGAATAAGTGAAGATTTCTAAAATCAAAAATAGCTGAAAATATTTGAAGATGTATAAAATTGAAAGAGCTGAAAATAATTGAAGAGGTTTAAAATCAAAAATAGCTGAAATAATTGAAGAGATTTAAAATCATAAATAGCTGAAAATAAGTAAAGATAAACCCCAAAATTAGCTGAAATATTAAAACAGAGAAATTTTGTTAAAATAAAAAGAATAGTTGTTTTAAATTTTTTATTTTTATTTATTTTTATATATTCGAAAACAATTTTTATTTTGAGTTACGATTCAGCAGGTGCAACGAAGTCAGGTATGGGCTCTACAGTGTATCCCCTCATCTTTGAGTAGAATAACATCAGTTCTATGCTTTGAACGCATAGGATAGCTTCCTCTAAGGTGTTTCGACGCCTGGCTTCCTCGATGGTTGCTTTGACGAACTCGACCAATCCGGGCTCGTCCCAGCAGTGCTTTAAAGATCACTGCCGGGCATATCCCTCGCAAAAGTCAAACATGCTCAAAGACGTCATTATTGAGGAATTACAGAAATTTAAGTATTACCGAATTGAAATAATACAATTGAGATGTGATACAACACTGAACGAATTATGATAAAGAAGCTCAGGTATAAATACAATAAATTACACGATACCAAAAAAAAAAAAAAAAAAAAAACGGAAATATACGGGGGCAGAATGTTGAGTAAGCAAAATTGAAAATTTTCTGGCCGAACCGCTTCTGAGAGATAGTAGGCCGCAAATTTAGGGCGAGGTGAAGATATGTGGAGATTGTTATTGTAAATGAATTCTTGTTTGAAGTCATCAGCCATTATATAAAAAAAAGTAGGGGGAAACATCGTTACGAAAATTTATTTTTATGAAAGGAAAAATAGGACAATGTTAGGAAATTAATGATAAAATATATCTGGAATAAGTCTTGCACCAGATATATAAGCCAGATATTTTGGAACAAAGAATTGCATATTTTATTTTGCAAAAAGAAGATGACAATTATAATGCAAATAGAGTTGCATTATTTGTTTCAAAAATATGTTATTTAGAAAATTACAACGTATATACGAGATGCATATTTTATTTTGTGAAGATATCTTAAATGAAGAAGAAGATAATTTTAATGCACATAGAGTTACATATTTTATTTTGCAAAAAGAAGATGATAATTATAATGCAAATAGAGTTGCGTATTTTGTTTCAAAAATATTTGTATTTAGAAGATTACAACGTATATACAGTTGCATATTTTATTTTGTGAATATATTTTATATTTGAAGAAGATAATTTTAATGCACATAGAGTTGCATATTCTGTTTTGTAAGAATATTTTGTATATACACAATTATAATATAATAGAGTTGCATACACTGCAGTAATTGTTATTACTCAGACTAACATATAAGGTCAATTTTAAGAATTTTAATGCAACACAAATAAGTAAATATACAGCAGTATAATCTAAGGTAAATTTTAAGAGTTTTGGTTGGTGCAATATATGTATATACGCTGAATGCACAATGAATAAAATGTACTGGAGCAAATGTATATAATAAGATTATTTGTATATGGGTAGATTACTGCGATAATTAACACAAAATAGTATATAACAAAATTAGATATAAGTAAATATTGGAGCGAATCAACTTCATTACATCTTAAACGCTGTGATAGTAAATTAATTTAATTTATATTATTAAATAAATGTATAATGTTGGCGATAAATTTGACTTTCCTGTTCATAATGGTGGTCAATAGAGAACTCATTTGGAGACCGACAGCGTTGGATCAACACCCACTAATGTTCGAGAGAAAGTCAGATGCGTGGATTTACAACGACGAATGGACCGTGATAACAAAGTTTGTGCCGACTGATCTAAAAGAATTATTGAAGCTAACTGCCGACTTTATCACGAAGGCGCAAGATTCATGTAAGACAATGGAACAGCTTGTAGCCACAATGGAATACGTAGAGGCGTGTGGCATACCATGGAAAGAAACAGAAGCTGTCTTGACGAATGTACAAAAAACCAGCAATCGAATTAAGGGGATGATGGAGAAGCATGATAACAGTGGCAACGATTACCAAGGAGGAAAGACAAAGCGAGCTATAGAGATAGGAGGGGAAGCTCTGCACTGGGCATTTGGAGTAATGGACCACCATTACAAGCGTATAATAGGCAACCACCTGATGCAGTTGGAGAATAGGGAGCGCAAAACCTATGATATGATGGAAAAACAAGTTACGGTTATGGCCAGTAATTATGATAAGTTGGCAGACTCCTGGTAGCAACGATAAAGGAGATAGAAGGGTTACAGATTGGATTGAACGCCACGCTGACGGACCTAGCCAAAATTAAAACACAGTCACAAGAAAGGATGGCATCGTTGGAATTCTCTATTAAAATGCTGCGGATTAAGACAATCGTGAACACAAACCTAATAGAGCTCCAGGGTCAGCAGACCAGGGAGTTGGCTATTGTAGAAAATCTGACGCATGGGGTACTACATCCAGATATACTCGATAAGGCGATGCTGAGTGAACTGACATCAGAACTTAAGTTGGCGTCAGATTCCCGGTGGTTTCTAAATGATGTACTCAATGTACACATCGCGGCCCAAGTGAAGACATTTGCAAGCAGCGGGTCACTAGTAGTAGTAGTAAAAATTCCTTTTCCAGAGCCTACCCCGTTCAATTTGTTGAAGGTGTATGCCGTTCCATTTCCAGGCCAAAAGGAATGGGACTTGGTGGTGCAGAACGCAGGAGAGTACATAGCGGCCAGCAGGAAGAAGGATAGGTACCTAAAGCTGTCAGGAGAAGACGAGTCCCGGTGTGTGAAGCTCGCAGGGCAGTCAGTGATGAACAAAGGTGCTATACTGTGTCGAAATCCAGGAGTGGAGCTGACCAGCGGGAGTCAAAGCTGTGAGGTTGGAATGCTGAGACCAGCTGAAAGTCTGAGAGCAAGCTGTAAATTTGCGGCAATGGCTGCAAACATGTTTTATCTGGTAAAAACCGAGACACCCAACCAATGGTTATACAGAGGACATGATGAGGGATTTGTCCTACAGTGCGGCGAAGAAGAAGCCGAAGTAAGGCTAACTGGTTTTGGATATTTCGTCCTAAGTCAGGGTTGTTCCGTGAGAAACCACGAGTTGCGGATCGCGTTCAAAAATACACTTGTGATGTGGCATGAGTTCAAAATACACTAATTCGACGACAGGGAGCTCGAGGAGGCGCTGAGACTGGATGAAATAGCAGCTAATCTGAAAGAAGGAGCGCATATTGTTGTCATGGACCACACCAACCTGAGATTGGAGTTAGCACGTGGACGCAGCACAGTTTTGGATAAGGGGACTTCAAGGAGACTCGACTAAACGTTGCTGGATCATCGAGCAGCAAGACCGTTGCATTCGAAACTAATGATAAGCAATCGGAAGTATGTAAGCCGGAGAACAACCAGGAGGATCTGAAGGCAACTCTGGGACTAGAAGTACCGCTATCACAGATGGGACTCGCTGCACCCATGCCAATGGTGAGAAGGGGTTTGCTGTCTGCAGAGCCAACCATAATACCTATGGAGTCCAACGACGGAGAGAATTGGTACAAATCCAAGGCACCAGCGGGGAAAGTTCTATTTGAGCCCACCCAGGGAACTATAAAGGCATACGAGGAAGAAGCATATTTTAAAACAGAGGTACCGGTGAGCCTGTGGCAACAAGCAGTAACTCAACAGGCCACCCGCAACTTACAGAGGATACTGGAGCAATTACAAAAAGAAATAGAAGACAACCATGAGGTAAACAAAGGCAATAATGAGACAACAACGGCAATAGTACACAAAAACGATGATTAATAAGCAGGAAGGCGAACGTATATATGTGTATGTAGTAAGAATAGACTAAGTTAGTATATGGAGGATTAAAGTGAAAACATTAAGAATAGAGTAAGTTAGTATATGGAGGTTTGAAGTGAAAACATTAAGAGTTAAGTAAGTTAGTATATGGAGGCTTGAAGTGAAAAAAAAAAAAAAAAATTTTTTTTTTGTAAGGGGGGAGGAATGTTGAGTGTCAATATAATGACAGTCAGTCATTTGAATACATATTTCCTAAGTCAGCTGACAGTCAGTCATTTGAATAGTTATTCATAAGTTGAACAGTAAAAAGAAATAAAAGATGTAAAAGGGATAAACTGAAAATGAAGTAAGTGTTGTTATTTATTAGATGTCTTATTTTAGGTGATGAAAAAGGGGCTTTAACATATGGAATAACTCTGACGACGACACATATTTCTGTAGGTCTAACTCTAAATCTCGACAAGAACAGATTTTTGTTGACATTATATCATTTGACTTACAACAAGTAAGTTGTAAGTATTACTAATTGTCTAGAACGACAACTTGACTTAGTATTTACTAAAGATAGTAACAATGTTGTAATTCGACGATCGTTCTAATGGACATTGATGCATATCATCCGCCTCTAACAATATTTTATCAATCTGATGGAGCGAATATCATTAATAGTAAATCTGCAGACAAGACTTATGAATTTAATTTTAAAAAAGCCAACTTTTCATTGTTAAATGAATTCTTGTCTGCTAAAATTGATTAAAATCAGACTATATTAATGATAATGAACTTGATGTTGCCATAAACTATTTCTACCATGAACTCTTTTCCTGCATAGCACTATCTGTACCATATAGCCTTAAGTTCACTAAGATCTCATCGTATCCCTGGTACACTAAGGATTTGAAGATGCTACTTAACTCTATGAATAGAGCTTGGAATAGATATGTCTGCAGTCAAGATCCAAGTGAACTAGAAACATACAACAAAAGGTTTCTGGAATTCCAGTCTTGATCTAAAATTCTTTACACTGAGTATATTGATAAACTGAAGATACAAATTTTATCAGATCCAAAGAATTTCTGGGGTTTCATCAATACTAAACCAGTTGGGAAGGTTAGATCATATGGGAAATTTTAAAGTAGGTGTAATTATGATAGTTAGGATTATCAAAATTATAGTCGGTCTAAGCCGAGATGCTTCCTTCTGGGTGTTACAAACGGCGTATCAAACTGAATATACCCTTTCACTCTTAGTGTAGGGTATAAAAAAAAGCGATGGTTTTCCTGCTTCTTTTAAAAATAATGATGGATTCACTAGCGACCCTAATGTCATATGTGGCCTATTTGCAAGCCTGTTTAAACAATCATTCTCTAATGATTCTTTTATAACCGATGTTAATTATTTTGATTACATGCATTCTGCTCCTAAAACTTCATTAGTCTCTATATCATTTTCTCCGGAACAGATTTTGCAATATATTTCGACGATTGGTGATGATTTTAGTTTTGGACCAGACGGTATCCCGGCAACAGTTATAAAGAAATGTGGTACTTCGTTATGTAAACCACTTTATTCTATATATAATAAATCAATAAATGAAAGTAATTTCCCAATATTTTGGAAAAACTCATTTATAAGCCCAATTTTTAAAAAGGGGTGTAAAAATGATGGAAATAACTATAGGTCAATCGCTAAATTGTCATCAATACCGAAATTGCTTGAACGTATTGTATATCATTAAGTTAAAATGCACTGTAGAGATGTAATTACCTCACGTCAGCACGGATTTGTAACGGGAAGATCCACAGTATCTAATCTATTAGACTTCACTTCATTTGCAATAAGTTCAATAGAATCAGGAAAATAGACTTCATTATTTAGACTTCACTTCATTTGCAATAAGTTTAATAGAATCAGGAAAACAAGTCTATTGCATTTACACAGATTTCAGTAAAGCTTTCTATAAACTTCCTCATAACTTAATTTTATTCAAACTAAAGGTACTGGGATTTCCCGAATTCTTTGTTAAGTGGATAGGATACTATTTATCTGATCGGCCATATCAAATACGCTTCAGAAATAATTTATCTTCACCATTTATTGCAACATCTGTGGTACCCCAGAGTAGTCATCTTGGTTCACTGTTATTTATACTGGCTATTAATGATGTGATATACAACATTAAGTACTCGCATTTATTAATTTTTGCCGATGATATGAAAATATATAAATCAATAAATGACGATAAGGACGTTCATATACTTCAGTCAGGTTTAAAATCATTTGAAACGTGGTGTGGTAAGAATAACTTGATTCTTAATCCAGAAAAGTGTCAAGCCATGTCATTTTCTCGCAAAAGAAATAAACTAGAATACAAGTATTCACTAAAAGAGAAAATTTTAAATCAGGTGCACGTGGTGAAAGATCTTGGTGTGTTTGTCGATACAAATTTATCGTTTAATTTACTTATTGAAAATATATGTAAAAAAGCCTCATCATTACTTGGATTTATCAAACGATGGGCTAATGAATATAATAGTCCCCTTACAACTTTGACTCTATATAGCACTCAGTTCGTTCACAATTGGAATATGAAAGTCAAGTATGGTCTCCTTTCTACAAGGTACATAATGACCGAATCGAAAGGATACAGAAAAACTTTCGTACATTTCGCTCTCAAGGGTTTAAATTAGATGGATAACTTACATCTTCCTCCATACGTAGATCGTCTGACACCACTAAATTTAAAGACTCTTGACGAGCGCAGACATCATACATCAATTAATAACCGGTAGACTTGATTAAACTCGATTATTATTATATGTGGTGTTATTAAAAACTGAATATTTTCATTATAATCTGATGTATCAAATTTTTACTTTTCTATTTCGAGAAATTATAATAAAAATCGTACATCGACCATTTGGAAAATTCAGGTACTGTTGTCCCCACATAAATTGGTTTGAGAGTCACTAAAAATGTCTATACTACAGAAATTAGTTATAAGTGCTCGAAAGCCTTCTGAATTTCTTCGATTATTATAATGAGTTAATAACCTTACGTCTCTTCTTTTTTTCAACATTTTCCATCGTTTTACCATCTCGGCATTATTCATCAATTTATAGAAGTTTTTTTCAAAATCATTTTTAGCCTGCTTCCTTTGTTCTGTATTAATTAATATAATATATGGTTCTATTTGCTTTGTTTGAAGCGCAGAACACGATGTACTTTTTATAGCGTTAAACCATGTTGTAAACATAGTTGCAAGTATTTTAAATGAATTATATACTTGTCTTTTTTATGAAGATCGGCTATTAATTTAACTCCTTTTCCACCAATTGGTATTTTCCTTTCAGGACAAAATGGAAGACAATTATGCTCGTCATGAATAGAATCTGGACATTCTAAATCAACCTCAAGAATATATCTAAATACACCATCATTAGTAATAGTAGAAAAATATATAATATTAAACTCAGCATGCTCTAAAAATTTAAAATCTGATTGGAAGATTTTGCGACATTGCCCATCCATACGAATTATTAGCATCAACATATGCTAAATAATTATCTACTTTATTTGTATCATATCTAGATTTTAAATATTTGTTGTTGGCTTCAGATATCCTATGAGTACATTGAGTTAATCCTCCTCTTACGCTAACTCTAAGAAAGTTATGAACATCAGGATCGTTTATAACTTCTAGATCTGCTTTGGTATACCTAAGCATTGCATTCTAACATAATTAAGGTGCATTTATATAATTTATTGGATCTAAATTATAAATATTTAAACAAATGCTTCGAACATTTTCAAATAAATCAGCTAAAATAAGAACATCGCTTTCTAAATAAAGTAACATATAATCACGTAGTGTATTACATTTGAATGTTTTCCATACCTCATTGGCAAATACATAGTCTTCAACTGAACATTCTAACGTATTATAAAAATGATCTCTACTGGGAAGGAAAGTTTCTTTCAAAACATTGAAGTGATTTACATAATCATAGGGGAACACTTCTTTCCTCCTCATTAAATTAAATTTGTCAACATTTTTATATCTATTTTTTAAAATATTGAAATTATTACTTTCCATATAACTAGATAATTTTCTTACATTTCTCGTGGATCGG
Organism: Dryomyza anilis; assembly: GCA_951804985.1. Classification (NCBI taxonomy): domain Eukaryota; kingdom Metazoa; phylum Arthropoda; class Insecta; order Diptera; family Dryomyzidae; genus Dryomyza; species Dryomyza anilis. Next base: position 10,673,094 of record OX638136.1, on the reverse strand, counting down.
CCCCATGAAAACTCCTGAAAAAAATTATAATATTTTTCTCGATTGCTGTCGGTAAAGTTTTCCTCACAAGCACAACATTTCCAGTGGTATAAATTTGTTGATCATTTTGCGTTAGATTTTTATGGGGAGCTGGAGACATCCAATATTTTCGATGAAGTTCATCTAATTTCTCCTCCATAGATTTAATGAATTCCTCAACACAATTTGCACCTATAACAAAATAAAAAAATATTAAAATTTAGAAACAAAATAAAAAATAATTATAAAAAATTACCTTCAAAAGTAAATATTTCATCCAAATCAGAATTAAATGTGTGCTTTACATAGTATTTGATCACACATTCTTCATGTTTTTGAACTTGGGTTGTTGATGATATGTTTTTATTTGGAATTGAATATTCCAAATATCGGCATACAAAATTATGGGCGGTGATAATTTCTTTTCCAATCTTGTATATGTTGATGTGGATCCTGCTTTAGGATATCTTGCAGTAACTTTTCCGCAATCCTTTTCATTATGTCTTTTTGAATCGACAAAATAATGATTCTGACAAAAATCACAAATATAACCACTATTGTGACTAGTAGTAAATTGTGATTTTACCAGTCTCTTTAAATCTTTTATTAGACAATAATTGCCGTTTGAATTCAAATATATTACAGATAATTATCTGTAATAAATTCACATGGAATGCTCGAACTTCTGATGTTGGTCTAGATGCTAGTTTCCGTATGTTTTTTTTTTATCTTTTGTATCGTACATATTGACGCTGAACTGTGGATTATTTTTTCAAATTTTTAAATCTTTTAATGGTGTTGGAAACATCATTTTAGAAATATTTTAAATTAATTCCACGAAAACGAATTTTTTCGGATTGAATATCCAAAATTCTGTAATAATTGGGATTTGCCAACTTATAAAGATTTTTTGACTCCAAATTATCATATTTACAAGCTATTGCAGCCAGAATAATCCATTTGAAGCAAAATGCATCCATATTTTTATATTGATTGTTGCCGCTTTAGAGTTAATATCACTAGGAAGAGTCGTATATATTCCTGATGGTATATGTTCTAATTTGCATATGGTTATTTCCACGAATTCTACGATTGCCCATCCACTGTCTCTCTCTTGGAATTCACTTGAAATTCTAGTTATTTCATTTATAAATTCTTCTAATGAAGAACTTATATCATCCAGATTATATATGCTAAGAAATCGGGTTCCGATGTGTTTTTTTGTTAGTACCATCTCTTTTTCGTGTTGTTTTGCATAATCAGCATATAGAACTATATTATATTTAACGAAATCATGTTCTCCAATATTCGTTAACAGAAGTTCTTTTATATTTGGATTTATATTAATAAAAAAGTTTTCAATCAATATCTCATTCTTCGATGAGGTTAAAACACGATATTTTTTTACAATATTAGTTTGGAAGGTAGATAGCTGGAGAACGTTTTCCCTTAGTGTTATTGCAAATCTTTTCTTATGCATGTCGGTTCTAAAATGCATTTTATACCGATTTATTGGAATATGTATCCCACAAATCTCACATACTTTCGTTTCCGTGTCAATTTTTGGTCGTCTAGTTGTATTTTGTATGTTGATTCCATTTCCTTTCCGTTTGAGGATTTGATGAGATGATCATGCTCCTGATTGGTTTCCATTTTTCTTAACTCCTCTATGAGATGAGGAGATGGTTCAGCTACGATCGGTTCACCATCACAATTCTCTAAATGATTATCGACATATTGAATACCTTTAATGAGTAAACCGCAGCCACATTGAAAATATTTTTCTTTAAAAACATTTAAATGATTTGTCAAATTTTCTACAGATGAGAATGATGCTGTACAATTTTCACACGCGAACATATTTAATTTTTTTTTTACTAATATGCTTATTGTTTAAAAAGTAAAATAAAATTGTGTTTAGTAAGTGTGTTTACACTCAGAAAATGTTGACAAATAAAATTTTAACAAAGCTCGTGTTAAAAACACATGATATTGTTTAGTACAGAAAACAACAACAATTTTGAAAATTTACAAGATTCTTTTTACATGGTTCATATTGTTAAAATAACACGGGGTAATTAGTGTAAAATTAAAATTATACCCTGTTTAGTTAACAATATTTCAGTGCTGATCTGTTAAGTTATGTAGTAACGCGACTACCGTGTTCATTTCACATTTAAATAACATGGTGATCTTCTTAATGAACTGTAATAACATAACTTCAGTGTTAAATTTACAGGTACAACTGAAAAGTTAATACTGCACTTTTTTTAATTCATAAAATAAATATTTTAAATTAGGAAATAGTTTTCATTCAAAAATAAATTGTTTGAAAATAAATTGTTCGAACTCAAATTCAGAACTCACAAAAAATGGATGAAGCATATCCGAGTGATTCTGTTTTTTTTGAAAATTTCTCGGGCGAAGTGCCATCAAGTGACACGGTATATGTTATTGCGCCGAATGGGGTATTAACTCGCCTGTGTGAAAATCCAGTTGAAAAAAAACAAGACAAGAATTAAAAGATTTGATATGCAACCAATTTATGTATGTTTGGAGTGGACGTGTATGATCGATTGCACGGTAAGTACATACATACATTACGATTTAAATTTCCTATAATAAACATATATTTTATACATACAGATTGTGGAATGGATATAGAGAGCCTCTTTTTGATAAAAGAGCCAGATATTAACGAGCTCTTTCCTGTCAACATGTTGGGAACGCGCATAAAGTTAAAGGATTGTATATCTCGATGAAGGCTAAACGATGTAAGTTTAAAGTAAAAAATCGGTAGCGGACATTATAAGATACTTATTAGTGGTCCATGACACCCCGAAGGCGTGCGAATGTCAAGACGCATCTCATTACGTACATATTTAAACTCTTAAACATGATAAAATCGATATGTACGTAAAGAGAACATTTATGAGTTCTCAATTTTTCAGGATCGTCTGTGGTTTTTAATTGCGTGGAGGTTTTTGTTACAAGATGCCCATAATGGTTTTCAAAAGTGCACGTAAAAATTATGAATAATCGTGGAGCTTTCTGCTATAAGTTGTATTCAGTGATTATCGAAAGTAACGCAGAAATACTTTTTTAATTTTTTAATATGGTACATGCTTTCATTATAAATGAAATTAAAAACCACAAACAAATTCATTCATAAAAACCATAAACAACGCACATATGCTAGGTCTTTACTTTCACGTACATATCGATTTTATTTATTTGTGCATCATTTTTGATGTATGTAGCACTGTGTTATAAAGGATGTTTATTTTGTCCTTAGATATTTTTATTTTTTGATTTGTAAAGTAGAGTAGTATTATAGAAGACTTTTCTTCATTTATTTATTAAAAATACAATCCGAAGACTAACATAGGAAATGTTAACGCTCTCTAATTGGAATGTGTCTTCGCTAGTTAAATACTTATTTAACTTCACATTTATGAATATTCACTGAATTCTGTAACACCGATGATTGAAAATTCCGTTGAAAGGGCAGATAGTGAACTAAAAAGGTAAAAACGAAATGTTTTAAATTTTAGAAAATGCTAAAAAAGAACATTTATTTCTTAAATCACTCGTAGCAGCGAATATTTAGAAAACTCCAATTTCATTCATTATCCATGACGAAATATCTGAAGTTGTAATAAATTCAAATCCTTGTCTAGATTCAAATAAAGTTGTTGGTGTATTAATGTCATTAAAGTTTCAATTTAAAAAATTTTTTGAAACTAAACAAAATTTACACTTAACTTTAAATAATATGCAATGTTTGAAAACAAATAAGGGATGTTATAAAAACTTAATGGAGAAGTGTGCAGAAAAAAAAATTATACCTTCGAAAAAAAAATTATTTTGATGAATTTGGTATTGATAATCCGTTGGGATCGCACTCATCTGAACAAACAATATGTGGACTTTATAACAGTTTTCCAACAGTTCCAAAATAACATCTTTCCAAATTAGAAAATATATTTGTCGCTGGTTTTATCAAATCAAGAGACCGCAAAGATTATGGTAATATTTATGCATTTCAACCATTAATACAAGTTCTTAATTCTTTAAAAATAGATGGCCTAATAATTAATACATTTGAAGGAGAGTTTCGGGTGCACTTCACTCTTGCAATCATCATTGGTGATAATTTAGGATTAAATTCTATTCTTGGTTTCTCAACCAGTTTAATTCAAATTTTTATTGCCGTAGTTGCAAAAGGCACAAAAATGATATGCAAACTGATGTAATTGAATACACTGACTAGTTACGAACTAAAGAAAATTATTTTTCCGAATGTGAAATGAAAGATGATAAATTAACAGGAATTAAAGAATATTGCGTTTTTAGTGCGTTAGATGGTTTTCATGTAATCGATAATTTTTACTTTGATATTAAGCACGATTTGTATCAAGGTGTTTGTAGATATGACATATCAGAATTTTATTAGATTTTGTAGAAAAGAAAAAAATTATTTACACTAGAAACTCTTAATTATCGTAAGCAAATGTTTCAATATGGGGAAACGGAAATTGGAAATATATCTCCATATATTTTAATAAATCACTTAAAATCTGGTAACTTTCGTATGACAGCTAGTGAGATGTTGAGCTTTGTTCATCACCTCTCCCTAATAAGTAATAGGGGACTTAATTTCTGAGGAAGATGAAGTTTGGATTTTTTTTTTTAAACTTTTGCAAATTATCGTTAAAGTCATGATGACTGAATTATAACAAGTACATTTGGTTAATTTTAAGTTGTTAATTGAAAGGCATAATTCATTATTGTATCATTATTTAAAAATAAATTAAAGCCTAAATTTCATTTTTTAGTACATTGCGTTTCATCTATAAAAAATGTGGCCCTCTAAAGAATTTATGGTGCATGAGATATGAAGCACTCCATAAAGTCTTTAAAGGTTACTCGCGTTCAATGAATTCACGTTTAAACGTTCCATGGAGTTTGGCAATTAAAGCTGTATTAAAAGTTGCCTATAATCTTTCTGCAGAAAACTTTTTTCATCCGAATTTTATTGCAAATATCTTACCTAACACTATTATTTCAAAATATAATGAGGTTTTTAAAATAAATTTTGATTTAAATAAATATATTCAAAAGTAACATGCAATGGTATAGAATATAAAAAGGGATATTTCCTTATTTCAAAACCTAGTATTATTACTTTATTTGAAATAGAGAATATTGCAGTAAATGAAAGCCATGAAATATTTTTTTTTTTTTTGTTTTGAACTTAAACTTGTAAATTTCAATTCACATATTCAAGCATATGTTGTAGACACAAATTTAAGTATTCCTCATTTTATGAATATACACAAATTTAGTTTACCACCATTACATATACATATCCTCTGTAACAATTTGAAAGCAGTACGCTTGAAAAACATTTAATAATTAATTATAGTGTGACTACTTAAATATTATTTTTAATTTTATGTTATATTAATGTTATTTTTATAAATAATAAATTTTTTGTATACAAAAATGATATAATAAAAATTAAAGAATTAATTAATACATTTCGTTTTATTTAATATTCATATATAGGATAAAAATAATGGGAACATGTTAATTTAACCAGATTTTTAATGTTAATTTAACACGGTTTATTATGTAATTTTAACATTATGATAATATTAAATTAACAGTACGAAATGTACAAATAAAGCGATAGGAACATTTTAATTTAACGGGGATGTTAATGTTAATTCAACACAATTTAACACGTAAGTTTAACATCGTGATACTATTAAATTAACAGCAGAATAGGGTAAAACAACAGATAAATCATTTCAAATTAACATTTTGCAATTTTAATTTAACAAGACATCGAGTTATTCTAACAAGTTATCAAAGGTAATCTAAAATTATACAACTGTTACATTAAAAATGTAGAATGTTGAATCAAACAGATAAATTCATGTTCTGTTAACAGTTATGAATGTTAATATTTAACATTATGAAATCATGTTAAATTCCTGTATCTTGTTAAAAATTAACACTATGAATCTGTTTGAAAAAAAACAACAGGAAATCTGTTTAATTTCTGTTTAAATTTACATGATTTTTTCCCTGAGTGTAAAATGAAAATTTACTTTAAACAATAACAAAATGTTATAAACAATTAAAGAAAGAAGAAAACAACAATTTTTATAAAGGCCATATTCCAATGTAGATATGGCAATAGAGTTTCAATAGAGTTTCCTATTGTGTTTTACCTGCATCGAATTTAAATCGTATGGTACATTTATAATTTTCCCCTGCATTATTAATTCGAACGGTTCTACTTATACTCTTAATCGTAAATATTGCTTCAGAAATATATTTCGAAAGCATAATTGTACATATAATTTTCATTAATATATTAAGTGGGTGGCGTTTTTATTATATAATTAAAAAAAATTCCGGTCAATGGGACGGACGGTACTTATGACCGAAAATTGTGATCCGAATTCCTAATTTAACAATTTTTCAATTTAATTGATTATCAAATATTCCTTATGATACTAATAAAAATATATCGAGACATGTTGTTTAAAAAATAATTTCCTTTATACTGTGTGATTGTCCCAAAATAGTTGAAATAATATAATTTCATTTAAATTAAATCATCTACAATTTTATTTTTACATTGCATAAGTATATGGTTCCCGTAAATATATGAGTCATGCTCTGACTAAATAAGTTTACGGTTCGTTTATTACATCGCATTCAGCGCCATCTAGCGATGTCTATCGACATTTACATCTAGCAAGATCCTTGACAATCTAGCAGTACTCATCGTCTTCTAATGTTGTCTATTGACATCTGCTTACATCAAGCGATGCATTTAGCGGTGATACAATCCCACGCTAACTATTTACAATAACTGAATTCTAACCTTCATTGTGGTCATCTAGTGGTGCCTATTATATTCAATACTTTTTGTATTAAAATGTGTACATGCTTACTCATTTATTCCAAAGTATATTCAATTTTAATACCGATTTGATTAAACAAAATTTTAATATTTGAGAATGTATACATTTCAATTCAAAATGTCCGTAATACAACTCATGGATTAAAAATTAGTCTAAGATTTTAACCGTGTACGGTCTTCGCCATACATTCTTTATGATAAATATGCATAGGTTCAACGTTTTCAGAGTGCTTTGGAGTACCAAAAACAGAATTATTTTTGTATTCATTTAAAATTGATATCAATTCTGATTTATATTTGATGGAATATCGGTATCAATTTCACTAAAATTAACATTACAAGCCTGAAAGACATACACATTTTCCATTTTCAATTTGGTAAATTTTATCTGATTTGATAGCAATAGCACAGATATACCCAATCTCAAGATTTCGCGATCTATTATTATATTATAACGCAAACAAAAATCAGTTAATTTCACGTATTTAAATAATATGTCATCAATTTATATAGTGGACAGAATCTGGAGTGTCCAATACCAGTCATCCAATGGTTTACTAAAGTTCCCGGTATCGGCTCTTCCGCTTAAACAACTTGAGGCATAGTGACTCACTTTATTGCACTTTGAGAATGTAACTAATGAATGTGTGGATTTCTGTCGCATAGAAGTTTCAGCTTGAAATGGTGTGGAGTGAATCCTTCTGCATGATGAAGCCTTATATCCAAGAAACCCGCAGGACCCTGCAGTGAAGTCTAAACTAGTAGCATAAATATGTAGTATTCAAATTAGTAACCATGAGCATATGCCCACAGTATTGTAGAGTATACAATATAAGAAGTGGTCATATGCCCAACTTAAAAGTAAGAGTAACAACTCATAACATAACGACACTTTGTTGCTATGTTTATACAATCATAAATATACATAAGTGCAGTAATAGGATCCGTCACTTAAGCGGACTGGCCACAGCATGAGATCGCTAGCGTAAGCACTTCTTGAGTATGTACCATCTGTACATATATATGTATATATACATAACTACATAGGCACATATGTACTGCAACTCTCTCTCTCTCTCTCTGCCGACGCTCTTAGCGGCAGAGCTCACTTAGAATATTGTATGTAATAAGCCAAATATAAAATTGAATAAAACTGAGAAGACACTCTCGAACAATGCTTGAAACTAACAAGACGTCTTTTTATACCCTACACTAAGAGTGAAAGGGTATATTCAGTTTGGTACGCCGTTTGTAACACCCAGAAGGAAGCATCTCCGGTATGGAAAAGTATATATATTCTTGATCAGCATGACCTCCTGAGTCGATTTAGCGATGTCCGTCTGTCTGTCCGTCCGTCTGTCTGTTTAAATCCCTACTACTTTTAAAATTGAAGAGCTAGAAACTTAAATGAAACTTATAACTTAGATTACTAATATACCTACGCTGTATGTGCGAAAAAAATGGCGAGATCGGTCCATTGTGACCTATGATCCGACCACTTATGTTCAAATACCTCATTTAAAATGTACATATAAAGATCAATTTGTATGTATACGTGCTTATGTAAACTTTTTTGGTCAAATATATATTGATATCATGCTCAAATTCATTATTAATGTTTTCCGGCAAAAAGACTTGTGGTTCACAAAAAAAAAATCGAAATTCGGTACACCTACCCATTTGTAAATATGGGTATCAAATGAATGGAAATTCTTCAGCGATTGAATGTTTGTAGTTATTTTCAGGATTCGTATACCCTGGTGACCTATATATCACTTTGAATGGTAACCACACATATGTGTAGGGTATTTATAGTCGGCTTAGACCGACTATAATTTTGATAATCCTAACTATCATAATTACACCTACTTTAAAATTTCCCATGTGATCTAACCTTCCCAACTGGTTATTATTACCGAAATATTTTAACTTAACACTAGATCGGTAACTAAAAGTTGTTACGTAGTTGTTTCAAAAACAAAATTAATTTTGAAATACAAATTATATTTCATTTATTTATTTTGTAGGAAATATCTTCATATTTATTTTTGTGGTGGGTTCCATCGTGCGATTTGTTTTATTTCTTTCCGCCACGGACTCATATAATTTAAAGAATAGCCTATTATAAAGGACCTTACAACCATGCCTTGGCTGCTGATAAAAAGCAGCCCCAGTCGCTCTCTCCTATGCTGTCCACGTCAAGTCTCATTTCAAGACTCTTCTTGACTGGAGCAACATGACCTAGAGAGCGAAACCGTTAGATCTTGATGAGCTTGACTATGTCAATTGTCGTCGAATAGCTTACAGCTCTACTGTTTCAACTGGTATATAGTAACCAGTTTAAAGTAACTAGTTTATGAACTGACTGTAAAAAATTAGTCTATAGACTGATTAAAAGAAACTAGTTAAAAAACTAGTTAAATGTAATGCAAGATCAATTGTAAATGCAGGAATATTGACACATCGTAGGACATGATCATTTCAAAAATTACAGTTCATTGTATGAAAAAGGGGTCGAATTCGGGCTAGTTGAGTGTCTACAGAAAACTAGACCAATACTAGTATTCAACGATTCCTTTACACTGCAGGAAAGCAAACACAGGCAACCGAAGAACACTATCCGATGGCTTGCTCACAGCATTCAGCAAAACAAGAATATTTTCATTCTGTTTCTCAAAAAGTAACCGCAAAAGACAGCAATTTCATAGTGAAAATATTATACTTGCCATTATAATCACAACATACTACGACATATTTATAAAAAAAAAAATTATATCAATAAATTATTCTTTTAATTTTGCGCATTGAAAGGGGATTGAGTCCCTCCCAGGACCGTGCACAGGATTAGCTCGTGGGGGATTTTAGCTAACTTCATAATAAAGAGGGTAGGGGAGATATATTTTGGCCATATTTATGAACATATGTTATTATTTCAAAAAATTGTCCTAAACTAGGTAAGATATCGGGTGTACGATCTACGTATAACTTTTTGACAATTAAACATATACAAAACTAGCAATAAATAGAAAAAGGCTTTGAAAAATATTCGAAATTTATATAATTTGAGAAAATATTAAATAAAACCAATCGATTTAATTTAAAATTTGTACTTACATTTTATAAAAATATTTGTATAATATTGGTAAAGAAATACGAACAGAAAATCACCGTGGTCGAAATTTTTTTCATTGTTTTGTAAAAATTTATTTATTCAACTTCAAAATAAAAATTTTATATATCAATTTATTTGTTAATGTATATTTCTTTTTTTTTTTTTTGGTAAAAAAACATTTTTTTTATTAAATAAAGGTGTTTTTGAAATATGAAAACAAACAAATTAAAATTTTAGCAGTACTATATCAGAATTTGATGAAATTTTGAATTATAGTGAAACAACATAAAATTAAGATATTTATAAAATTTTAGCTTCCCAGGTAGTTGGTGATTTAAATTTGAAAAAATATGTATAAATAATCAATAAATTAATCAATTGAACATAACTTAAGCAATAGTGAAGTAAAATAAAAATACTGAAGTCTCATTAAAAAGGTAATAAAATTCCAAAATTTTGATTTTAGAGTGGTCATCTTTAAACAAAGTTTACTTGGTGATTTAAATTTGAAAAAATATGTATAAATAATCAATAAATTAATCAATTGAACATAACTTAAGCAATAGTGAAGTAAAATAAAAATACTGAAGTCTCATTAAAAAGGTAATAAAATTCCAAAATTTTGATTTTAGAGTGGTCATCTTTAAACAAAGTTTATTTTGAAAGGATATATCTCAAAAGCAATGGCGAAAGTCGACTTTAAAATGAAAATCTGCTTTTTGACGTTTTATTATTTATGAAAATTGTCAAAAAAGTGTACTTTAATTTTAAACTTGACTTTAAATTATCTTTCAATTTGAAATAAAAAAGCATATCATATCTTCATAATAAAAAAAAATGTTTGCGGCACATAAAGGTGTAAAATAAATTATTTTTACAAATTCAAATGCAGATATTGTGGTCAAGCAAATAATAAAAAAAAATCCCGTAAATTCAAAAATTTTCTGATTTATGACAAACAAAATACAAGTTTTCAGTTATAAGTAATCGAACATGTCGTCAACAAAAAAAAAAAAAAAAATAAAGTGGGAAAATAAATTTTGGACATTTTGTAATGTTTTACAATGCATGCAATTATTGAAGCGATACTAATCTGCTGGATATATTACAATTCGGTTTCAAGAGACCATCTTCTTAAATAGTAAATTTTCGGCGAAAGCAAAGTGTTGGATCCAATCCCCACAATCAATAAGAAATGTGTCAAAAAAATATAATATATTTCATATTTTCAATAAGTAAAGATGAGATTTAAACTGTGATCATTTAAAGTTCCAAATAAAATCGAAGAAATGGATTAAATATCCAAATAAACGAGCGAGGGTCTGCTGAAACCTGTATAGAACAATATTATATAAAAAGCCTGGTACTTATTGCGGGCAACTGCGAATCCCATCGGCGACTGACTCTTGGCAGCCAACCCAATAAAAACGTTTCTTTACCTTCTCGACCATTTTATTAATACCCAAATGACCTAAACTAGATCCACCATGGTATTCCGCAGATATCTCTTTTATTATCGACTTGGTAACAACAATAAAATTACGAACGGATCTGCTTTTCCCAGGCACGATATAAACAACCATTTTGCAGTTTCAAGCTTTGCCACTGTGCACAGTAAGCCGTACTTATTGGACTGTCAGAAGCGACTTCTTCCCACGTTGGCTTCCTTTTCTGCTGCATGAACATGATAATTTTCGTGACCCGCACTTTCCAATCGCAGAAATACTTCCTCTAAATTTTTTAGATGCTCGTCAAAGTCCTTGCCCTATGCCAATTATGTCATCAAGGTATACCACGCAAGTTTTCCAGTGTAGACCTTTCAATACATACTCCATTAACCGTTCGAAGTCGAGATACGCGCGTGCCTGTTTTGGATGGCACGGGCACGCCGATAGGTGACACGCACGAACACGAGCCCGACGAGTAAAATTACAGGCACGCACGAGAAGCACGATAAAACACGGTATTTTAAAAGACACGAAGAAACACGGAAAAATAAGACAAACCACGGAAAAACACGACATAACGAAAAAAGCAAGCGAAACGTGAAAAATAATACCAGAACCGTTTAGATTTTTAGAACCAGAATCGTTATTAAAAATTTGTTGAACGGGAACTGGAATCGAAACATATATATTTATTTCTGGTTGGAATCGGTACCGCTATTCGATATTCGAAACTAGAACCGGAACAGATATTATAGTGAACTCAAAGAACCAGAATCAGAACCGTTCTTAAAAATAAGCAACTAACACACACAGAGATTTGCACGCACAAACTCAGATTTTCGGGCGTGACACGAAAAAAGCACGGTACGCACCCATCTCTAGTTCGAATGTTACTGGGGCATTACATAGTCGCCTGTACTGAATGTAGTCTTCTCTCGATCTTTCTTATCGATTTCTACTTGCCAGTAACCGCTTTGCAAGTCCAAGGATGAAAACCACTTAGCATTAGATAGTGTATTAGATTTTTTTATTTGCGGTGTGACATAGCGCTTTCATGGATTTGTCTCGTAATTTATAAGCGCTGATGCCTCTTGACTCTGGCCTATCACTGTTCACTTTTTGATTAATTTTGATTAGTTTTCCAGATTGATAACTCTTATATGTACAATTCTGTCTTTCTCTGCCTCAACGACTATGTTACTTTTATACAGCTCATTGTATGCTTCAATAAACCACAAATTTTTTCTTGTTCAATCTAATGTGAAACCGTTCCTTATCATGAAGTCTATGCCAAGTATTATTCGTCTAATGTTTCCGCCACTATAAAATCATGTTCAGCGGTCGTAGTTCCAATAGTGATTTCCAAGTAACTTTTCCTCTGATTGGCACCTTTCCCTGTTTGCAACTTTATTCCGAAAAGCGGAACCACTTCTTCAGTAATCAGGTTACTACTTATTGTTGATTGTGAAGCTCCCATATCCAGTGTTATGTTGCACAATCAATTAGGTTCTTGACATTTAAGCTATTCGACTTTCGAACAATTTGTGAAATGGAGATTCTGGGCAGTTGGTTATGGAAGACAGATCGTGCCCCGCAGAACTGACTCGTTTTAGTTTAAAGACTGATTAACATTTACGTTATTTTGGACATGATCCTGTCTTTCTTCATGTCTGGGTTTATCTGCACATTGATTTATTGAGCGCTTGCGTTTTTTACGACAATCACGTGCCATATGACCATATGTATCACAGTTGTAGCATTTACCTTTAAATTGGTGTCTCGGTTGGCAGCTGTGTGATCTGATTTAGCTCCACTTTTTAACGCTTGGCAAATTAATTGAAGTAAGTCTTCATTCTCCACATCTAGTTTACGGTGCTTTGGCGCTGGGCGACACAACGTAGTTTCCGTAAATGTCACTTTCGGCATTGTCACTATGGCACGTTTTGTTGCCGGATCACTTATGTTAACCAAGGCATCGATCGTGCACGTTTCTATACAGTCACTTTATGAATCCGCATACGACAAATGTGCAAACCTCTCGACGTCCGCTGCATACACCTGCAATGTTTCGCCATTTCGTTGCATTCGGCCCTTCAGTTATATCCTGTAGATCTGCTTCATGTGATCACTGCCATATTTGCGGTGCAATGCACACATAACCGCTGTGTATTTTTTTCTATCGCTTTCTGGGAAAGTCTGCAATACTTCTGCTGCGCCTCCTTTTAGCGCCACGATAACTGCGACTACGCTGTCCTCATTGTCCTATCGATTACTTACCGTGGTATCAAATTGCAGCTTGAAAATGTTGAACGCTGTGTTTCCATCGTACATCGGCGATTTCAGCTTTGAACCACTAACAACATGCATTGAGGGTCCACTTGATTCTAGTAAACTGCATTGAGGGTCCACTTGATTCTAGTAAACTGACATCTTCTTGTATTTTCGTTTATAACGAACGATTTTTATACCCTAAACTAAGAATGCACGTGTACATTTAGTTTGGTACTCCGTTTGTAACACCCAGAAAGAAGCATTTCCGGTATGGTCAGCATGACCTCCTGAGTCTATTTAACGATGTCCGTCTGTCTGTCTGTTGAAATCGCAACTACTTCAAAAATTGAAGAGTTAGATGAATGACACTCACAATTGAGATTACTAATATACCTACGCTGTATTGGCGAGATCGGTCCATTGTGACCTGTGATCAGGACACTTTCTTCAGTGATTCGAAGTATGTAGTTATTTCCAGGATTGGTATACCCTGGTGGCATATATATTACTTTGAATGGTAACCACACATATGTGTAGGGCTTAGACCGACTATAATTTTGATAATTCTAACTATCATAATAACACCTACTATAAAATTAAAAAATTATTAATGAATTATTAAATTATTAAAATTATTAATGACTGATCTCCATATGGGTAAAACGTTGGTAAAAGAGTGACGCCTTTACCATATGTGTTGTAAGACTGTGCATAGGGCTGCATGTTGTCGTTGAAAAGACTGCGGCAGCTTCTGCGAACTATAATGCGCCTGTTCGACAGACGGTAAAAAACGCGAATTCAGCAGCACCTTTCTGCGCGACTACGGCGAAGTAATTTGTAGGAATGGTGGTAATGTTTGTTTCGTGGCAATTGCTGCGACTATACAGCGTTGGTTGCGAAAACGGCGGCAACTGTGACGTTTGTAGTAGAGATGGGCGCGTGCCTGTTTTTGATGGCACGCCGATAGGTGGCACGCACGAGCACGAGCCCAACGAGTAAAATTACAGGCACGCAAGAGCAGTACGATAAAACACGGGATTTTAAAAGACACGAAGAAACACGGAAAAACAATACAAAACACGACAAAACACGAAAAAAGCACGGAAAAACATGATAAAGCAAGCAAAACGTGAAAAATAATACCGGAACCGATTAGATTTTTGCAACCAGAATCGTTATTAAAAATGTGTTGAACGGGAACTGGAATCGAAATATATATATTTATTTCTGGCTGGAATCGGTACTGCTATTTTAAAAATATCGGAACCAGACGCGGAACAGATATTATAGTTCCTGTAAGGGAAGGCATAGAACCGGAATCGAAACCCATTTTATGTGTTGGCTGAAAGCGGAATCGAAACCACAATTTAAAAAATCTTCGAACCCGAACCGATATTCCAATAGGTTTTAGTCCCTGTAATAAATAATTCAAAAATTAAGTTTCATACTGTTTTATTCTCTTAAATCCATAAGTAAAACTAAAACAACATATTTTTAAGAAAAGGCTAAAATACCACGAAATTTTTATTTTCTGAAGCTGGAAGGGTTTTTTTTAAATTGGGGTAGAAACCAGAGCTCTCGATTACCCGGGTTTTTCGAGCTACCCGGGTAATACCCTTTTGTTCTAATACTCGAAAAACCAGGGTATTAAATGTTTGAGCTACCCGGGTAATTTCTTCGTTCGTTTGTTCGAGCTATTCGAGTAGCTCGTTTGTTCGAGTAGCTCGATTGCTTGTTCGTTGTTCGAGTAGCTTGATTGCTCGATCGTGGTTCGAGCTTCGAGTAGCTCGTTCGTTCGTTTGTTCGATTGTTCATTTGATCGCTTGTTAATTTGTCTGTCCGTTCGTTTGCTTGATGTGGAAGTTGGTCGAAAGTGGTTTGAAAAATGTGGGTGGACAAAAGTGGGTGGGTGGGCAAAAGTGGGCGGAAAGTGATAAAAAGACCGAAAAAAATGTTATTGCAGAAATCGGTAGCAGACATCAAGGGAAATCGAATGGTTCCACTCTCAGTGGTCCATGACCCCCAAAAGGGCGTCAGGGGTTTTTGATCCCTTTGGGGGGACCTGGACCACTCCAAAGGTACCATTAGCCTTCTAATGATGTCCTCTATCGATTTCCGAAATAAAAATTGTTGGGTCATAATTGCGGTTTTGACCCCCTTTTGGGGGTCAGGGACCACTGAGAGTTGGACCATTCGATTTCCCGTGATGTCTGCAACCGATTTCTGCAATAAAATTTTGTTCGGTCTTTTTATCACTTTCCGCCCACTTTTTCCCACCCAACCACTTTTGTCCACCCACATTTTTCCAACCACTTACGACCAACTCCATTAGCCTTCTAATGATGTCCGCTATCGATTTCCGAAATACATTTTTTTTTGGTCATAAATGGGTTTTTGACCCCCTTTTGGGGGTCATGGACCACTCCAAAGGGTACCATTAGTCTTCTAATGAGGTTCGCTATCCATTTCCGCAAGAAAAAAATGTATGGACAAAAAGTGGTTTTTGACCCCCTTTTGGGGGTCAGGGACCACTGAGAGTGGTACCATTTGATTTCCCTTGATGTCTGCTACCGATTTCTGCAATAAAATTTTTACTCGAATAGCTCGAACAAACGAACGGACAAACTACCCGGGTTTTGCGAACTACCCGGGTAGCTCGAACATTTAATACCCATGTTTTTCGAGTATTTGAACTACCCGAGTATTACCCGGGCTTTCGAGCGCCCGGGTACCCGGGCTACTCGAAAATACTCGTATGAAATCGAGAGCTCTGGTAGAAACTATAAATAAAAATATTTAATGGGCGCGTGCCTGATTTTGGAGGCACGAAGGCAACTAGCACGCACGGAGATTTGCACGCACAAACGTATGCAACGGTGACGAATGTTGCGATAACGGCTGCAACTAGAACTTGTGCGAACTATTCGGAGTTTGTTGCGAAAACGGCTACAACTGCTCTGAAATAGACGGTTTTAACTTATGTGAACTTATGTTACTAAACAACACCACACTAGAGATCACCGGCATTCATAGTTGCCAGTTTCGTGGGAAATTTCCCATTTGTGAGAATTTTAGTGGCTGTGGGAAAGGTGATTCCCATGGGAATTTTTAATGGATGTGGGAGTTTTTTTCCCACATTTTTTTTTATGTAACTGAAATATCGAACACACCAAATGTAAATTTAATGCTATCAACACTCGAACACACCGACTTCCAATGAAAATACGTCGTATTTTAAAATAATAGAAAGTTATCGTTGTTAAAAATTAGTGGACGTAGAATGCTTCACAACCTGAGGACATATCAGGATTTTTTAAGAAGTCGTGGTAAGTTGTTGTTTGCTTTTTAATAAATTAAAGTAAAGAAAATTAACCATAAGCAAAATAGAGAATTGTGGAAAAATAAAAGAAACATGTATTTGTGTTTCAATATCAAAATCTGCACAAGCTGCAACAAAAATATTGCTATTGCAGAATTTTTGGCAACAGCACTCACAGCATTAGCACTTTTGAAACTAACAGATATTCATTATAATGCAAACAGTTCATCCGGAAGCATTGTCGAGTTGACAAATAGTGAACTGCATCGCTTAAATATGTAAATCGATACATCTAACGCAGTTGACGATGATTATTTGGAAGATATTCCAAAAAAAAATGTTTTAAATAAAATGATTTAAAATAAATTGATTAACTTTATATTATTTTTTACAATAATTTATCATTTGAAATAATAACACAATTTCGAGACCCTACATTTGTTCAAGCTTTTTTATTTGGATTTTTATTAATTTTGTGGTAAATTTTAAATGTATGCATTAATTTTCTTAGAGGTTTTTAATTCCCATGAGATTTTTATGTTTATATTAAATTCATTTAAGAATGTAACCGCGGTAGCTCAGTGGTTAGTGCGTTGGTCCACGGTTCAAGCCTGGAGTGGGGCTAACAACATCTTTTCATAGAAACATTTTTCTATACCGCGCTACCTCTCGGCAGTAAAAGGAAAACCTACGAGAGTAAAACATTTCCTATGAAAATCTCTTCCCCGCCGTTCGGATTCGGCAATGAACTATAGGTCCCCCCACCTTGAGTACAAATATAACACGCACAGCTCAAATTGGTGAGAGAGCTCGCCCTAAATTCTTATAGGATTATAGTTCCAAACTTTTATTATAAGAAATTTATTGGTATTTATAAGTTTATCTGGTATTTTTCAGTTAATTTAACTTTCTGTGGTATTTTTGTGGTAATTTTTAATGACTGTGGGAATATTGTGGTAATTTTCATGTGCTATGGGAATTTTTGTGGTAAATTTTAATGTGCGGTGGGAATTAAATCAACCAAAACTACCACTGTGAATTTTTAAAAAGGTTTTTTTTTTATTTTTCGTGGGAATTTTGGTTGGCAACTATGCCGGCATTGAACGTGTGTACGTTGGCTGCACATATTTTTCTTGATGGCATATTTTTAGGGTTAAGAATTATGCATGTTAAACACAGACAGCATTTAATTGTATTGGTACAACACTTAGCATAGCCATATAGTACGCCCACAATAAATAGGTCACTCTGATCAAACAAATTAATGCTGACTTAGTTATTTTAGAAGTTAAGTATAGACTAAAAATCAATTTGTTTCCGATAAGCCGAAGTATCCAGTTCTAAAAACTAGTGATAAGTATAAGTGTAAAAAACCTTGAAAAACGAAATAAAGAGTCTGAAAGTAAAAAGACTTGGGTTTTATTAAATAATAAACACATAAAGGGGACTTAGTAAGTATAAAAAGGATCAAGGAAGTTAAAGTCCTAGTAGAAGGACAAAAAGGACATACATCAACTCCCAAGCGACGAGAAGGACTGGATGGAGACTAATATTGGAAGAAATAACTATTTTGGATCATGAAAATAGTTTTTGTATTTGTGAGTATTGTGAAAATAGTCGATGAAGAAATATGTGCGGTAAAATAAAAATTGCGAATTTGTGATATAAAACAAAAAAAATATTTGAGAATTTTAATAAGAAAAAAATAATGGAATTGTGAAAATTGACATTTGAAAAAATAAAATAAAAAACAATTGAACATTTTGAAACAAATTGTGGAATAAAATAAACTTTTAATAAAACTGTGAAATAAAATTGTGAAATGAATTACATAAATGATAAAATTTAATAAATCAGGAAATTAAATAAGTAAACTAAATGTTTCATAAAATTGATTAATTGATATATTGAAGAACATTTTTAAAGTACTGGTGAAACAATATAAAATAGTTTGAGACAATTAATGTTAATGATTAACAAAATTGTAAATTTAAATAAATTGAATAAAATAAAAATTTTGATACAGCAATGTTTTTATAATGTTGCGAAAATTATTAAAGAACAAAACTGGAAAATAAAAAAAATAAAAAAAATTGAACAAATAAATTAATTTAAGATTCAGAAATAATATGTTGATATGATTTTGAAATTTGGATTAAAAAGTTTAAATAATGAAACATAAAAATGTGATAAATAATGTAGTAAAAAATTTAATAGATACATTAAATACTGGTTAAAGTTGATTTAATATGAAACTAGTAAAAACAAAATAAATAATTTATTTAAGAAAGGTATAGTTAATTTTATGATTAAGTAAATGGAAAAATAAGAAACACTAATAATGGGTACTGAAAATGTACTGAAACGCGTTCATTACGTTGTTCCATACTTATCTGGTGCGGAATCTCCATTATTAGAAATATAATTATATAAATTTATTGAATGTTGTAAAACAGCTAAGCTTAAAATTAAAGAATCAGATAGTGCGGAATTTATTAATCGCGTAAGGTCACTTATGGTCACGAATCTAATTGGAGATGTGCGAATAATAATAGTAATATAGGGCCGAAAAGACAAATTTACTACACCACTGCATTTCCATAGAACAGAGGAGACCAATGAATTAAAATATGAATTAAAGGAAGAAGAAGGTGATCGCATAATATGCAGTGAGCATGGAGATAGCTTGCATTTATCTAATGTAAGTGACGTTTTTATTTAAGTACCTTGCGAGGCAGCTAAAAATGGAAGACTTATTTTACTGGTAGACTCAGGAGCTGATGCCAGTATAGTAAGAGAAAATGCAATGACAAATTTGCCAGACTTTAACGAAAATATACAAAAGGATTTAAAAGAGGCTTTTTGTGGGTGTGTTAGAACATTAGGTTTCACCAAAGTCCAACATATGAACATAGGGCGCTTAAGTTTAATGCTACACGTAGTGTAACTTAAACAAGGCGTACCAGTTGATGGAATAATCGGACGTGACAATTTATGGAATCGATCTGTAATAAATGCGATAGACAAAACCATAACATTCTTTGATAAACATAAAAACCATATTATAAAACTACCAATGAAATCGGAGACAGAAATACAAAAATTACAATAGTGTTAATACATAAACAAGAAATTTTTCGAGGATTATATTTGGGCGAAAGCATATCGAATGTTAGCAAAAATAGAGTTTATGCTTCAGTTTTAAATGCTACGGAAAAAGAAATTATAATAGACAGTACTTTTAAACCAAAATTTTCGAATTTAAATCGATACCAATACTTCTACAATAAATAGTATAAATTCAGTGAACATTACAAACAGAATTAATAATTTATTAGAAGAAATCAAAATTGATGAAACTTTAAGAAATACAAATTGCCGCACACTCATAGAGATGAAATCAACAGACAGGTTAATAAAATGTTGGATGACGGCATTATATCGCCAAGCATATCACCCTGGAATTCACCTATGTTGCTGGTTCCTAAAAAGAGCGGCAAGGATGGTAACAAAAAGTAGATACTAGTAATAGATCTTCGTAAATTGAACGACGTGACAATAAAACAAGTATTTCCGATTCCTCGAATAGACGATATATTAGACCAATTTTATTAGACGCTATTTTTCAACTTTAGACTTGGCAGGTGGTTATCATCAGGTACTTGTTGAAGAAGGGGATAAGGAAAAAAACAGCTTTTAGTACAGGGCTGGGTCTTTTCGAATTTCACTAAATACATTTCTCTCTGAAAAACTAAATAAAAGTGAACTATAAATGTCGGTTATCATACAAATAGTGGCTATGAAAATTGACATATAATTTCATTTATGTTTTCACACATTGACTAAAATAGTGAGTGATGAAATTTATTTGAGGAGCAAGCAAATACATATTGAATGACTATTTATTGAATTTCATAGTGAGAAATTAGGCTTTGTATTTAAATTTGACGGGATTTTCCTATTATAATAGTAGGTAATCTATTGCCAACTATAAAGTAGTGAACAAACATATACAAAAATATATTTACTTTAAACTAGTTTATCGTAAACTTCATATTCATCATGAAAAATATTTCCATATCAACAACAAACAATGTTAAAAATTTAATTTTGATGAATAGTAGCTGTAGGGTTTCGCATTTTTATACCCTACACTAAGAGTAAAAGGATATATTCAGTTAGGTACGCCGTTTGTAACACCCAGAAGGAAGCAACTCCGGTATGGAAAAATATATATATTCTTGATCAGCATGACCTTCTGATGTCTGTCTGTCCGTCTGTCAGTCTGTTGAAATCCCTACTACTTTTAAAATTGAAGAGCTAGATAAATGAAACTTATAACTTAGATTACTAATATACCTACGCTGTATGTATCGGTCCATTGTGACCTATGATCCGACCACTTATGTTCAAATACCTCATATGAAATGTACATATAAAGATCAATTTTTATGTATACGTGCTTAGGTAAACTTTTTTGGCCAAATATATATTGATATCATGCTCAAATACATGATAATAATGTTTTCCGGCGAAAGGACTAGTAGTTCACAATAAAAAATCGAAATTCGGTACACCTACCCATTTGTAAATATGGGTAAACCTACCCATTTGTAAATATGGGTATCAAATGAATGGAAATGCTTCAGCGATTGAATGTTTGTAGTTATTTTCAGGATTCGTATACCCTGGTGACCTATATATCACTTTGAATGGTAACCACACATATGTGTAGGGTATTTATAGTCGGCTTATACCGACTATAATTTTGATAATCCTAACTATCATAATTGCACCTACTTTAAAATTTCCCATGTGATCTAACCTTCCCAACTGGTTTATTTTTTTTCATGTCAAATTTTAATAAATTTCAGTTTAGTCACTCAGAAGCATTCGTACGATAACTTATAAAGTACTAAAAACGGACTTTTTTGCAATTTTGTATAGATTTTGTGCAAAATCTGGACGTATAGGGAAAATTCTGAGTACACAGCAAGAATCAGGAGACCGAAATCAACCAGAAATGGTAGGTTGCATTCCAAATTAAAATTCTTGTAGAACAGTGTTATTAAATCAAAATACAATATAAAATATTTCAAATAAAATATGAAATATAAATTATTTTCCAAAATGTAGTAATTGAAATTATAACAATAAATATATATATATATATACATATATATATATATATATATATATATATATATATATATATATATATATATATATATATATATATATATATATATATATATATATATATATTTATATATATATATATATATATATATATATATTATTAAATCAAAAACACAATATAAAATATTTAAAATAAAATATGAAATATTAATTATTTTCCTAAATGTAGTAATTGAAATTATAACAATAAATATATATATATATATATATAAAATCTGTTAATTAAATAAACTTAATTAATACCTTCTAGTTGAAATAATACTAGTTAAAAGCAAATAAAAGAGTATTTTCATTTTTTACACAATTCAGAGATACGAACTCGTTTTCCGTAGACTGAATTTTCGTAACAATATATATATATATATATATATATATATATATATATATATATATATATATATATATATATATATATATATATATATATATATATATATATATTACTATGAGTTATAAACGTCATAAGTGAAAGTAAACAAAAGTTAAATAAATCACAAAACAAATTAAGAAATAGTATATTACACTGTCGTCAATCAACATGGGTACAGAAAATATATTGAAACTCGTACATTATATGGTCCCAGCTTTTCTGGATCGGATTTACCATTATTAAAAACAGAAATTTATAGATTTATTGAAGGTTGTAAAACCGCGAAGTTAGGAATTCAAGAATCAGATAATTAAGAATTTATTAAATGCGTTAGGTTGCGATTGAATCGGGATGCTTTTGATTTAATTAGATCAAGAAATTTCGAAAAAATAGAAGATTTATACGATTTTCTAAAAAATATATACTTTAAAGTAGTTTCGTTTCCTTTCAGTACCACAAGAGATTATACAAACATATCACAATAGTGGAGAAAAGTTGAGGGTATTTGACAGACGGTTATATGGATTGCAATTCATGGCATTGGAGATCGCCAGTAAAAAGTACAGAAAAAGCATAGGTATTGATGACGTGTTCAGATTAGAGTTGTTGGATTCAGTTTTGACTTCTTTCAAAGTTGGAGTTCGGGATCCAACAATAATAATTATAATATTTGGTGGCAACATTAGATGCATTGTTCGATGAAGCTCTAAATGTGGAAGCTCTTACGCAGAGAGAACCATGGTCGACGAAACAGGCTGTTTATAATTTTAAGGAGAAACTATTTCAAAAAGCTATGAATAAAGCAAAAATAAACAGATGAATTTTGACAAATAATTAATAATGATTATATAAATCCCGAAATTGGGAGAACATTTCCAATATGTTCCTGTTGTACAAAATCATACAAAACCATAGGGAATATTGTTGGAATAGGAAAAATACACCATTAAATTATACACAAGAACGTGATAATAATAACACAGTACAACAAATCTCCAACTATTTCTTCCATCTTCCGATTTGATAACAATTTTAGGGTATCATGGGGTCGCTAATCTCGAATCAGAAATCCGTTTTGCTCTATTAGCTCAGGGTTTCTCACTGGGCGCATTTTTTACTTTGACTCCATCGTCGCAACGCTTTTCCGTAACCCTTGTTTTTTCGAATTTTAACACTACTAATTATAAATTTTGTGAATACCGCGTGAACGAATAACAAAACTATCCATGATGTCCTACCAGAGAATTTCCAACGTTGAAGTCCCATTTTTATTAACCGAAATAATTTACACAAGTCGTTTCTTCTAAGACATACTTTTATTTAAACGAAAGTTATATTTTAATATTAACATTATTGACTCGCTGCAACTAACAAATCACAACAGATTCACTACCGATTTACAACTCCCGATTTAAAACTGACTTAAAATCTAACTTAAACTATTATATTAAGGCATGTTCCAAATCAACATGTTCCCGCAGAGTGCAGTTCCAGCAGAGTCCAGCTTCGCCAATACTGTTGGCTGACAATGCCCTACATTGCACTTTATTGCAACTTCACGATAACTGCATGAGGTCGTCATCGCGGAAGTAGATCACGATGCGTATAGTGACTTACCAAAACACACTATTTTGACTTACATCATACCTCAACCCTTATTTTAAGAAAAAACCAGTTGGTAAGGTTAGATCACATGGGAAATTTTAAAGTAGGTGTAATTATGATAGTTAGGATTATCAAAATTATAGTCGTGTGGTTACCATTCAAAATGATGTATAGGTCACCAGGTAAAACGAATCCTGAAAATAAGTGGTCGGATCATAGGTCACAATAGACCGATCTCGCCAATTTTTTCGCACATACAGCGTAGGTATATTAGTAATCTAAGTTATAAGTTTAATTTATCTAGCTCTTCAATTTTAAGTAGTAGTAGGGATTTAAACAGACAGACGGACACACGGACAGACAGACGGACAGACGGACATCGCTAAATCGACTCAGGAGGTCATGCTGATCAAGAATATATATACTTTTCCATACCGGAGATGGTTCCTTCTGGGTGTTACAAACGGCGTACCAAATATATATATATATATATATATATATATATATATATATATATATATATATATATATATATATATATATATTTATTCCCTACACTAAGAGTGAAAGGGTTGATTCAGTTTGGTACGCCGTTCGTAACACTCAGAAGGAAGCATCTCCGGTATGGAAAAGTATATATATATTCTTGATCAGCATGACCTCCTGAGTCGATTTAGCGATGTCCGTCTGTCTGTCCGTGTATCCGTGTGTCCGTCTGTCTGTTTAAATCCCTACTACTACTTAAAATTGAAGAGCTAGATAAATGAAACTTATAACTTAGATTACTAATGTACCTACGCTGTATGTGAGAAAAAAAAGCAAGATCGGTTTATTGTGACCTATGATCCGACCGCTTATGTTCAAATACCTCATATAAAATGTACATATAATGATCAATTTTTATGTATACGTGCTTAGGTAAACTTTTTTGGTCAAATATATATTGATATCATGCTCAAATACATGATAATAATGTTTTCCGGCGAAAAGACTTGTGGTTCACAAAAAAAATCGAAATTCGGTACACCTACCCATTTGTAAATATGGGTATCAAATAAATTGAAATTCTTCAAAGATTGAATGTTTGTAGTTATTTTCAGGATTCGTATACCCTGGTGACCTATATATCACTTTGAATGTTAACCACACATATGTGTATGTTATTTATTGTAGGCTTAGACCGACTATAATTTTGATAATCCTAACTATCATAATTACACCTACTTTAAAATTTCCCATGTGATCTAACCTTACCAACTGGTTTATTTTTTTCATATCAAATTTTAATAAATTTCAGTTTAGTCGCTCAGAAGCATTCGTGCGATAACTTATAAGGTACTAAAAACGGACTTTTTTGCAATTTTGTATCGATTTTGTGCAAAATCTGGACGTACAGGGAAAATTCTTAGTACGCAGCAAGAATCAGGAGACCGAAATCAACCAGAAATGGTAGGTTTCATTCCAAATTAAAATTTTTGTAGAACAGTGTTATTAAATCAAAAATACAATATAAAATATTTCAAATAAAATATGAAATATAAATTATTTTCCAAAATGTAGTAATTGAAATTATAACAATATATATATATATATCGATATATATATATATATATATATATCGACGCCCCTTACGAAAACTATTATTATTTTTTCCTTTACGAAAATAAATACGTTATTTTTTAAGGTTCAGAATTAAAGTATGTTATGGTTTTTGATGAGAAAAATAATACGTTTTATGGTTTTGCCAGGAACTCTATTATGTTTTTGATATTTCCGAGAATATGCATATGTATATCCATGTATCTACGAATATAAAAATGATTCAAATTTTGCGAAGAAGATTGGAATCTTTTGTTGAACATGAAAAGATTCCAATCTTCTGCATTTATGCATTTATGATTGGGGCCTTCATATAAAACCTGTACATATTACAGCATTTAATAAATAAATGTAATCGTTTTATAAAGACCACAGACTATTGGAAACTACCAGTCCTGAAATTAAACCTAAATTTTATGTGACAGTCAAGATTTTTTAGGAGACAATAACAAATGACCTCGAAAATCCTAAAAATTGACATGTCAGTTTAACGCCGAATCATAACTTTTCATGGGTGATGTTTTTACTCTCGAAGGTCATCTACCAAGAGGTAGCGCGGTGAAGAAAAATATTTTCTATTTATTTTTTTGATGTTGCCTTCGCCGGTGTTTGAACCAATGACGTTTCGATTTGTATTCCAACACACTAATCTTCTGATTCACCTACATAGTATATGGTAATGCATATTTTATATCATTATAGCGTAATTATTTTGAATTTTTGTCAAACAAATTTTACAAATGACATATATCAAAACATAAAAGCAACGCAATATGATTTAAAAAAAAAAAAAACTTTTTCAATAAAAAGCTCAAATTTTCGTCTAAAAATTTGAAACATAATGATTTTCCACAGAAAACTGTTTGTTGTACTAATTTTCTGTGAAATTTTGAGAACATTATAGTATTCGTTATTTAAGTAAAAATGAAATCGTTTTCGTTTAAAAGTGATATATACTTTTTTTCGTAAGCTATTCTATGAGTTCGTATCGTTGGATTGTGTACAAAATAAAAACGCACTTATATTTGGTTTTAACTAGTATTATTTCAACTAGTATTAATTAACTTTATTTACTTAAATAACAACATAATAACAATCACTTATAACCACTGATGTATTACTACAATTTATCTTTACAATGTTCGCTCACGAGATGCACTAGTTCACTATCAAATCATAACTGTACCTCTGATGCGGCTCCCTTATATACTGCATGCATCAGCTTCGACTTGTTTCGAGAACCTTCTACTCGTTTCGTGAATGACGCATGCTATAGGAATCTCATACGCACTCATGTGTTTTAATGCGCTGATCTTCCATCAGTGCGCTGAATGATCTTCGTCTCTTTCTAACACATGCTTAGTGCGCTAAATTGTCTTGCGTCTCATTAATTATTGTTGATTGCTTCCACTATGGGACAAATTACATCATTTCGTAACTCTCCACCTGTTAATCCTCTCTCTCTATCTGAATGGCGCCAACCTTTCTAAATGTAATACTTTCATTTTTCGTCTAACGTCTGCAGTATTCTGAATCCGATACACTACATCATTAATTCTTTTAATTATCTTATATGGTCCCTGTGTGTTTGTAGCTTAGGGGATAAGCCTTTCTTCCTTTGTGGGTTATAGAGCAAAACAAGCTCTACTTCCGTAAATCACTATGAATTTGTTGCGCAAGTCGTATCTGGCCCTAATCTTATCACTCGTAAATTGTGTACGCTGTCTTACAAATTGAAGCACTTCGTTCATTTCTTCACTTTTTCTGGAAACATAATTGTGTATAGGAATTTCAGCTGAAGGACTCGCACCAAACTTTAAATCCGCAGGTAATCTTAAGTCTGTTCCAAAAACAATTTTAGATGGTGAAGCTACTGTGGTATCATGAACCGCCGTTCGATAAGCCATGAGAAATAGTGGTATGTGTGTATCCCAATATTTTTGATTTTTATCAACAACTTTTACTCTTCCAAAGTCCGATTGAATCTCTCCACCATGCCGTCTGATTGCGGGTGCAAAGGCATTGTTCGTGTTTTGTGTATGTTGAGGATTTTGCATACTTCCTTAAAAACTGCAGACTCAAAATATCTTCCTTGATCTGAATGCAGTTCCAACGGTACTCCAAAACGGCTTACCCAGTTGTTAACTAATGCATCTGTTGTGGCTTCTTGACTCGGCATGGGATACACTTCAGGCCACTTGCTGAAATAGCCAATGACAACGAGGACATACTTATTACCTGCATCACTGATTGGAAACGGCCCGGCGACATCCATGGCAATACGCTCGAATGGTGCTCCCACGTTGTACTTATGCATCCTGCCGCGACTTCTGACTGTTGGTCCTTTTGCTGGTACACATTGCGGACAACTGCGAATCCAATCAGCGACTGACTCTTGGCATCCAATTCAATAAAAACGTTTCTTTACCTTCTCGACCGTTTTATTAATGCCCAAATGACCACCACTATATCTCTTGAACAATGTCTGCATTCTAGTTTACATGGGCGTCGTGACAGAGCATCTGCATTTCCATGATTTCCTCCTTTACGATGTTCGATTGAGAAATCGTAGCTCTGTAATCGTTCTATCCAATTTGGCCATCCGGATCTTTGAACTGAAGTAACCAAGGTAGTGCTGCGTGATCGGTTCTCAAGTGAAACTGTTGTCCGTACAGATACTTATGGAAATTTTTCACACTTTCAATTACAGCAAGAAGCTCCCTCCTTGTGACACAGTAATTTCGCTCGGGCACTGTTTTACTGTAGTATGCGATCACTTTTTCCTGCCCATTGATTATTTGAGAGAGAACTTAGCCTATTCCGTGTCCGCTTGCATCCGTATCAAGTATAAATTTCTCACCTGGAATTGGATACGCAAGAATTGGTGCCGAACACATTAGATCTTTTAATTTCAAAAACGCCCTTTCTTGATCATCACCCCATTGAAATGCGCGGTTCTTTCTTGTCAATTCGTGAAGACTGCTAGCAACATTGGCAAAACCTGGAACAAATCGCCTGTAGTATGTACATAGCCCCAAAAAACTTCGAAGGGCACGTAGGTTCTGTGGTCTGGGCCACTCTTTTACGGCAACTATTTTATCCTCGTCGGTATGTACACCTTCTGTGGTAACTCGATGACCCAGACATTTGACTTCTTTCTTAAAAAGTGAACATTTCTTTGGACTAAGTTTCAGTCCCGCACTTTCCAATCGAAGAAAAACTTCTTCTAGATTTCTTAGATGTTCGTTGAAATCCTTGCCCATAACAATTACGTCATCAAGGTAGAGCAGGCATGTTTTCCAGTGTAAACCTTTCAATACGTGCTCCATTAACCGCTCGAATGTAGCTGGGGCATTGCACAGTCCAAATGGCATTACCAGAAATCCATCGCCAGTACAGAATGCAGTCTTCTCCCGATCTTTCTTATCGATTTCTACCTGCCATTTTTGTCCATCTCTTCGACTAAATGTGACACTTCATCCCGTTTGGCAAGTGGTGCTCTTCTCGGTGCTTGACGAATTGGTTTAGAGTCACAAGTGTCTATTCGATGTTTTACGATGGAAGTTCTTCCGTCGTATTGGCCTTTAGTAGCGAATGCAAACCAGAGTTTATCAATTAGTTGTTGTACTTTACCCTTTTCTTTGGCAGTCAAATCCTTGGTCCACTCTTTTATAAAAGTTTGAGCAGATTTATTATCTATTTGCGGTGTATTGTTGATTTTTGACTGACTTGCTTCACAATTTATTATCACAGATGCTTCTTGACACCTACCTATTACTGTTCCCTTTTTATTTAATTTGGACGAGTTTTCCATGTTGAGAACTTTTATTGGAATAACTTTGTCTTTTGTCGCTTCTACTAATGTTCTTCCGACAACAATATTATTTCTGCTCATTTGCTCATCATTCGCTTCTATAACCCACAACTTGCTTATCCCACAATCGCCATTTAATTTTGCCCAAAATTTGTTTCTGAAATATGTGGTATTTTTCTATTTTTATGAGCGATAACTTGTTTAATTTTCGGGCTCTGGTCACAATCAATGTTTAGTTGGATCTCTGTGTTGGCATAACTCAAAATTTTTCTTGTTAGATCTAGTGTGAAACTGTTCCTTATCATGAAGTCCATGCCAAGTATTATTTCGTCTACTATTTCCGCCACTATAAAATCATGCTTAACTGTCGTAGTATCAATCATGATTTCCTTGGTAATCTTTCCTCTGATTGGAGCCTCTTCGCCTGTAGCTGTTTCCAATCTTATTCCTATAAGTGGCTCTACTACGTCCTTAACAAGGTTACTTCTTATTATAGAGTGTGAAGCTCCCGTGTGTTCAGTTTTAAAGCCTGCTTTAACTGCTTGGCACACTACTTGAAATAAATAATCGTTCTTCACATCAATTCTACGCGCTTTTGAAGCCGATCGGCACAACGCTTTCACCATTTCTTTGCATTCGGCCCTTTAGTTCCATTCTGTAGATCTGCTTCATGTGATCACTTCCATATTTCCGTTGCAGTGCAGCCATAACCGCTGTGTAACTATTTCTATCACTTTATGGAACAGTCTGCAATACTTCGGCTGCTCCACGTTTCAGGGTCACAATAAGCGCTACTACGCTATCTTCAATGTTCCATCGATTACTTGCAGCCGTTGTCCCAAATTGGAGCTTAAACATTTTTAACGCTGTGGTTCCATCGTAAATCGTCGATTTCAGCTTCGAACCACTAAGAACATGCTGTGTAGGTCCACTTAGCTGTAACGCACCGAAATCTTCTTGCATTTTCTGGGACTTTTTGTCGATGCCATTTAACAATTTTTCAAATTTGCCTTCTGTATTGAATTTTATAAAAGTTTCTGTTCCATTTTGTTGGAATTTTCTTGAAGTTTCTGTTCCATTTTGCTGGAATTTTCTTGTAGTTCTGTTTTAAGTTAATTTGAATTTTCTTGAAGTCCTGTTTTAAGTTTTTCTTCAATCCGGTCGAATTTTCTAAAAGCTGTTGTTGTATAGCTGGCACATATCAAAAGTTTGGGACTGTACTTTTTGCTCCGTGTCCTCACTTTTCGATGACGCTGTTGCAGCTTCCACTTCAAACTCGTGCTCTGCGAGGTCAATGCCTTGGTTTTCTAATTCTCCATTAGACGCTTTTGTACCTCTACTTTCGTACCTACAGTTGGAAGATTATAAATCGCCAGCTCCTTCTTTAGCTGGTCGACTTTAAGTTGTTCGAATTTAAAGATTTTGTATCACAATCCCACATCTGACACCAATGTTACGAAAATTCAGTCTACGGAAAACTGTTCTATGAGTTCGTATCGCTGGATTGTGTACAAAATAAAAACACACTAATATTTGGTTTTAACTAGTATTAATTAACTTTATTTACTTAAATAACAACTTAATAACAATCACTTATAACCACTGCTGTATTACTACAATTTATCTTTACAATTTTCGCTCACGAGATGTACTAGTTCACTATCAAATCACAAATGAAGTGCTGTACCTCTGATGGGGCTCCCTTATATACTGCATGCATCAGCTTCGACTTGTTTCGAGAACCTTCTACTCGTTTCGTGAATGACGCATACTATTGGCATCTCATTCGCACTCATGTGTTTTAATGCGCTGATCTTCCATCTCTTTCTCGCACACTGACTCAGTACGCTGAATGTTCTTCCGTCTCTTTCTAACACATGCTGAATTGTCTTGCGTCGCATTAATTATTGTTGATTGCTTGCTCTATGGGGCAAATTACATCATTTCGTAACAATATATATCTACAAATAAACTTAATAAATTTTTTTTATTATTCATCAATATTATTCAAATGGTCATCGACATACTTGTAATGTATGTGAAGGTTAATAACCTATAACTATAAACAACAGTTACAAAGCACAGAACGTTGCCGTTGACAAAACAGTATTTGATCATGTTACCGCTTTGAACTTGCTGGGTTTTGTGTTGTTATATTATTTACACAATTAGCCATTATACTCAATTTTGTGCAATGATTTTTTACTTTTACTTGGAAATATTTTGCGATATTTTTTTTTTGTTGAATATTCTTTTGCTTATTAATTTATTATTTTACTTTACTTTAAATAATATTTCTTTGACTTTCTTTTTTTTTATTCCTATTTATATTGTTCACATTTTTACTTTTACTTTATTCTACTTTCATTTTTCCTTATTTTACTTTAATTTTAATCCAGTTTATTTAAATTACATTTTCTTTTAATTTTGTTACTACATGTAACTTTAATTTTTCTTAATTTTACTTTAATTTTACTATATTTCAAATTTATTACATTAACTTTATTTTACATAGTTATAATATTTTAATAACCTTAACATGACATAAACTGCTGCGATCGCTCTTTCTGTTATTCGTGTATATTATGTTAGCTGCATTTCAATTCTCGATTTCTTCTCCCTTTTCCTATATAAAATGAACAATAGCTTTGGTTCTTCGCCTTGATGTTAACTGCTTGAACATTTTTGTCGTCGATGTTATTTAATTTCGGTTTTTCCTCGTCCTCGATGTTGCTTTGTGTTTCTGCCAAGTAAATTTGTTGAGAGCAAATACTAAACTTGATAATTTTGTAATCGTATATTTCTGGATATTATAACTTGTCTTCCTCTGGCGAGTTCTTCTATCGATCAGAAATAACCATATTTTAATTATACATAGATGTTATCGTTTTCATTTGACGTTGTTGTTTTAGTACACTTCCTTATTAATCAGGTTCGCATTCACAGCTAATTAAGTGTATATGGAAAAGTTCCTTCAACTTATAATATTAGCGTGTTATAAAATTGACTTTTTAATTATAGGTATGTAAAGATGTAATACGTTGCTGTTTCATTATGGTACAATAGTCTCAACTTTGCAGAATTGTCGAATTACTACATCCATATTTATACTGTAGCTCCTCCTTTCTCTTAATTAAATATATTATTGATATCCAATTGTAGTCGTCGGCGAAATAACTCTCACATGTTGTTTCGCACGTCATTACATAAAATTACCATTTCAGACCTTTTCCCAACAAAACTAAACGATCATCTTTGATGTTCCTGAATTGTATTTCTCTATTTTGTAATTCTTCGTTTTGATGTGTCAAGATCATTAATTAAATACTCTTATTACTTTACATTATAAAATCTTTAAATTGTATACATAATATATTTTTAACATCCTCTTTAACTTATTTCTATTTACGTTATCTTATATCAGAATATTGAAGTACGTGTACTCTTTAAATATGTGTGTGTATTAAGCTACTATTATTTTACTACATGTTTTATTGTACCTTTAGAATCTTTCGTTTCTTACTATTATTATAAACCAAAAATTCTATAAACGAATTCATTCGCACAGGAATAAATGCTAGTCATTTTTCATAAGTAATACTTAGCTATTTATTCGTGCACTAATGTTTATTACGTTATTTCATCATTTACTGTTATTAACCTTTGATCTTTTCCTACTCACAATCTTTTAAATTACTTTACGCCTTTATCTATTTTCCCTATTAAACATTTGTTAGTACATGATTTAATGCTAGTTACATTAAAAATTAATACATAGCTTTTTCCTCATGCACTAATTTATTTTACTAATAATTAAAACTATTCCAAAAAAAAAATCTTATTTACGCGTAATTTATTCATCTTTGTATGAAATATTATGTTTTAACATGATATACATTACGTGCTATGATCATTATTACTTGTTTGTTACGTTATTTATTTCGTTATATTTTCTTTTAAATTATATTCTTTTAATAAGTTGTTATGTAATTTTTTCACTTTTTCCTTTATAGATATTATTGTCGTCACTGGACTTGCTATCGAGAGTACCTCATAGGGTCCTACCCAAATGGGTAAAAATATATTGTTTCTTTTCTGATTCTTTAACAAAATTTTATCGCCTACGCTAAATATTTTACGGTGTATGTGCTATCAAAGAATTTTTTAGATTTCTCTTTTGCTTTTTCTTGATTCTCTCTCACGATTTCGTGTGTGCGTTGAATTTGACATTTTATTAACTTGTTGTAATCGTCGGTTGTCATTTTGAAAAGTTAGAATATATTTATTTCCTAATATTGTAAAATTCCTACCAGATCCATGTATACTCTATCAAATGGTCTCACTGGCGTATCAGTTAGAACCATTGGCATTTAGCCTAGAACTTTTATATACTTGACATTTTAAACAATTTTTAAAGTAATCTTTTATTTGTTTTTGCATCCCTTTCCATTTAAATTATTTTCTGATTCTAAAGTATGTTTTTACTGTGCCTCCTAATGCTGAGTGATGAAAATTTGTTTTTAGCGTTTTGATCTCTTCTGGATCAGTTATTAACCGATTGAGCATTATTTGCTTCATTATTTGGTTCTGTTATCGTTTCATCTATGCCCGGTGTACTGGCTTGGGGCTTTGTTGTTGAAATTTGCTGATCTAATTAATTTTGTATTGTTTTGGAACGTGTTTGAACTGCTGTAATTTCAGGATCTGAATATGGAATTCTACTTAAAGCATCTGCGTTTAAATTCTTTTTACCTGGTTTATAGATTATTTCAAAATCATACTCAGACAATTTGTGTCTGAAACACGCTAACCTAGATGTCTGATCCTTGAGATTCGCTATATTACGTAATGGCTGATAATCTGTGAAAATTGTAAATGGTTTTACTAATCAATATGCTCTAAAATTATTTGTTGCCCAGACTATGGCTAAAAATTCCCTTTCAATGGTGGAGTATTTTTTCTGCTCCATTTAATGCCCTACTAGCAAATGCTATTGGTCGGTCGCTTCTTACTTTTCCTTGCGATAGTACCGCGCCTATTGCTTCGTTACTTGGATCTCTTGTAAGTAAAAAGGGTTTTGTATAATCTGGATATGCTAGAATGGGTGGTGAAATTATTGATTCTTTTAATTTAATAAATGAATTTTGATAATAGTCTGTCCAAGTGAATTTAACATCCTTTCTAAGTAACTTATTAATTGGTAATGATAACCTATAAATTTTCTGTAATAATTAATTAATCCCAAAAACGCTTGCACTTCTTTTTATTTCTCGGCACCGGAATATTTTTTACGCATTCAACCTTAGATGGATCTTGCAGGGAACCTAGTTCCGAACATTAATTTCTGCAATACTCTACTCAACCTAAGCTCATGTTCAGCTAAATTCTTTCCGTACACCACTATATCATCAAGATAAACAAAGCAATCAATACCCTGCAAACCTGTTAATATGTGGTTCATTATTCTTTGGAAGGTAGCTGGTGCACCTGTTAAGCCAAATGGCATTCTGTTAAATTCGAAATGACCTAGTCCTGTACTAAAAACCGTTTATTCTCTATCTCTTTCTTCTACTAAAACCTGATGATAACCGCTTGCTAAGTCTAAAGTTGAAAAATATCGACTATGTCCTAACTGATCTAATATCCGGGGAATCGGAAATACTTGTTTAACTGGAGTGTAAAACATGAAAATACACTTATATTTGCTTTTAACTAGTATTATTTCAACAAGTAGGTATTAATTAAGTTTATTTAATTTTCATATATATATATATATATATATATATATATATATATATATATATATATATATATATATATATATATATATATATATATATTGTTACGAAAATTCAGTCTACGGAAAACTGTTCTACGAGTTCGTATCGCTGGATTGTGTACAAAATAAAAACGCACTTATATTTGGTTTTAACTAGTATTATTTCAACAAGTATTAATTAACTTTATTAATTTAAATAACAACTTAAGGAATAATCACTTATATCAACTGCTGAATTACTACAATTTATCTTTACAATGTTCACTCACGAGACGCACTAGTTCACTATTAAATCACAACTGAAGTACAGTGCCTCAGATGCGCGTCCTTATATACTGCATGCATCAGTTCGACACGTTTCGACAAGTTTCGACTTGTTTCGAGAACCTTCTACTCGTTTCGTGAATGACGCATGCTATTGGCATCTCATTCGCACTCATGTGTTTTAATGCGCTGATCTTCCATCTCTTTCTCGCACACTGCCTCAGTGCGCTGAATGATCCTCCGTCTCTTTCTAACACATTGCTTAGTGCGCTGAATTGTCTTGCGTCTAATCTATTATTGTTGATTGCTTGCACAGTGGAGCAAATTACCTCTTTTCGTAACACTGCCCTCCACCTAAATCTGTTCGTCGCGAACAGATGTTAATCCTCTCTCTCTCTATACGGCGCCAACCTTTCTAAATGTACCACTTTCATTTTTCTTCTAACGCCTGCAGTATTCTGAATCCGATACACGACATCGTTAATTCTTTTAATTATCTTGTATGGTCCTTCCCAGTGTGTTTGTAGCTTAGGGGAAAAGCCTTTCTTCCTTTGTGGGTTATAGAGCAAAACAAGTTGTCCTTCCGTAAATCCCTCTGAATTTGTGCGCAAGTCGTATCTGGCCTTCATCTTATCACTCGCAAATTGTGTACGTTGTCTTACAAACCGATGCACTTCGTTCATTTCTTCACTTTTTCTGAAAACATAATTGTGTACAGGAATTCCAGCTGAAGGACTCGCACCAAACTTTAAATCCGCAGGTAATCTTAAGTCTGTTCCAAAAACAATTTTAGATGGTGAAGCTGCTGAGGTATCATGAACGCCGTTCTATAAGCCATGAGGAATAGTGGTATGTGTGTATCCCAATCTTTTTGATTTTTATCAACCACTTTTCTGAGATACTCTTCCAAAGTCCGATTGAATCTCTCCACCATGCCGTCTGATTGCGGGTGCAAAGGCGTTGTTCGTGTTTTGTGTATGTTGAGGACTTTGCATACTTCTTTAAATACAGCAGACTCAAAATTTCTTCCTTGATCTGAATGCAATTCCAACGGTACTCCAAAACGGTTTACCCAGTTGTTAACTAATGCATCCGCAACTGTTGTGGCTTCTTGATTCGGCATTAGATACACTTCAGGCCACTTGCTGAAGTAGTCAATGACGACAAGCAAATACTTATTCCCCGCATCACTGATTGGAAACGGCCCGGCGACATCCATGGCAATACGCTCGAATGGTGCTCCCACGTTGTATTGATGCATCCTGCCGCGACTTCTGACTGTTGGTCCTTTTGCTGGTACACATTGTGGGCAACTGCGAATCCAATCTGCGACTGACTCTTGACATCCAATCCAATAAAAACGTTTCTTTACCTTCTCGACCGTTTTATTAATACCCAAATGACCACCACTAGATCCACCATGGTATTCCGCTAATATCTCTTTTATTTTTGACTTGGGAACAACAATCAAACTTCGAGCGGATGTGCCATCTTCATTTTCCCATACACGATATAAGCAACCATCTTGTAGCTTTAAGCTCTGCCACTGTGCCCAGTAAACTTTAGTTATGGCACTGTCGGCAGCTATATCTTCCCATGATGGTTTTCTTTGCTGTTCCTTGAACATCATGATTTTTGTGAGGTCAGGATCACTCTTTTGATCAATTTGAATTTGTCCATTTTTCATCGGGCAAAACATTTAGCAAACGAATGTCAATTATGTTTTCTTTTCCTTCCGCTCTTGAACAATGCCTGCATTCTAGTTTACATAGGCGTCGTGACAGAGCATCTGCATTTCCATGATTTCCTCCTTTACGATGTTCGATTGAGAAATCGTAGCTCTGCAATCGCTCTATCCAACGCGCAATTTGGCCTTCCGGATCTTTGAACTGAAGTAACCATCGTTGTACTGCGTGATCGGTTCTCAAGTGAAACTGTTGTCCGTACAGATACTTATGGAAATTTTTCACACTTTCAATTACAGCAAGAAGCTCCCTCCTGCTGACACAGTAATTTCGCTCGGGCTTGGACAATGTTTTACTGTAGTATGCGATCACTTTTTCTTGTCCATTGATCACTTGAGAGAGAACTCCACCGATTCCGTATCCACTCGCATCCGTATCAAGTATAAATTTCTCACCTGGAATCGGAAACGCAAGAATTGGTGCCGAGCACAGCAGATCTTTTAATTTCAAAAACGCCCTTTCTTGATCATCGCCCCATTGAAATGCGCGGTTCTTTCTTGTCAACTCGTGAAGACTGCTAGCAACATTGGCAAAACCTGGAACAAATCGCCTGTAGTATGTACATAGCCCCAAGAAACTTCGTAGGTCATGTAGGTTTTGCGGTCTGGGCCACTCTTTCACTGCAACTATTTTATCTTCATCGGTATGAACTCCTTCCGATGGCCCAGATACTTGACTTCTTTCTTGAAAAGTGAGCATTTCTTTGGGCTAAGTTGTAGACCCGCATTTTTCAATCGAAGGAATACTTCCTCTAGATTTCTTAGATGTTCGTTGAAATCCTTGCCCATAACAATTATGTCATCAAGGTATACTAGGCATGTTTTCCAGTGTAAACCTTTTAATACGTGCTCCATTAACCGCTCGAATGTAGCTGGGGCATTGCATAGTCCAAACGGCGTTACCAAAAATTGCCATAGTCCATCTCCAGTACTGAATGCGGTCTTCTCTCGATCTTTCTTATCGATTTCTACTTGCCAGTAACCGCTTTGCAAGTCCAACATGGAAAACCACTTAGCATTAGATAGTGTATCCAATGTGTCATCGATTCTTGGCAATGGATAACTATCTTTCTTTGTGACATCAATAAGTTTTCGGTAATCAACGCAGAACCGAGTGCTACCGTCCAATACTACTGGTGAACTCCATGGACTCTCAGATGGTTCCACCACGCCATTTGTGTGCATTTCTTCAACCAAATGCGATACTTCGTCTCTTTTCGCAAGTGGTACCCTTCTTGGTGCTTGACGAATTGGGTTAGAATCACCAGGGTCTATTCGATGTTTTACAATGGAAGTTCTGCCATCCTTTTGGCCCTTTTCAGCAAATATACACCGATATTTGTCAATTAGTTGTTGCACTCGACTCTTTTTCTTGGCAGTCAAATCCTTCGTCCACTCATTTGTAAAACTGTGAGTAGATTGTTTGATTATTTGCGATGTGCCGTAGTCTCTTGATGGATTTGACTCACAATTTATAATCGCTGATGCCTCTTGACACTGGCGCTTCACTGTTCCCTTTTTAATTAATTTGGACAAGTTTTCCATGTTGAGAACTCTTATTGGAACAACTTTGTCTATTGTCGCTTCTACTAATGTTCTTCCGACAACAATATTACTTCTGCTCATTTGCTCATCATTCGCTTCTATAACCCACAACTTGCTTATCCCACAATCTCCATTTAATTTCGCCCAAACAATTGCTTCTGAATTAGGTGGTATTTTTCTATTTATATGAGCAATAACTTGTTTAATTTTCGGGCTCTGGTCACAATCAATGTTTAGTTGGATCTCCGTGTTGGCATAACTCAAAATTTTTCTTGTTAAATCTAGTGTGAAACCGTTTCTTATCATGAAGTCCATGCCAAGTATTATTTCGTCTACCACTATAAAATCATGCTTAACTATCGTAGTGCCAATAGTGATTTCCTTGGTAATTTTCCCTCTGATTGGAGCCTCTTCACCTGTCGCTGTTTGGAATCTTATTCCGATAAGCGGCTCTATTTCGTCCCTAACAAGGTTACTTCTTATAATTGAGTGTGAAGCTCCTGTATCCAACGTTACCATATATGCTACACAATCAATGAGTCCTTCCATAGTTAAACTATTCGACTTTCGAGCAATTTGTGAAATGGAGAATCTGGGGTAATCGGTTATGGGAGTCAGATCGTGCCCCGCAGATCTGACTCATTTTAGTTTAAAGCTTGATTGAAATTTTCGCTATTTTGGACATGATCCTGGGTTTTTTCATGTCGGGGTTCATTTGCAAATGGATTCATTGAGCGCTTGCGTTTTTTACGACAATCACGTGCCATATGCCCATATGTATCACAGGTGGAACATTTACCTTTGAATTGCGTGTCTTTGTTGGCTGATGTGTGTTCGGTTTTAACGCCTGCTTTAACTGCTTGGCACACTACTTGAAATAAATCATCGTTCTCCACATCAATTCTACGGACCTTTGGCGCTGGGCGGCACAACGCATTTGCTGTCTCCTGTGTTAGAGCTATGGTAACCGTTTCCGTAAATGTTACCTTGGGCGTAATCACTGTTGCACGTTTTGTCTCCTGATCGCGTATTCCATCAACAAAAGCTTCGATCTTGCACTTTTCTATGAAATCACTCGTTGAATCTGCATACGACAAATGCGCAAGCCTCTCGACGTCCGCTGCATACGCCTGCAAAGTTTCGCCATTTCGTTGCATTCTACTCTTCAGCTCCATTCGGTATATCTGTTTCATGTGATCATTGCCATATTTTCGCTGCAGTGCAGCCATAACCGCTAAATAACTGTTTCGATCACTTTCTGGAACAGTCTAAAATACTTCAGCTGATAAGTGCGGCTACGCTGTCCTCATTATTCCATCGATTTCTTACAGCCGTGGTCTCAAATTGCAGCTTGAAAATGTTGAACGCTGTGGTTCCATCGTAAATCGGCGATTTTAGCCTCGTACCACTAAAAACATGCTGTGTAGGTCCATTTATCTGCAACACGTGCAAATCTTTTTTTATTTCCTGGATTTCTTTGTCTATACCGTTTTCTAATCTTTGAATTTTTTCATCAATGTTCACTTCCATGTCATTTACATGCGTTTCTAGCTCCGTCACTTTGCTATGGAGTGTATTAGAAAATTCCAAAAGCTGCTTAGAATGCTCCTGCATCTGCTGCTTAATTTCAGTTTGCAGTTGATTAGAACTTTCTAGTTGCTGTTTCGAATTTTCTAGAAGTTTCTGTTCCATTTTGTTGGTATTTTTTTGAAACTGCTTCGAATTTTCTAGAAGCTTCTGTTCCATTTTATTGTCATTTTCTTGAAACTGTTGTTGTATTGCTCCGAGCAACTGGCTCATATCAAAACTTTGGGACTGTACTTTTTGCACCGTGTCCACACTTTTCGATGACGCTGTTGCAGCTTCCACTTCAAACTCGTGCTCTGCGAGGTCAATGCCTTGGTTTTCTAATTCTCCATTAGACGCTTTTGTACCTCTACTTTCGTACCTACAGTTGGAAGATTATGAATCGCCAGCTCCTTCTTTAGCTGGTCGACTTTAAGTTGTTCGAATTTAACCATTTTGTATCACAATCCCACTTCTGACACCAATGTTACGAAAATTCAGACTGTTCTACGAGTTCGTATCGCTGGATTGTGTACAAAATAAAAACGCACTTATATTTGGTTTTAACTAGTATTATTTCAACTAGTATTAATTAATTTTATTAATTTAAATAACAACTTAAAGAATAATCACTTATATCAACTGCTGAATTACTACAATTTATCTTTACAATGTTCACTCACGAGACGCACTAGTTCACTATTAAATCACAACTGAAGTACAGTGCCTCAGATGCGCGTCCTTATATACTGCATGCATCAGTTCGACACGTTTCGACAAGCTTCGACTTGTTTCGAGAACCTTCTACTCGTTTCGTGAATGACGCATGCTATTGGCATCTCATTCGCACTCATGTGTTTTATTGCGCTGATCTTCCATCTCTTTCTCGCACACTGCCTCAGTGCGCTGAATGATCTTCCGTCTCTTTCTAACACATTGCTTAGTGCGCTGAATTGTCTTGCGTCTAATCTATTATTGTTGATTGCTTGCACAGTGGAGCAAATTACCTCTTTTCGTAACAATATATATATATATTTATTGTTATAATTTCAATTACTACATTTTGGAAAATAATTTATATTTCATATTTTATTTTAAATATTTTATATTGTATTTTTGATTTAATAACAATATATTTATATATATATTTATATATATAGTAGCTAGTGCACCTGTTAAGCCAAATGGCATTCTGTTAAATTCGAAATGACCCAGTCCTGTACTAAAAGCCGTTTTTTTTTATCTCTTTCTTCTACTAAAACCTGATGATAACCGCTTGCTAAGTCTAAAGTTGAAATATATCGACTATGTCCTAACTGATCTAATATGTCGTCTATACGGGGAATCGGAAATACTTGTTTAACTGGAGTGTAAAACATGAAAATACACTTATATTTGCTTTTAACTAGTATTATTTCAACTAGTAGGTATTAATTAAGTTGATTTAATTAACAGATTTTATATATATATATATATATATATATATATATATATATATATATATATATATATATATATATACATTTATATATTTATATTTATTGTTATAATTTCAATAACTACATTTTGGAAAATAATTTATATTTCATATTTTATTTGAAATATCATTTCTGCTTCATTTCAGTCTCCTGATTCTTGCTGCGTACTCAGAATTTTGCCTATATAGATTTTGCACAAAATCGATACAAAATTGCAAAAAAGTCCGTTTTTAGTACTTTATAAGTTTTCGCACGAATGCTTCTGAGCGACTAAACTGAAATTTATTAAAATTTGACATGAAAAAAATAAACCAGTTGGGAATATTAGATCACATGGGAAATTTTAAAGTAGGTGCAATTATGATAGTTAGGATTATCAAAATTATAGTCGGTCTAAGCCCACTATAAATACCCTACACATATGTGTGGTTACCATTCAAAGTGATATATAGGTCCCCAGGGTATACGAATCCTGAAAATAACTACAAACATTCAATCGCTGAAGAATTTCCATTCATTTGATACCCATATTTACAAATGGGTAGGTGTACCGAATTTAGATTGTTTTTTTGTGAACCACAAGTCTTTTCGCCGGAAAACATTATTATCATGTATTTGAGCATGATATCAATATATATTTAACCAAAAAAGTTTACCTAAGCACGTATACATAAAAATTGATCTTTATATGTACATTTTATATGAGGTATTTGATAATAAGTGGTCGGATCATAGGTCACAATGGACCGATCTCGTGAACCACAAGTCTTTTCGCCGGAAAACATTATTATCATGTATTTGAGCATGATGTCAATATATATTTGACCAAAAAAGTTTACCTAAGCACGTATACATAAAAATTGATCTTTATATGTACATTTTATATGAGGTATTTGAACATAAGTGGTCGGATCATAGGTCACAATGGACCGATTTTCGCACATACAGCGTAGGTATATTAGTAATCTAAGTTATAAGTTTAATTTATCTAGCTCTTCAATTTTAAAAGTAGTAGGGATTTCAACAGACAGACAGACAGACGGACAGACAGACATCGCTAAATCGACACAGGAGGTCATGCTGATCAAGAATATATATATTTTTCCATACCGGAGATGCTTCCTTCTGGGTTTTACAAACGGCGTACCAAATTGAATATACCCTTTTACTCTTAGTGTAGGGTATAAAAATGCGAAACCCTACAGCTACTATTCATCAAATTTAAATTTTTAACATTGTTTGTTGTTGATATGGAAATATTTTTCATGATGAATAAGAAGTTTACGATAAACTAGTTTAAAGTAAATATATTTTTTGTATATAACATGTACTCTCTAACAAAAAATGATGTTTGTTCACTACTTTATAGTTGGCAATAGATTACCTACTATTATAATAGGAAAATCCCGTCAAATTTAAATACAAAGCTTAATTTCTCACTATGAAATTCAATAAATAGTCATTCAATATGTATTTGCTTGCTCCTCAAATAAATTTCATCACTCACTATTTTAGTCAATGTGTGAAAAGATAAATGAAATTATATGTCAATTTTCATAGCCACTATTTGTATGATAAC
Source organism: Dryomyza anilis (assembly GCA_951804985.1). NCBI lineage: Eukaryota > Metazoa > Arthropoda > Insecta > Diptera > Dryomyzidae > Dryomyza > Dryomyza anilis. The sequence continues at coordinate 10,629,441 of OX638136.1, read as the reverse complement.
CGAGATTTATAGTTCACTTTTATTTAGTTTTTCAGCGAGAAATGTATTTAGCCGCTTCAACAGACAGATCAGGTGATTTGAAAAATGATATAATTGAATCACTTGAGCTGAACTGAAGGTGGCTTTTTACTGTGAAAAGATGCGATAGCCTTTCACTTAGGTACTTAGTACTTAGGACCGTTTCACAATATCTAGTTAAATATTAACTTCCACTTTAATCGACAGTTTGCGCAAAATTCGTTTACAAACATTCATTTGTTATATCTATTTGTCATTTAAATTTTCTTTAACCGGCAGATACTTTAGCCGATTGCACATGTTTCTGTTATATTTATAACCGCGCACGCGCAAGCCAGTATCCGACTTCAGTTAGTTGCCATAGCTTCTACTACATAATTCCTAGTCTCACCTTCGCGTTTGTGAACCCCGTTAACCCGAGCAACCAGCTGAAGATCGGGTTTCAACCCCGGTGGGAGGTCTGGGCTGGGACAAACGAGACAAATGGGGGTTGTGCGTTGGGCTTGTGACCCGCCATATAAAAAAGCAAATTCGACGAAAACAGAAAAAATGCCTCGGTTACCGACCTTAAAACACGACAACCTAAACAAACGTATAAAGGACCATGATTTACGGATATGCACCTGGAATGTCCGAACCCTTTATAGGTAAGGTGCCACTATCCAGCTGGTTGATGTCCTCGAAAGATACAAGGCTGACATCACCGCAATCCAGGAAATACGATCGACAGGAAAAGGCTGCTCTAAACAGTCAACCTGTGACATTTACACTACAGCTGCCTTTCGGAGAGGCATGAATTTGGTTGTGGATTTGTAGTCGGCAAGAGACTCCGCCACCTTGTCTCCAAATTCACAGCCGTGAACGAACGACCAGCAACTATCCGCATGAACTCTAAATACTTCTATATCAGCCTAATCTGTACGCACGCTCCGACGAATGAGAAGGACGATGAAACTAGTAACAGATGTCCAGGGTACACTGAGATTATGGAGAGAGCACTGCTCTGATCTTCTAGCAGGCGATGATGAAAACTATTCGGCTGAAAGAGAAGACAGCTTGACAACCTCAATTGCTGACGACGGCGCACATTGGGAAAAAACGACATAAAACGCGCGCATGAACTTTCTTTAGCTCTAAAACCCTGAAAAAAGCTTCTAGAATTCTGAAATTATGGTACAATAGTAGAATTTAACGAGGAATACATAATCGTAACTTTTATTTTTGTAACTTATGTTATTTACAAGTTATAGTGCGAGAAATGTGCAATAAAAAGTAGAATATTGGGGTGCCCCGAAAAATTGAAAAGTATTATCCTGTGGAGAAGCTCTTCTTTGAAATTTTTTCAAATTTTTAAAACGAAAATTAGACGTAGCGAAAGTCGCGTTTTTTTAGTTTGTAGATGTTTGATTGAAGAATTTTGTTTAATTTTATATAATATTTTTCTTGAAATTTACTGCTATAAATCAATTATAAAAGTGTAATATTCATGTCAAGAATATTAAAGGATAATTAAACATTTTTAAGGATATTCTGTGGACCTTCAAAGTCCAATTTTTGTGATTTTTATACCCTACACTAAGAGTGAAAGGGTATATTCAGTTTGGTACGCCGTTTGTAACACCCAGAAGGAAGCATCTCCGGTATGGAAAAGTATATATATTCTTGATCAGCATGACCTCCTCCTGAGTCGATTTAGCGATGTCCGTCTGTCTGTCTGTCTGTCCGTCTGCCTGTCTGTCTGTTGAAATCCCTACTACTTTTAAAATTGAAGAGCTAGATAAATGAAACTTTTTATAACTTAGATTACTAATATACCTACGCTGTATGTGCGTATTGGCACCGGAATATTTTTCACACACTAAACCTTAGAGGGGTCTGGTAGAGCACATAGTTCCGAACATTTATCTGAAATTTTTCTGTATTTAATCTTAGATTGTGTTCCCTTAATTTCTGAAATACTCTACTCAACCTAAGCTCATGTTCAGCTAAATTATTTCCGTACATCTCTATATGTAAACCTTTTAATATGTGGTTCATTATTCTTTGGAAGGTAGCTCATGCACCTGTTGAGCCAAATGGCATTCTGTTAAATTCGAAATGACCCAGTCCTGTACTAAAAGCTGTTTTTTCCTTTCCCCTTCTTCTACTACTACGTGATGATATATAACCACTTGCCAATTCTAAACCACTTGCCAATTCGAAAGTTGAAAAATAGCGACTTTGACCTAATTTCGTCTATTCGAGGAATCGGAAATACTTGTTTTATTGTCACGTAGTTCAATTTACGCTCTTTTTAGGAACCAGTAACATCGGTGAATTCCAGGCTGATATACTTGGCGATATAATGCCGTCATCCAACATTTTATTAACCTGTCTGTTGATTTCATCTCTATGTTTGTGTAGCCATTTGTATTGCTTTAGGTTTATAGGTGGCTGCTTTCACTGTGTTGTAATTTCATGTTTAAGCGCTGGCGTGTATGTTAATTCATCGCCTCCAAATACTCAAATTTTATAAAGCTCTAATTTCTTCTATATTTAAAGTTTCATCAATTTTCATTTCTTCTAATAATTTTTTAATGCTGTTTGTAATGTTTACTGAATTTATGCTATTTATTGTAGAATTATTGGTATCCGATTCTTTATACTGATTAAAATTAAAAAATGTTGGTTTAAAAGTACTGTCTATCATAATTTCTTTTTCCGTAGCATTTAAAACTGAAACTAAGGCCTCGATTCTCAATTGTAGAAATCTACTGAAATAGTAGAAAATTGAGTAAAACTCAGTTTCGTATTCTAAATAAAATATTGAAGTTTTTAAAAAATTGTCAAATTTTCGTTCCACATCAGAGATAGTAGAAATTCAACACAACTGATATTCTCATCAGCTGAAATTGACAAATTTTGAGTTGAGTTTTTCTACTGACAACGTTAAATTCAGTAGATAAAAATATTCATACTGTAATGTGATATTAACACACAAAATTAAAAAAAAAGAATAAAATAAACGAAATAACCGCGGATTTTTATAATTAACAAGTGAAAAGGCATAACGCTGAATGTGATCTGAACATTATATACATATATAGTGACCACTTCATTTAAGAAACATTACACCGACTGGACCTTACACAGCAAGTAAAGTTTTTAATATTTTGTGTTTTGATAATATGTTTGTAATATGTTCCATGACTTTTGAATATCAGGATTTTTTGAAAAATGGACATTCCGGCCGCATACTTTCTTTTAAATGCAATAACACACTCGGAGACCAATAGGTTAGTATATTCATTTAATGTTTATTACCAAATGTGTGCCAAAGCGCTTTATTTTCTGTATTGCTATTTTCTGCTGTTTCTATTATTGCTGCTGGTACTGCTGTTGCTGAGGCTAAAAAATAAATGATGGAGCAAGAAAACGGTACAAATTTAATGAAAAAGTCTCAAGAGATTCAAACAATAGCAAAAACACACAAAATAGCAAAATATGTTGAAATATCAATAGAATTATAATAGAAGTAATAGCAATTTAAAAGAAATTCAATACACTACAATATGGGTGCCCAAGAAATCCAATCACGTGGGTATATACCGTACAACAAAGAGAGAGCAGATTTTTATGTTGCAGGGATTCATTTGATTCATTTCGCTCATTATTATAATTTCCGGAAAATGTAAATGCAAGACGAACGAACATCGATGGCAAACATACTCAAGGCATGTATTAAGCAATTTTGGAAATTTGCATTAAGACACGCTATTCAGCTGCTGGCATTTGTGCATGATCATCTGCTAACCTACCGCCTACCGGAATTCAATCGTAATCACAATTCGATGCCATGCAATGGCGCGTGAAAACATTTCATGTTTATCACACACACACTGGGAGGGAGGGTCTTGAAGAAGGTTGCATGTGCTGTTAGAAGTTGCGCCTTGCGATCCACAACCCTTCGGTTAGTAAGTACGTAAGTTATGCATTTACAAATCTTGACAGTTCATTAAAAAAACTGCCGAAAAAGGGCTTGTAAAAAAACAACAACGTAAAAAACGAGAAGCATTGTGTAATCTTTGGATTGCAAAAACAACAGTGTGTAAATAATGAATGAAGCAACAACAAGAAAAAAAATAATCATCGGCTTGCGAACGAAGTTTTGGCTAAACATGAATTAAAATATGTAATTTCAAAATATGTAATGCAAAACAAGTGAAGTTAAAAAAAATCTTGTAAAAATACAAAGATTTTACCTTAATTTCAGTGCCGTTGGCTATATGTTGGGTGGGTGTAAATGTTGTGGGAATTCCGTGTTGTCTTCTGTTGAAGTTTTCGTAGAATTTCTTTATGCTGTTGTGATTGTGTTGAGTGTTGATTGTTTTTCATTTTTATTAATTGTTTGTATTAATTGTCGCGGCTCCCGAATGTGTTGACATGTGGTTAATGTCGTGGTGACGGGTGAGATTTAGACAGGCTTCGGAAAGTATGCTCAAGAACACGAAAAAAGCTCAAAACTAGCTCTCTCAACAACAAACGAGAGACAGCATATTTATTCGGAACTGTAAACAAACTGCGCATCGCAGACAACTGCGCGCTCGCTTTGAGCGCTGTTGTTTTTCGCCGAACTCAATTTATGTTGAGCCGCAAACAAACACAATGGCTCGGTGTACAGAGTTATGAGCTGTTACGCTAGAGCGCTACTCCAAGCACCACAACATTTCGACCGCTCGGTTGACTCGCTCTTTTTGTAAATTTTATTTAAAAAAAATTTTGCAGTATTTTTTTCCATATTTTCAGGATTTAAATTAATTCTCGGCATTCTTCTAAAATTCTATAAAAACATTTATACGAATTTATTACAAATAAAAAGTGGGTTTTTATTTTTCTAAACTTTTAATTAAATTAATTTTAAAAATAGTAAAATTTCTTTAAATAGAATAATTTTATTGCCAATATAATTCCTACATGGGTAAATTGCTCTCTTTGTATTATCCATATATTTTATTTGTTTTAATTACAAATCTCTCAATAGATTTGCCACTTACTTATACAATAATTTTAATTGCTCTCATCAGCATTTTCCCAACTTCACACACACTTAAATACATGCGTAGGAGGATGAGAAAGATCACCTCTGACTAATTACGCACTGGAGCAGAACTTCAGTTGTTGAAAACGAAGCAACGATCGAAATCGACGGACCGATTACATCGGCGAGCCGCATCTCCACTCGCTAGCGCAACTGTGTATTGTTAGAAGGTAAAAAGGATCCGCGATCCGACCACAAATCGCGATCAACACAAAATCCGCCCCCAAAAGCGTCGAAAAAAAATTATTGTGAAGTGGCGAAAAAAAGAAAATATAAAACTAAAATTAATAAAATTTATTAAGTGATTCCCAAGAGACAAAAGTCCATAAAAAAACACGAACACAAAAAAAAGTTATTAAAATTACTCGTGACAAAAAGTAATTATGGGAAAAAGGTGAAAAGAAAAATTATTTATTAAAAAAATAATAAAGAAAATTAGTAGTAAAAAAAATATAAATATTATATAAAGGTTAAATTTTATTATAAATTAAAAAAAGGTTAAATTCTGTTTTAAGGAAAAAAAAAATAATATGATAAATCTTCTTTAAAATTATATAGCTTATGTCATGATTTAAAGTAAATAAATATATATGTTTTAATTAGTTAAAAAAAACAAAAAAAATAAGCGAAAATGGTGATATAAATAAAAAAATATGAAATGAGTGCAAAAATAATATATAAGTTCAAATTATATATAAAAAAAAAGTATGTATATGATTCTGCAAAAAATGTTCGTGCAAAAATAATAAAAAGTCAACGCTATAAAAAAAAAGAATGGTTGGTTTTTATGTATTTCGGATAATACTGTTTTTTTTTTTTTTTTAATGCGAAAAATTCAAAAAGAATTTAAAATTTTCCTAAAGTGTTAAAAATATTTTATTTAAAAATTAAATATATATTTAAAATGAAGAATTATGCAGCGTGTATATTTATTATTTGTGTAAAGTTTAATAGAGAAAAAAAAGGAATTAAAGGAAATATAATCTCTTATGCGCATTGGTTCGGAACCTTGCTATACTTCCCCTCAATTTATGTTGAAATGTACTTTGTTAATGTTACTTGTTACGAAATGTATAAGCATTTGTTTTAAATTTGAATCGAGTTTGTTGTATTCAATTTTGATAATTGAAGAAATATTTTTTAAATCATTTTTCTTGAGCAGACTAAATAAATTTGTCTTTATACATTATTTTATAAAACATCCTAACTGTTTGAATAATATAAAAGGTTATTAACAAACGGGAATTGTACAATTCACTGGAGTGAATTATGAAAACTGGAGATTCCGAGTGGAAAGACATTTAGCGGCGGTTGGTTGTTTGGTAGCTGTTACTGAGTCAGCGCAAATCACTACCGTGGGTGAAGCAGTATCTTCTTCGTTATCAGACACGGCCATTGCAGAAGTTCACTGGACTGCCCTTAAAAGGATATTGCGATATTTGAAAGGAACAAAAATGTTGAAATTAAAATAGAAAAGGAATAAGGATGCAGCAAAACTAGTTGGGTATGTATATGCAGATTGGGCATCAAGCCATGCTGAAAGGAAATTAACCAGTGGGTACATATTTTATGTATATGGATGTACAGTGTCCTGGTCGAGTAAGAAGCAGACGACGGTGGCTGTATCGTCTAGTGAAGCGGAATATGTTGCCCTAAGTCATGCAGCATCCGAAGGTTTATGGATTCGAGGAATTTTGGAAGATATGGATATTCTTAGTAAAGAAGATGCGATTGTTATCTACGAAGACAATGCCGGTTGTATAGCTATGGCGAAAAAATTCAGAGTGCACGAGATACAAACACATTGATATTAAACATCATTTTTTAAGGGATCATATTACAAAGGGAAACCTGAAGATTGAACATGTACCATCAAAAAAAAAATAGCAGACATTTTTACAAAATCTTTAGATACATCTACTTTCGTTGCAATTAGAAATAATTTAGAATTATATAATTGAGAGAGGGTGTTGAAATGTACTTTGTTAATGTTACTTGTTACGAAATGTACAAGCATTTATTTTATATTTGTATCGAGTTTGTTGTATTCAATTTTGATAATTGAAGAAATATTTTTTCAGTCTAACTAAATCATTTTTCTTGAGCAGACTAAATGCTCATTGAGAGCTTAATGCATATGAAATGCAGTACACGCTAAGAAATTAAAACTATATGGATATTTTTTTTTTATCTTTGAAAATATTAAGATTTAATTCATAAAATCTTATGAAGGTGAACTAAATTGTTTATTTGTATTTCACTCACAATTTTAATTTTATATAATGTTATAATACTATTTTAAAACCAAAAATAAAAAAAACCAGTTGGGAAGGTTAGATCACATGGGAAATTTTAAAGTAGGCGTAATTATGATAGTTAAGATTATCAAAATTATAGTCGGTCTAAGCAGACTATAAATACCCTACACATATGTGTGGTTACCATTCAAAGTGATATATAGGTCAATCCTGAAAATAACAACAAACATTCAATCGCTGAAGAATTTCCATTCATTTGATACCCATATTTACAAATGGGTAGGTGTACCGAATTTCGATTTTTTTTTTTTTGTGAACCGCATGTCTTTTCGCCGGATAACATTATTATCATGTATTTGAGCATGATGTCAATATATATTTGACCAAAAAAGTTTACCTAAGCACGTATACATAAAAATTGATCATTATATGTACATTTTATATGATGTATTTGAACATAAGTGGTCGGATCATAGGTCACAATGTACCGATCTCGATTTTCGCACATACAGCGTAGGTATATTAGTAATCTAAGTTATAAGTTTCATTTATCTAGCTCTTCAATTTTAAAAGGCACCGGTAGAAAGGGGTTACTATTCAAAAAGAGAGTAATGGGCGGAGAGGCTTTCAAAAAAGATATTACTAACATCTTTAAATTACCTGACAGTCGCGGAGAGTTTGTCAAAGTCTGCAAAACAATGTTTTTGAGTACGCTAGGTAAACTATTTTTTTTTTTTTTTTTTGAAATAATGCATAATATTTTGCACAATAATTGATATATATATATATAACTGGGTGAGGACAGTTGACAAAAAAAGATCTAGTGTTGACTCCACATTTTTATTAGAAGCAGACATGTGTGGAAAACATTTAAACAGACCTTTCCGAGTTCCAAATGGCGTTAAGGACATGGTCCGCGATCACATCGGAAAGTTTCCAGTTATTGATTCACACTACTGCAGGCAAAATATAAAACGCAAATATTTGGAAATAGGGTCTCTCTGTGTAAAATGTATAGGTTGTACATAGACGAAATGAAGAAGGTTGAAAATTCTCAATATGTATCAGAACAAATGTACAGAAGCATCTTTAACAATGAATATAATTACGGATTTTTTATTCCAAAAAAAGACCGGTAAGTACCAATATTGCACATACAAAAGCCTGTGCTATATGTGAACAAAATATAGTAAACTCAAGGATTGACTCGAATTTTCGGAAATTTAACAATTTTAAAAGCATATTTTAATCTCTATCTAATATATGAGGGTTGTGAATGAGCGGTTTAAAATTTACCAAATGTATAGATCAGGGGATTGATTTAAGCGAAAAGTAGATTTATTGATACAATCAGCTGATTATTTTGAATCATAAATAAAATTGTAACAACACTAATTTTATAATTATGTATATTAAGATGCGAGAGATGTGAATCGTTTGCCAATGCTGGCATCAATCATAGCGTAGAAAAACAGGAATTTTACAATTTTTGACATCAGCAATCGGATTGGGCAATGTAACGTTTGGAATGAGACCATAGGTTTCCGTGGATCTAATGAAATTGCTTCAATGCCCTAGTTGTATTTTAAGGACAAAGCTGCTTTAGGAGTTCGAGAGTTTGTGTTGTATAGTGACAACTGTGGAGGGCAGAATCGGAACAAAAATGTTATTACCATGTATATTAAAGCTTCTCTCAATTTTGGAATATCGATAACGCACAGGTTAGTATATACATCATTATAATGTATGTAAAAATAACCTTTACCCTAAGCTCAGGTTTTCCATATAATTATAAAAATAATATAAAAGATGATTATATATTTTTAGATTTCTGTAAGTTGGTCACACTCAGTGTGCAGGCGACTCAATGCACGCCCGCATTGAGAATCATAGCAGCAAAACATCGGTGTATACGCAACAACAATGGTGCAAGATAATGAAGGTGTAAAAAGTTACTAACCCGTATGATATCCATGAGATACAGCAAAATGAAATTTATGATTTTTCTGATCTGTCCAATTATTTTAAATGGAGCACTGCAGGCATTTCAAACATATGTGAAATATGCATTCGTCCTCACAATATTCTATTTAAATATGATTTCGGGAGTCAATATTCTTCGAAAATATTGAAAAATATGTTTTAAAACCATCGTATAACAAAAAAATTGAATTAAGTGAAAAAAAGAAGATGGACTTATGTAGTATGGTTATGAAAGGTTTGATTCTTGAGTAATTTCACCATTTATATCATGATATAACTGGAGATTTTAATGAAGTTTAAAGTAATTTTCTATTCCTTGCCAAATGGCATCATTTTTTTAATGAATACAATTTGTTTTTGCCGTGCGTTTTAAATAATTTCAAACAGACATGTAAACAGACAGACATCAGTATATCTGCTTGTTTTTTACTTTTTTTAATAAAAAAAAAATATAAATGTAGTTGCATTTTTTAATGTAAGCTAATCTTGTGAATGAATTAAATTGTTCGAAAGAGTCGCCAAGGACAAGTACCAATGAAGCTAAATTAACTTTGTGTTTTAATACTACAGAATGTTACAACGTTGAATATCCAATGATGGAAGTGGGTTCTGGCCAAATCCCAAACGAACAAATTTTTCCAAAATATTGTCCAATGACGCAAGTGGGTTCTGGCCAAATCGCACCTGCATGTTTATATATGCCTATTGGAATAGTTTTATTGGAACAGTTTCAGCAAATAATGTCCACACCTGGAAACCATGTCATCAATGAAAAAATGAATAAATTTGGTTATAATAGAATATCACCTCCATCACTAACATTGTGTGATTCCTTACCTACAAAATTGTCTATTGGGATATCTGTATCGAAAATACATATATGCTTTTATTCGTAGTGAAATTAAAAATGTGCTTTTGTTCGTAGATACAATATAAATGTATTTTTGTTCGTGGGAAATATAAAGTTATGCTTCTGTTTGTGGAGAAAATGTGAATGAAGTTCTTTTCGTAGCTAAAACATTTTAATGCTTCTTTTCGTGGATAAAATAAATGAATGCTTGTTTTAATGAAATTTGTTTTTAAAGTGCCGTTTTTCGTAAGCAAATTGAATCGTGTGGGTTTTCGTAAGAGTCGTCGAAATAATGTAATATGTATTTTAAATTAGTTTTTATTTAGCTTTTTTTAGCTCTATTTAGCTGGTTAGTTACTTTTACTTATGAATTTAATTCATATACTGTTCACATACGGTTTTGTAATTGATCAGAAATTTACTGACAAATACAACATATATCGTGGATCATCCCACGAAAAACGTGGTTTTTATTTTTCATTTCTTCTTATGTGATAAAAACAGATTAAAGACCATTACAAATTCACAATTTAGATGCATATTTATTTAATATATGTTAGAAAACTATTTTCAATATATACATCGGATTCCATCGAATCATAAGTCGCATTATGCATTAGCAGAACACATATGTGCTATTTTGAATGGCAGTTTGTTCATATTGCGTAACGTTCTTATGACATTTGTAATTTTAGGCCCTTTTCAGCCATTTCTTAGAATAAAAATATATAGAAGATACATTAAAAACTAGTTTTTATTTTAATTTTCAATATTAAGTTTAATATACAAACAATGCCAATATTTGAATATGATTTCTAGGTATTTGCAAATAAACTCCAAATGTTTTTATTATTTTATACTATTTTTGGATATATTTTTATTAATTAGGATTTAGTTAGTCAAATCTAGTAATCAAAATAACTATTTTTTCTGTCTCTTCTATTTTTTAATAAACTTCAATCACTTGAAAAGAGTCTACAACTCTGATTGCAATTTTCTTACAAACAACAAATTTCAACAAAAAAAAAAAAAAAACACTGAGTAAGCCGTTAAAATTACTACCCGCGAATAATATAGAATTTGTGTATAAAATGCCCATCGAAACATTTATTCTCTTCTTGCTAAGAAGTGTTATTTTAAACTCTTTCTGCGCATCAGTTTCACCTCTATTTTGATTTTATACCAACATCACTTTGCACATTTGAAATCAAATATCAAACTCTAAATTAAATTTCATGAACCCAAATTTAGTGATAAATTTATTTTCATATGAACAAATTTTGACAGCATATTTTATTTTATCACAAAACGAGAATAGCAAAATATGTTAATATATTAAAAGGTGAATATATGGTAACACTGCTCTTCATTTATATATTTATCAAGCGAGAATCAGATTTCTACCTAAAAGGGGAAAGAATACAAAAATCATTAAAAATTAGTTTCGATATAATAACGAGATCTATTTTTTTCTCGAAGCCACTTCGAGAATTGTTCGATAAACTGGAGCCTCCGAGTCATGGTATACTGGGTAGGGTTAAAATTGGAAAAAAATGAAGCTTATAGGATAGAGTTAGGAAGATGGTGTCAAAGTAACTTTTATAGCTTTAACTTTTATTTAAGCTATGTAAAATTTTTGTGAAATGTGCAAGCAACGTAATAAATAAAATACAAAATTTATGGTTTTATTATTATTCTGTTTAAAAGGTGGACCTGAGGTAAATATGTTATTTGGAAACCCCCTCTCATTATTAATGGGAAACATATTTGCCGAAGAAAATATAATTGTTTTCTTTTCAGTTTTTTTTTCAGTTTTTCTTTTCAAATTCGAAAAAACGAGAGTTAACGAAAAGCTTTGGTACAAAGGTGTCAAAGTAAAAAAATGCGTCTGTCCATGATAAACAACTGTACTAAAGACACCAAATTGGTATTTATAAAAAAAAACTATTTTTAGTACTGTCTTCCAACACACTATATTTTCATATTTGACTGCAAATTGTGAGTAAACCAGAGCCGATGGAGAAAAACGGTCTTCAGATTCGAAATCAGCGACTCTATTACCCTAAAACCGTTATCAAATCAAAAGGTGCAGAAAAAAGTTTGTGGCACTGTGTTATCAGTAATAACAAAAAAAAAAATATTAACAAACTATATACATTTAATGAGTTGACTTTATATTCATGTTTTAAAAATCAGGCCTTCTTCTGGATGCAAATAAGTTTTGTGCGTACTCCATTCGAATACGGGAGCCGTCATGAAATAAGTTTTCGCCTGGAATTATATACTTTTATTACATCGTGCTAATATTTAATAAAAATGTTATATATACCACTTTGTACAAAGTAGTTGACGTGCACATTTTCTATTTCAAATTCTATTACAGGCAAATAATTTAATGGTTTTAAATAGTTATATAAAACTGCACACGCGTTAATTATTTGACTGCACATAGTGTAGCACTCTGTGCTTTAACAAACATCGCCAAATGGATTTTAAAACTCCAAACGCTCTTTCACTGACATTTCTTGCTTTGCATAAATGGGTGAAATTGCCCAAATTCCGCTGTCGTGGCAACTTCCGAGACTTTTTGCATTAATCCATATGAACTCCAAATTTGCATTTAAAATTTAATATGAAAAAATTTTCATATAAACAATGTATACAAAAATATAAAGTATAAACACACTAAAACTCACCACACTAAAATTCACCACACTAAAAATCACCACACCAAAATTCACCAGACTAAAACTTCTACTGGGAAAAAGTCTACGGGTAAAAATTCTGTCGAGGATATATATATATATATATGTATATTAATACTAAAAGATTTAAAATATCGCGGTTCTTTATCGGCATTTAAATATATATTAAAATTAGTTCAATTAGTTCAATTATAAAAAACATTTTGTTTGGAAAATTATTTTTTGGAAAATTAGTAAAACTGAGTATGCAGTAGAATTAGTAACTCAAAAAGATTTTTTATGGACCACAAAAACCACCTTTCTTCATAATTCTGGAATGCTAAATTTGACTGCAATTCTACCACATATGTTACAGAGATTTACAAAGTAGTTTTCCCAAACCTTTAAACACATTCGTTTAATTTGTTTAATTAACAAAAAAAATATAAAAAGGAGTGTCAATATAGTAATCAAAAATAAACTATTTATTCAGTCAAAAACAGCGCCGAGAAGATGTTTGAGATGTACATAGGTTGTGTAATTAGTAACACATACATGACCCACTGGGACCTGTAAACTTCACCTCTGATTCGATATTTGCATAGACTCAAAAAATGGTAATAAATATATTAAACACTCATGTTATTAAAAATATAAATAATATATACATGTTTCCACTTCATTTGGTTTTATTAATCCCAATGTCCCGATCGCCGGATCGCCATCGATTCCAATGAACCCAAAAACAGCAGTCCTGCTGACGCCACATTTGTTCAAAAGAGTGCTGCATTCTTTCCAAAGATTTTGGTACTTGCGCGACTTATTATCTAAGGTCGCGGATTTTTGCTCCACAAACGATATAAAAATTTCTTGATGACGCTGTGTCACTCCTGGCATGCACTCCATAAGAGAAAAACAAGTTTCTTACCATTTTAATTTTATTTAGTTTTCTTTTTTTAATATATAAACATACAAGCGGCAGTCAGAAAAGACACATTTTTAAAATTTAGAACTTAATTTTTGATATTCAAGTTTCAAAAAAAAATATTTTCTCCACAAACTTTGTCAGTAGATTTCTATATATAATACAGTTTCTACCGAAATCTGAACTACCAACAACATGAATATCGCGTGTTTTAGCGCTATAAATTAAAAAATGTTAACTTCGATCAGTAAATTTAAATTCTCACAGAGGTATATATTGAAGATAAATAGAACCATTTGGGAATGTTAGATCACATGCGAAATTTTAAAGTAGGAACATTATATAGTTAGGATTATCAAAATTATAGTCGGTCTAAGCCGACTATAAATATCCTACACATATGTGTAGTCGTTTCGCGGGAAAACATTATTTTCATGTATTTGAGCATGAAGCCAATATATATTTGACCAAAAAAAGTTTACCTAAGCACGTATACAGTAAAATTGATCTGTAGATGTAAATTTTATATGAGTTTTTTGAATATAAATGGTCAGATCACAGGTCCCAATGAACTGATCTCGCCAATCTTTTCGCAAATACTGCGTAGGTATATAAGTAATCTAAATTATTTCATTTTCATTCTTTTCATTTATCTAACTCTTCAATTTTTTAAGTAGTATGGATTTCAACAGGCAGACAGACGGACATCGCTAAATCGACTCAGGAGGTCATGCTGATCAAGAATATATATACTTTTTCCATACCGGAGATGCTTCCATCTGGGTGTTACAAACGGCGTACAAACTGAATATACCCTTTCACTCTTAGTGTAGGGTATAAAAAGTGTAGCGTCGGTCGGTCAGCGCGCTGAACGACCAACAGATTGGTCGCGGTGTCCATGTTAAAATCTGGACTCGTTGCTGTTCATATTTAAAATTTGAATTTTTTTTATGCGTTTCTAATTCGCGTATAATGGCAATGACCTGAGTTTTACACTCAGGTGATTGCCATTGTACGCCCCGATAAACCTCTTAGTTCGATGTCGGCTTTAAACAGCAGGGTCAGTTAATCAGTATACGTTATTCAAGCATTCAACAATGCTAATTGAAACGCAAGACAATTCAGCGCACTATGCAATGTGTTAGAAAGAGACGGAATATCATTCAGCGCACTGAGGCAGTGTGCGAGAAAGAGCATTAAAACACATGAGTGCGAATGAGATGCCAATAGCATGCGTCATTCACGAAACGAGTAGAAGGTTCTCGAAACATGTCGAACTGATTCATGCAGTATATAAGGGAGCCGCATCTGAGGTACATCACTTCAGTTGTGATTTGATAGTGAACTAGTGCGTCTCGTGAGTTAACATTGTAAAGCTAAATTGTAGAAATTCAACAGTTGATATAAGTGTTTATTCTTTGGGTTGTTATTTAATAAAAACTGTTCTACGAGTTCGTATCGCTGGATTGTGTACAACATAAAAACACACTTAAATTTGGTTTTAACTAGTATTCTAGTTAAAACCAAATTTAAGTGTAATTTTATGTTGTACACAATCCATCGATACGAACTCGTAGAACAGTTTTTCGTAGACTGAATTTTCGTAACATTGTTGTCAGAAGTGGGATTGTGATACAAAATGGCTAAATTCGAACAACTTAAAGTTGACCAGCTAAAGAAGGAGCTGGCGATTCATAATCTTCCAACTGTAGGTACGAAAGTAGAGCTACAAAAGCGTCTAATGGAAGAATTAGAGAACCAAGGCATTGACCTCGCAGAGCACGAGTTTGAAGAGTAAGCTGCAACAGCGTCATCGAAAAGTGTGGACACGGAGCAAAAAGTACAGTCCCAAAGTTTTGATATGAGCCATTTGCTCGGAGAAATACAACAACAGCTTCAAGAAAACTCCAACAAATTAGATCAAAAATGTCTAGAAAATTCAAAAGAATTGCAAGAAAATTCCAATAAAATGGAACAAATGCTTCAAGAACATTCCAAACAGCTTCAAGAAAATTCCAATCAATTAAAACAGAAATTCAACATAATTCCAATCAACAGAACTTCTGGAAAATTGTAACCAACATCAAGTAAAAATGGAGCAACAAATGCAGGAACATTCAAAACAGCTTCTGGACGTTTCTAATACACTTCATGGCAAAGTTAATGAGCTTGAAGCGCATATAAATAACGTTGATGAGAAATATCCAGACATCGATAAAGAGCTTCAGGAAATAAAGAAAGATTTGCACGACCTACACAGCATGTTTTTGGTGGTACAAGACTAAAATCGCCGATTTACGATGGAACCACAGCGTTCAACATTTTCAAGCTTCAATTTGAGACCACGGCTGTAAATAATCGATGGAACAATGAAGACAGCGTAGCCACACTTATCGTGGGGCTAAACGGAGGCGCAGCCGAAGTATTGCAGACTGTTCCAGAAAGTGATCGAAACAGTTATTTAGCGGTTATGATTGCACTGCAACGCAAATATGGCTGTGATCACAAAAAGCAGATCTACAGAACGGAACTAAAGAGCCGAATGCAACGAAATGGTGAAACATTGCAGGCGTATGCAGCGGACGTCTAATTAGTAACACGTAATTGTGTAATTAGTAACACGTAATTGTGTAATTAGTAACATGACCGACTGAGACCTGTAAGCTCCACCTCTGATTCGATATATTCATTGCCTAAATAAATATGTTAAACACTCATGTTATTAAAAATATAAATAATATATACATGTTTCCACTTCATTTGGTTTTATTAATCCCAATGTCCCGATCGCCGGATCGCCATCGATTCCAATGAACCCAAAAACAGTCAGTGTGCGCAATTGGAACCTTGACATATTATTGCATGTAGAACCACTTCCAGTTCTGTCAGACAAGTTCCTTATGCGCCGGTATTCACTTTTCAAGTGATACTCTCAGTTCTTCATTGCCTTTGAAATAAATGGATTTGAATGTATAATTACTAATTGATATTATACTAAGTAACTGCCATATAATAATAACAATAAAAATAATAATAAAACCAACTCCCGACACCGAATTATTTGATGTTATCAATACTTTCTTAAGTACTTAGATATTTCAAGTTAACCACGCCAATTTTTACTGTCGGTGGTCGGTGCAAAAATTAAGTTTTTTGAGTGTGCCAACGTCGGGAGATGAACGTCCTATTCAGATTTCACGATCCTCGGACTGAGGGTTTGGACAGGACGTTAATCGATCAGTCCATCGGTCAGTCAGTCAATATATATTACCTTTTTCAATTCGTCAGCAGTCCTGCTTACTCCACATTTGTTCAAAAGAGTGCTGCATTCTTCCCATAGATTTTGGTACTCGCGCGACATATTATCTAAGGTCGCGGGTTTTTGCTCCACAAACGATATAAAAATTTCTTGTTGACGCTATGTCACCTTTGGCATACGCTTCCTTTTTTCAAAAACTTGTAAATCTACATAAAAACAAAAAAATTAAAATTTTTATATGATATATATGGAGTGCATCGACTAGTTTTACATAGGATTCAAAGCAAAACAGATTTCTTAAACATGAACTCTAATTAACATGTTTTTTGTAATTAGATGCACTCCATAAGAGAAAAACAAGTTTCTTACCATTTTGTGCCATTGTAAATTTATTTAGTTTTCTTTTTTTAATATTTAAAAATACAAGCGGCAGTCAGAAATACTTTTTTTTTAAATTTAGAGCTAAAATTTTGATATTCAAGTTTCAACAAAAATATTTTCTCCACAAACTTTGTCAGTAGATTTCTATTGATAATACAGTTTCTACCGAAATCTGAATTTTCGCGAAAAAATATCGTACTACATACTACCAACAACATCAATATCGCGTGCTTTAGCGCTATAAAAAAAAAAATTTAACTTCGATCAGTAAATTTAGATTTTCACAAAGGTATATATTGCAGATAAATAGAACTAGTTGGGAAGGTTTAGATCACATGGGAAATTTTAAAGTAGGAACATTATATAGTTAGGATTATCAAAATTATAGTCGGTCTAAGCCGACTATAAATATCCTACATATAGCGGTAGCCAAAATAATATTGTTATTATATATTTTATAAAACAATTGTGTGTGTCTTTATTTTAGAAAAAATATTTTTATATGAATTGAAAAATTAAAATTCAAAGTTACAATCATTAAAAACAGTAAACAGATTTTTAGAAAATTATAAGTATAAAGTATAAATAATTATAAACATTTCAAGTGGATCTCTACACTACTCCTCCCCTAATAGAAATTAAATAAATGGTATAATTTAATGCAATGATAAACAAAAAAAAAATATAAACCTATGTTAAATGTAAGCCTTTTCCTTTGTGTATTAATTAATTCGTTATGTTGTTGAGTTTCTAAATATGCGGGTTTAAGCTGATCAATTGATACACTTTTAATCAAATTACCTTTCTCAATTTTAAATGTTTTATCATTTCGTGAAATTACCTTAAAATGCCCTTCAAATGGATTTTGTAAACCAGAAATACGATTAACCTTCATCATTACATATTTACATGTTTTAAGGTTTATTGGCACAGAACTTTTGTTATTACTATGACGATTAATTGTAGTTCTAACTTTTAAAAAATGTTGTCTGAGTTTTGAGAGAGTTTCTTCTTCCGATACTATTTGGGATTTCGGCATCAACAATTCGCCTGGTATTCGTATAGGTTGGCCGTATACAAGTTCGACAGAGCTACATTTGAGATCTTCTTTAACATTGGTAAGTATTCCAAGAAGAATGAATGGTAGCTCGCTGGACCAATGTGTAGAATTATTAGATGTCATTATTGACGTTTTCAATTGGCGATGAAAACGTTCGATAATACCATTAGCTTGAGGGTGATGTGTGGATTTTGTGTGAGCCTAAATCGCGTATATCTATCAATAATAGTGAGAATGTATCGGTACCCATTCGATATTGTTGACAATGGTCCTACGATATCCATAAGGATATGTTCGAAACGTCCAGCCGGAATTTTAATTGTTTGCACAGGAGATTTTGCGTACCTACATATTTTAGATCTTTGGCACTAATATAGTTGGGGACCCATTCATTTATGTTTTTCCTCATTTTCGGGCAAAAATACTTAGATTGAATTAATTTGCGAGTCGCGCGAATACCACGATGAGATAAGGAATGGAGTTTTTGAACTATGGTTTTGCGCATTGCACTTGGAATGTATGGTCTTGACTTATTGTACGAAATATCACACCAAATTTTAGATTTAATGAACAATTATTTATTTCTTTTAAATTGTATTTTAAATTTGGTGTTAAAAGGATATTTTGAAGGCTATGGTCGAGTTGTTGTTCATGAAAAAGATTTGTCCTTCCAAAAATGCCTAAAATGCTTAATAGAAAGGTAAATTCCTAAAAGTTCGCGATCAAAAGTAGAATAACGTATCTCCGTTAGAGTTAGTTTTTTTGAGAAATATGCAAGCGGTACCCACGAGTTGCCATTAGCTTGTTGCAAAACAAATCCCACTGCAACAGCAGTAGCATCTACGGGAAGGGACAAACGAGCATTTTTGTCAAAACGATTGAGCAAGGTACCTTGCGCAAAATTTTGATTTAATAGATTCGAATGCTTTTTCCGTCTCTGTTGTCCATATAACTTGTTATGTATTTTTTTGTTAGCTGCCGTGACAATTTCATACAGTGGACTTAACATTTGTGCAATCATTGGGATATATCTATGGTAATAATTTACCATTCCCAAAAATGTTTGCAACTTTTTTAAACAGAGTGGTTTTACAAATGTAGAAATAACTTGTACCCGATCTTCATAAGGCCTTTCTTTGATAACTTATATCCTAAATATTCGACTGAAGATAGCCCAAAAACGCATTTAGATGGTATTAAGACATCGTCTATATATGTGAAAACAAAATCGAGTCCGGAAAATACTTCATTAATGAAGCGCTGAAAAGTTTAGCCGCTTTTTCGCAAACCGAAAGGCATGCGTACAAATTCGAATATACCAAATGGTGTGGTAATGGCTGTTTTAGGAATATCCTCTTCTGCAATGGGTATATGGTGGTATGCGCGGATTAAATCTATCTTGGAAAATATAGTTTTGTCTTTCAACTCTATGCTTAAATCTTTTATATGCGGAAGGGGGTATCTGTCAGGAATGGATAAAATTAAGTTTGTATGCTTAAATCTTGTATATGCGGAAGGGGGTATCTGTCAGGAATGGATACAGTTAAGTCTACGGTAATCACCGCATGGTCTCCAGTCATTGGGTTCCTTTTTGGGAACTAGGTGAAGTGGTGATGCTGTATACGAATTGTATGGTCGACATACACAAATTTTAACCAGATACTCAAACTCTGTTTTGGCGATTTTATATATAAGAGGATCTAATCGTCTTGGTTTACAAAAAGGTAAAATTCCCTTTGTTTCAATCCTATGATCAGTAAAGTGTTTTACGAGTTTGGTGTAATCCTGATCGGCGGTTACAGATGGGAAATCTTTTAGAATATCAGAAAATTTATTTTTTCTTATTTGGAGTTTAATGGAAAATATATCTGAATATCCGCAAGTACCGTTCACCTTTAATTTTGTAGTGTCATCTATAATTTGCTTATTTTTTATATCTACTAAAATTCCAAATTTCTCTAAAAAGTTTGCACTAATAATAGGTGTAGCAATATCAGCTAAAATAAAAGGAAAATTTAAATCTCGTCTAAGTCTAAAAACAATGTTTAAAAGTGTAGAACCAAAAGTTTTAATATTTGAACCATTTGCTGCCGAGAGTATTGTGTCGGAAATTCGTTTGAGATTTGGAAATTTTGTAGCAGGTATAATTGACACTACCGCACCTGTGTCTATCAGAAAATTTAGTTTATTGTTTCGGTCAAAAATATATAGGTGACGTGTACGATTAGTAACTGTCCCGCTATGAGCCACCGAAATAATAGGATTATCTAATTTAAAAAATTCGAATTGGTTAAATTTTCATGATTTGCGTTAAAAGTACACGGTTGAATACATTTCTTGGCGTTTGAGCCGAAACGAAAATGATACCAACATAATTTATGTGATGAATCGAAGGGAGTACTTCTTCTAGAATAGATATTACCACTACTTCTTAATCTAGATCTTGTATTAATTGCAGATACTTGAAGAGATAGTTTATTAAAATTATCACACATATTTATTGTAATTTGCACTAAATTTTGCATAATGGTTTCTATATTTAATTCATATTAGCCGGAGTAATTGCAGATACTTATTGTCGATTAGAGACTTCATTAATTTTGTCTACTAAGACTAATTTCTCTTCGATATTTGAAATATTTGAAGAGGTAAGATATATCTGTAATTGATTAGGGAATTTTCGTAACGAAAGTTTTTCAAGTAACTCACAACCAATTATCGATGTTGGTCCAGCGAAAAACTTCATGTTTCTGAAAAACTCAGTCGGTTTGCGATCTCCCATATGCGTATCGGAAAATAATTGCTCCAAACGAGACTCTTCGCTCAGAGAAAATCTTTCACATAGTGCTATTTTTAAATGGTTATATTTGTTTGTTTGAGGAGGTGATTGAATAACATCGAGTATTTTTGAGATTACTTTTTGTGGAAGTGAAACTACAACATAATGATATTTAAGGATATCATCTGTGAGGTGATGAAGAGAGAATTGTACTCTGATTGTATAAACCATGCATCAGGACAACTTGTCCAAAAAGGTGGTAATTGGATGTGTAGATGTTAGTGATAATGTTATGCATCGAAAATTGGCATTATCGCTAGAATTATTGCGAGATCTAGTCATTACTCTAGTTTGAATTTTTAATATGGAGGGAGTAGTTTAGTTAACAAATATATATGCTAATGCAAATTTAATATTATTGTGTATAGATAAAATAAATTGATGAAATTAAGATAATATAAAAATGACTTAACTTAATTGCTAAATAGAAATTTGTCCAATTTGGTGACCTTGATTCGATGAACTTGGTACTATGATATTGATCCAATTAGTTTGATTCTAGCAAAATATAGATGATATCCAATATTCAATATGAGATTGGTCGTATGATCAATTGAGGACAGGAACAGATGGTCAGATTAGATCTGATGATGGATTGCAGGGAAATCGACAATTGATTGCAGAATGTTGAACGAGATATGCTTAGTTCCATTAACTGCTTTAAATGCTTTCAAAATCTTCGGATTTCTTCGTATAGAAAGTGTATATATATTTCGTTTCAAAAATCTCCAATTTATTATTTAGTAATATTATTGTGATGTCTATTAGGACAATTATAATTAGCTATTCTCCTGGCAAGATCGCCAATATAGTGGTAACCAAAATAATATTGTTTATTATATATTTTATAAAACAATTGTGTGTGTCTTTATTTTAGAAGAAATATTTTTATATGAATTGAAAAATTAAAATTCAAAGTTACAATCATTAAAAACAGTAAACAGATTTTTAGAAAATTATAAGTATAAAGTATAAATAATTATAAACATTTAAAGTGGATCTCTACACTACACATATGTGTGGTTAAAATTCAAAGTGGTATATTGGTCACCAGGGTATACGAATCCTGAAAATAATGCTAAAGAATTTTCATTCATTTGATACCCATATTTACAAATGGGTAGGTGTACCGAATTTCGATTTTTTTTGGAACCGCAAGTCGTTTCGCGGGAAAACATTATTTTCATGTATTTGAGCATGAAGCCAAAATATATTTGACCAAAAAAGTTTACCAAAGCACGTATACAGTAAAATTGATTTGTACACTAAGAAACAAGATGTTTATGAAAGTCTTACTGCAACTATCCTTTTAAATTAACGCCTTGTAGCAAATATTCAAACATCCCATAAGTTTCAATAAAGTTGCAGCAAAACTATTAATATTTTTTAAATATGACATATATGCAGATAGTTACGAGATGTATGCCACAAGAGCAATGAAAATTGAGATATTTACAGTTGACTGATAGCAAAAATCCTGAGTTCTTGGACATTTGAAGCAATATTTTGACATTTAACTACCATGAAAAAGGAAAATGGCGTACTTTTTCCTTACGTTCGATTTATCCACAACAATTAAGTAAATTCAATGGTGTAAAAAAGTGCCCAGTCAAATATTACATTTTAATGGTAAAAGTGAAAATAAAATATCCTGTGATTTAAATTATCAACACGTGATTGAAAATATTTCTTTTCAGAGTTTACTTTGATGATAGCGTCGCCGGTCGGACTTGGTTCTTCTGCGAAGAAATCTCAATTCGTTGTACTATTTTGCCTTCGAAGGATTTAAAAAGATGATGGCGATGTATACCAGGATGTTCCATGTACCTGGATATTGTTTTAATTCTAGAAAAAATAAAAATACATTTGATTCATTTTCTTTCAATTCAATAAAAATTACTGCGCGAATTCTAATGGAGTACCTTTTCCAAATATTCCTCAACAACTATCTTCCTATTTGTAAGATGTTTAATTGATGGTTGCTATACAAAATCGTAAATTTGAAAGATGGTTGCTAGCAATATTTATCGTATTTGTAAAGAACTTGATATTTAGGGCTGTGATATTTCTGACATTCATCTTTGTTTTCTTAGAGTAGATGTAAATTTTATATGAGTTATTTGAATATAAATGGTCAGATCACAGGCCACAATGAACCGATCTCGCCAATCAAACATACATCGTAAGTATATAAGTAATCTAAATTATAAGTTTCATTTATCTAACCCTTCAATTTTTTAATTAGTATGGATTTCAACAGGCAACAGACAGACGGCTATCGCTAAATCGACTCAGGAGGTCATGCTGCTCATGAATATGTATACTTTTTCCATTGTTGTGAATCAGAAACGTTTTTTTATGTATATAAGAAAATCTGCACATAACCAGTATGTACATAAAGTTCAAATCTAAAAGCACAATAACAGATGCATGTTAAGTTAACATAACGTCAACGACGTAACTGGAACAAGTGCATAATGTTTATGAGTGCATACTTTCAGGAGATAAAATTAAGTCTGCTTAAAAGCAACGAAAAATGCATTGGTTGCAATTTGATCCGAGACACACGCTAGCAAGTGTGCGGTCTGTTTAAAAGCAACAACAAAAGCATTGGTTGTAATTTAAGTCAAGATTAACGCCAGCATGGGAACCAATAAAAATTTAGCACATTAATTTTCTCACAGTTAATGATTTCACAACATTAGTTATATCCGATGTGGGGTTCAGGAGGTTTTTAGTAGTACGTAGATTTAAGAATATGCTTTCTTGCATTTATGAGTTGTGTTTTAAGAACTAAATATAAGCAAGGGGTTCATGAGTCGCACGATACCGATGTGATGAGTAGAGGTTAAGTTTAGATTTTAAGCATTATGATTTTAACTGCCTTAGAGTGCAGACGTGTTTTCAGTTTAAAGTCAAGCTTGTAAAAAAATTTAAAAATAATTAATAAAAGTATAAAGCAAGTCTAAAATATCCTTGCGTTTTTATTTAATAATAAATGTTAGGAAAGAATTGTGGACTTCGAGGGAAAATTGTCACTGACGGTTTCATCAATATAAGGCAAGTACAAAGGAACCCCTGGAGCCCACAACATTTAGGCGCAGCCGGTTTTTCAAGAATCTACAAAAAGGACTAAAGGACGAATTTGAAGGAGCATTAAAAAAATAAATGAAGAAACACAGAAGTGAAGATATAATTAAATATTGAGTCAATTTTAGTAAGTTTGAGTGAAAGAAATAAATAAATAGTAAAATTAAATGATAGAAAGAAGGAAATTAAACAAATTTAAAAATTTTAATTGAATATTTTAAGGATTATATGGCGAACTTTGAGGAATTGGGAGTAGCATATAGAAATTTATTAGGACAACTTGGCAGATTTACTGAGAAATTGTGGAATCAAATTAGTACAGAAGTTAACAATAAAGAAACTTTAGAATTAAAAAAAATAAAGTCAGTACCACACGGGTATGCTCAGAAGTCGAAAGAGTTGACGTAGTTTTTGAATAGTTAGTATACTTCTTGGAACATAAAAGTGCTCATAAAATAAAAGAAAATAAAAGAATTAGGAATTATTTACAACATTAAATAAAAAATAAAACGATATTTTAAAAGAACGGCAGGAGTTGTTAGGTCAGGATAGTGGAATAGAGGAAGAAAACGAAAAATTAAGAGCTTTGCTGAAAAATAAAGATATGTCGGACGAATCAATTGAACGAGCACTGAGCCAACAGCCCAGACTAGAATTCAAAACAATCATTTTAAAACTACCAAACTGAATTACAAAATAGCAACACAAAATAAAACGGATGGATCAAAAATACGACCAACATGCTCTTTTTGCCAGAAAAAAGGACATACACGAGAATAATGTATTACGCGGAAAAACACACCGTTTTGTATAGAGTGTGAAAAATATGTTGGAGGTGTGCTTCCATTAGATTAGAAACTCAAAATAAGGAAGGGTTTGGACGTACACAAAACCATCCAGTCGTTAATAGGAAATTTTTAAACAACAATTTGCAAACAGGACATAACACTACGTACCGTACCAATAATAATAATAATAAAAATAACAATGAGAATACCCCTAGAAAAAAATTTAAAATGTGATGTCGTAGACTTGGTAATGTGGAAACTAATTGCTACGCCAAGAGGGATTATCTGGCGAGGGAGAATAATGATCAAAACAAGGGAAACTACCAGGGGCCCAGCCAAGGCCAGTAAGCTGGGGACCTATTAAAAATAGCAAATTAGGTTAAAAAGGGTAGAAATAGCAAATCATAAGGCTGAAGGGTCTGTGATCACATTAACTACCCAAACTCCTAAAAATGAGAGAAAACCGGTGGAGGAAAATATTACAAATCAGACGTCGGAAGTGACCGTTGATGCACACATTGATCCACCGTGGTTTGATTGTGAGGGAATGACAATGGTAATTTTTGCATTAATACATTTCTTTATATATATGATAATAGCAATAGGGTCAAAAATGATTAAATTAGTAGCAGATGAAACTAATCGGCAAAGATGTGTATGGGAAGAAGTGCAAATAGGTCAAAAGTTAAACAATATGTTTACAGGAATGTTGAAAAAGTTTGAAAATTTTATAAAATGTTATGATAAAAAAATCAGACAGCAGTTGAGTGGATTAAATAAAAAGAGAATTTATAAAATATACAATTGAAAGGGGGACTGCTTCAAATTGTCTAATGTAAGTGATGTGTTCATTGAAGTACCTTGCGAGGCAGCTAAAAATGGAAAATTCATATTACTCGTAGACTCAGGAGCAGATGCAAGCATAATAAAAGAAGGTGCAATGACACAACTCCCGGATTTTGACAAGAATAGTAAGAAAGATTTTAATGGGGCTTTTGGTGGATGCGTAAGGACGTTAGGCACGACCAATATACAACACAGTAATATAAAGTGGTTACATTTAATAACTTCTATACGTCGTGAAGTTGTATATTTAGGGCATAAATGTTTAGAACTTGGTGCGCTGCCAGACCCCTCTAAGGTCCAATGCGTAAAAAATATTCCGGTACAAAGAAACAGAAAAGATGTACAAGCATTTTGGGATTAATTAATTATTACAGAAAGTTTATAAGCAATATGGCAAGGTTATCTTTACCACTTAATAATTTACTTAAAAAGGAAGTTAAATTTACATGGACGAACGATTGTCAAAATTCATTTATTAAATTGAAAGAATCAATAATTTCACCTCCAATATTAGCATATCCAGATTTTACAAAAACTTTTTTTACTAACAACAGACGCAAGTAACGACGCAGTAGGTGCAGTCCTATCTCAAGGTGAAGTAGGAAGCGACCGACCGATCGCGTTTGCAAGTAGAACTTTAAATGGAGCAGAAAAACGTCATTCTACCATTGAAAAGGAATTTTTAGCAATTGTTTGGGCAACAAAGAATTTTAGAGCATACCTATTAGGGCGACCATTCAAAATTTTTACAGATCATCAGCCTCTAAAAGGTATTGCAAATTTTAAAGAGCAGTACAAACACGATCCAAAACTACACAAAATATTTTAGATCAGCAAATCACAAAAATAAATCCACAAATTAGTACACCAGTCGTAGATGAAACAATAATAGATACAAATAATGAAACGAATTCAGCTCAAATATTAACTGATCCAGATGATATTAAAACCGTGATGAAAGATTTTCATGATTCAGCACTAGGAGGCCTTCAATGCACACTTCAAACATACTTTAGGATTAAGAAACAGTTTAAATGGAGGGGAATGCAGAAACAAATAAAGGAATATGTTAGAAACTGTCCTAAATGCCAAATGAACAAAAGTTCAAAGTTAACAAAAATGCCAATGGTTTGGACAGATACGCCAACACGTCCATTCGATAAGGTTTATATGGACTTAGTAGGAATTTTACCCGAAACAGTATCGGGAAAGACGACTTTTTAAAATACATGTGCTGCGTAGCTATCCCAGGCGCGGAAGCAAGCACAGTAGACAAAGCTTTTTACGAGGAAATTATCACGCGTTATAATATCCCGAAAATTTTAATTACAGATAATGGTTCAAATTTTGTGTCAAAATTATTTTCAGACACGTGCAAGTTATTAAACATTAAAAAAAATGCATATAACACCTTATCACCCGCAGGCGAATGGCTCGTTAGAACGAAGTTACAGACCTTTAGCGGAGTATTTGAGATGTTTTGCAAATGAGGATGGGTCCAACTGGGACCAATGATTGAATTCGGCAATGCATGTGCACAATAACACTGTGCATATGTCAACAGGGCAAACGCCTTTTCGTACTTTATACGGATTTGAATTTAACATGCCAACCAACCTAAAACGAAAATGTTCACCAATTTATAACAGTGAAGATTACAATAAGGTATTAAAATACCAAATACAGCATACACATGAGATAGTCAGACAAAATCAAGAAAAAGCTACGGAAAGATCTAAACGAATTTACGATAATACATTAAATACGGTAGTTTTTAAGGAAGGCGATAAAGTTTTATTAAAAAACCTGAATAGGAAAAACAAATGTTTACCAATCTGGATCCTATGAAGTCCTTTCGATAATAAGTCCTGTGATAACAGTAATAATAACTTATTAATAATAACTTATTAAAAGCATATAACTCTTAAGTTATACACAATCGAACAAACGAATACTACGAAATAAATAACTGAACCAACAGTTCATAATGATCATTAACCGCAATGCATAATATTGCAAACAACGTAAATAAAGTACGCGTAAATTTTTTTTTTAGAAAATATGTTTTTAAAATCTAAATTAGTGCATGAGAAAATAGCTATGTATTAATTTTAGAAGATGACTAGCATTAGATCATGTATTAAATGAGAAAGGAATAAAGTATAAAGAATATTATATTAGATATTTCATAAACAAGAATTCAGAACACATTTGCCAAAGCAATAAAATATACATTGTCATAATTGAGATAGGTCAGTACTTCAATTTCATTGCAAAGAGCATTTGCACTAATGTTCCGAAAATGAAACGAGATACGTTAATGCAGCGTAAAAATTTGAACAATAATTGACTGATAAGAAAAAAATACAATACACAATCTAACAAAATTAACAAACGTTTTAAATGTGATCATTACACGGTAATGAAAATATATATGTACCTAATGAATGCACAAAAGTAGTTATGCATAAATCGCGCGCGCTTACCATTATTGAAAATTGGCAATAACGATTAAATTCATAAATTAGTGTATGAATAAATAGCTATGTATTTTTGAAAATAATTAGCATTGATTCATGTGCTAATGAAATTATAAATAAAAGACTTTCTATATATTAAGAAAAAAAAATTAAAGATTTTAAAGTTCAATAAATTATGAACACAGTGGCAAAAGTAAAAAGTAAAATGTTCAATATAAATATACAATCAAAATAAAAAATTTTAATACTCTGATGTAAGGTAATATAAACAAAGATTATGAATACTAAAAGTAAAAATGATGTTAAATATAAATTATTTATAAAGTTATAGTAAACAATACAAAGTAATAAGTATTTTTAATAATAATCCTGGAAATGCATTTCAACCACGACAAAGAAATAAAACATGCACGAAGAAGAAGAACTAGCAATCTACCAAACAATTAAATTCGACGCAAAAGACTCTAAGTTTAAATTTTAATTGTCAAAGAAGATCGATTAATTTTGTAGAGTAAAGGTCTGAAATGGTAATATTATGTAATGAAGTACAAGAGAAGAATGATAAAACAAAATGTGAAAGTTCGACAAACCAGCAAAGTTGCAACTATTTTACCATAAAGAAGCAACAACATTTTACATCTTTAATAATAATAATATAATAATAGTTTGGCGCTACAGTCCTGTATAGAACTTCGGCCGAGCTCTCTCACCATTTTGAGCTGTGCGTGTTATATTTGTACTCAAAGTGGTGGGACCTACAGTTTATTGCCGAATCCGAACGGCGGGTGAGAGCTTTTTCAGAGGCAATGGTTTTACTCTCGTAGGTTTGCCATTTACTGACGAGAAGTAGCGCGGTACAGAAAATGTTTCTATGAAAAGATGATGTTAGCCCCAGTCCAGTCTTGAACCGGGGACCTTTCGGCTCGCAGTCCAACGCACTAACCACTGAGCTACCGCGGCTTTACGTACATATAATTAAAAGATAACAATTTTATCAGTCAAGGAACACGCTCATATTTTGTAAATAAGTTGAAGAAGCTATTCCATATACACTTATTCAGCTGTCAAAGCGAACCTGATGGAAAAAGAAATCAACAAAGTTATCAGATTTATAATAAATCAACAACGTTTCACACATTATGCTGATAATTTCTTCAACAAAAAAACATATTTTCTTAAAAGAGAAGACGAAAATTAAAAACACTAAGAACCAGGAATGTAGCCGCGGTAGCTCAGTGGTTAGTGCGTTGGACTGCGAGCCGAAGGTGCATTTTTGACTTCCAAAGGCTCATGTTGAAGCTCCTGTTTCTGGTTCAGTAATTTTAGATGGAATTATATTAAAAGTAGGTGGGTATGGTTTATTGCGTGTATTTTCTTTTTTACAATTAGTCGGGTTAAAATTAAATTTTATCTGGATTAGAATTAGTTTAGTAGGAGGTGTTTTAATTAGTTTTGTTTGTTTGCGCCAAACAGACCTTAAGGCTTTAATTGCTTATTCTTCTGTGGCACATATGGGAATTGTTTTAGCTGGATTAATAACTATAAGATACTGAGGGATATGTGGGGTACACATTAATAATTGCTCATGGGCTATGTTCTTCTGGTTTGTTTTGTTTAGCAAATATTACCTATGAACGGTTAGGAAGACGAAGTCCTTTAATTAATAAGGGGTTATTAAATTTTAGTCCTTCAATAACTTTATGATGATTTCTATTAAGACCAGCCAATATAGCAGCTCCACCGACATTAAATTTATTAGGTGAAATTTCTTTATTAAATAGAATTGTTGGTTGGTCATGAGTGTCAATAATTATACTATCTTTATTATCTTTTTTTAGAGCTGCTTATACTTTATGCCTATAGACAACATGGTAAAATTTTCTCTGGAGTTTATTCATTTAGAGGTGGTAATATTCGTAAGTATCTCCTTTTATTTTTACATTTATTCCCTTTAAATTTACTAATTTTAAAAAGAGATATGTGTATACTTTGATTATATATAAATAGTTTATTAAAAATATTGATTTGTGGTGTCAATGATATGAATTTATTCATTTTAAATCGTGAAATTTATTTCAATTTGTACAATTAGTTTTTTATCTTTAATTTCTATTAGAATTAGATTATTTTTTATCAGTTTAAATTTTTTGCTTAATAAATTAGTTTATTTTTTGGAATAAGAATAGTGTCAGTAGTGTTTAGAATTGTTATAACTTTATTATTTGATTGAATAAGTTTAATATTTATGTCGTTTGTGTTAATAATTGCTTCATTAGTAATTTTTTAGGCTTGTGTTGATATTTGTAATGTCAATGATATTACTAATTATTAGACCTAATTTAATTAGTATTTTATTAGGGTGAGATGGGTTAGGTTTAGTATCTTATTCAGTAATTTATTTTCAAAATTTTAAATCATTTAATGCCGGTATATTGACTGCTTTAACAAATCGAATTGGTGATGTTGCTTTATTATTGGCAATTGCATGAATATTAAATTATGGTAGATGAAATTATATTTTTTATTTAGAAATAATAGTTAATAGACCTTCTATAATAATTATTGGTGGATTAGTAGTTTTAGCCGCTATGACTAAAAGTGCTCAAATTCCGTTTTCTTCTTGATTGCCAGCTCTTATGGCGCACCAACACCGGTTTCTGCTCCAGTTCATTCTTCAACATTAGTTACAGCTGGGGTTTATTTATTGCTTCGATTTAATGTTCTTTTAAGTGACACTTATTTAGGGTAATTTTTATTGTTATTGTCAGGACTTACAATATTTATGGCTGGATTAGGGGCTAATTTTGAATTTGATTTAAAAAAATTACTGCGTTATCAACATTAAGTCAATTAGGTTTAATGATAAGTATTTTGTTAATAGGGTTTTATAAACTTGCATTTTTTTCATATTTTGACTCATGCATTGTTTAAGGCATTGTTGTTTATATGTGCTGGTGCTGTAATTCATAATATGAATAATTCACAAGATATTCGTCTTATAGGTGGCTTTAGAATTCACATACTGTTAACTTCAGCTTGTTTAAATGTTGCTAATTTAGCTTTATACGGTATACCATTTTTAGCTGGGTTTTATTCAAAGGATTTAATTTTAGAAGTTGTTTCTATAAGAAATATTAATATATTTTATTCTTTTTATATTTTTTTCTACTGGATTAACTGTGTGTTATTCATTCCGATAAGTTTATTATTCAATAACTGTTGAATTAAACTGTGGGTCTTTAAATATGTTAAATGATGAAGGATGAATTATATTGCGTGGAATATTAGGATTGTTAATTATAAGAATTATTGGAGGAAGAATGTTAAATTGACTAATTTTTAGAACTCCAGTTATAATTTGTTTACCTTTTTATTTAAAGTTTCTGAAATTATTTGTATGTATTTCAGGTGGTGTCATTGATTACATAATCTCTAATGTTTCATTATACTTTATCAATAAATCAATTAATAATTATTCTTTATCTTAATTTTGTGGTTCAATGTGGTTTATACCTTATATTGCTACTTATGGGGTAGTATTTTATCCATTGCACATAGGAGGGCAAATAGTAAAAAGTTTTGATCAAGGATCAGAATTTTTTGGGGGTCAAGTTTTATACCGACTTTTAACAAAATATTCTAAAATTAATAATTTATTACAAAATAATAACTTAAAGATTTATTTGTTAACTTTTGTTTTATGAATTTTTATTTTGTTTAGTTTTTACTATTACTATATTCAAATAGCTTATATTTAGAGTATGACACTGAAGGTGTTATGGAGATTAGTTTTATCTTTGAATATTATGAATTAAATTTAGTAATTTATAAAAATTGTATATTTTATTTTTACAGTGAAAATGTAAGGTTTTTGTTAAACTATATAAATAGAAATATAAATGGAATTTAACCATTAAAAATAAAAGTTAGCAGCTTTTTTTTGTACACCATATTTCCTTAATTGGGGAATTTTCCCAGTTATATCATTAACAGTGATACGCCTCTTTTTGGCTTCAATTAAAAGAATAAGGGTAAAATTACCTAAGATTATGTCGAAACTAATTGCAATATATCGCTTCATATTCAAGGAGGATTGAAATTCAATACTTTTTGAATGTAAATCAAATGTTATAATTAACTACAACCCTATTTTGATCAGTTTAATATACCTTGATTTCATTCGTGGTATAGACCTCCCAATAAAATTAGGATAAAGATTATTAGGACAGAAGTTAATGATCAGACTAGTAGGTTTGAATAGTAAATAATTAACACTATAGGAAGGATCAATGCGATTTCTACATCAAAGATTAAAAAAATAATTGTGATTAAAAAAACCGTAGTGAAAATGGTAAACGAGAGGATGACTTTGGGTCAAATCCACATTCAAACGGTGAACTTTTTTCTCGGTCAATTAGAGACTTTTTTGATAAAATAGATGCCAGTAGTATTACTACTGAAGAAAGAAGTAAGATAATTATTCTAATTCTTAAAACTGAAAAAATTATTTATACTATTTTATAATTAGGCCTTACGATTGGAAGTCATATATACTTTATACTATATAAATAAAAGGTTATCCACCTCATCAGTAAATTGATACATAAAGGAATAATCAAACAATATCAACAAAATGTCAGTATCATGCAGCAGCTTCAAATCCTAAATGATGAGTCTTTGAAAAGTGATTTTTTAAGTGTCGAATTAAACATACTAGTAAAAAAGTAGTTCCAATTAATACATGAACTCCATGAAATCCTGTTGCTATATAGAAGGTAGATCCGTAAACGGAATCTGCGATTGTAAAAGGAGCTTCAATATATTCATATGCTTGAAGAATAGTGAAATATACTCCTAATAGTACTGTAAAAAATAAACCTTGTGTTGTTTGAGAATGGTTTCCTTCTATTAGGCTATGATGGGCTCATGTAACTGTTACTCCAGATGCTAATAAGATAGCTGTATTTAAAAGAAGAATTTGGAACGGATTAAATGATTCAATTCCGGCTGCAGGTCACATAGCTCCTAATTCAATTGATGGAGAAAGGCTTCTATGAAAAAAAGCTCAAAAGAAAGAAACAAAAAATAATACTTCAGATAAAATAAATAGAATTATTCCTCATCGTAATCAAATTGTTACAGCATGAGTATGTAATCCTTGGAAAGTACCTTCTCGAGATACATCTTGTCATCATTGATATACTGTTAGAATTGTAATAACCAGAAACAGTAGTTATAGCTCCAATTGCTCCTGTAAGAGGTCATGGACTGTAGTCTACTAGGTGGAATGGGTGATATGAGTGTGTTGACATTAATTTACTTCTCTAGAATAAAGAGTTCTTAAAACTGCAAATACATATGATTGAATAATAGCTACAGCGGACTCAAGTTCTAAAAATGCAATTTGAGCTATTAATAATAGTGATGCAATTATGTGAGATAGTGACGGACCTGTGTTACCCAATAAAGTTAGTAGTAGGTGTCCAGCAATTATATTAGCTGCTAATCGTACAGCCAGTGTTCCTGGACGAATAATATTTCTAATTTTTTCAATACATACTAATAAAAGGTATTAAAACAGCTGGAGTTCCCTGAGGAACTAAATGAGCAAATATATGTTGAGTATGATTAAGTCATCCATAAATTATAAAACATAATCATAAAGGAAGGGATAGAGTTAGTGTTAAAGTTAAGTGACTAGTTCTAGTGAAAATATAAGGGAATAATCCTATAAAATTATTAAGTAAAATTATTGAAAATAATGATACAAATATGAAAGTTCTTCCGTTATGTCCAGTGGGCCCTAGTAGTGTCTTAAATTCATTGTGTAAAGTCAATAAAATACCGAGAAGGCATAAATCAATATATTGAAGGAATTATTAAAATTCCAATAAAAGTGCTTATTCAATT
Source organism: Dryomyza anilis (assembly GCA_951804985.1). Taxonomy (NCBI): domain Eukaryota; kingdom Metazoa; phylum Arthropoda; class Insecta; order Diptera; family Dryomyzidae; genus Dryomyza; species Dryomyza anilis. Next base: position 10,594,993 of record OX638136.1, on the reverse strand, counting down.
AAGAGATAAATTAAAAATACTTGAAGAAGGGTCGAATACAGAAAATAAATTTGTTATCATTTTCAATTTATTGAATTGAATTTAAAAGAACTAAGTCTATGGGATTTAGGTGAGGATGGCAAAACAGAATAATAATTTATTATATTAAATAGTACAAAAGTAATAGAAAAAATAATAAATAAGCTTAATCAACCAAAAGGGGCTATTTGTGGATTCAAAAAATATCAATAATTTGATAACTTTAGTTTGACATACTAATGTTATATATTTAACTAATTTTTTATTTCATTAGAAGTAAGTGCTAATTTACTATTCAGTGGTTTAAAAGGCCAGTACTTGCTTTCAGTCATCTAATGAAGAATTTATATTTCTTGAAATTCATTTAATAAAATAATTTACTGGAACTCTTTGAATTACAATAGGTATAAATCTGTGATTTGTCCTGCAAATTTCTGAACATTGTCCATAAAATAATCCTGGGTGGTTAATTAAAAAGTTAGTTTGGTCCTGGAGTTCCGTCAATCTTTACGCCTAATGCAGGTACTATTCATGAATGAATAAAATCTGCGGCAGTCACTAGAATTCGAATTTGGGAGTTCATAGGTAGTACAACTCGGTTATCTACGTCTAATAATCGGAAGCCGTCAATTGGTAATTCATTTGTAGGAATTATGTATGAGTCAAACTCAACATTTAAAAATCTGTATATTCATAGCTGCAGTATCATTGATGTCCGATTGACTTTAAAGTAATAGATGGCTCATTAATTTCATCTAATAAATAAAGTAGACGAAGAGAAAGGAAGGCGATAAATAATAATACAATTGCGGGTAAAATAGTTCAGTTTACTTCAATTGTTTGTTCATGCAATAAGAATCGATTAGTATATTTATTAAAAAATAGTATAAATATTAAATATCCTACTAAGAGCTGTTCTATTAGAGAAGAAGCTCTGTCTTGTAGTCCTAAATTTGATCATGTTGACATTGGTTCTAACAAAAGTAAAATACTTTATAAATGGAGCTTAAATCCATTGCACTAATCTGCCATATTAGAAATTAGTTAATAGAGGTAGTTCAGAGTAACTGTGTTCAGCTGGTGGTAACATTCAATTGAAGAATTTAGTTGTATTGGTTAGTTGTATTTGGTAACTAAGCTTTCTCAGATAATAAATAAGAAAAATAAAATTCCTAAAAGTGAAATTGATGAACCAATAGTTAAGACAACATTTCAAGTAGTATATGCATCTGTATAATCTGAGTAACGTCGTGGTATTCCGGCAAGTCCTAAGAAATGTTGAGGGAAAAATGTTAAAGTTACTCCAATAAACATAATAACGAATTGACTTTTTAATCACTTAGTATTTAATGAAAGTCCCGTAAATAAAGGGAATCAGTGGATAAAACCTGCCATGATTGCAAATACTGCTCCTATTGACAGCACATAGTGGAAGTGGGCAACTACATAGTATGTATCATGAAGAATAATATCAAGGGATGAATTAATAATACTTCAACTGTTAATACTTCAACTGTAAACAAGAATACAAACCCTAAGGCTCATAAAATAGCAGGTGAGTAGTTTAATTGAGTTCCGTGAAGAGTAGCTAATCAACTGAAAATTTTAATCCCAGTAGGAACAGCAATAATTATTGTAGCTGAAGTAAAGTATTATCGTGTATACATCTATTCCTACTGTAAATATATGATGTGCTGATACAACGAATCTAAGTAATCCAATAGCTAGTATAGCATTAAAAAATTATTACAAATGTGTGGGCAGTTAAAATAACGTTATAAATTTGGTCATCAAGAATTAGGGCTCCAGGATGTCCTAGTTCAGCTCGAATTAGAATTCTTGAAGAGGTTCCTACTATTCCGGCTCAAGCTCCGAAAATAAAATAAAGGGTTCCAATATCTTTATGATTTGTTGAAAATAACCATTGTCGCGATTAAATGGCTGAAGTAATCTGAATTTTTTTTTTTTAATTTATACAGTCATTTTTTAAGATTTAGAAAAAATATTTGGATAAATTATATTAATATAAATAATATATTATAGTTTTATTTATATATATTGTGTTTAACTATTTATAATAACTTTTTATGGCATATATAGTACTATATTTTATGTAAAAATTTACTATATAGATTAAATAGGTAAATAAAATTAATTTCTAATTAATCTATTGAATTATAGAAATGAAAAAAGAATATGTATTAATTCATGTATATATAAATGTTTAATGAAGCATGCATTCATCTTTAAATTGAAAAAAAAGAAAAGGGTCGAGTTACAATATTATTAGATCATCTATACATATAAATGATTTATTAATACATAAATATCTATTAAAGCAGGTATATAGCTAATTTGAAATTTCCAGAAAAGGTAAAACGGTAAGTAATTTTTAGGAAATGAAAAAATAATTGATTAAATTATTAAAAAAAAAAATTATTGCTAGAGTAGTAGTAGTTATGTTCTTGAAAATTAAAAAATTTGGCGGTATTTTAGTCTATTCTGAGAAACCTATTCTGTAATCGATATTCCACGATGGACCTTTCTTGAGCTTGTATTTCAGTTTATATACCGTCGTTATCAGAATATTTTATAAGAAAAATAATTTTCTATAATTTTTATAAAAATTTATATCAGATCAAGGTGTAGCTTATGCTTAAGTAGAAATGGGTTACAATAAAATTATTTATATGGATACAAATATGAAAAATTTGTTCAAAGTGGATTTGATAGTAAAATTATAAAGATTAATAATTTGATTTTAGCTCTAAACCAGTTGGGAAGGTTAGATCACATGGGAAATTTTAAAGTAGGTGTAATTATGATAGTTAGGATTATCAAAATTATAGTCGGTCTAAGCCGACTATAAATACCCTACACATATGTGTGGTTACCATGCAAAGTGATATATAGGTCACCAGGGTATACGAATCCTGAAAATAACTACAAACATTCAATCGTTGAAGAATTTCCATTCATTTGATACCCATATTTACAAATGGGTAGGTGTACCGAATTTCGATTTTTTTTTGTGAACCACAAGTCTTTTCGCCGGAAAACATTATTATCATGTATTTGAGCTTGATATCAATATATATATTTGACCAAAAAAGTTTACCTAAGCACGTATACATAAAAATTTATCTTTACATGTACATTTTATATGAGGTATTTGAATATAATTGGTCGGATCATAGGTCACAATGGACCGATCTCTCCAATTTTCGCACATACAGCGTAGGTATATTAGTAATCTAAGTTATAAGTTTCATTTATCTAGCTCTTCAATTTTAAAAGTAGTAGGGATTTCAACAGACAGACAGACGGACAGACAGACGGACAGACAGACGGACAGACGGACATCGCTAAATCGACTCAGGGGGTCATGCTGATCAAGAATATATATACTTTTCCATACCGGAGATGCTTCCTTCTCGGTGTTACAAACGGCGTACCAAACTGAATATACCCTTTCACTCTTAGTGTAGGGTATAAATATGTACACATCGCCCGTCGCTCTTATTACTAAGGTAAGATAAGTCGTAACATAGTAGATGTACCGGAAGGTGTATATAGAATGACAATTTAAAGCTTATTTAGTAAAGCATTTTATTTACATTGAAAAGATTTTTGTGCAAATCAATATAAATTGAATAGATTTTATTTTTTAATAATTTTATTTATTTACAATTTTCTATTAAAAATAATTATATAATTTATTGTTTTAGCATTGTATAAAGAAAAAATAATTTTAATAATAGTTTAGTAGTATTGTGAAAGAATATTGAAATAATTTGAAAAATTTTTGTTTTAAAAGAAAATTTAATTTGTTGTACTTTGTGTCTCAGGGTTTATTAAATAAAAAAAAATTATTTATTTTTCTCGATTTTAAAAGAGTTAATAAGATATTTAAGTTAATGTGACAAAATTATTTAAAATATCTTATTAGAAATGAAATGTTATTCGTTTTTAAAGGTTTCTAGTTCTTTTAGAAATAAATTTAATTTAGGAAATTAAAATTTATATATTTAGTTAGATTAATTAAATAATTTTAATTTCTAATATTTTATGGGATAAGCTGTAAAATAAATATTTAAAAGTAATAAATAATGATTTAAAAATATATGCTTAGAATTAGCAATTATTAAAAAATTTGTTATAATTTATTTAATAAATTATATTATTTATTAAACTTTAATTATTTATAAAAGTATTTACTTTAATATTAAAAGTAAAGTAATAATGATAAAATTAGTATATTTTTATGTAAAAATAATTTTAAATGAAAAGTTTATGTAAAGAATTCGGCAAAAATAATATTCGCCTGTTTAACAAAAAATTGTCTTTTTGAAATTATTTAAAGTCTAGCCTGCCCACTGATATTTATTAAATGGCCGCAGTATACTAACTGTGCAAAGGTAGCATAATCATTAGTCTTTTAATTGAAGGCTGGTATGAATGGTTAGACGAAATATTAACTGTTTCATTTAAATTTATTATAGAATTTTATTTTTTAGTCAAAAAGCTAAAATTTTTTTAAAAGACGAGAAGACCCTATAAATCTTTATATTTTGTTTATTTTAATTGTGTAGATTAATTTTTTTATTATAAATTAAAATATTTTATTAAGGTGATATTAAAATTTAATAAACTTTTAATTTTTAAAATCATTAATTTATGAATAATTGATCCGTTAATACCGATCAAAAATTTAAGTTACTTTAGGGATAAAAGCGTAATTTTTTTGGAGAGTTCATATCGATAAAAAAGATTGCGACCTCGATGTTGGATTAAGATATAATTTTGGGCGCAGCCGTTCAAATGTTAAGTCTGTTCGACTTTTAAATTCTTACATGATCTGAGTTCAAACCGGTGTAAGCCAGGTTGGTTTCTATCTTTAATTTATTAAAATATTTTAGTACGAAAGGACCAAGTATTTGAATAATTTTATTTTTTGTGATGAATATAATTAATATAAGCTATTTTGGCAGATTAGTGCAATAAATTTAGAATTTATTTATGTAATTTAAATTACAAATAGTACTTGTTTCATATCGAGTTAATTTTATCACTAGTAGGAAGATTATTATTAATTGTTTGTGTACTAGTAAGAGTTGCTTTTTTAACTTTATTAGAACGAAAAGTATTAGGTTATATTCAAATTCGTAAGGGTCCTAATAAAGTTGGAATTATAGGAATTCCACAACCATTTTGTGATGCAATTAAGTTATTTACAAAGGAACAAACTTATCCTGTTATCAAATTATATTTCTTATTATCTTTCTCCAGTATTTTCATTATTTTTGTCTCTTTTGGTTTGAATGTGTATACCGTTATTAATTAAGTTTTTTTTTTTTTTTTTTTTTTTTTTAGGTTCAAAGGAGGAGGAAAGATGGAGTAGTGTCGGTGGATGTTTGCTTTAAATTTCCCAATATTAAAAATGTCGAGAAAAACAGACGCAAGGAGATTGTTCCACAAACGAATCGTGCGACTGAAGAACGAATTCTCTCTGTAATGCGTGGTTCTGTTGGGAACCGTGTGGACTACGAAGGGGTGGGCTTGGTTCGATGCCCTAGTAGTACGAGGGAACACACGACCTGGTGGAATCAGGCCATGTATTTCCCTCGAACACTTACCATTGTAATACCTATAAAACAGGCTTACACACCCTACGGTCCTTCGGTGCTCAAGAGAACCAATAGAGGATGAAATATTTTCATACCCTATTAAATATATTGCACGTTGTTGGATTCGATCCAGGAACTCCAAAGAAGATTTTGAAGCCCCTGCCCATATGTGCGAATTGTATTCCATCTTAGGCCGAATATAGGTGGTGTAGACAGTGCGCAAGTCAGCAGGAGTGAAGTATGTCTTACACCGTTTTAGAAAACCGAGGCACTTGGCCGCTTCTTTCGACACATCAAATATGTGATCATTCCAACGGAGGTCACATTGAATTGATATACCCAGAACGTCAAGAGCAGCTGACTGCGCAATATCCACAGAGTCCATATTGAGGGGAGGGAGGAGTGAATCCATTCTTTTGTGAGATAACAGACAACATTGGGTCTTGCTAGCATTAAAATCAACTCTATTTGCAAGACCCCACTCGCAGATTGTTTTAAGGTCATTATTGAGTGTATCATTCATTGTGCGCCTTTTACTCTCAATCTCCAAAGAGTTTGGGCGCTTGTTGAAGGAAAATGAATGACAAATGTTGCTGTCATCTGCAAAGGAATGGATTGGGTTCTGGGTCGATGACAGAAGGTCATTGATAAACACCAGAAATAGGGACGGGGATAGGACGGAACCCTGCGGGACTCCAGAATTGATGGAATGTTGTTCTGAGAAAACACCATCCATCGCAACTCGTATTGAACGACCCTGGAGAAAACTCGATATCCATCGAGCAAAAGAATTACCGACACCATATGCAATAAGTTTTGATACCAGGGCTTCATGCCACACTCGATCAAAAGCCTTGGAAATATCAAGAGCAACCACCTTACTCTCGCCGAAAAGGTGAATACAATTCTTCCACTTTTCGGAGAGGACCGCCATCAAGTCACCGGTGGATCTGGTCCTACGGAAACCATATTGCCGGTCACTAAGTAATTCGTTTCGCTCCAGATAGTTCACAAGGTGGAAGTTTATTACGCTTTCCTTTACCTTGGATAGCGCAGAGCATATTGCAATGGGTCGGTAATTAGCAGGGTTCGTAGCCTCACCCTTTTTCGGAACTGGCTGGACATTGGCAACCTTCCAACAAGATGGAAAAACTCCTGTCGTGTAGGAGATGTTGAAAAGGTTACGCAATGGACAAGCCAGCGTTGACGCACACTTCTTCAACACATGGGCAGATATGCCATCTGGCCCGGAGGCTTTGTTAATATTGAGATTTGCTAAAACCTTTTTAACTGCCCGAGATCGAAAATGTATCTCCGGCATTGCAGAAGAAACAAATTCAACGACGGGCAGTGGTTGATTGCTAACTGGGAGTGTTGAATTATTTGCAAATAGTTCTGCCAAGAGATTAGCTTTATCAACCGGGTCTGTGAAGGTCTGGCCATTCATAACAAGGGTTGGAGTAGACGATGTCGTCTGATTCTTCACCCTTTTAACAAATGACCAGAAATTTTTACTACCTCTATGGTAGAGAAGGACCTTTTTGCGCGCGTTTTGTTCGTGTAGAAACTTTTCACGCGCGATCACGGCATTACAGCGATTCCTAGCCTGTATGCGAAGTCTTTCAGTACCAGCATTCTTATTAGAACGCCAATTCTGAAAGGCTTCCTCTTTCGACCTGACTGCAATCCTGCAAGTCTCATTAAACCAAGAGTGGTCCTTGGGTTTAATGCTAATCTTTTTAGAAGGTATGAAGGACCGCATACCCAATAAAATAATGTTTTGTACCATTAAGGCCGCGGCATTTATGTTTCTATCTGCGAAACACAATTTCCAATTAAAGTTGCGAAAAAAATCATTTAACGCATCCCAATTTGCTTTTTCGTAAAGCCATACAGTCCTCTACGGGGCTTTAATCAAAGACGCGCGTAAACTAGAATACGAAAACGCAGCGGAAATAATACAGTGGTCGGAATTTCCAAGAGGTGCAAGGACTTTTACATCATATTTTTCATGATGCGAAGTCAGAAAAAGGTCTAAGACTTTTTGGCTTTGCTCACCGACGCGTGGGAGGTACGTCGGTTCCTTCACCAATTGAGTGAGTTGATTGCACTCTGCAAACAGCTCAACATAACAACTCTCCTGTGTTGATAGACCCGAGTGGCTCAACCAAGTGGCGTTGTGTACATTGAAGTCACCAGCAACAACAATTTCACTGCCTGGAAATTGTTCCAGTATATTTGAGATCGAATCAGATAGGGCATCTAACTTGTTACAGGTAGAAACCCTATCTAGATTCGGACTCCTATAAATAAAACACAAGTGCATGATGTGTTGCAAGATTTTGAATTTAATCCACATAGAATTAAATTCATTATCCGAAACACTATGTTGCTGCTGGTGCTGGTACGCAACGTCACTTCGAATAAAAAGAGCGAGACTCCTATGGGCAGAGAATAATGGCAGTAGGTGGTACCCCGGTATTTGAAAATCCAGTGGATCTGCACCCTCGCCAACCTGGGTCTCACCTAATGCCATTATATGTGGCCTATAAAGAGACACATGCGCATAAACAGCGAAAAAATTCGTTCTCAGGCCACGAATGTTGCAAAAATCTATACGAAAGATTTGCGACATTTTCGCTACTGGGCAAATTTAAAACAAACAAACATACTATTAGCGGGCGGCAGTGGAGACAAACAAGTGAGAGCGTAAGCTAAACAGTGGTCAGTGTTATGCCTTGACCACTGTCTTCGTTACGCACTCTTGCAGTCTCAACCACGCACGCAGATAGCGAGGAGTAGGATGGGGAAGGGGCTGAAAACGATAAACAAATGAGCAATTGCAACAGAGGGCATAGAAAAGCCCGTTGCGTTGGCAATTGTAAGCAGCGACGGTGGCAGCAGGCAGTGCTGGTGGTGCAGCGAAACCGGTTTTGTGTTGTTGTTTATAATGTTTGGTTCTGTATTTTTATAGTCTTTGGTTTTTGTATGTTATTGTTTATTGAGTGTTATTATTTTAATTTATTTTAATCGTTTTTATTGTTATGAGGTTGTTACGGTGGACGACACTTAAGCAAAATTTTGCACGGCACTCGACAAATATTAAGACAAACTCGACGGACAAAAATTTAACGAATTAGAAAAAAAGATAAGAGGACGACAGGACACATCCGTCCCCCATCGTTGTGCAGACGCTAACTTCATAAGTGTATTGGTTTCTGTCACTGATTCGAAAAACATTGTTATCACCATTTACAATGTTTTTCGAAACAGTGACAGAAACAAATAAAATGCAGCCATCCAACCTATACACGTAAACAGAGAGTAACAGATTATCATCTTTCGTCGTGATTTTTTCAGCTTATTTAAATTTGATGTGTTCTGTGTTGCGTTGTTTTTTTCATTACGTGTATAGGTTGGATGGCTGCATTTTATTTGTTTCTGTCACTGATTCGAAAAACATTGTTATCACCATTTACAATGTTTTTCGAAACAGTGACAGACACAAATAAAATGCAGCCATCCAACCTATACACGTAAACAGAGAGTAACAGAACTAGCGATCATAGCAGTTTATGTTTTAAATTAATAGAAAACACAATTATATATTTTTTGTATAAACAATTTAATAGACTAGAAACAAGTAAAGAAAAACTTGAAGAAACATTAAAAATACGAAAACTATTAATATAAACAATAAGATATACTCAACAAAAATTAAATGATTTATTTTCAATAAAAATCGAAAATAAAAATTTAAAATAAAACAAATCGTTGCACAAATTAAAGCATTTAATGACTTAGATGAATAAACAAGAAAAACAACAGAGCAACACGGAACGCAGCGATTGCAAAGCGGTAACTTGATCAACTACTGTTTTGTCAATTGCAACGTTCAGTGACTTGTAATGTTATACATTTTTCTTTTTAGCGTTACATAAAGTATATAGATATTAATTTTTTTATCAACAATATCATTAAAACTGCGACCATTTATTAAGTAATTGATGCATTGGTTGCAATTTGAACCGAGACACACGCTAGCAAGTGTGCCGTCTGTTTAAAAGCAACAACAAAAGAATTGGTTGTAATTTAAGTCAAGATTAACGCCAGAATGGGAACCAATTAAGAATTTAGCACATTAATTTTCTCACAGTTAATGATTTCACAACATTAGTAATATCTGATGTGGGGTTCAGGAGGTTTTTAGTGGTACGTAGATTTAAGAATATGCTTGCTTGCATTTATGAGTTGTGTTTTAAGAACTAAGTATAAGCAAGGGGTTCATGAGTCGCACGATACCGAGGTGATGAGTAGAGGTTAAGTTTAGATTTCAAGCATTATGATTTTAACTGCCTTAGAGTGCAGACGTGTTTTCAGTTTAAAGTCAAGCTTGTAAAAATATTTAAAAATAATTAATAAAAGTACAAAGCTAGTCTAAAATCCTTGCGTTATTATTTAATAACAAATGTGAGGAAAGAATTGTGGACTTCGAGGGAAAATTGTCACTGACGGTTTCATACAAAAGGACCCCTGGAGCCCACAACACAATACCGGAGATGCTTCCTTCTGGGTGTTACAAACGACGTACAAACTGAATATACCCTTTCACTCTTAGTGTAGGGTATAAAAAGTGTAGCGTCGGTTTTTATTTATAACACCATCCAGCGATACGAACTCGTAGAACAGTTTTTCGTAGACTGAATTTTCGTAACATTGTTTTCAGAAGTGGGATTGTGATACAAAATGGCTAAATTCGAACAACTTAAAGTTGACCAGCTAAAGAAGGAGCTGGCGATTCATAATCTTCCAACTGTAGGTACGAAAGTAGAGCTACAAAAGCGTCTAATGGAAGAATTAGAGAACCTAATGGAAGAATTATAGAACCAAGGCATTGACCTCGCAGAGCACGAGTTTGAAGTGGAAGCTGCAACAGCGTCATTGAAAAGTGTGGACACGGAGCAAAAAGTACAGTCCCAAAGTTTTGATATGAGCCATTTGCTCGGAGAAATACAACAACAGCTTCAAGAAAATTCCAACAAATTAGATCAAAAAATAGAAAATTCAAAAGAATTGCAAGAAAATTCCAATAAAATGGAACAAATGCTTCAAGAAAATTCCAAACAGCTTCAAGAAAATGCCAACAAAATGGAACAAGAGCTTCAAGAAAATTCCAATCAACTTAAAACAGAACTTCAAGAAAATTCCAATCAACTTAAAACAGAACTTCTGGAAAATTGTAACCAACATCAAGTAAAAATGGAGCAACAAATGCAGGAACATTCGAAACAGCTTCTGGGAGTTTCTAATACACTTCATGGGAAAGTAAATGAGCTTGAAGCGCATATAAATAACGTTGATGAGAAATATCAAGACATCGACAAAGAGCTTCAGGAAATAATGAAAAATTTTCACGTGTTGCAGATGAATTAGGTCCATGCATGTTTTTGGTGGTACAAGACTAAAATCTCCGATTTACGATGGAACCACAGCGTTCAACATTTTCAAGCTGCAATTTGAGACCACGGCTGTAAGTAATCGATGGAAAAATGAGGACAGCGTAGCCACACTTATCGTGGCGCTTAACGGAGACAGTGATTACATGAAGCAGATCTACTAAGAGCCGAATGCAACGAAATTGTGAAACATTGCAGGCGTATGCAGCGGACGTCTAACTAGTAACACGTAATTGTGTAATTAGTATCACGTACATGATTCCACCTCTGATTCGTTAATTTCATTGCCTAAATAAATATATTAAACACTCATGTTATTAAAAATATAAATAATATATACATGTTTCCACTTCATTTGGTTTTATTAATCCCAATGTCCCGATCTCCGGATCGCCATCGATTCCAATGAACCCAAAAACAGTCAGTGTGCGCAATTGGAACCTTGACATATTATTGCATGGAGAACCACCTCCAGTTCTGTCAGATAAATTCCTTATGCGCCGGAATTCACTTTTCAAGTGATACTCTCAGTTCTATTTGAAATAAATAGATTTGAATGTATAATTACTTTTAATTAATTAATTGTAGTTCTAACTTTTGAAAAATGTTGTCTGAGTTTTGAGAGAGTTTCTTCTTCCGATACTATTTGGGATTTCGGCATCAACAATTCGCCTGGTATTCGTATAGGTTGGCCGTATACAAGTTCGGCAGAGCTACATTTGAGATCTTCTTTAACATTTGTATGTATTCCAAGAAGAATGAATGGTAGCTGGACCAATGTGTAGAATTATTGGATGTCATTATTGACGTTTTCAATTGGCGATGAAAACGTTCGATAATGTCGTTAGCTTGAGGGTGATACGGTGATGTGTGGATTTTGTGTGAGCCTAAAAGTTTGGTGAGTTCATTGAAAAGTCTTGAAGTGAATTGTGTACCTTGATCCACTGTTATCTGTAGTGGTACTCCAAATTTAGTTATATATTTATGTGCGAAAGTGTGGATAATTATATGTATAGTGATGTCACGAAGTGGGTACGCTTCTGGCCATCGCGTATATCTATCAATAATAGTGAGCCATTCGATATTGGCAAAGGTCCTACGATATCCATATGGATATGTTCGAAACGTCCAGCTGGAAATTTAATTGTTTGCACAGGAGATTTTGTGTACATACATATTTTAGATCTTTGGCACTCAATACAGTTGGAGACCCATTCATTTATGTTTTTCCTCGTTTCTGGGCAAAAATACTTAGATTGAATTAATTTGCGAGTCGCGCGAATACCAGGATGAGATAAGGAATGGAGTTTCCGAACTATGGTTTTACGCATTAAACTTGGAATGTATGGTCTTGACTTATTGTACGAAATATCAGACCAAATTTTAGATTTAATGAACAAATATTTTTTTCTTTTAAGTTGTATTTTAAATTTGGTGTTAAAAGGATATTTTGAAAGCTATGGTCGAGCTGTTGTTCATTATAAATGTTTTGCAAATTTATATCTTGTGAAGAAATCGCATCTATTTCGGGTATGCGAGATAATGTGTCAGCGACAACATTTTCTTTACCTGAAATGTAGCGAATGTCGTTAGTAAATTGCGCAATATACTCCATGTGACGAGTTTGTCGTGGAGAACGGTCGGTTTTTTGAATTTAAAACAAACGTTAATGGTTTATGTTCTGTTAGATTTAGTTAGTTTTCTTGAGAAATATGCAAGCGGTACCCACGAGTTGCCATTAGCTTGTTGCAAAACAAATCCCACTGCAACAGCAGAAGCATCTACGGAAAGGGACAAACGAGCATTTTTGTCAAAATGATTGAGCAAGGTACCTTGCAAAATTTTTATTTAATAGATTCGAATGCTTTTTCCGTCTCTGTTGTCCATATAACTTGTTATGTATTGTTTTTGTTAGCTGCCGTGACAATTTCATACAGTGGACTTAACATTTGTGCAATCATTGGGATATATCTATGGTAATAGTTTACCATTCTCAAAAATGTTTGCAACTTTTTTAAACAGAGTGGTTTTACAAATGTAGAAATAACTTGTACCCGATCTTTAGAAGGCTGAATACCTTTCTTTGATAACTTATATCCTAAAAATTCGACTGAAGATAGCCCAAAAACGTATTTAGATGGTTTAAAGGTGAAGCCATACTCTTTAAGTCGTGTAAAAACTGTTTTTAAATGTTTGATGTGTTCATCTTCGTTCCTGCTAGCTACTAAGACATCGTCTATATATGTGAAAACAAAATTGAGTCCGGAAAATACTTCATTAATGAAGCACTGAAAAGTGTGGCCGCTGTTTCGCAAACCGAAAGGCATGCGTACAAATTCGAATATACCAAATGGTGTGGTAATGGCTGTTTTAGGAATATCCTCTTCTGCAATGGGTATTTGGTGGTATGCGCGGATTAAATCTATCTTGGAAAATATAGTTTTGTCTTTCAACTCTATGCTTAAATCTTGTATATGCGGAAGGGGGTATCTGTCAGGAATGGATACAGTTAAGTCTACGGTAATCACCGCATGGTCTCCAGTCATTGGGTTCCTTTTTGGGAACTAGGTGAAGTGGTGATGCTGTATACGAATTGTATGGTCGACATACACCAATTTTAACCAGATACTCAAACTCTGTTTTGGCGATTTTATATTTAAGAGGATCTTGGTTTACAAAAAGGTAAAATTCTCTTTGTTTCCATCCTATAAACAGTAGAGTGTTTTACGAGTTTGGTGTAATCATGATCGGCGTTTACAGATGGGAAATCTTTTAGAATATCAGAAAATTTATTTTTTCTTATTTGGAGTTTAATGGAAAATATATCTGAATATCCGCAAGTACCGTTCACCTTTAATTTTGTAGTGTCATCTATAATTTGCTTATTTTTTATATCTACTAAAATTCCAAATTTCTCTAAAAATTTTGCACTAATAATGGTGCAAACTTTTTATTTTTAAATCTCGTCTAAGTCCAAAAACAATGTTTAAAAGTGTGGAACCAAAAGTTTTAATATTTGAACCATTTGCTGCCGAGAGTATTGTGTCGGAAATTCGTTTAAGATTTGGAAATTTTGTAGCAGGTATAATTGACACTACCGCACCTGTGTCTATCCGAAAATTTAGTTTATTGTTTCGGTCAAAAATATATAGGCGACGTGTACGATTAGTAACTGTCCCGCTATGAGCCACCGAAATAACAGGATTATCTAATTTAAAAAATTCGAATTGGTTAAATTTTCATGATTTGCGTTAAAAGTACACGGTTGAATACATTTCTTGGCGTTTGAGCCGAAACGAAAATGATACCAACATAATTTATGTGATGAATCGAAGGGAGTACTTCTTCTAGAATAGATTTTACCACTAATTCTTAATCTATATCTTGTATTAATTGCAGATACTTGAAGAGATAGTTTATTAAAATTATCACACATATTTATTGTAATTTGCACTAAATTTTGCATAATGGTTTCTATATTTAATTCGTATTAGCCGGAGTAATTGCAGATACTTGTTGTCGATTAGAGACTTCATTAATTTTGTCTACTAAGACTAATTTCTCTTCGATATTTGAAATATTTAAAGAGGTAAGATATATCTGTAATTGATTAGGGAATTTTCATAACGAAAGTTTTTCAAGTAACTCATAACCAATTATCGATGTTGGTCCAGCGAAAAACTTCATGTTTCTGAAAAACTCAGACGGTTTGCGATCTCCCATGTGCGTATCTGAAAATAATTGCTCCAAACGAGACTCTTCGCTCAGAGAATATCTTTCACATAGTGCTATTTTTAAATGGTTATATTTGTTTGTTTGAGGAGGTGATTGAATAACATCGAGTATTTTTGAGATTACTTTTTGTGGAAGTGAAACTACAACATAATGATATTTAAGGATATCATCTGTGAGGTGATAAGGAGAGCATTGTACTTCTGATTGTCCAAACTTGTCCAAAAAGGTGGTAATTTTATTAAACGTGGATTGAGTGAAATTTTTTGGATGTGTAGATGTTAGTGATAATGTTATGCATCGAAAATTGAAGTTATCGCCAGAATTATTGCGAGATCTAGTCATTGCTCTAGTTTGCATTTTAGATATGTAGGAAGTAGTTTAGTTAACAAATATATATGCTAATGCTAATTTAATATTATTGTGTATAGATAAAATAAATTGATGAAATTAAGATAATATAAAAATTACTTAACTTAATTGCTAAATAGAAATTTGTCCAATTTGGTGACCTTGATGATATCCAATATTCAATTGATTGCAGAATGATTTGTTGAATGAGATATGCTTAGTTCCATTAACTGCATTAAATGCTTTCAAAATCTTCGGATTTCTTCGTATAGAAAGTGTATATATATTTCGTTTCAAAAATCTCCAATTTATTATTTAGTAATATTATTGTGATGTCTTTTAGGACAATTATAATTAGCTATTCTCCTGGCAAGATCGCCAATATAGTGGTAGCCAAAATAATATTGTTTATTATATATTTTATAAAACAATTGTGTGTGTCTTTATTTTAGAAGAAATATTTTTATATGAATTGAAAAATTAAAATTCAAAGTTACAATCATTAAAAACAGTAAACAGATTTTTAGTAAATTATAAGTATAAAGTATAAATAATTATAAACATTTAAAGTGGATCTCTACACTACACATATGTGTGGTTAAAATTCAAAGTGGTATATTGGTCACCAGGGTATACGGTTACTGAAAATAACTACAATCTCTCAATTGCTAAAGAATTTTCAGTCATTTGATACCCATATTTACAAATGGGTAGGTGTACCGAACTTCGATTTTTTTTGGGAACCGCAAGTCGTTTCGCGGGAAAACATTATTTTCATGTATTTGAGCATGAAGCCAATATATATTTGACCAAAAAAGTTTACCTAAGCACGTATACAGTAAAATTGATCTGTACACTAAGAAAACAAGATGTTTATGAAAGTCTTACTGCAACTATCCTTTTAAATTAACGCCTTGTAGCAAATTTTCAAACATCCCATAAGTTTCAATAAAGTTGCAGCTAAACAATTAATATTTTTTAAATATGACATATATGCAGATATTTACGAGATGTATGCCACAAGAGCAATGAAAATTGAGATATTTACAGTTGACTGATAGCAAAAATCCTGAGTTCTTGGACATTTGCAGCAATATTTTGAGATATTTTGACATTTAACTACCATGTAAAAGGAAAATGGCGTACTTTTTCCTTACGTTCGATTTATCCACAACAATTAAGTAAATTCAATGGTGTAAAAAAGTGCCCACTCAAATATAACATTTTAATGGTAAAAGTGAAAATGTGATTTAAATTATAAACACGTGATTGAAAATATTTCTTTTCAGAGTTTACTTTGATGACAGCGTCGCCGGTCGGACTTGGTTCTTCTGCGAAGAAAACTCAATTCGTTGTACAATTTTGCCTTCGAAGGAAATTACTGCGCGAATTCTAATGAAGTACCTTTTCCAAATATTCCTCAACTATCTTCCTATTTGTAAGATGTTTAATTGATGGTTGCTATACATAATCGTAAATTTGGAAGATGGTTGCTGACGGATGTTTGAGAGATGGTAGTCTCAAATACGATTTAAATAATTTGTAAAGAACTTGATATTTAGGGCTGTGATATTTCTGACAATCATCTTTGTTTTCTTAGTGTAAATGTAAATTTTATATGAGTCATTTGAATATAATTGGTCAGATCACAGGTTCCAATGAACCGATATCGCCAATCGCACATACAGCGTAGGTATATAAGTAATCTAAATTATAAGTTTCATTTATCTAACTCTTCAATTTTTTAAGTAGTATGGATTTCAACAGGCAGACATACGGACATCGCTAAATCGACTTAGGAAGTCATGCTGATCAAGAATATATATACTTTTTCCTTACCGGAGATGCTTCCTTCTGGGTGTTACAAACGGCGTACAAACTGCATATACCCTTTCACTCTTAGTGTAGGGTATAAAAAGTGTAGCGTCGGTCGGTCAACGCGCTGGACGACGAACAGAATGGTCGCGGTTGCTGTTCACATTTAAAATTGGAATTTTTTTATGCTTTTCTAATTCGCGTTCAATGGCAATCACCTGAGACTAAAACAGCTTTAAAAAGAAGGGACAGTTAATCAATATACATTCTTCAATGTTGTAGTGTTAAACTATTATTACTCTTAATTATATTGTTACGAAAAGATGTAATATGCCCCATAGTGCAAGCATTCAACAATGCTATTTGAGACGCAAGACAATTCAGCGCACTAAGCAATGTGTTAGAAAGAGACGTAAGATCATTCAGCGCACGGAGGATTGTGCGAGAAAGAGACGGAAGATCAGCGCATTAAAACACATGAGTGCGAATGAGATGCCAATAGCATAGCGTCATTCACGAAACGAGTAGAATGTTTTCGAAACATGTCGAACTGATGAATGCAGTATATAAGGGAGCCGCATCTGAGGTACATCACTTCAGTTGTGATTTGATAGTGAACTAGTGCGTCTCGTGAGTGAACATTGTAAAGCTACTTAAATTGTAGAAATTCAACAGTTGATATAAGTGATTATTCTTTGGGTTGTTATTTAATTAAATTAAGTGGTGGTTACCTTGAAGTGGTGTGGGGGCTTAAGTTACAATGACTCAATAAGGCTAAGCTGACGGAAACTTTTTTTAAGTTTCTGGTAGGGTCACCCTTGTCAGACAGGCTTGTGATGAGTAATGAACTAAATACTACCATAGTCTTTTTTATTGGTGGGGTGGCAGACTCTAAAGAAACCCCTATACCACCGCGATGGGTCAACATAAAGATTTAACTACTCCAGGTGGTACCCACAATAGTGGCAATCCACCCGCTTCGGCGGCTGAGGCAAGGATTCTGGAGGCCTCAATCCACGCAACCAACCCTGGTACGATGAACCTCTCTGCTCCTGTAGCAGGGGGTTCATCGTGCCCCTCCATCTCCCAAATTTATGAGACAGCTAGGAATCTAGAGGAGGATAACGACAACGCAGCGGTTCCCATACAAGTAGAGGAAAGTGTCGGTTCGGCTATGCCTACGACTAATCCTCCACTGTATGGCTGCTCGACAGTGTTATTTCCTCTCAGGGCTCCTTTCTGTCACGTATTTGGAAACATGGGTCGATCGAAGGAAAGTGGTGTCTTACCAGCATCTAATCCTAGAGAGACCGACGCCCAACTGGCAGCTAAACTTCCATTGGAGACCGGACCCGGATCTCTGAATACAGAGATCAGGTTGTCCGATGCCCAGGTGAGTAGGAGAAGGAAGAATAAAGCGAAAGATCGCAAAGAGGCTGAAAAGGCTAAAGGCGACGCTGGAGCTTTCTCTTCCCCAGCTACCACAGCAAAACGCGATAGATCGGTGGAGGTTACTCCGACTGAAGCCGGACCATCCGCTGCTGCTGTTGTGGCTGCCAATGCACCTGAGAAGCGCAATGGCAAGAAGTTTAAAACCTTCTACTGCGAAACCCCGTAACTCCCAGAACTCGACAGTTTCCAGTGATATTGCTTCAACAAGCAAGAGCACTGGTGCTTCATGTTCCGGATCGGCTGCGGATGAACTGCCTTCAACATCCACTGGCAGAGGTAGGCTAGCAGTATCATATCGGGATGCTGCTCGCAAAGCTCTTCCGGTTGCGATTATTGGCAAATTGGGGAAGGAGCAAAAGATGAATGATGCAGAAGTAAAACACTGCACCGATCATCTTTGGCGGCTAGTCAGCACCGGCGGTGTCAGTACAAACGCAAAAGGCTATGAGACGAGTGATGGCATCATGAAGGTGCTATGCTCGTCTCAAGCCAATTTCGATTGGATTGCCACAGCCGTTGCTAAAATCCCTCCTTGGGCAAATCGCGCTTCGCTGTTTTCAGCGGAGACGAACCCAAACGCAGGCGAGCAATATGCTGGATTCCTGGTCCTATCAGGAAAACAGCGGAAGTTTTTGCCTGCCTACGTGCTCAGAACCTGGGCATCGAAACGAACGGATGGAAAATCTATAGCCATAAACCAGAGCGAGGTCCGGAGGACAAGGAGGGCTCAACCCTGGTTGTTGGCATAGACCAGAAGTCGTTAGATGTCATGCTATCTAAGTACGACAATCTAAACTTATTCTTTGGACAGATCAAATTCCGAATCAATTCCAAATGAATAGGCATATGATGAGAAACGAGTTAATTATCCTGTCATGATATTTACTCAGATAAATCTGCAACATTCTAAAGCTGCTACCGCTTTACTAGGTAAGCGGCTCTCCATGTTGCATACATTACCTCACATCACAGCTATTCAAGAACCATGGGTGTATAACAAACGCATCTGTGGTCTTAGTGAACTACGTGGTGAAACCATACAATACGATGAGCAAGCCGCAAGGCCTAGAAGCTGTCTTATAGTATCGAAACACTTTGCTGCCACCAAGTTAACCCAATTCTGTGGGCATGACCTGGTGGCAGCAAAAGTGAGCTATGAAAGCGATAGTGGATGGAAACATCTGATTGTCGCCTCAGGCTACTTCCCCTATGACTCACTACTGCCTCCCCCGCCAAAGGCAATTGTTGAGCTCATAGAGTACTGTGATCTTAAGGAGACCGGCCTTATTCTTTGCTGTGACGCTAATGCTCAACACACTGTGTGGGGCAGCAGCAAATGCAACGCGCGAGGTACCAGACTCCTTACCTTCATCATGACCTCCAATCTGAACATTCACAACACTGGTAATAAACCCACTTTTGTGACTGCTAGAAGACAGGAAGTGATTGACCTTACTTTGTCTAACTGTAGACTGGGAGAGTCAATCTTTAACTGGAAGGTTCTTAAAGAAGATTCTTTATCGGACCACAGGTATATCGAGTTTCATACTGACCGAGAGGTGCTGCCCTCTATGACGGTAAGAAACCCTAGAAAAACGAACTGGGCACGCTTCAGACATGAACTTGAGAATTCCCTCAATATTCCTGTCAGAATTCGTACCAAAGAAAGTATTGAGACGTCCGTTCAAGTTATGAACGATGTCATAAATTCTAGTTTTGTACGAACATGTCCGGTACGAAAAACGTTATCTAGACCTCCCGTTCCTTGGTGGAACGCTTGTCTTGAAACCTTGCGCAAGGATTCCAGAAAGCTTCTAAATAGGGCCCTAAGGAGCAACTTAGACTCTGACTGGTTTCTTTATCGAGCTAAGCAGAAAGAGTATAAGAAACGAATTCGTAAATCGAAAAGTGTTTCCTATAAAGACTTCTGCTCTTCACTAGGAAAAGAATAATGACAGGATTATCTCTACCAGTACTTAAGGGTGTCACTATTCCTCTGTCTAACGAAGTAAAATATCTGGGCTTAACTCTAGATAGTAAACTACTTTGGACAAAACATGTTGAAAATAAAATTTCGCGAGCATTGAATGCCTTCTGGCAATGCAGAGGAATTTTTGGGAAGACATGGGGACTATCGCCGAGCAAAACCTTATGGATTTACACGGCAATGATAAGACCGATGATATCATATGCATCGGTAGTCTGGTGGAACAAGCTGTCGCGAAAATGCGTGACAACTAGTCTTGCCAAGATTCAGAGAACCGTGTGTCTGGGTGTTACGGGTGCCTTTCCCACTACACCGGGTTCAGCACTGAAAGCAATCTTAAACCTACCACCACTTGACATCTTCATCAGAGGCGAAGCCATGAAAGGCTGCTGGAGACTAAAACGAGGTGGTTTCTGCTTTAATGTTCCCTGGAATATCTCTGACATTGCACTTGACACTCCATTAGACACCTGTCTACTGGAGATGCCCTCTGATGCAATGGTAACAGAAATATTATCAAGACGAAATTTTGAGGTCTGCCAACCTGACATTCAAGACTGGCTAACGCCTGACTGTGAGCCAGGTAGAGGGTCACACCGCATTTTCACAGACGGCTCCAGAACCGATCAGGGATCTGGTGCTGGAGTGTTTGTGGAACCGGATGACCGCAGACTTCACTTCGCCTTAGGCGACAATGCCTCGGTATTTCAAGCCGAAGTCTATGCTATACTTATGGCTATGGACTACATTGCGGATAATAGATGGCAGAAAAGGGCTATATCAGTTTGCAGCGATAGTCAGGCTGCTCTTATGGCTTTGAACAACCAGGTCATCACATCCAAAATTGTACGTCAATGCAGATCACGTCTCAATTGTGTTGGTAAATACAATACACTGAAACTGATTTGGGTGCCGGGCCATAAAGGAGTTTCGGGCAATGAAACATCTGACGAACTAGCACGTGCTGGATCTGAGGATAATCCATTTGGACCAGAACCTGTGCTTGGACTACCTGCATCTACGGGAAAATTCGTCATCAGCTCTTGGGTCGCCTCCGCACACAAGAGCAGATGGCTGAATGAGACGAAATGCAGATTCTCCAAGCTCATGACACCGACGATAACCAAAAGATCGGCCTCGTTTCTACTTTCCTTAAGTAGAAAGGAGTGCAGAAAACTGACGGGACTTCTAACGGCACAACGCATGTGAAAAACACATGAACGCAATCGGCCTGGCCGAAAGCGCCTTATGTTCTGCCTGCTACGAAGAAACTGGCACCACAGAGCACTATCTCTGTGACTGTCCAGCATTTTCTAGAATTAGAAGGCAGATCTTTGGCACAGACGTGATGAGAGAGGATCAGCTTCACTCTCCATCACACAATAGCCTTCTTAGATTCAATAATGAATCTAAGAAATATCATTAAAAACCAGGGAACTGGGTCACAGCACAATGGATATAACCCTGTCTGAGTGCAGTGGCTCTATTTTTTATCCCACCATAAAAAAAAAAAAGTTAATTCATACTAGTTGAAATAATATTAGTTAAACTAAATTTAAGTGTGTTTTTATTTTGTACACAATCCAGCGATACGAACTCGTAGAACAGCCTTTTGTAGACTGAATTTTCGCAACATTGGTGTCAGAAGTGGGATTGTGATACAAAATGGCTAAATTCGAACAACTTAAAGTCGACCAGCTAAAGAAGGAGCTGGCGATTCATAATCTTCCAACTGTAGGTACGAAAGTAGAGTTACAAAAGCGTCTAATGGAAGAATTATAGAACTTAATGGAATAATTATAGAACCAAGGCATTGACCTCGCAGATCACGAGTTTGAAGTGGAAGCTGCAACAGCGTCATCGAAAAGTGTGGACACGGAGCAAAAAGTACGGTCCCAACGTTTTCATATGAGCCAGTTGCTCGAAACAATACAATAACAGCTTCAAGAAAATTCCAACAAATTAGATCAAAAAGTTCTAGAAAATTCAAAACAATTGCAAGAAAATTCCTAAAAAATAGAACAGATGCTTCAAGAACATTTTTTATTTTGTGCACAATCCAGCGATACGAACTCGTAGAGCAGATTTTCGTAACATTGGTGTCAGAAGTGGGATTGTGATACAAAATGGCTAAATTCGAACAACTTAAAGTCGACCATTTATAGAAGGAGCTGGCGATTCATAATCTTCCAACTGTAGGTACGAAAGTAGAGCTACAAAAGCGTCTAATGGAAGAATTAGAGAACCTAATGGAAGAATTATAGAACCAAGGCATTGACCTCGCAGAGCACGAGTTTGAAGTGGAAGCTGCAACAGCGTCTTCGAAAAGTGTGGACACGGAGCAAAAAGAACAGTCCCAAAGTTTTGATATGAGCCAGTTGCTCGAAACAATACAACAACAGCTTCAAGAAAATTCCAACAAATTAGATCAGAAATGTTTAGAAAATTCAAAACAATTCCAAGAAAATGCCAATAAAATGGAACAGATGCTTCAAGGAAATTCCAAACAACTTCAAGAAAATGCCAACAAAATGGAACAGAAGCTTCAAGAAAATTCCAATCAACTTAAAACAGAACTTCAAGAAAATTTCAATCAACTTAAAACAGAACTTCTGGAAAATTCTAACCAACATCAAGTAAAAATGGAGCAACAAATGCAGGAACATTCGAAACAGCTTCTGGAAGTTTCTAATACACTTCATGGCTAAGTAAATGAGCTTGAAGAGCATATAAATAACGTTGATGAGAAATATCAAGACATCGACAAAGAGCTTCAGGAAATAAAGAAAGATTTGCACGTGTTGCAGATGAATTAGGTCCATGCATGTTTTTGGTGGTACAAGACTAAAATCTCCGATTTACGATGGAACCACAGCGTTCAACATTTTCAAGCTGCAATTTGAGACCACGGCTGTAAGTAATCGACGGAACAATGAGGACAGCGTAGCCACACTTATCGTGGCGCTAAACGGAGGCGCAGCCGAAGTATTGCAGACTGTTCCAGAGTGATCGAAACAGTTATTTAACGGTTATGATTGCACTGCAACGCAAATATGGCAGTGATTACATGAAGCAGATCTACTAAGAGACGAATGCAACGAAATGGTGAAACATTGCAGGCGTATGCTGCGGACGTCTAACTAGTAACACGTAATTGTGTAATTAGTAACACGTACATGACCCACTGAGACCTGTAAGCTCCACCTCTGATTCGTTAATTTCATTGCCTAAATAAATATATTAAACACTCATGTTATTAAAAATATAAATAATATATACATGTTTCCACTTCAATTGGTTTTATTAATCCCAATGTCCCGATCTCCGGATCGCCATCGATTCCAATGAACCCAAAAACAGTCAGTGTGCGCAATTGGAACCTTCACATATTATTGCATGGAGAACCACCTCCAGTTCTGTCAGACAAATTCCTTATGCGCCGGTATTCACTTTTCAAGTGATACTCTCAGTTCTATTTGAAATAAATAGATTTGAATGTATAATTACTAATTGATATTATACTAAGTAACTGCCATATAATAATAACAATAAAAATAATAATAAAACCAACTCTCGACACCGAATTATTTGATGTTATCAATACTTTCTTAAGTACTTAGATATTTCAAGTTAACCACGCCAATTTTTACTATCGGTGGTCGGTGCAAAAATAAAGTTTTTTGAGTGTGCCAACGTCGGGAGATGAACGTCCTATTCAGATTTCACGATCCTCGGACTGAGGGTTTGGACAGGACGTTAATCGATCAGTCCATCGGTCAGTCAGTCAATATATATTACCTTTTTCCATCCGTCAGCAGTCCTGCTGACTCCACATTTGTTCAAAAGAGTTCTGCATCCTTCCCAAAGATTTTGGTACTCGCGCGACATATTATCTAAAATCGCGGGTTTTGGCTCCACAAACGATATACAAATTTCTTGTTGACAATGTGTCACCTATGGCATACGCTTCCTTTTTTCAACAAAGGTTAGATCACATTTGAAATTTTAAAGTAGGAACATTATATAGTTAGGATTATCAAAATTATAGTCGGTCTAAGCCGACTATAAATATCCTACATATAGCGGTAGCCAAAATAATATTGTTTATTATATATTTTATAAAACAATTGTGTGTGTCTTTATTTTAGAAGAAATATCATTAAAAACAGTAAAACAGTAAACAGATTTTTAGAAAATTATAAGTATAAAGTATAAATAATTATAAACATTTAAAGTGGATCTCTACACTACTCCTCCCCTAATAAAAATTAAATAAATGGTATAATTTAATGCATTGATAAACAAAAAAAAAAAAATATAAACCTATATTAAATTTGACCCTTTTCCTTTGTGTATTAATTAATTCGTTATGTTGTTGAGTTTCTAAATATGCGGGTTTAAGCTGATCAATTGATACATTTTTAATCGAATTACCTTTCTCAATTTTAAATGTTTTATCATTTCGTGAAATTACCTTAAAATGCCCTTCAAATGGATTTTGTAAACCAGAAATACGATTAACCTTCATCATTACATATTTACATGTTTTAAGGTTTATTGGCACATAAATTTTGTTATTACTATGATGATTAATTGTAGTTCTAACTTTTGAAAAATGTTGTCTGAGTTTTGAGAGAGTTTCTTCTTCCGATACTATTTGGGATTTCGGCATCAACAATTCGCCTGGTATTCGTATAGGTTGGCCGTATACAAGTTCGGCAGAGCTACATTTGAGATCTTCTTTAACATTTGTATGTATTCCAAGAAGAATGAATGGTAGCTGGACCAATGTGTAGAATTATTGGATGTCATTATTGACGTTTTCAATAGGCGATGAAAACGTTCGATAATACCATTAGCTTGAGGGTGATGTGTGGATTTTGTGTGAGCCTAAAAGTTTGGTGAGTTCAGTGAAAAGTCTTGAAGTGAATTGTGTACCTTGATCCACTGTTATCTGTAGTGGTACTCCAAATTTAGTTATATAATTTTAATTGTTTGCACAGGAGATTTTGTGTACATACATATTTTAGATTTTTGGCACTCAATACAGTTGGAGACCCATTCATTTATGTTTTTCCTCGTTACTGGGCAAAAATACTTAGATTGAATTAATTTGCGAGTCGCGCGAATACCAGGATGAGATAAGGAATGGAGTTTCCGAACTATGGTTTTACGCATTGAACTTGGAATGTATGGTCTTGACTTATTGTACGAAATATCAGACCAAATTTTAGATTTAATGAACAAATATTTTTTTCTTTTAAGTTGTATTTTAAATTTGGTGTTAAAAGGATATTTTGAAGGCTATGGTCGAGCTGTTGTTCATTATAAATGGTTTGCAAATTTATATCTTGTGAAGAAATCGCATCTATTTCGGGTATGCGAGATAATGTGTCAGCGACAACATTTTCTTTACCTGAAATGTAGCGAATGTCGTTAGTAAATTGCGCAATATACTCCATGTGACGAGTTTGTCGTGGAGAACGGTCGGTTTTTGAATTTAAAACAAACGTTAATGGTTTATGTTCTGTTAGATTTAGTTAGTTTTCTTGAGAAATATGCAAGCGGTACCCACGAGTTGCCATTAGCTTGTTGCAAAACAAATCCCACTGCAACAGCAGAAGCATCTACGGAAAGGGACAAACGAGCATTTTTGTCAAAATGATTGAGCAAGGTACCTTGCAAAATTTTTATTTAATAGATTCGAATGCTTTTTCCGTCTCTGTTGTCCATATAACTTGTTATGTATTGTTTTTGTTAGCTGCCGTGACAATTTCATACAGTGGACTTAACATTTGTGCAATCATTGGGATATATCTATGGTAATAGTTTACCATTCTCAAAAATGTTTGCAACTTTTTTAAACAAAGTGGTTTTACAAATGTAGAAATAACTTGTACCCGATCTTTAGAAGGCTGAATACCTTTCTTTGATAACTTATATCCTAAAAATTCGACTGAAGATAGCCCAAAAACGCATTTAGATGGTTTAAAGGTGAAGCCATACTCTTTAAGTCGTGTAAAAACTGTTTTTAAATGTTTGATGTGTTCATCTTCGTTCCTGCTAGCTA
Source organism: Dryomyza anilis (assembly GCA_951804985.1). Lineage (NCBI taxonomy): Eukaryota > Metazoa > Arthropoda > Insecta > Diptera > Dryomyzidae > Dryomyza > Dryomyza anilis. The sequence continues at coordinate 10,568,485 of OX638136.1, read as the reverse complement.
CTAAGACATCGTCTATATATGTGAAAACAAAATTGAGTCCGGAAAATACTTCATTAATGAAGCGCTGAAAAGTGTGGCCGCTGTTTCGCAAACCGAAAGGCATGCGTACAAATTCGAATATACCAAATGGTGTGGTAATGGCTGTTTTAGGAATATCCTCTTCTGCAATGGGTATTTGGTGGTATGCGCGGATTAAATCTATCTTGGAAAATATAGTTTTGTCTTTCAACTCTATGCTTAAATCTTGTATATGCGGAAGGGGGTATCTGTCAGGAATGGATACAGTTAAGTCTACGGTAATCACCGCATGGTCTCCAGTCATTGGGTTCCTTTTTGGGAACTAGGTGAAGTGGTGATGCTGTATACGAATTGTATGGTCGACATACACCAATTTTAACCAGATACTCAAACTCTGTTTTGGCGATTTTATATTTAAGAGGATCTTGGTTTACAAAAAGGTAAAATTCCCTTTGTTTCAATCCTATGAACAGTAGAGTGTTTTACGAGTTTGGTGTAATCATGATCGGCGTTTACAGATGGGAAATCTTTTAGAATATCAGAAAATTTATTTTTTATATTTGGAGTTTAATGGAAAATATATCTGAATATCCGCAAGTACCGTTCACCTTTAATTTTGTAGTGTCATCTATAATTTGCTTATTTTTTATATCTACTAAAATTCCAAATTTCTCTAAAAAGTTTGCACTAATAATGGTGCAAACTTTTTATTTTTATACCCTACACCTATGAGGTACAGGGTATATTAACTTTGTGCATATATTGTAACGCCCCTTAGGAGGCGTGTCCGGTATGGAAAAGTATATATATTCTTGATCAGCATCACTAGCCGAGTCCGTTTAGCCATGTCCGTCTGTCTGTCTGTCTGTCCGTCTTGCTGTCTTGCTGTCCGAATAGAGAATAACTTGAGAAATACTAATCAGATATATTTTAGCCAAAAGTAGGAACTGAGTTTGAAAATGAGCCAAATCGGTCAACGGACACGCCCACCGCGTGATCCGCCCACTTTTTTTTTGCATTATTTCCCGGGTTTTCATAGTGGAATTTGATCCGTAAATTATTAAAATCAAATCTATGAAATATTAGACTTTCAAAATTTTAAATATGGGCATGGTCCGCCCAATTATATTTAAATTTTTTTTTTCAGTTTTTTTTACTTTTATATAAATTTTTTATTATATGGGGATATAAGACGTAAATTTCTGATATATGTATAAAATTCTGAGGGTGGGGAGGTTCAGCATAATTAAAAACTTTAAAATTAAGGTATACAATTAAATATCCCAAATTAAAATCCCCACCAAAGGTGTAGGGTATTCCATAGTCGGGCCCGACCGACTATAAAAATCCGCCTCATGTGACCGAACTTACCCATGTGACTTAACTTTCCCAACTCGTTAAATCTCGTCTAAGTCCAAAAACAATGTTTAAAAGTGTAGAACCAAAAGTTTTAATATTTGAACCATTTGATGCCGAGAGTATTGTGTCAGAAATTCGTTTAAGATTTGGAAATTTTGTAGCAGGTATAATTGACACTACCGCACCTGTGTCTATCAGAAAATTTAGTTTATTATTTCGGTCAAAAATATATTAGTAACTGTCCCGCTATGAGCCACCGAAATAACAGGATTATCTAATTTAAAAAATTCGAATTGGTTAAATTTTCATGATTTGCGTTAAAAGTACACGGTTGAATACATTTCTTGGCGTTTGAGCCGAAACGAAAATGATACCAACATAATTTATGTGATGAATCGAAGGGAGTACTTCTTCTAGAATAGATACTACCACTAATTCTTAATCTATATCTTGTATTAATTGCAGATACTTGAAGAGATAGTTTATTAAAATTATCACACATATTTATTGTAATTTGCACTAAATTTTGCATAATGGTTTCTATATTTAATTCGTATTAGCCGGAGTAATTGCAGATACTTGTTGTCGATTAGAGACTTCATTAATTTTGTCTACTAAGACTAATTTCTCTTCGATATTTGAAATATTTAAAGAGGTAAGATATATCTGTAATTGATTAGGGAATTTTCGTAACGAAAGTTTTTCAAGTAACTCACAACCAATTATCGATGTTGGTCCAGCGAAAAACTTCATGTTTCTGAAAAACTCAGACGGTTTGCGATCTCCCATATGCGTATCGGAAAATAATTGCTCCAAACGAGACTCTTCGCTCAGAGAATATCTTTCACATAGTGCTATTTTTAAATGGTTATATTTGTTTGTTTGAGGAGGTGATTGAATAACATCGAGTATTTTTGAGATTACTTTTTGTGGAAGTGAAACTACAACATAATGATATTTAAGGATATCATCTGTGAGGTGAGAGAATTGTACTTCTGATTGTCCAAACTTGTCCAAAAAGGTGGTAATTTTATTAAACGTGGATTGAGTGAAATTTTTTGGATGTGTAGATGTTAGTGATAATGTTATGCATCGAAAATTGACATTATCGCCAGAATTATTGCGAGATCTAGTCATTGCTCTAGTTTGAATTTTAGATATGGAGGAAGTAGTTTAGTTAACAAATATATATGCTAATGCTAATTTAATATTATTGTGTATAGATAAAATAAATTGATGAAATTAAGATAATATAAAAATGACTTAACTTAATTGCTAAATAGAAATTTGTCCAATTTGGTGACCTTGATTCGATGAACTTGGTACTATGATATTGATCCAATTAGTTTGATTCTTGCAAAATATAGATGATATCCAATATTCAATATGATATTGGTCGTATGATCAATTGAGGACAGGGACAGATGGTCAGATTAGATCAGATGATTGATTGCAGGAAAATCGACAATTGATTGCAGAATGATTTGTTGAATGAGATATGCTTAGTTCCATTAACTGCATTAAATGCTTTCAAAATCTTCGGATTTCTTCGTATAGAAAGTGTATATATATTTCGTTTCAAAAATCTCCAATTTATTATTTAGTAATATTATTGTGATGTCTTTTAGGACAATTATAATTAGCTATTCTCCTGGCAAGATCGCCAATATAGTGGTAGCCAAAATAATATTGTTTATTATATATTTTATAAAACAATTGTGTGTGTCTTTATTTTAGAAGAAATATTTTTATATGAATTGAAAAATTAAAATTCAAAGTTACAATCATTAAAAACAGTAAACAGTTTTTTAGAAAATTATAAGTATAAAGTATAAATAATTATAAACATTTAAAGTGGATCTCTACACTACACATATGTGTGGTTAAAATTCAAAGTGGTATATTGGTCACCAGGGTATACGAATCCTGAAAATAACTACAATCTTTCAATTGCTAAAGAATTTTCAGTCATTTGATGCCCATATTTACAAATGGGTAGGTGTACCGAACTTCGATTTTTTTTGGGAACCGCAAGTCGTTTCGCGGGAAAACATTATTTTCTTGTATTTGAGCATGAAGCCAATATATATTTGACCAAAAAAGTTTACCTAAGCACGTATACAGTAAAATTGATCTGTACACTAAGAAAACAAGATGTTTATGAAAGTCTTACTGCAACTATCCTTTTAAATTAACGCCTTGTAGCAAATTTTCAAACATCCCATAAGTTTCAATAAAGTTGCAGCTAAACTATTAATATTTTTTAAATATAACATATATGCAGATATTTACGAGATGTATGCCACAAGAGCAATGAAAATTGAGATATTTATAGTTGACTGATAGCAAAAATCCTGAGTTCTTGGACATTTGCAGCAATATTTTGTGATATTTTGACATTTAACTACCATGAAAAAGGAAAATGGCGTACTTTTTCCTTACGTTCGATTTATCCACAACAATTAAGTAAATTCAATGGTGTAAAAAAGTGCCCACTCAAATATAACATTTTAATGGTAAAATCACTTTGTGATGTGATTTAAATTATCAACATGTGATTGAAAATATTTCTTTTCAGAGCTTACTTTGATGACAGCGTCGCCGGTCGGACTTGGTTCTTCTGCGAAGAAATCTCAATTCGTTGTACAATTTTGCCTTCGAAGGATTTAAAAAGACGATGGCGATGTATACCAGGATGTTCTATGTACCTGGATACTGTTTTAATTCTAGAACAAATAAAAAATACATTTTAATTCAATAAAAATTACTGCGCGAATTCTAATGGAGTACCTTTTCCAAATATTCCTCAACTATCTTCCTATTTGTAAGATGTTTAATTGATGGTTGCTATACATAATCGTAAATTTGGAAGATGGTTGCTGACGGATGTTTGAGAGATGGTTGTCTCAAATACGATTTAAATAATTTGTAAAGAACTTGATATTTAGGGCTGTGATATTTCTGACAATCATCTTTGTTTTCTTAGTGTAAATGTAAATTTTATATGAGTCATTTGAATATAATTGGTCAGATCACAGGTTCCAATGAACCGATATCGCCAATCGCACATACAGCGTAGGTATATAAATAATCTAAATTATAAGTTTCATTTATCTAACTCTTCAATTTTTTAAGTAGTATGGATTTCAACAGGCAGACATACGGACATCGCTAAATCGACTTACGAAGTCATGCTGATCAAGAATATATATACTTTTTCCATACCGGAGATGCTTCCTTCTGGGTGTTACAAACGGCGTACAAACTGCATATACCCTTTCACTCTTAGTGTAGGGTATAAAAAGTGAATGGTCGCGGTTGCTGTTCACATTAAAAATATTAATTTTTATGCTTTTCTAATTCGCGTTCAATGGCAATCACCTGAGGCTAAAACATTGTTCGATGTGGGCTTTAAAAAGAAGGGACAGTTAATCAATATACATTCTTCAATGTTGTAGTGTTAAACTATTATTACTCTTAATTATATTGTTACGAAAAGATGTAATATGCCCCATAGTGCAAGCATTCAACAATGCTATTTGAGACGCAAGACAATTCAGCGCACTAAGCAATGTGTTAGAAAGAGACGTAAGATCATTCGGCGCACTGAGGATTGTGCGAGAAAGAGACGGAAGATCAGCGCATTAAAACACATGAGTGCGAATGAGATGCCAATAGCATAGCGTCATTCACGAAACGAGTAGAATGTTTTCGAAACATGTCGAACTGATGCATGCAGTATATAAGGGAGCCGCATCTGAGGTACAGCACTTCATTTGTGATTTGATAGTGAACTAGTACGTCTCGTGAGTGAACATTGTAAAGCTACTTAAATTGTAGAAATTCAACAGTTGATATAAGTGATTATTCTTTGGGTTGTTATTTAATTAAATTAAGTTAATTCATACTAGTTGAAATAATATTAGTTAAACTAAATTTAAGTGTGTTTTTATTTTGTACACAATCCAGCGATACGAACTCGTAGAACAGCTTTTCGTAGATTGAATTTTCGCAACATTGGTGTCAGAAGTGGGATTGTGATACAAAATGGCTAAATTCGAACAACTTAAAGTCGACCAGCTAAAGAAGGAGCTGGCGATTCATAATCTTCCAACTGTAGGTACGAAAGTAGAGCTATAAAAGCGTCTAATGAAAGAATTATAGAACTTAATGGAATAATTATAGAACCAAGGCATTGACCTCACAGAGCACGAGTTTGAAGTGGAAGCTGCAACAGCGTCATCGAAAAGTGTGGACACGGAGCAAAAAGTACAGTCCCAAAGTTTTGATATGAGCCATTTGCTCGGAGAAATACAACAACAGCTTCAAGAAAATTCCAACAAATTAGATCAGAAATGTTTAGAAAATTCAAAACAATTGCAAGAAAATTCCAATAAAATAGAACAGATGATTCAAGAACATTTTTTTATTTTGTGCACAATCCAGCGATACGAACTCGTAGAACAGATTTTCGTAGACTGAATTTTCGTAACATTGGTGTCAGAAGTGGGATTGTGATACAAAATGGCTAAATTCGAACAACTTAAAGTCGACCAGCTAAAGAAGGAGCTGGCGATTCATAATCTTCCAACTGTAGGTACGAAAGTAGAGCTACAAAAGCGTCTAATGGAAGAATTAGAGAACCTAATGGAAGAATTATAGAACCAAGGCATTGACCTCGCAGAGCACGAGTTTGAAGTAGAAGCTGCAACAGCGTCATCGAAAAGTGTGGACACGGAGCAAAAAGAACAGTCCCAAAGTTTTGATATGAGCCAGTTGCTCGAAACAATACAACAACAGCTTCAAGAAAATTCCAACAAATTAGATCAAAAATGTCTAAAAAATTCAAAACAATTCCAAGAAAATTCCAATAAAATGGAACAGATGCTTCAAGGAAATTCCAAACAACTTCAAGAAAATGCCAACAAAATGGAACAGAAGCTTCAAGAAAATTCCAATCAACTTAAAACAGAACTTCTAGAAAATTCTAACCAACATCAAGTAAAAATGGAGCAACAAATGCAGGAACATTCGAAACAGCTTCTGGAAGTTTCTAATACACTTCATGGCAAAGTTAATGAGCTTGAAGCGCATATAAATAACGTTGATGAGAAATATCAAGACATCGACAAAGAGCTTCAGGAAATAAAGAAAGATTTGCACGTGTTGCAGATGAATGGACCTACACATCATGTTTTTAGTGGTACGAGACTAAAATCGCCGATTTACGATGGAACCACAGCGTTCAACATTTTCAAGCTGCAATTTGAGACCACGGCTGTAAGTAATCGATGGAACAATGACGACAGCGTAGCCACACTTATCGTGGCGCTAAACGGAGGCGCTGCCGAAGTATTGCAGACTGTTCCAGAAAGTGATCGAAACAGTTATATAGCGGTTATGGCTGCACTGCAACGAAAATATGGCAGTGATCACATGAAGCAGATCTACAGAATGTCACTAAAGATCCGAATGCAACAAAATGGTGAAACTTTCGCATTTGTGGTATGCAGATTGAACGAGTGATTTCATAGAAAAGTGCAAGATCGAAGCGTTTGTTGATGGCATACGCGATCAGAAGACAAAACGGGCAGCAATGACTATGCCGAAGGTGGCATTTATTGAAATGGTCACCACAGCGCTTACGCAGGAAATAGCGACTACATTGTGCTGACCAACGACAGAGACACCTGTACTTGATGGGGAGGGAGGAGCCTCAAAAGGCAGCGTTAAATCCGCTTCCAACAGAAGCACCCAAATAAAAAGTTAATGCTACAACTGTAAAAAATATGGGCATATGGCACGCGACTGCCGTGACTGTGTAATTGTGCAACCACCTAAGGGATACCGACCAGAAAAGAGACCTGAGGATGGCCAATATAACGCCAGGGATCATGGAAATTCTGGCACTGTATCAGCACGACTGTGTAAAATGGTATCGAGAGAATGCTCGACGGAAGAAGAAAAGACGAACATAATTCACATTCGTTCGTTAAATGGTGTGACGGACAAATTTGTAGGTGACAAATTTGTCCCACACATTAAGAACTACAACAAAAGGGGATCATCAAGGGAACACAATGCCGACCTGTAAGCAACACTGGCAAAGGGACAATCGATAAATTATGGCAACGTTGGAAATTGCGGTGTGGTGAAATGCGAAAACGAACGATCGTAGCGACAACGAAGGCAAGAAAGAGACAACGAGTGTCTCACACGAACATTGGGAAGAAGCCGGCAGTTCGAAGCAAGTCGACGAACGAAGCCGAGTGAGTTCTTGGGTAGCCGCCGTCAAGGAAAGTTGAGTTGGATGTCCGCTGTGGTTTTGGTACAGTAAGCTCTTCCTGGGATGAAAAGCCTGCTTTACCAAAGAAAGGGATTCGACAGGGACGTGGCAAGTGATACTCTAATAGACAAGTAATCGGTTTTGAGGAGTGTCATTTGTTTCCACGCTCAGGTTAAATCCTTTGGCAACGATTGTCGGACAAGTGGAGAGATGTAAACGCCACGAACCGAAGATACCCGAGCAGCCGACAGTACGAACGAGTCACGGCAGTAGCGGCGAACGAGTTTACGACGCCACGAACGAGTCATAGCAGTAGCAGCAAACACAAGCCGAAGGCATCCGAGTAGCCATCAGTACGAACGAGTCATATCAGTAGCACCGGCCACGAGCCGAAAATACCCGAGTAGCCGACTGTGCAAACGAGTCTCAGCAGTAGCGGGGAACGAGTCTTCGACGACACGACCGAGTCATAGCAGTAGCAGCGGCCACGATCCGAAGATACCCGAGCCACCGACAGTGCGAACCAGTCACATCAATAGCGGCGAACGAGTCGCCGACGACACGAACGAGTCATAGCAGCAGCAGCGAACACGAACGAGTCACAGCCGTAGTCGACAAGTAGGGGATACGAGCCGAAGAACCCCAAGCGGGCGACTATACGAACGAGTCTCACCGACGAGCCGAGGTCGGTAACGAAACGCAGCAACCGCCGACTACGATACGGTAACTATAGCGGTACGCACAAAGATAATATTCGGTTACGCAGCGAACGGCGTAGACCGAGAATACCGGACTGAACATCACTACCCGAGGGTTCATCGTCGGGTGTATTTCCGGCGAGGACGCGCTTCTTTCATTTATTACTACTATATCCTCAATACTATTATTTTGTTAGTTTAAGAACTAGAAGATATATTAAAAACCAACTATTAAAATTAAAAACGTGGGTATTTTCACTGAATCAAATAGGCTACGATTGAGTTTAACTTACAAGGTATCCCTGACATAAATAAATAATTTGTCGACCTACCCCAGGACCGCCACTGAGGTTACCCCAGCCTTTGACCACCAGGTAGTTCGTTACAAGTGGCGCCTGAGCAGGGACCTTGAGGTGAAAATAAAACAAAATAATAGTCACAAAAACTCAACGTAGTTTAGGGTTCAGTGGAGATTCGACGACTCGCAGAATGGAAAAGCTGACCTGGATTTATGACTTGAACAAGGATGACTTGGTTGCGTATGCCGTAGAATTTGGGTTGTCAGAGTCCAGCACGGTGGAGGAGTTGCGAAGGAGCGTAGGTAGCTTTGTGGCAGAAGAAGGCCACACGAACGCAGTCCGAGAGCGCCTTACTAAGCTGGAACGAAAACACATTAAGTGCCCGTCGCCTGTGCTATTATAACTCGTGGACCACATCGCCACCGACGGGGCCGAGAACGCAGAGCCCATTCCTACCGCGGATGAGGCCCAGACCATACCGACATCAATTCAAACAGATCACTAGGCTCTCACCTCCATCAAAGCGGTGTTAGCTGCAGGCCAGATTATTGCTTCATTTACCATTGCGGGAGCGAGCAACGCATCTCCGAGGAACGTGGAACCCACATCCAGGGGCGAATCTGCCATGTACGCTGTCGCCATGGACCGCGTGAGAAAATGGGCAGTTTTATTCGACGGAGGACGCGACCCAATGACGTTCGTAGAGCGCATCGAGGAACTGGCTGACGCATACGACGTGAGTAAGGATTGGTTGCGGCACGCCATGACCCAACTTCTGGTGGACAGGGCTCTCACCTGGTTCCGCAATAATCATGTCCGATGGAGCGGATGGGACGCGTTTAAGTCGGATTTTCTGAGATTCTTCTTGCCACCCAGATACCTGGAAGACCTGGAGGACGATATTCGCCAAAGGATACAACGTCCCGAAGAGTACACTCGCGGTACAAAACTTGATGCGACATGCCCACTACACGCGTGCGCAGCAGCTGGAGTGGATTTATAAGAACTTCCGGCAGGAGTACCAGTTGTACGTCAAGCGCCAGGAGTTCGCTACGCTGGACAAATTTATACAGCTGGCAAACGAATTCGACGTCATCCAGACAATGCTGTACGTCCTCAAAAGAGGACCACCACGGGTTCAGGTGGAACAACACCGGATCGTGCAACCAGGACAGGGCGAGGCAGTCGATCGCAGGTGGATCAGTTGTTGGTGCGGAGGCAAAGGACATTTTCAAAAGGAGTGCAGGGTGTCAGAAAAGATTTCCTCCGCGGCCGAGAAACGACTCGGGAGACCGTCCGTCGTAGGAGGCGATGGTAGCCCCGACAAATATGCTCCTCACCCAACAGTTGTATTCAGGTATGACGCGCGACACATCTATGACACATCTATGCTATGCTATCGCCCTAGAGATAGATGTGGTGACGGCCACCATCGACATTGGCGCCACCCGAAGCTTTGTAAGCCCCTACAACCTAGGTATGGATGACACATCTATGCTATGCTATCGCCCTAGGGATAAATGTGGTGACGGCCACCATCGACACTGGCGCCACCCGAAGCTTTGTAAGCCCCCACTACGCCAACATGCTGGGAATCAAGGAGAACCAGGAGCCGGTCGACATCCGGGTGCGAATGGCAGACGGAGGAGTCAAGCAGATAACGGAAGCATTACGGATGTGCATCAGGCTGGGGACACAGAGCTGTGAATTGCTCTTGCTGGTTTTGCCGGACGCGGTCGACCACCTTATACTGAGCATGGATTTCCTCATACGCGTCGGAGCCACGTTGAGCTGTGGAGGACAGACCATCGCATTACGGGAGCAGGCCGACCAAAACGCTTGGGGCTGCGCACCGATATGCACGGTGGTACGGAGCAGCATAACGAGGATGTGGACGGCCCCACCTCGAACGGAGGACTACCGAGCGAAGAGGCAGTGGTCGAACGATTGGAAACGAGATGGAGGGAAGTAACGCATGGCGACGCGAAACCACAGCGCTGCAAGCGGCGACGTTCCGGCATGGCGACGCGAGGCCAATCACGCGACGCGGCGAACATGATATCATCGACGACTTTATCCTGGAGGAACTGAAGAAGTTTCAGGGCATTCAGGGACCCACGGACATCGCCCATCATCGTATCATCATGCGAAAAATCCCGCCATGCAGGCCATCATCAAGCAGGAAGTGGATGAGCTGATCGCCATGGGATGCATCGAGCCCTCCCGGAGCCCGCATAGCGCGCCTATCGTCATAGTTAAGAAAAAGACCGGAAATTGAAGGTTGTGCATCGACCATCGGTAACTGAATGCGCACTCGACGCATACCTGCTACCTCGGATTCAGCACATTCTGGATCGGCTACGCCACGCCAACAACATAAGCAGCCTGAAGAACGGGTACTGGCAGATCCCGATGGAAGAAGGGAAGAAGCCATACACTGCCTTTACCGTACCGGGACGCGGGCTATTTCAGTGGCACGTGATGCCGTTTGGATTGCATTCGGCACCGGCGATGAGGTTACCCCAGCCTTTGACCACCAGGTAGTTCGTTACAATGGCATGATAGAGAGATTCAATCGGACTTTGGAAGAGTCTGACTCGCAGAAAAGTGGTTAAGATTGGGATACACACATACCACTGTTTCTCGTAGCATATCGAACGGCGGTTCATTGCACCACAGTTGCTTCACCTGCGAGAATTGTTATTGGAACAGACTTAAGATTACCTGCGGATTTAAAGTTCGGTGCGAATCCTTCAACTGGAATTTCTGTACACGATTATGTTTCCAGCATAAGTTAAGAAATGAACGAAATGCATCTGTTTGTAAGGCAGCGTACACAATTTGTGAGTGATAAAATGAAGGCCAAATACGACTTGCGCACAAATTCAGAGGGATTTACGGAAGGACAACTTGTTTTACTCTATAACCCACAAAGAAAGAAAGGCGTTAGACGAAAAATGAAAGTAGTACATTTAGAAAGGTTGACGCCATTCAGAGAGAGAGAAGATTAACATCTTTTCGGGACGAACCGATTTAGGTGGTGGGCAGTGTTAGGAAAATATGTAATTTGCCCCATAGTGCAAGCATTCAATAATGCTGATTGAGACGCAAGACAATTCAGCACTCTAAGCAATGTGTCAGTTGTGATTTGATAGTGAACAAGTGCGCCTCGTGAGTTAACATTGTAAACCAAAATTGTAGAAATTCAACAGTTGATATAAGTGATTATTTTTTGGGTTGTTATTTAATTAAATAAAGTTAATTAATACTAGTTGAAATAATACTAGTTAAAACCAAATTTAAGTTTGTTTTTATTTTGTACACAATTCAGCGATACGAACTCGTAGAACAGTTTTCGTAGACTGAATTTTCGTAACAATATTAATGAAAGAAATTGGCATTTATCGATATCGCCTTAAAGAGCCCGCATCACATTTCAATCAAATTCTGTTTTAAGAATGAACTACTCATTCATTTTTGGTTAAGAACAACTCGACCTTCAACGAACATATTTTACATATCTTCGGTGAATTGTAAGAAATGTATTTAATAATAAAGTGTCTAGTTACCCCTTACCTTGAACTTGTACCTACGGAATGGGAAACAACAGTGCTACCCCCTGATCTAAATACAAAAAATTTTTTCGTTTGAAAAAAACAGTATATAAAAAAAAAATTTTTTTGAGTTGTTATTTATGTTCCAAAACAGAAAATGTGGAGCAAATAAATATTCAGAAGAATTTTATCGACTCAGTAGAAATCTACTGATAAATTGAATTTTTTTGTTTACTTTAACAGCAGATTTCTACAATTGAGAATCGAGGTCATAAACTCTATTTTTGCTAACATTCGATAAGCTTTCGCCCAAATATACTCCTGGAAAAAATTCTTGTTTTTGTATTAATACTTGACATTAATACTTGTCATTTTTGTTTTTAAAGCGGTTCTCGCTTGAATTTTAATTTGTTGATTGTAAAAAATATTTTAAATTTTTGTCTGCGATTTCAATGTTAGTTTTACACAGAGACGGGACTTTGTAATTGAGAATTGATTTAGAATTGAATTGAGCAAAACAAATTCTATTTCAAAAATAAAAAAATTAGAATTGAAGCAAATTACTTAAAAAAAAAATATAAATAAATTAGAAATTTGATTTCAATTCAAATTTGTTTTGAAATAAATTAAGCAAAGTATTTCAAATTAAAAAAAAAAAGAATTATAAATACTCAATTCAACTTATTGCTTAGAAATTCTCAATGCCCTCAAAAAATTAATGAATTGAATTTATTTGAATTAATTTGAGTTTTAGCAAAGCGCCCATCAGTAAAAGTTCAAGTGGTGATAATTTCCATGTGAAATTCGCACTCCGATATATCATTGGACATTTTTGGTTGGATTTGTTCCAATGATTCACATTCTTTGGAACTTTTTTGGATGAATCTGTTCCAGTAGGATTACAGAAACACCCAAGTGCGTGGAACAAATTTGTCCAAATCCCAATGGAACCTATTTGTCCAAAAACATGTCCAATGACGCACTTAGTTTCTGACCAAATCCCAATGGAACTTATTTGTGAAAAAAAAAATTCCAATGACGTAAGCGGGTTCTGGCCAAATCCCAATGGCACCAATTTGTCCAAAAAAATGTCCAATGACGCCGTTAGGTTCTGGCCAAATCCCAATGGAATCCATTTGACAAAAAAAATGTCCAATGACGCAAGCGGGTTCTGGCCAAATCTCAATGAAACCTATTTGTCAAAAAAATGTCCAATGACGCAAGCGGGTTCTGGCCAAATCCCAATAAAACCTATTTTTCCCAAAAAATGTCCAATGACGCAGTTGGGTTCGGGCAAAATCCCAATGGAACCAAGTTGTTCAAAAAAATGTCCAATGACGCAGTTGGGTTTTGGCCAAATCTCAATGAAACCAATTTGTCTAAAAAAATGACCAATAACGCAGTTAGGTTCTAGCCAATTCCCTATGTAATCTATTCGTCAAAAAAAAATGTTAAATGACGCAGTGGGTTTTGGCCAAATCCAAAATATGTTTCAATGACGGTCCTAGATGAGTATCTGCTCCAACATGAAGGGACTCACCCAAAAAAATAATCTGTGGCTAATTGGTGCAGCTTCAACAAAAAAACGTTGAATGATCCACCTGGATGCGAATCTATGCCCCTAAACCAAATTCAAATATGTTGGCCCGAGTGCAACAGATTTACTAAAAATATCCTATGATGCACCTGGATGCAATTCTGTGCGATAGGAATACACATGTGGTGCGTGACACTTCAATATCCATGCTTTTGTATTTTAAATAGAATTGATCAATTCCAATTCATGTTGAATTAAAATTGATCAATGCCAATTTATAAAATTTGAATTGAATTGAATAAAAGATTTTCACTTCAAATTTTTTTGAATTGGAATTTGTTTACTCAATTCAAATGAAATGTTTTTCGAATTGAAATACTTTTTTCAAATGCCATTTAAATAAATAGAAATAAAATTATTTGAAAACAATTTCAATTCATGAACAAATTTAATTTACAACCAGTTGGGAAAGTTAGATCACAAGGGAAATTTTAAAGTGGGGACATTTAGTAATATGCGTTATTATGATAGTTAGGATTATCAAAATTAAAGTCGGTCTAAGCCGACTATAAATACCCTACACATATATGTGGTTACCATTCAAAGTGGTATATAGATCACCAGGGTATACGAATCCTGAAAATAAATACAAACTTTCAATCGCTGCAGACTTTCCATTCATTTGATACCCATATTTACAAATGGGTAGGTGTACCGAATTTCGATCTTTTCATTAACCACAAGACGTTTTGCGGGAAAACATTATTTTCATGCATTTGGGCATGAAGTCAATATATATTTGACTCAAAAAGTTTACGTATTCACGTATACAGTAGAATTCACCAGTAGATGTATGTTTTATATGAGGTATTTGAACGTAAGTGGACGGTTCACAGGTCATAATAGACAGCCCATTTTAACTGACAGACAGCGTAGGTATATAAGTAATCTAAATTAGGAGTTTCATTTATTTAGCTCTTTTAGTTTTTCTGTAATCAAGATTTCAAAAGACAGACAGACGGACATCGCTAAATCGACTCAGGAGGTCATGCTGATCAAGAATATATATACTTTTCCATACCGGAGATGCTTCCTTCTGGGTGTTACAAACGGCGTACCAAACTGAATATACCCTTTCACTCTTAGTGTAGGGTATAAAAAAAATTGAATTAGTCCCGTCTCTGGTTTTATACTAATAAAACAAGATGTTTTTGAAAGTCTTGCTGCAAATATCTGTTTAAATTTACGCCTTGTAGCAAATATTCAAACATCCCATAAGTTTCAATAAACTTGCAGAAAAACTATTAATATTTTGTAAATATCCCATATATGCGGATAGTTACGAGATGTTTGCAACAACAACAATGACAATTGAGATATTTACAATTGACTGATAGCAAAAATCCTGAGTTCTTGGACATTTGCAACAAAACTGTTGAGTTATTTTGACACTTGACTACTATAAAAAAGGAAAATGGCGTACAAATTTCTAACGCACGGTTATCCACAACAATTAAGTAAATTCAATGATTTAAAAAAGTTTCAGCTCATCAAATAATACATTTTAATGGTAAAAGTGAAAATAAGGTTTCCCGGAATTGAAATTATCATCACGTGATGGAAAATATTTTTTTTCATAGTTTACTTTGATGACAGCAGCGCCGGGCCAACTTGGTTCTTCCGTGAAGAAGTCTCAAGGCGTTGTACAATTTTACCTTCGAAAGATTTATAAAGACTATGGCGATGGGTCCCCAGGATACTGTTTTAATTCTAGAATAAATAAAAATACATTTGATTCATTTTATTTCAATTCAATAAAAATTACACCGCGAATTCTAATGGAGTACCTTTTCCAAATATTCATCAACTATCTTTCTATTTGTAAGATTGTGACGGACAAATTTATGGGGTAAATTTGTCCCACACATTGCTCGCCTCCAGCAGTTAAAGGGGGGGCCACCGAGGGAACAATTGATGAGAAGAGGGCAACACTGGTGCCTGTAGCCAAAGTAACGTGTAAAAGCTACGATCATGGAACAAATGGCGTCGTGGTGAGAATGGTGTAAAACCGGTCTAAGCACCATGCAGGTGCGTGAAAGAGTCGAATACAGTGCACCGCATTTACGACAAAACATAGTAGCCGACGGTGATGAAGAAGCGGAGAACCGAAGCATCGTTCAGTTCGTCGGCGACCGTGATACAGTGCAGACACACATTAGATTGTTCTGAGTTGTTGTAGTAAGTTTCTCCTGGGAGGAAAAGCGGGCTACAACAAGGAACCAAACCCATACCAACGCAAAGATAATCGAAGCTGAAAAGAAAGGTATAAGTTTCAAGCAGGCGGAGAATTATCCTTTGGTTGGTACGGCGTTGACGAGCGCTGCTGGGAACGGCAGTAGAAAGGTCAAGTTTCTCTGCCCGACACACAGGCTGAATCGGTGGTGGTTGAACCTGTCATAGTGGTTGAGCCAAGCGACACAAAGTGAATGTAAAATCGTTTTATTTAATGCAGCAGAACCCAAACACCGAACAAAGACGAACAACAACTTCAGTTTATTTAAACGCAGCAGAGCCAAAGTGCCCAGGGAAGGCGAGTCAACCTAACCTACAAAAGTGCGCCACGAGGATCGTGGTGGCAAAGCAGCGATACAGGCGCAGGGGACCGAACGACCATAACCTCAAAAGTGGCCACAAGAGGCTTGGCGGTAAGTTGTGTAATTTTATCCGACCACGCGGTGCGAACGTCCATTTCGTGCGCGTCACCACCAAGCCGAACCAAGCCGAACCAAGCGAGCCGAGTAGGCACGAGCAGTAGCAGTGAGCCGAGTAGTAACCGCGTTCGAGAACCGAGCAGTAGCAGTGAGCCGAGCAGTAGCAGAGGACGAGAACCGAGCAGTATCAGTGAGCCGAGTAGTAACAGCGTACGAGAACCGTAGCAGAGTATGAGTGCCGAGCAGTAACAGCGCATGAGAACCGAGCAGTAGCAGAGCACGAGAACCGAGCAGTAGCAGTGAGCCGAATAGTAACAGCGCACGAGAACCGAGCAGTAGCAGAGCACGAGAACCGAGCAGTAGCAGTGAGCCGAGCAGTAACAGCGCACGAGAACCGAGCAGTAGCAGTGAGCCGAGCAGTAACAGCGTACGAGAACCGAGCAGTAGCAGTGAGCCGAGTAGTAATCGCGTTCGAGAACCGAGCAGTAGCAGTGAGCCGAGCAGTAGCAGAGCATGAGCACCGAGCAGTAGCAGCGTACGAGAACCGAACAGTAGCAGAGTATGAGTGCCGAGCAGTAACAGCGCACGAGAACCGAGCAGTAGCAGAGCACGAGAACCGAGCAGTAACAGTGAAGCGAGTAGACACGAGCGCACGAGAGCCGAGCAGTAACAGCGTACGAGAACCGAGCAGTAGCAGAGTACGAGAACCGAGCAGTAGCAGTGAAACGAGTAGACACGAGCACCTGACAGCCGACCGCGTAACCACGCGATAACCGAGGAGCAACAGCAGCACATTCGAGAATAACCGAGCCGACCCGAGCGCTAAGGCAGCCGATCGAGGGGTAGCAGTGAGCCAAAGGGCTGAATCAGGGGCAACTACGAGGGATTTCACAACGACCACCCGGACAAAGTAAAGTGAGCCGGCATCGGAGCCGTGGTCAGAGGAGGGGTCCCGGGTGGTACGCACAATAGCATAGCGAGCCGCGACGCGACGAGCGGCGTAATACGACATAGCAACCGGTCGCGTCAGAAAGGGGCGCAGACCGAGGAACCAGATTTACATATCCGAGGGTTCAGCGTTGGAGACGCCTCCGACGGGAACCCGCCATTTCTAAGCAATCCAGTAGCGGCAGCGGAGCGCTGCCTTTAATTATTATTTACTATCCTATCACACTTGTTATTACTATTATTAAAGAAGTTATTTATGAATTAAAACAAGGGCGTTATCATTTACCAGGGGCTACAGTTGAGTTGAACTAAAAAGGTACCCCTGACATAAATAAATTATTTGTCGACCTACCCCTGGACCGCCGCTGAGGAGTACCTCAGCCTTTGACCACCAGGTAGTTCGTTACAAGTGGCGCCCGAGCAGGGACCTTGAGGTGGAAAATAAAACAAAAATAATAGTCACAAACAACTTAACGTAGCGTCGGGTAAAGGGTCTCGCTCAAGTTTTTTTAACATGGTGAAGCTAACCTGGATTTACGGCTTGCGCAAGGAGGACTTGGTGGCGTACGCCGTAGAATTCGGATTACCAGAAAATGGTACGGCGGAGGAGTTACGGAAGAGCCTGTGTAACTTCGTGTCGGACGGAGGCCACGCGAGCGAGGTCCTGGAGCGCCTCCTTAAACTAGAGCTCAAACATACCAAATGCCCGTCGCCTGGGCCTTTAGCACTCATAGTCCCCACTGCTATCGCTATGGGTGAAAAGACAGAGCCCCCTTCAACAATAGACGCGACCCAGGCGTCGCCGACACAAACACCGCACCAGACCTTCACCTCCTTCAAAAATCCCGAAATGAAGGGATCCGCCAGCTCGAGTAAAACCCTAACCACTGGAGTAGGAGCGAGCAGCGAACCCCCGAGAAAAAGTGAAGCCACAGAGCGCGCGGAAATGCGGACGGACACGACCACCGACGGGAGTGAGAAGACGCAGCCGTCACCAGTTGCGGACGCAGCATGTGATGTTCACCTACCAGGATGTACATTTTCCCAGACCCCCCTCCCCATCAACAAGCAGGAAGTTGGAGAAGCAGCCGGCCCGAGTTTAGCATCCACCGTAGCGAGCAACGTAGCACCGAGAAGAGAGGACCCCAGGGGAGGATATGCCACCTACGCTGTCGCTATGGACCGCGTGAGAAAATGGGCAGTACGATTCGACGGCGAGAGCGACCCACTGGCGTTCATAGAACGGATTGAGGAACTGACGGACGTTTACAACGTAAGCAGAGATTGGTTGCCACATGCCATGCCTCAACTACTGGTGGATCGAGCCCTCATTTGGTTCCGAAACAATCACATCCGGTGGAGCGGATGGGACGCGTTTAAGGCGGATTTTCTACGATTCTTTCTGCCACCCAGGTATCTGGAAAACCTGGATGACGAGATACGCCAGAGGATGCAGCGACCCGGTGAGTCTTTTAAGAATTTCACCCTCGCAGTCCAAACGTTGATGCGACACGCCCACTACTCGCGTGCACAACAACTGGAACGGATCTACAAGAACTGTCGACGAGAGTACCAGTTATACGTAAAGCGCGGGGAGTTCACGACGCTGGGGGAACTAATACAGATGGCAAACGACTTCGACGTCCTCCAGGCGACGCTGGCGGAGCGCCAGGGGGGAACGACCCGAGTTCAGGAGGAGCAACATCGGATCGTGCACCCGGGACACGGTGAGGCCTTCGACCGCAGGATGATCTGGGCATTTTCAGCGGGAATGCCGGGCACCGGCAAAGCTGTTCTGCTGGCAATGCGGGAAAAGCGGCGTCCGGACGATCGATTGCTGTCGACCTCGGCCGGGAAACGACTCCGGGGACCGACCACAGTAGGAGGCGTCGGTCACCCCGAAGAATATGCTCCTTATCCAAACATTGCGCTCAAATACGACGCGCAACACATTTACGCGATAGTGGCCATAGGAATAGACCTGGCAATGGCCACCATCGACACGGGGGCCACCAGGAGTTTTGTGAGCCCCCACTACGCCAACATACTGGGCACCAAGGAGAACCAAGAGCGGGTCGATCTCCGGGTGCGCATGGCCGATAGCGGGGCCCAGCACATAACTAGTGCATTACGAATGTGTGTCAGGTTAGGGACCCAGAGCTGTAAATTGCTCCTATTGGTCCTACCAGACGCGGTCGACCATCTTATCTTAGGGATGGACTTCCTTATACGGGCTGGCGCAACGATTAGCTGCGGAGGGCAGACCATCGTGCTGCGTGAGCAGGCCAATCACAACATCGGGAGTAACGCGCCGATCTGCACGGTGGCACGAGAGCAGCGCGACGAGGAGGCGAACGGAAAATGGGGCGAGGCCATTGTGGACCGAGGGCCGACAGGCAGGGGGACAGCGGGCGAGAAATCGGATACTAGTTGGAAGGAAAATGCGCGCGGGGACGCGAAGCCACAGCGACAGCGGCGACGGACCGGCACAGACCAAGGCATGATGACACAGAGACTACCGCGGCAGCACAACGAACAGGGGACATCGACGCGTTTATACAGTGGGAATTGAAGAAGTTCGATGGGATTCACGGCCCCACAGACATCGCCAAACACCGTATCACCATGCGGGACGACCGCCCACTGAAGCAGCGATATTTCCCTAAAAATCCCGCCATGCAGGCAGTCATCAAGCAAGAGGTGGACGAGCTGATCGCCAAGGGGTGCATTGAGCCCTCCCGGAGCCCACACAGCGCGCCCATCGTCATCGTTAAGAAAAAGACTGGGAAATGGCGGTTATGCATCGACTACCGACAGCTGAACGCGCATTCGGTCCCAGACGCATACCCCTTACCCCGGATTCAGCATATACTGGATCGACTGCGAAACGCCAACTACATAAGCAGCCTCGACTTGAAGAACGGGTATTGGCAGGTGCCGATGGAAGAGGAGAGCAAGCCGTATACCGCTTTCACCGTTCCGGGACGGGGTTTATATCAATGGCGCGTGATGCCATTCGGACTGCATTCGGCGCCAGCAACATTTCAGCGCGCACTAGACAGCGTCATCGGCGCGGACATGGAACCGAAAGCATTTGCATATTTGGATGACATCATCGTCACCGGGTCGACGCTGGAGGAGCACATGGATACACTACGAGAAGTTTTCAGACGGTTGCGCCAGGCCAAGCTCCGGTTAAACGAAGACAAGTGCGAATTTTTCAAGAAGGAGATCAAGTACCTCGGTCACGTCGTCAGCGAGCGCGGCATTCACACGGACCCCGACAAGGTGGCCGCCATCCACGAGTTAAAGCCACCTACAAATGGCCGTGAAGTCCGCCAATGCCTGGGAATCGCCTCCTGGTACCGGCGATTCGTGCCGGAGTTTTCAGACATCGTCCACCCGCTAACCAAGCTACTGCGCAAGGGCAAACATTTCATTTGGGCCACGGAACAACAGGACGCCTTCGAGCAGCTAAAGACGAAACTAACCCAGGCGCCGATATTTGCCCTGACTTCGAGCAGCCGTTTACACTCCAGACCGACGCGAGCAGGTACGGGTTAGGCGCCGTCTTGACACAGGACGTTGGAGGACAGGAAGGAGTCGTGGCCTACGCCAGTCGGCGTTTAAACAAGGCGGAGGAAAATTACTCACCGACTGAGAAGGAATGTCTGGCCATAGTCTGGGGCATCAGGAAGATGCGGCCGTATCTAGAAGGATACCGGTTCAACGTCATCACCGACCACCTCTCATTGAAATGGCTCAACTCCATTGAGAGTCCATCGGGACGCATCGCGAGGTGGGCCCTGGAATTGCAGCAATATACATTCGACGTACAGTACCGCCGAGGCAAGTTAAATGTGGTCGCTGATGCATTGTCCAGACAACCGGTGGAGGCGTTAGGGACATTGGAGGTGGACGCCCCAATCGAACTCGATTGTCCCTGGATTCAGCAGAAGATGGCCGAGATACGCGCACAGCCCGAAAAGTTTCCTGCCTACACCATTGAGGGAGGTAGGTTGTACCGACATATCCCAAGGCAGTCGGATGAGGAAGGGTGTGCGGCGTGGAAACTATGCGTACCAGTTGGTCTGAGGCAACGGGTACTTCGCGAGAACCACGACGACGCCACGGCCGGTCACATGGGAGCACGTAAAACTATCGCGAGGATCTCTAACCGATACTTCTGGCCAGGTATGGCCCGCACCATAAGGACGCACGTGCGGAACTGCGAGTCATGCCAGAAGTTTAAACCCAGCCAGGAGAGGCCGGCTGGACAGATGCTCACCAAGATCGCAGAGGAACCTTGGTCGTGGCTCTGCGCCGACTTCGTGGGACCCCTTCCCCGGTCGAAACACGGCAACACCATGCTACTCGTGTTTTTCGACAAATTTTCGAAGTGGACAGAGATGGTGCCAATGCGCCGTGCAACGAGTGAAGGCGTACAGCGAGCACTGCGGGAGCGCATCATGGCCCGATATGGCGTCCAGACGAACGAGCGACACGGCTGCGGGAAGTGTTTGACATCGTACGACGCAACTTGGCGAGAGCCGCGCAGGATCAAGCGCGACACTACAACTTGAGGCGACGCGCATGGAAACAGTCGGTCGGTGACTTAGTGCTGGTAAAGCAGCATCACCTGTCGAAAGCGATAGACAATTTTGCGGCGAAATTGGCACCCCGGTTTGATGGCCCGTATAGAATTGTAAACTTTACATCTCCGGTGATAGTTACCATCCAATTAGTGGGACAAAACAAGACCCGCACCGCGCACCTAGGGGAGATCAAGCCATTCAACCAAAACGAAGCAGTAGACAAGGAGCCACCGACAACCATGAGGCCTGCCACCACCCAGACCGCCGCGGCTGATAAATGCGCCGACCCACCGACTCGAAACCTGATAGCAGAGGCCAGCAATCCGTTTCGGTCGGCACCCAAGGACCCAGTAGATACGCCAAGGAAGCTGCCGTTGGCCCCACCTCGAAATTTAATAGCGGAAGCAAACAACCCTTTCCGTACCACGCCTCGCAAACCAGTCGCCATCAAATCACCCACGACCAGGACGAGAGGCAGGGCTAGGGTCATTTCACCCAACGCACGAGCAACAAGGACGTCGACCCGGCGGAGCCCACCCCAGGAGGATGGCAATGTCACGAACCATAGCCCAAGGGCGACGCGAGCCAGCGGTGCGTTGAGGCGGGGCCTTGCATCAAGATACGCACTACGGCCGCGCGCAATCGCGACCGCACGAGTTTAACATTTCTTTTACAGTGGAGAGAGGCCGCCGACGGTGATGGCTGTCTCCCTCTCACAACGATGCCGTAACGTCACCATAGCGGAGGGGAAGTTTGCACGAAGGGGAAGTGTGCGCGAAGGAGAAGTTGGCACGAAGGGGAAATTGGCATGAAAATTAAACGGTCGGGTAAATTGATCGGAAAAGCTCGGCTGACTTCAACGAACTGTCGGGACGTCCGCCGACGACGGCGAAGAAACAGCCTCGGGGGTCAAGCCGATCGCAGCGAAAAATCATTCGTTTAGTGACACGCGTTGAAGTAACAACGAAATTTTCTACCGTGAAAACAAAATTTTTTTTATCGTATTTTTCTATTCTTTTTTCTCCACGAGCGACACAAAAATAGAAAAAAAAATGAATGCTGCAAATGATGCGGAGAAGCGCCCCATGGAGTACAGGCTGCAGCTGCTGACAGAACCACATGGGGGCGACCTGGTCAGACGCACGCCAGAGACTATGTCCTCGCCCGATTGGCAGTGGGGAGTGCTGGAGAACGACGAGGCCGCAGATACTTTGGCCCCAGCACCGGAACTTTCAGCTGAAGAGAGATTCCAGGCGAGCCTAGGCAGGTTCCGTAACACCTTGCTGACAAACCAGCGGGAGCGACGGCAGACAAAGGTGTTGGGCCCAGAGAGCAGTGAGGTGCCGGTGGGCCGCAACCTCAAGCGGTTGCGTGTAGTGGACGCCATCGACGACAGCAAGAAACACGCGGACACCATAAGGCGTGTGGTAGTGACGACCGCGCCGGCAGTGAAGCACGACGACGACCAGGAGCTGTTTGTCTACAAGGTGGGGCGCAGTGGGGTGAAGGTAGGCATGGAAGACTACCGGCGGCTAGCTACCGGGCGATACCTGAACGACGTGCTGATCAACTGGTACCTGTCCTGGGCGCATGATCATGTCGCGTCTGCAGAGCAGAGACGCACCGTACAGTTCGTTGACACGTATTTCTACGAGGGACTACAGCGGAGTGTCGAACGCAGCGCCGGAACGTGGACTCGGAAGAGGGACCCTTTTTCCTCGGATTTCTTTGTGGTACCGGTCAACGAACGCGCACATTGGTACCTGGCGGTGGCAAGTCATGTACGGGCGGTGCATGAGGAGGGGCCCAGCTCCGATGGAGGGAGACCCACCGTGTTAATTTTAGATTCGCTGGCGAGTGGCCGACGAGACCATGTCGCCCGGAAGTTGCGGGAGTTCTTTGCAGCGGTGTCTCGCGCAAGGGGGCATAGTGGCCAAGGATTTTCTGAGGAAGGCTTTCCTTGCGAACATGTGCGGGTGCCCCAACAGCCGAATACGACCGATTGTGGCATATATTTGCTGCAGTTTGCAACGCAGTTCCTGCAAGAACCACCGGAGAGGCACCTGGCGCTGGAGCGGCCAGAATGGTTTGGAGGAGAATCGGCACAGGAGATGCGATGGTTGGTGGCGCGCAGAGCGCGCGCGCTGACCAAGGGCGCGAGTCATCGAGTTTGGCCAGACCTCGGCGAAGGCGTGGAGTGCCAGAGGGGGTGCGGTCACGAGAAGAGAAGGTGATGCCCAAAATTCCGCCGACGGCGCCGAAAATTTCTCAGCAGCCTACGATGACGGCGGTCGTCCAGGATCAAAAATCACCACCGCCTCTGGCATGGTTTTGCGAAGGGATACCGCGCCCAGATACAGACCGCCCCGGTCTCCACAAGAGAGTAGATGATCTGGCGACGATGGCACCCCGTTTGCCACCGTTAATGTGGGCCCAGCCGACAGTTTCGGCGGGTAGTCACACTGGCAACGAGACGCGGACGGTGCCTACGATGGCGGCTCGAAAACATTTCGAGGAAAACGCGGAGAGCAGCAGCACGGGACGGACGCTACCCCTAGGGGAGGAGGCGTCGACCGTAAACAGTAGTAGCAGCGGTAGCAGTAGTAGCAGTGGTAGCAGTGGTAGCTGTAGTGGCAGTAGTAGCAGTAGTGGCAGTAGCAGCGACAGTGGCAACGCAGATGGGGGTCTTAAGAACTCAGCGGCCAGCAGAGTGATTGGGGGGCCACACCATAACCACGATCGGTGGGGACGTTGCGCAGTGGCCCGCCGCGTTGGTGGCGCGGGCAGTGGAGCGTGCGAACAACAAGCGCCCTAACGCGCAGCTGAGTTTTGTGGAGAGGATCGACGGGAAGGGTTACCGAGTCCGGATAGCGCGGAGCGGAATCATCACTTCACCGTTTTGCCGCCGCGGGCCCCGCCGAAGTAAGGGGGAGGTGTGACGGACAAATTTATGGGGTAAATTTGTCCCACACATTGCTCGCCTCCAGCAGTTAAAGGGGGGGCCACCGAGGGAACAATTGATGAGAAGAGGGCAACACTGGTGCCTGTAGCCAAAGTAACGAGTAAAAGCTACGATCATGGAACAAATGGCGTCGTGGTGAGAATGGTGTAAAACCGGTCTAAGCACCATGCAGGTGCGTGAAAGAGTCGAATACAGTGCACCGCATTTACGACAAAACATAGTAGCCGACGGTGATGAAGAAGCGGAGAACCGAAGCATCGTTCAGTTCGTCGGCGACCGTGATACAGTGCAGACACACATTAGATTGTTCTGAGTTGTTGTAGTAAGTTTCTCCTGGGAGGAAAAGCGGGCTACAACAAGGAACCAAACCCATACCAACGCAAAGATAATCGAAGCTGAAAAGAAAGGTATAAGTTTCAAGCAGGCGGAGAATTATCCTTTGGTTGGTACGGCGTTGACGAGCGCTGCTGGGAACGGCAGTAGAAAGGTCAAGTTTCTCTGCCCGACACACAGGCTGAATCGGGGGTGGTTGAACCTGTCATAGTGGTTGAGCCAAGCGACACAAAGTGAATATAAAATCGTTTTATTTAATGCAGCAGAACCCAAACACCGAACAAAGGCGAACAACAACTTCAGTTTATTTAAACGCAGCAGAGCCAAAGTGCAATCCAGTAGCGGCAGCGGAGCGCTGCCTTTAATTATAATTTACTATCCTATCACACTTGTTATTACTATTATTAAAGAAGTTATTTATGAATTAAAACAAGGGCGTTATCATTTACCAGGGGCTACAGTTGAGTTGAACTAAAAAGGTACCCCTGACATAAAAAAATTATTTGTCGACCTACCCCTGGACCGCCGCTGAGAAGTACCTCAGCCTTTGACCACCAGGTAGTTCGTTACAAGATGTTTAATTGATGGTTGCTATAAATAATCGTAAATTTGAAAGATAATTGCTAGAAATATTTATCATATATGACGGATGCTTGTGATCTAAATAAGTTGTAAATAACTTGATATTTAGGGCTGTGCTATTTCTGGTAATCATCTTTGTTTTCTTATACCCTGTTTTCACTGAGCCTCAAATGCGTAATTTTAAGCATTTGCGTAATTTCACCTCAAATGCGTTCCAAAATTATCCAAAATCCCATACAAAACAAAATTACTTAACTTGCGTAATTTTTATAAAATTACTCAAGAAATTACTCAAAGATGCTTGAAAACACTGTCAGTATGAACGGCCACTATGTTTTTGACTACCAAAAATGTAAACAAAACAATTTTCAAGTACACAATGCACTCGCCATTTAGAACTCAAACCCGTCGGTTGTGTTCGGCGCAGTCAATTAGAGTGTATGGGAGAAATCCCGTTAGCTCAGACAGTTATATCTCCATTTTGTGTCGCGAACGGCGTGGCTTCCATGGCAAGGCGCATAAAGTGAAGAAACATTAATTTATACATAGTTTTTAAACTATACTTTAAGTGATTACCGTGGCAATATGAATGCATGACATTCAAACAAAAATTGATATTTAAAATTTGTGTCGTTAGAAAAATAATTTGTAAAAAGAATTTTATAAAAATTCAAGGGAATATCTAAGCGGAAGTACAACAAAAAATTTAAGTGGTTCAGAACTCCAGAATTGTTCACTATGTTTAAATAATAACAAAGATATTTTAATACAGTGCTGCTATCAATTTTTTCGATTTGAAAATATTTTCAAGTTAACATCAATTGTCAAAAAGTGTCAACTTAAATTACGTACAATACAGTGTGAACAGTAACCATAAATTTTAAAATTACCCAAACAAATTTAAGTCATTTTGGTTGAGTGAGAACAAGGCATTAGTGTTTAATATGGTTTTTATGTTTTTTAACAAATGTTATTGTTTTTCTAACGCATTTATTTATCATTTATCACCTGGTACGCTTTGTTTAAGTGACACTACGTGTAGCATTAAACTTAAGCGCCCAATGTTCCTCACACACAATTTACTACAAAATGAACATGTTGGAACACTCCTTTTATAGTTACTTTCATAATTTATTTGTTGCAATTTATTTTCCGATTTTACGCTTGACTGTGTGTTTCTTAATTTAGTTTTTTCCATATAATTATATTCATCCTCTTTCGTATAATTCTTCTATTTTTTGAAACTGTTCTGTTCTCACTAATTTATAGGCATCACCCTCCAAACGCAACCTAACGCACTTAACAAATTCCTCACTATTTGATTCTTTAATTTTAAGCTTAGCTATTTAACAACATTCATTATATAATTATATAATTCTGTTTCTAATAATGGAGATACCGCCCCAAAAAAGTAAAGAGCAACGTAATGAACGCGTTTTAATACATTTTCAGTACCCATTATTAGTGCTTCTTATTTTTCTATTTTTTTAATCATATTATTAACTATACCATTATTTAAATTATTTATTTTATTTTTAGTAATTTCATATTAAATAAGTTTTTAACCCTTGTTTTATTTATCTATTTAATTTTTTCATTATTTAAACTGTTTAATATATATTTCAAAATCATATCAATATATTATTTATAAATACAAAATTAGTTTATTTATCCCATTTAATTTTGTTAAAATTTACCAATTTTGTTATTTAATTAATTTCGCAACATTATGAAAGCATTGTTCTATCAAAATTCTTATGTTATTCAATTTATTTAAATTCACAATTTTATTAATCAATATCAGGGACCGTAATTAACGGTTATTCTTATTTTTTGTAATGCAAAAATCAACGAGTTATAAAATAGGTACGTAAGTTTTGAGAATGCAGACTCAATTATTATCGCATGCAGAATTGCAATTTGCAGTGATTTTTATTTTTTGATTTTTACGGCAAAAAATCAAAATATAACGATTATTTTGAATTTTTATGTTTGCTTGCTCAGAAAATAAAAAATAAATTTCAATTTTTACTTTAAAACATCAAAAATAAAAATTAAAAATTAATTTTTATATTTTTGCTCAAGAATAACAATTATTTTTTGATTTATACTTTTTTACTCAAAAATAAAAATTAGAGTGCGGTGCGGTGCGTTGTGCTAAATTTGTTGTGCAGCAAAAATAATGTTCTTTCGATGGAAACGATATGCTCTAAAACTAATTTGGGTGATGTTAGTGAACAGTTTCGATGGCTCACGTGTGATAGTGGTTAGCGTTACTAATAATAATTTGGCCGAGTGTGTTATATTTGTAATGGTTAATTCAAGGTTAATTGTAGTTTAAATCCGAAAGACGGAATAATTATGTTAGTAATGTTTTACTATTGAAGGTTTTCCAAGTGGTAGCGAAGTAATAATAATTTTTATTTTTGATGTTCATGCTGACAGTCGCTGTGATCGAATCGAGAACGATTCACCCAAAAATATAGTACAATGACACACCCTTGCATATAATAATAATAGTTTGGCACTACAGTCCAATAAGAGCGTAGGCCGAGCTATCTGACTACAATACCGTATAGATAAATCACCGATGAAAGTCTAATGAGCTTGGTTACTCAGGGTTGGCCGAGTCTTAGGCGAAGACTTATGACACATGTCTTGGAAGCTCAAGACTAATTCACCAAGACTTGGCTGCCTAAGCTTGGCTAAGCATTGGCCACGTTGTCAAGTCCGGCAGTTCCTACATGGACTGTTATTGAATGCATCGGTACCTCAACTTCCAATTTACAAAATAACTTAATATTAATAGTATATTAAAATTAGACTGTTATGCATGCATCCATAGATTTAAAACATGCAACATTAGATTTCTTGACCTTCCTAGTTATGATACTTTCAATAACAAAGAGTTTTTTCTTAACGAAATTTGTTTTCAAGTTTTACCTACTGCTGGCCCATATTAATGTTAACACTGACCAGAATCCAACGTGGACCATCGAAGGTGTTCACTAACATGACCCAAATTTGTATTTGAGTCTATCGTTTTCATCGTCAGAACATCATTTTTGCTGCGCAACAAATTACGCACAACGCTCCGCACCCTAATTTTTATTTTTGAGTAAAAAAAAGTATAAATCAATAATAATCGGTAGAAAGAGTAAAGAAACGTTTTTATTGGGTCTGTCGCCGATTGGATTCGCAGTTGTCCGCAATGTGTACCTGCAAGAGCACCAACAGTCAGAAGTCGCGGTAGGATGCATCAGTACAACGTGGGAGCACCAATCGAGCGTTTTAGCATGATTGTCGCCGGGCCGTTTCCAATCAGTGGTGCGGATAATAAGAATGACCTTGTCGTCATTGACCACTTCAGCAATTGGCGTGAAGTGTATCCCATGCCGAATCAAGAAGGCACAACAGTTGCGGATGTATTAGTTAACAACGGGGTATGCCGTTTTGGAGCCCGTTGGAATTGAATTCAGATCAAGGAAGTAATTTTGAGCCTGCTGTTTTAAAGAAGTATTCAAAGTCCTCAACATACACAAAACACGAACAACGCCATTGCACCCGCAATCTGATGGCATGGTGAAGAGATTCAATCGGAATTTGGAAGAGTATCTCATAAAAGTGGTTGAAAAAAAACAAAAAGATTGGGATACACACATACCACTGTTTCTGATAGCTAATCGAACGGCGGTTAATGACACCACAGTTGCTACACCTGCAAAAATTGTTTTTGGAACAGACTTAAGATTACCTGCGGATTTAAAGTTCGGTGCAAGTCCTTTCCAGAAAAAGTAAAGAAATGAACGAAGTGAATCAGTGCGTACACAATTTGCGAGTGATAAGGTGAAGGCCAGACGGAGAACTTGCTTTTCTAACCCATAAGGGAAGAAAGTCTTATCCCCTAAGCTACAAACACTGGGAACGACCATATAATATTAAAAGAATGTTGTAGTGTATCGGATTCAGAATACTGCGGGCGTTAGACGAAAACTGAAAGTAGTACATTTAGAAAGGTTGGCGTCGTATATAGAGAGAGCGGATTAACATATGTTCGGGGCGAACAGATTTATGTGGAGGGCAGTGTTACAAAAAGTTGTAATTTGCCCCATAGTGCAAGCATTCAACAATAATAAATGAGACGCAAGACAATTCAGCGCACTAAGGAAATGTGCGAGAAAGAGAGGGAAGATCCACAGATTAAAACACATGAGTTCGAATGAGATGCCAATAGTAGTTTTTCGTAGAATGAATTTTCGTAACATTTGTGTCATAATGGTTAAATTGTGATACAAAATGGTTAAATTTGAACAACTTAAAGTCGACCAGTGAAGAAGGAGCTGGCGAATCGTGATCTTCCAAAGTAGAGCTGCAAAAGCGCTTAATGGAGGAATTTCAGTTCCAAGGCATTAATCTCACAAAGCACGAATTTGAAGTGGAAGCTACAACATAGTCATCGAAAAATCTGGACACAGAAGAAAGAGTTCAGTCTAAGCGTTTGATATGAGCCAGTTGCTCGGAGCTTTGCAACAACAACTTCAAGAAAATTCCAACAAAATGGAGCAGAAATTTTAAGAAAATTCCAGCAAAATGGAACAGAAACTTCAAGAAAATTCTAACAAAATGGAGCAGAAATTTCAAGAAAATTCCAGCAAAATGGAAAGGAAATTTCAAAAAAATGCCAACCAAATTGAACAGAAACTTCAAGAAAATTCCAACCAAATTGAACAGAAACTTCAAGAAAATTCCAACAAAATGGTGCAGAAAGCTCAAGAAAATTCCACTCAGCTCAAAGCATTGCTTCTAGAGAATTCCAACAAACATCAAATAAAAATGGAGGAAAGGATGCAGGAACATTCGAAGCAACTTCTGGAAGTTTTGAATACGCTCCATGTCAAAGTAAAGGAGCTTAAGGCGCATGTAAATAAAATGAAATTGAGCGTTGATGAAAAGATTCAAAGATTGGAAAATAACGTTGATGAGAAATATCATGGAATCGACAAAAACCTACAGAAAATTCAAAAGGACTACGATATATTGCAGTTAAATTGATATACACAGCATTTTGTTAGTGGTACGAGGCTAAAGTCGCCGATTTACGATGGAGCTACAGCGTTCAACATTTTCAAGCTGCAATTTGAGACAACGCACAGTGGGCTGGGGACTAGATATTTTGGTCAAAATTTGTTATCTACTTAACTATAACTCCAATTTGTATAATAAATTGTTTTCATATAATTTAGATAACGCCAATTTAGAATATGTTATCAACATATAAAAATTCAAAATGGCGGATTCAATGTGGCGTCCAAAATTTTTAAATTTGATGGTAAGATCATGAAAATCGGTTTACATATGATAAATGTGCCAAAAACCTCGAATCTGATGTAAATATTTTTAAATTCAAAATGGCGGCTTTCGGTTTTTATAACCTCAAATATCAGATAAGATGTAAAGTTTAAAAGATATATTAAAAAAATAAAATATATTCCAACAAGGAGACATTAACGTATATATATATATATATTTACTGTCATTTTTGATTTAAGTATACAAAAGTGATATTTTTGGAAAATAAAATTTAAATACAGGTGTTTTTTTTGCATATGTGCCGGGCTTCACGCGATACTGAAAAAATGCAGTTTAGTTTTACTGTCTTAGGTACATGTTGGAAGGATGCACATTTTTGATCATTTTCAAATTTTATAAAGATATGCCTTTTTAAAAATGAGTTCAGCTTTTCACAAGCACAATATAAACTAGTAGCCATCGAATAATAACTTATTTATACATGTGATAAAAAATGTATTTATTTAACTGGTATTGATTTATCTGGTAACTGGTAAAGTTTGTTTAACTGATAATATCTTTGATACAGTTTCTATTATATAATTATAATAACATTATTCCTTGTGTTATATATTTCTGAATAATGACGGTTTTACTTTCCCATAATAAGTTTTCATATTTTTATGATTTGTTTTAAATTTTTGTAAAATTAAAAGAAATAAAGGGTTTATTGCAAAAATTTAATAAGGCACCAAACTTAAAAAAAAAAACGAAATAATTCAGTTCAAAGTTTTAAAAAAAATGGTAAAATCATATTGTTTATGCAAATAATGGCGTAATTTTTGGAATATAGCTAAATCCACATAACATCTGTAAGTAGTAACACTAATCAAGAATTTTAACAAATAAAGAAAGTTAATCTTCCATATTGAATTGATGATTTTTTTTTCATTTATGATATCAGATTCGTGATCAGAGACCTCGAAACCATATGTGTACTAATTTTGTTTGAAATACAGTCATATTAAGGAATTTCATCCGCCATATTGGATGCGCCATATTGAATTCATTATTTCTAATGTCAGATTCGTAATCAGAGACCCCGAAAACGTATGTGCACTAGTTTTCTTTGAAATCCAGTAATATTTAAAATTTTCATCCGCCATATTGAATCCACCATTTTGAATTTAAAATTTTTGATATCAGATTCGTTTTCAGAGACCTCGAAAACATTTAAATACCAAATATCATGAATTATTGCCAAACTTTTTAATTCCCAGCCCACTGTGCAACGTCTGTAAGTAATCAGAGGAACAATGAGGACAGTGTAGCCGCACTTATCGTAGCGCTAAAAGGAGGCGCAGCCGAAGTA
The DNA here is from genome assembly GCA_951804985.1 of Dryomyza anilis. Classification (NCBI taxonomy): domain Eukaryota; kingdom Metazoa; phylum Arthropoda; class Insecta; order Diptera; family Dryomyzidae; genus Dryomyza; species Dryomyza anilis. The sequence continues at coordinate 10,535,942 of OX638136.1, read as the reverse complement.
TTGCAGACGGTTCCAGAAAGCGATAGAAACAGTTACACAGCGGTTATGTCTGCACTGCAACGAAAATACGGCATTGATCACATGAAACAGATCCTCAGAATGGACCTAAAGGGCCGAAAGCAAAGAAATGGTGAAACATATCAGGCGTATGCAGCGGACGTCGAGAGGCTTATGCATTTGTCGTATACAGATTCAACGAGTGATTTCATAGAAAAGGGCAAGATCGAAGCATTTGTTGATAGCATACGCGATCAGGAGACTAAACGTGCAACAGTGTTTGCGCCCAAGGTAACATTTACGGAAACGGATACCATAGCTCTAACACAGGAGACAGCAAATGCGTTGTGCCGATCGGCTCCAAAGGCGCGTAGAATTGATGTGGAGAACGATGATTTATTTCAAGTAGTGTGCAGGCGTTAAAACCGAACACACATCAGCCAACAAAGATACCCAATTCAAAGATAATTGTTACAACTGTGATACATATGGTCATATGGCACGTGACTGTCGTAAAAAACGCAAGCGCTCAATAAATCAATCAGCAGATAAACCCAGACATGAAGAAAGACAGGATCATGTCCAAAATAGCGTAAGTTTTAATCAATCTTTAAACTAAAACGAGTCTGATCTGCGGGGCACGATCTGACTCCCATAATCGATTGCTCCCAGAATCTCCATTTCACAAACTGCTCGAAAGCCAAATAGCTAAACTGTCAAAGGACTAATTGATTGTATAGCATATATGGGACTCACAAGTTTATAAATGAGTGGACGAAGGATTTGGCTGCCAAAGAAAAGAGTCAAGTTCAAAAGCTAATTTATAAATATCGGTGTATATTTGCTGAAAAGGGCCAAAAGGATGGCAGAACTGCCTTTGTAAAACATCGAATAGACACTGGTGATTCTAACCCAATTCGTCAAGCACCAAGAAGGCTACCACTTGCGAAAAGAGCCGAAGTATCACATTTGGTTGAAGAAATGCACAAATGGCGTGGTGGAACAATCTGAGAGTCCATGGAGTTCACCAGTAGTATTGGTCAAAAAGAAGGACTACTCAGTTCTGCGTTGATTACCGAAAGCTAACTGATGTCACCAAGAAAGATAGTTATCCGCTGCCTACTTAGAATCGATGACACCTTCGATACACTATCTAATGCTAAGTGGTTTTCAACGTTGGACTTGCAAAGCGGTTACTGGCAAGTAGAAATCAATAAGAATGATCGGGAGAAGACCACATTCAGTACTGACGATGGACTATGGCAATTTCTGGTAATGCCATTTGGGCATGTAATGCACCAGCAACATTCGAGCGGTTAATGGAGCACGTATTGAGAGGTCTACAATGGAAAACTTGTCTGGTATACCTTGACGACATCATTGTCATGGACAAGGACTTTGACGAACATCTAAGAAATTTAGAGGAAAAATTCCTTCGATTGGAAATTGCCAAAGAAATGCTCACTTTTCAAGAAAGAAGTCAAGTATCTGGGTCATCGAGTTACCACAGAATGAGTGCATACTGATGAGGATAAAATAGTTAAAGTAAAGGATTGACTCAGACCGAAAAACCTAGACGACCTACGAAGTTTCTTGGGGCTATGTATATACTACAGGCAATTTGTTCCAGGTGTTGCCAATGTTGCCGGCAGTCTTCACGAGTTGACAAGAAACAACCGATCTTTTCAATGGAGCAATGATCAAGAAAATTCCCATTTTGAAATTAAAAGCACTACTTTGCTCGGCTCCAATTCTTGCGTATCCCATTCCAGGTGAAAAATCTGTACTGGACACGGATGCAAGTGAATACCTAATTGGCGAAGTCCATTCTCAAGTGATCAATGGCCAAGAAAAAGTGATCGCATACTACTGTAGAATCTTGTCCAAGCCCGAACGAAATTACTGTATCACCAGGAGGGAGCTTCTTACTGTAATCGAAAGTGTGAAAAATGTCAACAACTATCTATACGAACAACAGTTTCACTTGAGAACCGAACACGCAGCACTGAGATGGTTACTTCAGTTCAAAGACCCAGAAGTCCAAATTGCGCGTTGGATAGAACAATTACAGAGCTACGATTTCTCCATCGAACATCGTAAATTAGGTCATCATGGAAATGCAGATGCTTTGTCCCGACGTCCGTGTAAACTTGAAAGCAGACATCGCCTAAGAGCAGAAGGATAAGAAAACATAATTTACATTCGTCTGCTGAATGTTTTACCCGATGAAAAATGGACTTCGGAACAAATTCAAATCGTTCAAAGGGTGATCCCGGTCTTACAAAAATCATGATGTTCAAGGAACAGCAAAAAAAAACTATCATGGGAAGAGATAGCTTCCGACAGCAGAGCTTATAACTGCAAGATGGTTGCTTATATCGTGTATGGGAAAGTGAAGATGGCACATCCACTCGAAGTTTGATTATTAGAATACCATAGTGGATCTAGTAGAGGTCATTTGGGAAAGAATAAAACTGTAGAAAAAGCAAAGAAACGTTTTTATTGGGTCTGTCGCCGATTGGATTCGCAGTTGTCTGCAATGTGTACCTGCAAGAGCACCAACAGTCAGAAGTCGCGGTAGGATGCATCAGTACAACGTGGGAGCACCAATCGAGCGTATTAGCATGATTGTCGCCGGGCCGTTTCCAATCAGTGGTGCGGATAATAAGAATGACCTTGTCGTCATTAACCACTTCAGCAATTGGCGTGAAGTGTATCCCATGCCGAATCAAGAAGCCACAACAGTTGCGGATGTATTAGTTAACAACGGGGTATGCCGTTTTGGAGCCCGTTGGAATTGAATTCAGATCAAGGAAGTAATTTTGAGCCTGCTGTTTTAAAGAAGTATTCAAAGTCCTCAACATACACAAAACACGAACAACGCCATTGCACCCGCAATCTGATGGCATGGTGAAAAGATTCAATTGGACTTTGGAAGAGTATCTCATAAAAGTGGTTGAAAAAAAACAAAAAGATTGGGATACACACATACCACTGTTTCTGATAGGTAATGGAACGGCGGTTAATGACACCACAGTTGCTACAACTGCAATAATTGTTTTTGGAACAGACTTACGATTACCTGCGGATTTAAAGTTCGGTGCGAGTCCTTTCCAGAGAAAGTAAAGAAATGAACGAAGTGAATCGAGTGATAAGATGAAGGCCACATATGACTTGCGCTCAAATTTAGAGGGATTTATGGAAGAAGAACTTGCTTTTCTTTATAACCCATAAGGGAAGAAAGTCTTATCCCCTAAGCTACAAACACACTGGGAACGACCATATAATATTAAAAGAATTAATGTTGTAGTGTATCTGATTCAGAATACTGCGGGCGTTAGACGAGAACTGAAAGTAGTACATTTAGAAAGGTTGGCGTCGTATATAGAGAGAGAGGATTAACATATGTTCGGGGCGAACAGATTTATGTGGAGGGCAGTGTTACGAAAAGTTGTAATTTGCCCCATAGTGCAAGCATTCAACAATAATAAATGAGACGCAAGACAATTCAGCGCACTAAGGCAATGTGCGAGAAAGGGAGGGAAGATCCACAGATTAAAACACATGAGTTCGAATGAGATGCCAATAGTAGTTTTCCGTAGAATGAATTTTCGTAACATTTGTGTCAGAAGTGGGATTGTGATACAAAATGGTTAAATTTGAACAACTTAAAGTCGACCAGCTGAAGAAGGAGCTGGCGAATCGTAATCTTCCAAAGTAGAGCTACAAAAGCGCTTAATGGAGGAATTTCAGTTCCAAGGCATTAATCTCACAGAGCACGAATTTGAAGTGGAAGCTACAACATAGTCATCGAAAAATCTGGACACAGAAGAAAGAGTTCAGTCTAAGCGTTTGAAATGAGCCAGTTGCTCGGAGCTTTGCAACAACAACTTCAAGAAAATTCCAACAAAATGGAGCAGAAATTTCAAGAAAATTCTATAAAAATGGAACATAAACTTCAAGAAAATTCCAACAAAATGAATCAAAAATTTCGAGAAAATTCCAGCAAAATGGAACAGAAACTTCAAGAAAATTCCAACAAAATGGAGCAGAAATTTCAAGAAAATTCCAGCAAAATGGAAAGGAAACTTCAAAAAAATGCCAACCAAATTGAACAGAAACTTCAAGAAAATTCCAACCAAATTGAACAGAAACTTCAAGAAAATTCCAACAAAATGGAGCAGAAAGCTCAAGAAAATTCCAATCAGCTCAAAGCATAGCTTCTAGAGAATTCCAACAAACATCAAATAAAAATGGAGGAAAAGATGCAGGAACATTCGAAGCAACTTCTGAAAGTTTTGAATACGCTCCATGTCAAAGTGGAGGAGCTTGGGGCGCATGTAAATGACATGGAAGTGAGCGTTGATGATAAGATTCAAAGATTGGAAAATAACGTTGATGAGAAATATCAAGGAATCGACCAAAACCTTGTGACGGTACCTTTTTGAGGCGTCAATTGGCGACCGCACATTCACGGCGGATCCAAGCAACCAGCTTCGACGTCAACGCCGTCGAACCCAACACGGCGCAGAGCATCGAATTAACACCAACGAGCTAGAGCTCACCAGTGAGCTTGGCTACAAAGTGTCACTCATCCACTCTCAGTGGTAAGAGAATTAGCAGACACCAACGGCCAGAACATACAATTGTGTCACCAATACAGGCGCACCAGTGAGCGAAGCGGCAAAGTGTTACGAATACACACTCACTGGTTAGCGCATCACCGATACACAGACGTAGGAAAGCTACAGAATCGTGGGCAACAATCCACCAACGGTTGGGCAACAAAGCACCAACGCTTCACCAACCAATGGCATATAAAAGGCATTGCACGAGGGAAAATCACTCTCTCTCTGTTCCTGACTTCGTGACTGAATAGCTGCATCGTTACCCTGGGTGTGTTTGTAATTAAACCGTATAAGGGGACACGTGGACCAAACGTGACATAACTGACTAGAGTTTCCGTCCTGGTTATAGACCCAGGACATATCAAACAGTTCCTGAAAACACATCACATCGAGTAAGTCTGGTTGCAAACACATATTTCAGCGATAACCAGCGAGGAGCGTCGAGTGCATCAGGCAGGACGTGCCTCATAATATATTAGAATGAATTTAATAAAGATAAATTGAATAATTATAACCACTTGGCGTACGGCGTATTTATTTTGTGCTGAGGGTTTCCCCTGCAAATATACATTTTTGTAATGCACGGACTTCTTGAGCCCGCTAAGCTATCCCAGCTCTGAACCCGGAAACCGGACCGTTACAACCTACAGAAAATTCTAAAGGACTTCGATATATTGCAGTTAAATTGACCCACACAGAATTTTGTTAGTGGTACGAGGCTAAAGTCCAGATTTACGATGGAGCTACAGCGTTCAACCTTTTCAAGCTGCAATTTGAGACAACGGCTGTAAGTAATCAGTGGAACAATGAGGACAACGTAGCCGCACTTATCGTAGCTTTAAAAGGAGGTGAGCCGAAGTATTGCAGACTGTTCCAGAAATCGATAGAAACAGTTACACAGCGGTTATGTCTGCACTGCAACGAAAATACGGCAGTGATCACATGAAACAGATCTACAGAATGGAACTAAGGGCCGAATGCATAGAAATGGTGTGGAGAACGATGATTCATTTCATGTAGTGTGTCAAGCAGTTAATGCAGGCGTTTAAACCGAACACACATCAGCCAACAAAGAAACCCAATTCAAAGTTAAATGTTACAACTGTGATACATATGGGCATATGGCACGTGACTGTCGTAAAACACGCAAGCGCTCAATAAATCAATCTGCAGATAAACCCAGACATGAAGAAAGACTGGATCATGTCCAAAATAGCGTAAGTTTTAATCAATCTTTAAACTAAAACGAGTCAGAACTGCGGGGCACGATCTGACTCCCATAATCGATTGCCCCCAGAATCTCCATTTCACAAATTGCTCGAAAGCCAAATAGCTAAACTGTCGAAGGACTCATTGATTGTATAGCATATATGGTAACATTGGGTATGGGAGTTTCACACTCAATAATAAGAAGTAACTTGGTTAAGGACGAAGTAGAGCCGCTTAAAGGAATAAGATTGCAAACAGCTACAGGTGAAGAGGCCCCTATCAAAGAAAAGATTACCAAGCATGATTTTATAGTGGCGGAAATAGTAGACGAAATAATACTTGGCATGGACTTCATGATAAGGATTTAACAAGAAAAATTTTGAGTTATGCCAACACGGAGATCCAACTAAATATTGAAATTAAAAAATAGAAAAATACCACCTAATTCAGATGCAATTGTTTGGGCGAAATTAAATGGAGATTGTGGGATAAGCAAGTTGTGGGTTATTGAAGCAAACGAAGTGCTGTATAAAAGTAACATAGTGGTAGGAAGAGCACTTGTTGAGGCAGAGAAAGACAGAATTGTACCTATAAGATTTCTCAATTTAGAAAACTCGTCAAAATTATTAAAAAAGGGAACAGTGATAAGCCAGTGTCGAGAGGTATCAGCGATTAAAAATTTCGGGTCAAATCCATCAAAGGACTATGTCACACCGAAAATAAACAAACAATCTACTCACAAGTTTATAAATGAGTGGACGAAGGATTTGGCTGCCAAAGAAAAGAGTCAAGTTCAAAAGCTAATTAATAAATATCGGTGTATATTTGCTGAAAAGTGCCAAAAGGATGGCAGAACTGCCATTGTAAAACATCGAATAGACATTGGTGATTCTAACACAATACGTCAAGCACCAAAAAGGCTACCACTTGCGAAAAGAGACAAAGTATCACATTTGGTTGAAGAAATGCACACAAATGGCGTGGTGGAACAATCTGAGAGTCCATGGAATTCACCAGTAGTATTGGTCAAAAAGAAGGACTACTCAGTTCTGCGTTGATTACCGAAAGCTAAATGATGTCACCAAGAAAGATAGTTATCCGCATCCTAGAATCGATGACACCTTGGATACACTATCTAATGCTAAGTGGTTTTCAACGTTGGACTTGGCAGGTAGAAATCAATAAGAATGATCGGGAGAAGACCACATCAGTACTGGCGATGAACTATGGCAATTTCTGGTAATGCCATTTGGGCATGTAATGCACCAGCAACATTCGAGCGGTTAATGGAGCACGTATTGAGAGGTCTACAATGGAAAACTTGTCTGGTATACCTTGACGACATCATTGTCATGGACAAGGACTTTGACAAACATCTAAGAAATTTAGAGGAAGAATTCCTTCGATTGGAAATTGCGGTCTACAACTTAGCCCAAAGAAATGCTCACTTTTCAAGAAAGAAGTCAAGTATCTGGGTCATCGAGTTACCACAGAAGGAGTGCATACCGATGAGGATAAATAATTAAAGTAAAGGATTGACTCAGACCGCAAAACTTACACGACCTACGAAGTTTCTTGGGGCTATGTACATACTAAAGGCGATTTGTTCCAGGTGTTGCCAATGTTGCCGGCAGTCTTCACGAGTTGACAAGAAACAACCGATCTTTTCAATGGAGCAATGATCATGAAAATGCCTTTTTGAAATTAAAAGCACTACTTTGCTCGGCTCCAATTCTTGCGTATTCCATACCAGGTGAAAAATTTGTACTGGACACGGATGCAAGTGAATACCTAATTGGCGAAGTCCTCTCTCAAGTGATCAATGGCCAAGAAAAAGTGATCGTATACTACAGTAAAATCTTGTCCAAGCCCGAGCGAAATTACTGTGTCACCAGGAGGGAGCTTCTTGCTGTAATCGAAAGTGTGAAAAATTTCCACAACTATCTATACGGACAACAGTTTCACTTGAGAACCAAACTCGCAGCACTGAGATGGTTGCTTCAGTTCAAAGACCCAGAACAATTACAGAGCTACGATTTCTCCATCGAACATCGTAAATTAGGTCATCATGAAAATGCAGATGCTCTGTCCCGACGACCGTGTAAGCTTGAAAGCAGACATCGCCTAAGAGCAGAAGGATAAGAAAACATAATTTACATTTGTCTCCTGAATGTTTTACCCGATGAAAAATGGACTCCGGAACAAATTCTAATCGATTAAAAGAGTGATCGCGGCCTTACAAAAATCATGATGTTCAAGCAACAGCAAAGAAAGCTATCATGGGAAGAGATAGTTTCCGACGGCCCAATAGCTAAGTCGTACTGGGCACAGTGGCAGAGCTAAAAACTGCAAGATGGTTGCTTATATCGTGTATGGGAAAGTGAAGATGGCACATCCGCTCGAAGTTTGAGTATTGGAGTACCATGTTGTATTTAGTGTAGGTCATTTGTGCATGAAAAAAACGGTAGAAAAAGTAAAGAAACGTTTTTATTGGGTCTGTCGCCGATTGGATTCGCAGTTGTCCGCAATGTGTAACTGCAAGAGCACCAACAGTCAGAAGTCGCGGTAGGATGCATCAGTACAACGTGGGAGCACCATTCGAGCGTTTTAGCATGGATGTCGCCGGGCCGTTTCCAATCAGTGATGCGGGTAATAAGTATGTCCATGTCGTCATTGACCACTTCAGCAAGTGGCATAAAGTGTATCCCATGCCGAATCAAGAAGCCACAGCGGTTGCGGATGTATTAGTTAACAACTGGGTATGCCGTTTTGGAGTACCGTTGTAATTGAATTCAGATCAAGGAAGAAATTTTGAGTCTGCTGTATTTAAAGAAGTATTAAAGTCCTCAACATACACAAAACACGAACAACGCCATTGCACCCGCAATCTGATGGCATGGTGAGAAATTCAATCGGACTTTGAAAGAGTATCTCAGAAAAGTGGTTGATAAAAATCAAAAAGATTGGGATACACACATACCACTATTTCTCATGGCTTATCGAACGGCGGTCCATGATACCACAGTTGCTACACCTGCAAAAATTACCTGCGGATTTAAAGTTTGGAGCGAGTCCTTCAGCTGGAATTCCTATACACGATTATGTTTCCAGGAAATGTGAAGAAATGAACAAAGTGCATCAATTTGTAAGACATCGTACACAATTTGCGAGTGATAAGATGAAGGCCAGATACGACTTGCGCACAAATTCAGAGGGATTTACGGAAGGAGAGCTTGTTTTGCTCTATAACCCACAAAGGAAGAAAGGCTTATCCCCTAAGCTACAAATACCCTGCGAAAGACCATATAAGATAATTAAAAGAATTAATGATGTAGTGTATGTAGTGTATAATTTGCACCATCGTGCAAGCATTCAACAATAATAAATGAGATGCAAGACAATTCAGCGCACTAAGCATGGGTAAAAAAACGAGACCGAAGATCATACAGCGAACTGAGGCAGTGTGTGAAAAAGAGATGGAAGATCAGCGCATGAAAACACATGAGATGCCAATAGCATGCGTCATTCACGAAATTAGTAGAAGGTTCTCGAAACAAGTCTAAGCTTGTCGAAACATGTCAAACTGATGCATTCAGTATATAAGGGAGCCGCATCTGAGGCACAGCACTTCAGTAGTGATTGTAAAGTGGTCGAGTGCATCTCGTGTGATAAATGTCAAGTTAAATTGTGGACATGCAGCAGTTGTTAGAATTTATAATTAGTAAAGTTGTTTGTTAATATATATATATATATATATATATATATATATATATTTTCTACGCCTATAGAATAATGTTAAGATTAGATTCACCGAATCATATTTTGATGTGCAGACAACTATTCCACCAGTTCATTGTTGATATGTATGCAAAAGTGGAGAGCGGACGCCTCCTCTTTGTACGACTAAACCAACAAAAACTTCGGGTAGGTGATTACATACATTTGAGAGATGCCGTAGCCAATGTTGGGAATTTGTCTAATATTGGGCAAAAGCTCATACTGCCTGGAACGTTCACGGGTAGTCCACGACACATGCACGAATATGCCCGGGATGGATGTCTTATGTACGATCGTTTGGGCGTCCAGATTTATATATTAGTCTTTAAACAAAAACTTGCTAAATTTATGTATGTAATCTCGAAATATCACATATTTGGAGATACTCAATGTTGGATGTACTCAGTTGAGTGGCAAAAACGTGGACTTCCACATGCCCACATTCTCATATGGCTAAAAGCAAGAATAAGACCTACTGCAATTGATAACATAATTTCTGCGGAATTACCAAACTCAGATGCAGATCCTGTGCTATTTGAGTTAATATCGAAAAATATGATACATGGGCCATGTGGGCATTTTAATCGCAATTCACCGTGTTTGAAAGATGGCAAATGCATGAAAAGTTATTCCCGTGAAAAGATTCCAGAAACTCGAACTGGAAATGATAGCTACCCATTGTACAAAAGGCAAATAACGGTAAAAGAAGGGAATCGATACACAGAAGTTGAAGTGGACAACAGGTGGGTTGTTCCTTATAGCCCGTTGCTCTCAAAAATGTTTAAAGCTCATATTAACGTTGAGTACTGCAATTCCATAAAATCCATTAAATACATTTGTAAGTACGTCAACAAAGCAAGTGATATGGCCGTACTTCAACTGCAGAATAACACAAGTACGATTGATGAAATAACCCAGTCAAGGCCGGTACATAAGTAGTAATAAAGCAGTTTGGAGGTTACTAAATTTCTCTATTTCTATTTCTAAAGATATCCACCTGTAGTTTATCTTAGCGTACACTTAGAAAATGGATATATTTACGGGTATATTTACGGATGAAAATGCACAAGCAAGAGCATAACGACCGGCAATAACAGCTCTAACAGAATTTTTTCTTCTGTGGCTTCGCAAGATCACTGTTTTATCAGGATGTGCCAAAGTTTTATACCTTGAACAAGATTAATAACATGTTCTATAAAAGAAAGAAAGGATTTCAAGTACCTGGATTTGATGGTCGTGCAAGCGACGCTTTAGGACGTGTGTATACTGTACATCCAAATAATGCAGAATATTACTTATTACGGTTGCTACTTCACAATGTTCGTGGTGCTGTTTTTTTTTTTTTTGCAAATCTAAGAAGTGTAGACGTTAGACTTTACGTCCGAAATTTTTAGTACAGCTCTCATACGAATGGAAAACAAATCATTATCGATCAATGGAAAAACACTCAATCAACTGGGCATTCCATCACCGACCTTTTAAGAAGTTCATCCACTCGACAGAGATATTCTTCGAGAAAAAAGCTACAACATAAATGATTTAAAAATATTTGCCGAGAGAAACAAGCTGCTTTTGGTTGATGATCAAAGATTAGTGTATAACTCAGTAATGGCCGTAATATCAAGTCAATCTGGCGGCATTTTTTTTTAGATGCACCAGGTGGAACAGGAAAAACATTCCTAATAAATCTGTTGTTGGCAGAAGTAAGGTCACAAAATTAAATTGCTCTTTTTTTTAATGTGGGATAAAAAAAAATAGAGCCACAGCACTCAGACAGGGTTATATCCATTGTCCTGTGACCCAGTTCCCTGGTTTTTAATGATACTTCTTAGATTCATTATTGAATCTAAGAAGGCTATTGTGTTATAGAGAGTGAAGCTGATCCTCTCTCATCACGTCTGTGCCAAAGATCTGCATTCTAATTCTAGATAGTGCTCTGTGGTGCCAGTTTCTTCGTAGCAGGCAGAACATAAGGCGCTTTCGGCCAGGCCGATTGCGTTCATGTGTTTTTCACATGCGTTGTGTCCCGTTAGAAGTCCCGTCTGTTTTCTGCACTCCTTTCTACTTAAGGAAAGTAGAAACGAGGCCGATCTTTTGGTTATCGTCGGTGTCATGAGCTTGGAGAATCTGCATTTCGTCTCATTCAGCCATCTGCTCCTGTGTGCGGAGGCGACCCAAGAGCTGATGACGAATTTTTCCGTAGATGCAGGTAGTCCAAGCACAGGTTCTGGTCCAAATGGATTATCCTCAGATCCAGCACGTGCTAGTTCGTCAGATGTTTCATTGCCCGAAACTTCTTTAAGGCTTGGCACCCAAATCAGTTTCAGTGTATTTTATTTACCAACACAATTGAGACGTGATCTGCATTGACGTACAATTTTGGATGTGATGACCTGGTTGTTCAAAGCCATAAGAGCAGCCTGACTATCGCTGCAAACTGATATAGCCCTGTTCTGCCATCTATTATCCGCAATGTAGTCCATAGCCATAAGTATAGCATAGACTTCGGCTTGAAATACCGAGGCATTGTCGCCTAAGGCGAAGTGAAGTCTGCGGTCATCCGGTTCCACAAACACTCCAGCACCAGATCCCTGATCGGTTCTGGAGCCGTCTGTGAAAATGCGGTGTGACCCTCTACCTGGCTCACAGTCAGGCGTTAGCCAGTCTTGAATGTCAGGTTGGCAGACCTCAAAATTTCGTCTTGATAATATTTCTGTTATCATTGCATCAGAGGGCATCTCCAGTAGACAGGTGTCTAATGGAGTGTCAAGTGCAATGTCAGAGATATTCCAGGGAACATTAAACCAGAAACCACCTCGTTTTAGTCTCCAGCAGCCTTTCATGGCTTCGCCTCTGATGAAGATGTCAAGTGGTGGTAGGTTTAAGATTGCATTCAGTGCTGGACCAGGTGTAGTGGGAAAGGCACCCGTAACACCCAGACACACGGTTCTCTGAATTTTGGCAAGACTAGTTGTTACGCATTTTCGCGACAGCTTGTTCCACCAGACTACCGATGCATATGATATCATCGGTCTTATCATTGCCGTGTAAATCCATAAGGTTTTGCTCGGCGATAGTCCCCATGTCTTCCCAAAAATTCCTCTGCATTGCCAGAAGGCATTCAATGCTCGCGAAATTTTATTTTCAACATGTTTTGTCCAAAGTAGTTTACTATCTAGAGTTAAGCCCAGATATTTTACTTCGTTAGACAGAGGAATAGTGACACCCTTAAGTACTGGTAGAGATAATCCTGTCATTATTCTTTTCCTAGTGAAGAGAACAATCCCTGTTTTGTGAGGGTTGACGGAAAGTCCGTTTGCAGTACACCAGCTGTCAATTCGGTTCAAAGAGTTTTGTGTTTTAACACAAACCTCATTGAGGGAAAAGCCTGTGGCAAGAATGGCAACATCATCTGCATAGGCGTAGGAATAGACACCTGGTCCATCGAGATCGTTGACTAGAGAGTCAACCAGCATACACAAGAGCAGGTGGGAGAGAACGCCTCCTTGAGGACAACCTCTATTCACCCCTGCCATAATATACTGACCACACTCCGCCTCAGAAGTGATGGTCCTAAACATTAGCATTGACCTTAGCCATTTGACCAATGTTTCATCTATTCCATGCCTTCTAGCTGCGTCACACATTCCATCAAAAGTCGCATTATCAAAAGCACCCTCGATGTCAACAAATATGCCCATCACGTACATCTTCCTCTGAAAAGCATGCTCGATCCGGCCAACCAGATGTTGCAATGCTGTTTCACAGGATTTTCCACGTTGGTAGGCATGTTGTCTTGATGATAGTGGGTACCTTGACAGCGATGTTTTTCTGGTGTGCAGCTCAACTAGTCTTTCTAAACACTTTAGTATGAAGGACATCATACTAATGGGTCTGAAGCTCTTGGCTATGGAATAGTCTTCTCTTCCAACTTTAGGAATGAAGGCTACTTTAACTAAACGCCAGGATGTCGGAATGTATGCCCATGCGAGACTTGCTCTAAAGATCTTCTTTAGGCATGGTAGCAATTGGGTTATACCTTCCTGTAGCATGACTGGGTAGATGCCATCCGGTACAGGTGACTTGAAGCCATCAAAAGAGGCCACTGCGTATTGGATAGCTTCATCGTACACAACCAATCTGGAAACCTGCCAGTCATGTTTAGTGAGTCATAGGGGAAGTCATAGGGGAAGTAGCCTGAGGCGACAATCAGATGTTTCCATCCACTATCGCTTTCGTAGCTCACTTTGGCTACCACCAGGTCTTGCCCACAGAATTGGGTTAACTTGGTGACAGCAAAGTGTTTCGATACTATAAGACAGCTTCTAGGCCTTGCGGCTTGCTCATCGTATAGTATGGTTTCACCACGTAGTTCACTAAGACCACAGATGCGTTTGTTATACACCCATGGTTCTTGAATAGCTGTGATGTGAGGTAATGTATGCAACATGAAGAGCCGCTTACCTAGTAAAGCGGTAGCAGCTTTAGAATGTTGCAGATTTATCTGAGTAAATATCATGACAGGATAATTAACTCGTTTCTCATCATATGCCTATTCATTTGGAATTGATTCGGAATTTGATCCGTCGAAAGAATAAGTTTAGATGGATGTCGTACTTAGATAGCATGACATCTAACGACTTCTGTTCTAAGCCAACAACCAGGGTTGAGCCCTCCTTGTCCTCCGGACCTCGCTCTGGTTTATGGCTATAGATTATCCATCCGTTCGTTTCGATGCCCTGGTTCTGAGCACGTAGGCAAGCAAACACTTCCGCTGTTTTCCTGATAGGACCAGGTATCCAGCATATCGCTCGCCTGCGTTTGGGTTCGTCTCCGCTGAAAACAGCGAAGCGCGATTTGCCCAAGGGGGGGATTTTAGCAACGGCTGTGGCAATCCAATCGAAATTGGCTTGAGACGAGCATAGCACCTTCATGATGCCATCACTCGTCTCATAGCCTTTTGCGTTTGCACTGACACCGCCGGTGCTGACTAGCCGCCAAAGATGATCGGTGCAGTGTTTTACTTCTGCATCATTCATCTTTTGCTCCTTCCCCAATTTGCCAATAATCGCAACCGGAAGAGCTTTGCGAGCAGCATCACAATATGATACTGCTTGCCTACCTCTGCCAGTGGATGTTGATGGCAGTTCATCCGCAGCCGATCCGGTACATGAAGCACCAGTGCTCTTGCTTGTGGAAGCAATATCACTGGAAACTGTCGAGTTCTGGGAGTTACGGAGTTTTGCAGCAGCAGTGAAGGTTTTAAACTTCTTGCCATTGCGCTTCTCAGGTGCATTGGCAGCCACAACAGCAGCAGCGGAAGGTCCGGCTTCAGTCGGAGTAACCTCCACCGATCTATCGCGTTTTGCTGTGGTAGCTGGGGAACCTCTCTGCTCCTGCTACAGGAGCAGAGAGGTTCATCGTACCAGGGTTGGTTATGTGGATTGAGCCCTCCAGAATCCTCGCCTCAGCCGCCGAAGCGGGTAAAGTGCCACTTTTGTGGGTACCACCTGGAGTAGTTGAATCTTTATGTTGACTCATCGCTGTGGTATAGGGGTTTCTTTAGAGTCTGCCACCCCACCAATAAAAAAGACTATGGTAGTATTTAGTTCATTACTCATCACAAGCCTGTCTGACAAGGGTGACCCTACCAGAAACTTAAAAAAAAAAAGTTTCCGAAAGGTATTAACAATACCTTCGTTGCAAGCTTTTCTTAAATTCTATTCTCACTATGTTCTAGTGAGTTTTCACTTTCACTTAATTTTGGTGTACGTGACTTTTGAAGTAAGTCCGACTAGCAGTTTTTCGCTGACACCAATTGCGAAATATCAGAATTGTTGGCAATCACTGCTTCACTTATTTTAACATAGACCCAAAATTATGCAATGGAAAATTGTATTGCAAGCCTATTGAAAGAGGTGTGGTCTAAGTAAAGCTTCAGCGCTTTGCCAAATTATTGCCAGCTTCTGTTCACTGTGCATGCTAACCTGAAAGTGGTGTGTTCTATGCAAAGCTTAGCGATTAGCAAATTATTATCATTGTTGCCAACGTAAAGCGTTGGGACAATGCTATGAACATGTTGCTGTACAACATAAGTACAATATGATAAAAACATGATGCGCTCAACATATGTACAGCAACATCCAAAACTGAATAAATAGTGAAGAACCATAAAGAAAAGAAAATGTATGCGCTAATTCACAACATTCCTCCCCCCTTATGGAAAAAAATTATTATTAATATTAGGATTAATGATAATTTTTTTACAAAATATATTAAATGTATTGTTGAAAATATAGAAATGATGTTTTCTTAGAGTTAAAATTAACATTAATAATAAAATAATATGCTTATTTTAACATGGTGATAATAAATATAATTTATTATTTTATTTTTAAGTTATCTATAAAAATATGTTTGAATAATTAAGTGGGTTTTAATAATAATATATACATATATATATATATTTTTTAAATTTTTTTTTTTTTTTAATTTTTTAGATTTCTTTTTTTAATATATTTTTTCTTCTTTTTTTATATATTGTTATTATTTGTTTTTTTTTTTTTTGGTTAAATTAATAGTATTTTTTTTAATACCCCTTAATTTTTTTTTTAATTAATTTTTTAATATATATATATATTTTTTTTTTCTTCTCTTCTTATATTCTTTTTTTTTTCTTTTATAAACATTTTTTTACCTCCTTTTTTTAATTTTAGTTCTCCTTTTTTTACATATATTTTTTTTTCATATATATATATTTTTTTATCTCTTTTTTTCTCTTTAAAAATTGAATTAACTATTCATGATATTAACTATACTATTAACTATGATATTAACTATATTATTTTATTTTTTTCTTCTCTTTAATTAAAATTTGTATCCCCCCTTTTTTTAATTTAATTCCCCATTTTTTTTCATGTTTATTATTATTTTTTTTTTGTTTTCTTTTTTTTATCTCTTTTTATTATAATTTTTTCTCTTTTTGTTTTTTCATTAAAATTTAAAAATTTCTTTAAAAAAAAATAAAATTAATATTTAATACCTATATATATATTTTATTCATTTTATTTATTTTACTAATATGTTTCCTCTTTTATTTTTTCAATTCAATTATTAAAACTTTTTTTTTATTTCAATGTATTAATCGCATTTTTTTAATTTTAAATTCTTTGCTTTTATTTATTACCTGTTTTACAAAGTATTATTGATATAGCCAGACACTCAGTTTATATGGAAATACAAATTCATGTGTTTTAAAGATAATACCTTCAAAAAACTCAGACTACCATTGGGTATCATGAGTATACAAAAAAGGAAATATTAATCAAAAAAGCTATGAAGCTTTTGATTATTTACTTTAAGAATTATTATCAAATATTAATATTTTATCTATTTGGCATAAACATACAAAATTTGGCTCTAGTAGCTCCAAGAAAATATTTTTACTGATGAAACAGTTTGATATTATTAATATATAATAATAATAATAATGCAGAAGTAAATATCAGCAGTATGATATGACTTCAACAAATAATAATAATATTTAATACCTATATATATATATATATATATATATATATATATATATATATATATATATATATTTTATTCATTTTATTTATTTTACTAATATGTTTCCTCTTTTATTTTTTCAATTCAATTTTTAAAACTTTTTTTTATTTCAACTACACTAAATAATTTAATGTATAAATCGCATTTTTTTAATTTTAAATTCTTTGCTTTCATTTATTACCAGTTTTTTTTACATTTAATTTATTCTACTAATATATTTTTTTTGTTCCCCTTTTTTTAATTTTAACTATACTAAATATTTATATATCTCTCTTTTTTTTTAATACTAACTGATATTTTTCTTCTTCTTAAAGTTGCGATTTATTTTCTTAACATGTTTAATATTTTATTATATTATTTTTGTGTACTTATATGAGTCTCATATGAAACTTCCTACTGGCATGACGGTAAAATTGTATTATATTTATTTGCTTTGTTTATGGTATTAAAAAAAAATCTGCAAGATCTGCATTTATATGTCAGCTTCTACTAGCATGACGGTAAAATTGAATTATATTTATTTTCTTTGTTTATGGTATTAAAAAAAACTGCAAGATCTGCATTTATATGTCAGCTATTAACGCTTGCTTAGTGTATGATATACAAATTGCTTATGTGCTTCAGCATGAAACACTTGGGGTAATGACCCTTTTCAAGGTATGATAGCTTGCGCTTTAATATAGGTCAGTAATGCAATTGTTGGTTTTGCATTATCTGTATTGAATTCGACAATTTTATGACTAACATTGATTTAAATTTAAATTAATGCAATTGGTTACATTTGCTTAATTTATTTCTTTTCTCAATTGATGATTAACTAACTTTAAAATTGTAAGTTCTTTTCCTAAAATGGTTATATATATATATATATATATATATATATATATATATATATATATATATATATATATATATATATATATATATATATATATATATATATATATATATATATATATATATATATATTTGTATTTCTTATTACTAAATTATTATTTTTATATGTCCTATCTCTTTATTTTTATTACTATAATTTTTTCTTTGTTTTTTAATTACTGTTTTCCTAAACTATTTATATTTATTATTTTCTCCAAATGACGAAGTGCTTATGTAATGTTTTATTTAATGATTACTCTTTAAGTTATGGTTAAATTTATTTTGTCTAACATAATGTTGCAATCTACGAGTTTAATTGTCCACGCATAGCTAATTGGTTTTATATTTTTACTTTCATGGGTTCTATTTTAAAGTAATATTAAAATATTTTAAGTTTTAATGGCATACACTATATGTGATATGCCTTATATACAGTTTATTGGTAATGAAAGTTTCGCCATACCTCCTATAAATTTTCTGTAATAATTAATTAAGCCTAAATTTCGGAACTATTTCCTATTTTTCGGAACTGGAATATTTTTTACACACTCTACTTTGGCTGGGTCTGGTAGGGCACCTAACTCAGAACATTTATGTCCTAAATATATCACCTCGCGTCGCAAAAACTGACATTTTTCTGTATTTAATTTCAAATTATATTCTCTCAGCTTTTGCAAAACTTTGCATAGCGTATGCTCGTGTTCTGCTAAAATATTTCCATAAACCACTATGTCATCTAAATAAACGAAACAGTCAATACCCTGTAAACCTGTTAGTATGTGGTTCATTATCCTTTGAAAAGTGGCAGGTGCCCCCGTTAGACCGAATGGCATTCTGTTAAATTCGAAATGACCAAGACCTGTACTGAAAGCATTTTTTTCTTAGTCACTATCTTCAACTAGAACCTGATGGTAACCACTTGTTAAATATAGTGTTGAAAAATACCGACTATGACCTAACTGGTCTAAAATCTCATCTATTCGTGGTATCGGAAATACCTGTTTGATGGTGACGTCATTTAATATTCGGAAATCTAAACCAGTCTCCATTTCTTATTGCCATCTTTATCGCCCTTTTTAGGTACCAATAATAATGGGGAATTCCAAGGCGACATGCTTGGTGAAATAATTCCATCGTCTAACATCTTTGATACTTGTCTATTAATCTCATTTCTATGTATATGAGGAAGTTTATACTGTTTCTGATTTATTGGTGGCTGATTCCATTGTGTGGGTATTTCATGTTTTAATATCGGAGTGAATATTAATTCTCCCCTTCCAAATGAAAAACGTCATGATACGACAAGCAAATATTTTGCAAAGATGCAACTTCTTCTCTATTTAATGATTCATCGATCTTTACATTCCCTAATAATCTATCAATTCTATTTTTGTATTAACCGAGTTTATTGTGTTTATTGTAGAACTCGACTTTGTTGTTTCTTTATATTTGTTAAAATTTGAAAATTGTGGCTTGAAATTGCTATCAATGGTTACCTCCTTATCGGTGGCATTTAAAATTGATGCATATACTCTATTTCTTCTAACGTTTGTTAAACTCTCTCCCAAATATACGCCTAACTGAATTTCCTGTTTGTGCAACAAAACTATAGGAATTCTTGTTCTTAACGGCAGTGATACAACCATGGCTGTTCTGGGTTGTACCTTGATTTGTTGATTAAAATTTATATTTTCTATGTCTTGTAATGATTTTAATGGAAATTTAACAAGATGATTTTTGTCTTCATCAAAAAATATAATTGTTTTATTTAACGTATTTATTATAGATCTGTTCCACAGATTGTCACGCCCGACTATTCGATCTGCTGGTATCCCTTGTTTAAGTGACACAACGTGTAGCGTTAAACTCAGGTTTTCTATGTTTGTGTGCTGAATCTTAGTGGAGCCTAAGGTTCTAACACATCCACCAAAAGCACCACTCAGATCTTTCCGAATATTTTTATTAAAATTCGGCAAATGTGCCATCCTATTTTCTTTAATCAGGCTGGCCTCAGCTCCAGAATCCACTAACAGAGTAAGTTTTCCATTTTTTGCTGCCTCGCAGGGTACCTCAATGAACACATCACTCGTATCGGATATCTTCAAACACTCTACATGCCGGTTAAATATATTACGATGCATGCCTAATTGTGAAGTTAATTTTATTTTTCTCGACATAAATTTACTCTTAAAATTGTTAGCAATTGAGGACAAATTTAATTTTACAAATCTTGAATTTATTATACATTTCTGACGATAAAACGCACATAACGCTAATAATATAAAGAAATATTGAAATTACTTCATTACAAATTATACTTGCCCCTGTACGGAATGTATCCACAGTCTTGCCAGACATTTGATCGACAATTCCCAGATTTTCAGGGCAGTTAATTACGACTTTCTTTCTATTTGATTTACTTTTGATTTTATTATTCTTGATTTTAATATTTTTAACTTCCGATACAATTGGTTTTACTTTCATTACTTTATTTGTTTTTTTATAATTTGTTTATTTTTAATTTCCTTAATTCCTATATTCTGTTCATTATTCGTGTCAAGTTGTGTATTATTACTATTTAGTTCATTATATGTTTTTGTTGGAATATTTCTATCTACATTAATATGTATTTCTACTTTTTGTTCTACATTTTCTGCGTTAATAATATTCGCTGTTTTATTTTGTTGTAGTGTGCTATTTGGAACTTCTACAACTACTGGCCTTACTGAACTATTTGCTAAGGGTCCCCAGTTTAGTGGCCTTGACTGGGCCCCTGGTAGTTTCCCTGCGGATTGCTATTATTGTACCATGCATCATATTTGCGTTTGGCATAACAATTCATAATAACATGTCCGTCCTTTCTGCACCAAGTGCAATATTTAGCAGGCCTGTTTGCAAAGTTCCCATTACCATTATTTCCTTGAAAAACTTGTGTCTCGCGTTTAACACAACAATCCCCCTCGACGTGTCCCCCTCTATGGCACCAATCGCAATTCAATCCTGGAGCACCCCCGACTTGGTTCTGGATACCACCCATTTAACTGAGGTACGGGTGGCTGACTTCCTTGGGGAGCAGTATGTCCTGAAAAAACCTTTCGAAAAAACCTGTTCATGTCCATAAGTACGACAGTCACTGCAATACGGAGTGTTTCTCCGTGTATGATATTCATCCATCAGATGTCCCTTCTTCTGGCAAAAAGAACATGTAGGTGTATGCTGCTTTATTCTTACATTTTGTGTTTTCTCTTCCGTCCCTATTTTTTCATTGCCTTGGCTACTTGATGCAGCACGATTATTTGGCATGAAGGCCGATGAGGGCTCATTGAAATGGACTCCAAACTTGTCTATGCCCGTTAACTCTGCTGATTCCCTTTGTATCGTCGCATGGTCCAATGCCTCTTCCACCAATTTCTCCAGTGTTGTTTGCTTACTGCTCAACATGAGCATTCGCAAAGTGTAATCCCGAAGTCCTAACTTAAATGAGTTTTTAACTAAATTATTCAATTCATTAACGAACACGTCGTCTTTCGTATCATTATACTTACATTTAATCGTGCTTAATGCTGCCGACTGCAGGTTAACCAAACGCCTTGAGAAAGATCTAATACTTTCCGCGGGATACTGATATCCCTTTCTAATGTCATATTGAATGGCATCTACTGACCTACATTCCTTAACAGATTGTATAAATCATCTATTGTGTCAAACTCTTTTGAACTTACTAAGTCAAAAGCATCCCCCTGTAAACGAACCCTAACGCCTTTAATAAACTCCTTCATTTGTTCAGGCTTCAGTTCTGCCCTCACCACTTCACATCCTTCAATACGGTGAAGATCCGTCCTCAGCGATGATGAGTCTGCACCTGCAAAATCTGGCACCGCATTTATAACGAATTTCGCGACTTCGCCTAATCCCATGTTGCCCTGTGTTGTGATGTCGTCACTTTCTATGGTATCCTTGTGGTAAAAGGATGTCTCGTGAGCTGTCTTAACCTCCTCGTTCAAATATCTAATACGCGCGTTCAACTCCTGTATTTTGTTGTTCGCTTCCTCCAACGTCGCGTACTCTTCCATTGCCTGGCGTCTGACCGAATTATTTATTGATTTCTCAGAAATATTCTTTTCTTTCAATAAATTTCTTAATTTTATTACCTGTTTCTTCTAACTCTGCTGTACGTTTTAAACAATAGTCGTTTAAACGTTTTGTCAACACGTCAACTAATCTTTCTAATTGACAATTTTCTGCTAAAAGAGATTTAATTTTTAAATTCTGGAAATTTAGTAACTCTTCTACTATTTTATCTGCCTCCTCTAATTTAGATAAATGCAGAATTCTAGATATATTATCTTTTAATAATGCTGTACTATCTTTATTTAGTATTGTTGGTACAAATTGCGACCATAATTTTTCAACAAATCTGTCCAATTCGCTAGGTTGCTTTTGAATATACGCATTTAATTCATTAGCATCTGCCGTCAAATATTGTCAATCAATTTAAAACGTTATCTCTATCTTTTAATTAAAACAAATAAATTTCATTTAATTGGAATTGAAAATTTCTATGAAACAAAAATGTTACCCAAACAACAACGAAATCAATTTTGGCATTCATGAAGTATAACTATAAACTATATTTTTTTTTTCAAATTTATTTTCAAGTATTTTTTTTTTAAATCTGTTACACTGATTGCTTTAGTGTAATTTCTACACTAAAGCAATCAGTGCTGTGTTCACGCGCTTTAAAATTAAATCAAATCATTTTTACACTGGAGGGTCCGTAGTTTGGAATCTCAGTGTTATTTTGATTTATTTATTCGGAAATGTTAATTTTCCTTTTTAAATTAAAAGAAAGTTTTTTAAAATCTTTATTTTTCAATTGTTATACACAGAAGGGTCCGTAGTTCGGAATCTCAGTGTTATTTTATTTATTTATTGTTCATTGAATATTAATTGATTCTATTGAATATTAACAATATTCATTTAAATTTTAAAAATAAATTTATATTTAACTATATTCTGATGTAAAATAGTCCCACTTATTTTTTTTTTTAAACTTCTAAAACACTACTCATAAAAAAAAATAAAACTATTGTTATCAATGTTTAATTTACTTTGTGTTTAATTTACTTTGTTTTATATTTATAACATTATTATTGAATATTTGTTTATTACTCAAAAATTTGATTTGTAACTCAAAAGTATGTAAAATATATTCATTCGAAAATTTAAAATTTTAGTACGTACACGTACTGAAATGATAAGATTAAAACTCAGATGTGGGGTAACCATTAGCCTTTTAATTAAAAAAGAATGCAACGCGTTACTAAACAAAAGCTTGTGGAACTTTTGGTGGATGTCGGTGTGAATTTCCCTTCAACCGCAACTGCTGCTCAACTTAAGCGATTGTATGCTGATCATCTTGGCCAAGATACAGCCGATACTGCCGAAAATGGTGCCCATGGTTTTACTGATGAATGTGCTTATGGTATAGAAGACTGCATACTAATTTCTGAAAATGTTGATGAAAATTCGAACGGAAATGAATCAGCTGCAGTTATGCCAAGACCATTTAGAACTTCCGATGCTGAAAATAGAGTGAGCGACGACGAACATGTCCTGGAGCATGAAATTCAAATGCTCAGAAAGAAAAAAGAAATATTGGAGCTACGACGACAGATACACGATTTGGAAGGTGGTGTCGTGGCGCAAAATGAACGGAAATATGATTTTGGCGATATTGAAAGCGGAATCCCTAAGTTTCATGGGGATGATCCTGCTCATGCAGTGCGACATTTTTTACGCGACTTTGAAGATGTCATGCCAACAATTAATGCTGATGACCGATTTAAATTGTTATACTTGCGACGTTCCCTTGCAGGTACTGATCGTGTTTTCCTTTCGACTACGTTGGCCCTCAGTTATGATTCGTTGAAACAAGCACTGATTAGGGAGTTTGATGTTCCTGTTTCCCGGCAAGATGTCTATCGAATTATTGATCGTTTCCATGATATTGTCAATGGAAGCGATAGCCAAACGTTCCGACGTAAACGAAACAGAGCTGGTTGATTTTATTATAGACGGAATTGGGGATAGTTTATCGAATATTCATTTGCTGCATGCGCTCGTACCGTTGGAGAATGAAAGACAGTCATCAACAGATATTTGCAAAAATATTTAAAACCTCCAAATACTAAACGGAAACTCAGTCTGCTTCCAGTAAATTTTCTACTCTGACTAGTGCTGAAAGAAATTTGGGAAAACCAACCACAAACTGCTACAACTGTTCACAATCCGGATATATTAAACCTCATTATCCATTTCGTCCGCATTATTCATTATCCATTTCGTCCGCAACTATTGAGTACTGTGTTACATCGAATTACTCATCGCGATTTAAAACTAAATATTTCAAAGTGTAAATTTTGTTATGATAAAATGGAATATTTGGGATATTCTGTAACTTCCCTTGGAATTTCGCCAAGTGAATCGCATATTGCAGCAATAAAAAAGTATCCATTACCGACAAATCAGAAAGAATTACAGTCATGTATTAGTCTCTTCTTATATTTTAAGCGATTTGTACCATCATTTTGTCGTATTGTAAAGCCATTACAGGACTTACTGAAAAAGAAAATTGATTTTATTTTTGATGAACGATGTTTTGATTCTTTTAATGAACTTAAAACCAAACTAATTGAAGCTCCTGTTCTTGCCATTTATAATCCATTAAATAAAACCCAATTACATTGTGATGCAAGCTCAATTGGGTTTGGGGCTGTACTATTACAAAGACATAATGATGCGATCCAATATTATACTTTTCAAAAGTCACTTCTGCTGCTGAAGCAAAATATCACAGTTTTGAATTAGAAACACTCGCAATTATATACGCACTTAGAAGATTTAGAGTTTATTTAGAAGGAATATGTTTTAAAATAATTACTGACTGCAATTCATTAACAATGACTCTAGGAAAGAAACAATTGAACCCGAGAATAGCTAGATGGGCTCTTGAACTTGAAAATTATAATTATACAGTGCAAGTTAATAGATAAGAAATATTCTAGAAGATTCGTTATCGCACTATGATTGATGTAATTGGATACAAGTTGCTAACCAAGCAACTTGCATTTTTGTTTATATGCAAGTTGCTTGGTTAGCAACTTGTATCCAATTACATCAATCATAGTGCGATAACGAATCTTCTAGAATATCTCGTACGAGAAATTCGAGGCTTCTAGAAGAATTAACATAAACAAAAATGCAAGTTGCTTGGTTAGCAACTTGTATCCAATTACATCAATCATAGTGCGATAACGAATCTTCTAGAATATCTCGTACGAGAAATTCGAGGCTTCTAGAAGAATTAACATAAACAAAATTATATTCTATATAAGCTAAAATTAATCAACAGGGCAGCTAAAAAAAAAGTATCCTTAGAAAGGGAGAAAAAAATAATAAAAAAGGACAATAAGTAAAATGTTAATTTACCCGAAACAAAAGGTGAATCACTATTGTATTAAAAAATAAGTATCCCGGAAAGGGAGAAAAAAAAGAAAAAAACAATATTGAAAAAATATGTACTTTTAGTAATGACTGAAATGTGATTAAGTGAAAAAATTTAACAAGAAGTAATTCAAAACCTCCACAAACTAAAAGTTATGAAGTAAAAAGGAAAATAAACAATATTTTAAAATATTAAAATATAAAGTATTGACAATAAGTGAATAAAAAATCCACAAACAATAAAATTAAAGTGAAAACAAAAATACTTAAAACAAATAATTAATAGTCTTGAAAGGAAAAGGAATAGCATTAAGAACGCAAAGGAGACCGTTAATTTACGTATGGAACGTCGTCTGTAGAAACGCAAACAGTATAAAGAGGAAACAGATCGTGCCCTACAGGAGAGGCTTAAACAAGAAGAAGAAGAAACATACATCATTAATCGTAATTATTATTAATATTTTATATATTTGAAAATCCCTAAATTTAAAATTATAAATTTTATAAATTTTTCAATTGTTTATTATTTTTAAGAAACACAAAAATATTGAAAATTATCATTGTAATAAACATTAAGAAAGTGTGATCGTGACCACATTGCACATTTTTTTAAATTAGCTAAAACAATTAATTATTATTTAATAAAATCTGGACGACCTTATTGAACGTTTTACTAAATTAAGTACTGAAACCAACAGCATCACTGAAGACAGAAATAGGGACTCTCAAAAACCAAATATCTATTTTGTCAAATGGAAATGCGGTTACAGAATATTCCCCCCAAAATATTGATGCGAATATAAATTGTGATGAATCTTTAGATATCATAAAGACTCTCCCAGAATTTTCAGGAAAAGGTATTTCTTATGTCAGCTGGCGAGAAGCTGCTAAAAACTCAATGTTATTATATGTGAAGGGTAGCCGCAAATATTTTGCGGCATTAACTATCTTAAGAAATAAAATCAGTGGTGACGTCAATGATATTTTAACAAACCACGGAACGGTATTAAATTATGACGCGATTCTTAACCGTTTAGATTTCGCTTATGCTGATAAGCGACCAATTCATATTATTGAACAAGAGCTTAGTATCTTGCGACAAGGTAATATGTCAGTAATTGACTATTACAACGTGGTTAACACAAAACTAACAGCTATAATAAATAAAACAATCATGACATATGGTGAAAGTGAAGAAATAATAAAGGAATTAAACAGGAAAAATCGTGAAAATGCTCTTCGAGTATTTATAACAGGACTAAATGCCCCGTTTGCAAACATATTATTTTTATTATCTCCTAGTGATTTGCCAAATGCCTTGGCAAAAGCACAGGAACTTGAAGCAAATAATGTAAGGGCAAATTTTGCCTTACAATATACAAAAATAGGACAAACAAATAATAATTTAAACAATAATACTAAATTTAATGAAAATTCGAGAAATCCTTTGCCTCCACGAGGACATAAAATAGGATACAATAACAATAATTTAAGATTTCCTCAAGGGAATCAGAATAATAATAATAACAACAGTAATAACAATCATACTAATAACAGACCGGAACAAATGGAGACTGCAAACTCTAAACAAGTTCCGCAAAAATCACAGTGGAGCATTTTTCCACAAAATAATAATGATCAACCAAATAATTATAGGCAACAAACGCCACAATATAACAATATAAATTATCAACAAAAGCCGATTCAACATCAGGAAGGCGTTAATTTTCAAGGATTCAAAAGACAAACCAGAAGCGTACAACCAAGTACGGAACCACAAATTAAGGCCCAAAGAATTAACAACATCGATGAGGACCATTTTTTAGAAGAAGGACGAGCCTCCCCTATATTACAAGGGTAGATAACAAAACAGGATACAAATTCACCATACTTATAGATACTGGAGCAACCAGTAGCTATATTAAAGAGGGAATATATCATAATAAAAAAGATTTAGCAATAAAAAAGAAAGTTAAAACCATAAATGGTTTTACAATTATTAATTCTTATCATGAAATTTATTTAATGGGGGTTAGACATATATTTTACGAAATTAAAAACCTTGAAGCAGATATTCTGCTTGGTTATAATTTCCTTAAAAGGATCAATGCTATTATTGATCTAAAAAGTAATAAGTTAATATATAATAATAAAATCGAACAAATTAATTATATTAATGAAAATAACATTGAACATTTTTCTATCATGGGACAAAAATGTCCTATGACGCCCGTCGAAGAATCATACCGACATATCGAAAATAAAAATATTGTAGGACATAAAAGTCCTGCAACGCCAGCCGAAGAATTTACCGGCAACTCAAATAATACAAATAATTTTTTGGAAGAACAGTCTTCTGAAATACTGGCCGAAGAATTTACCGGCAACTCAAATAATACAAATAATTTTTTGGAAGAACAATCTTCTGAAATACCCGCCGAAGAATTTACCGGCAATATAAATGAAACCAAATTACTCGAAAACCAAAGAAATATAATTAGGAATGAGATTCGAATAACTCAGTCTAATATAAACATTAATCTACCATTCAGGACGGATATAAAAGCTGAGATTAGAACAACTGTTGAAACTCCTATATGGAGTAAACAGTATCCTTATCCGTTGTCTGTAAATTCGTTTGTAAATAAAGAAATTCGACAATTATTGAATGATGGAATTATAAGACCAAGTAAGAGTCCTTATAATTCACCCATTTTGTTGGTTGTGCCAAAAAAAAAGCCTTAATGAAGATGGAACTTCAAAATTAAGATTGGTTATAGACTATAAGAAATTAAATGAACAAACCATTTCTGATAGGTATCCAATCCCCGACATTAATGTAATAATTTCAAATTTAGGCAAATCCAGATATTTTTCCACAATTGATTTAGAATCTGGATTCCATCAAATTTTAATGAAGGATGAAGACATTGAAAAAATAGCTTTTTCCGTTAATAACGGAAAATACGAACATTTAAGAATGCCATTCGGATTGAAAAACGCCCCAAGCATTTTTCAGAGGGCAATGGACAATATATTACGCGATTTTGTTGGAAAATTTTGTCATATTTATATTGATGACATTATTTTATTTTCCGAAACCTTGCAAGAACATGCAATTCATTTACAAAAAATTATTCAAACATTAAAAAATTCGAATATGAAAATATCTCTAGAGAAATCAGTATTTTACAAAAAAGAAGTTGAATTTTTGGGGTACATTATTGCCCACAATTTTATACAAACTGATCCTAAAAAAATCGAGACTTTTCAAGAATATCCAATTCCATCAACTCTGAGACAACTACGTAGTTTTCTTGGAATGACAGGTTACTACAGAAAATTTGTTGAACATTATGCAACAATAACAAAACCTTTAACAAAATATTTATCCGGTGAAAATGGTAGAGTTTCGCAACATTTATCAAAAAAAATTGAAATTTGTATTGACCAAGATGGAATCTTGGCTTTCAATAAATTAAAATCTGCATTGATTAATCAAATCAAACTTATCCAACCTGATTTTAATAAAAAATTTGTTCTCACTACTGATGCATCAAATGTAGCCATAGGAGCTGTATTATCACAGGATGAGAAACCTGTTATTTTTATCTCAAAGACTTTAAATTCTACAGAACAAAATTATGCCACTAACGAAAAAGAATTATATGCTATTGTGTGGGCTTTAAAAAATTTAAGGAATTATTTATATGGTGTTACCGATTTAGAAATCCATACGCATCACCAACCTTTAACATTTGCCGTGTCTGTCCGAAATCCAAATGCCAAAATGAAACGATGGCATGCTTTTATTGAAGAATTCTCCCCAAAAATTATTTATAAACCTGGAAAAACAAATGTAGTGGCTGATGCCTTATCAAGGCAAAATATTAACAATATAACTGATGAATCTTCTTCGTGTATTAATACTCAACATTCTGCCGAAAGTAGTGATAATTCACAAATAAAGGAAACTAGTAAACCAATAAATCAATTTAAACAACAGTTGCTTTTGGGTAAAGGCAACTTCACCTGTCATGAACAAATTATAAATTTTGGAAAAACTAGACATATTATAGAATTTGATATTGCAGAAAATTTAATAACTATTTTAAAAGAATTTCTGAGACCTGGTATTGTGACAGCAATACATTGCACAACTGAAAGATCAAAAATATATTATTTACAACCTTTAATGGTATAAAGTTTGTTTATACAAAAAATTTCCCAATTGACGTACTTAACATAGAAGATCAGGGGAATATAATTGAATAAACTCATAATAGAGCCCATAGGAGCTATTTGGAAAATTTAAAGCAAATAAAAAAATGTACTATTGGCCGGAGATGAGGAAAAAATTCAAAGAGTACACAAAAAATTGTGTAATCTGCAATAAAAATAAATATGAGCGTCACCCCGTTAAAGTACCAATTGGAGAGGCTCCAATTCCCGAAAATGAGGGGGAGCAATTACACTTAGACATATTCTTTGCAGAAAAACTTAAATTTATAACTTGTATTGATTCCTATTCAAAATTTTTAATAGCTAAACATATTGAGGATAAAACTAATTTAGAGGACAAAATTTTAGAAATTTTACAATCTTATCCTGATGCAAAAATTATAACTTTGGATAATGAACCTGGTTTCGTTAATCCACAATTCAGATCCCTTTTACAAAGACTAAATATTGAAATTTTTTACTGCGACCCTCGGCACAGTACAACAAACGGTCAAGTAGAACGAGTCCATTCTACTTTAATAGAAATAACCCGATGTATAAAAGAAGAAAATAACCTTACTAATAATTTGGAAGCCATACTTAGATCAGTCAGAGAATATAATAAAACAATTCACTCCGTCACAAATAGGAAACCATCTGATGTGTTGTTTAATAAAGTAAAACATGAGGATATACCTGACAAATTGCAGGTAGCCCAAGAAAAAATGTTATTATGGCATAATAAACATCGGAAAAATAAAGAATACCATACGGGACAAATAATTTATGAAAAAATCATAGGAGAAAGAAATAAACTCCAACCTAGATATAAGAAACAAAATATTAAAGAAAATCTTGATAAAAAAATAAAAATTAACAATAGGGATAGAATAGTACATAAGGATAATATTAAAAATTAATATTTACATATTCTTTATACATAAATATATTTTTAGATGACGTTCTTGATTTTATTAATATTCATATCCGTAGTCCAGTCCGATATTGTCGATTACACGCGGGATGATTATGTACTAGTGGAAAATGGAGAGGTGGCCATTTATGAAGATTTAGAAAATTTATATCATATAACAAATCTAACATACTATAAATCAATAGTTGAACATACCAAGGAATTCATTAATAAAGGACTCAACTATATCTCTTTTGACATTGAACTAAAAAATAGTCGTGCCTATCATGAAAAATCCCAATAATAATAATTCAGATATTAGTTGAGAAATAGAATTAATTGAGACATTACTTGGACAGTTACAGGAATTAAATTACAGAAGGAAAAGGGGTATTAATGAATTAGGTACATTGTGGAAATGGATAGCAGGGACACCAGACCACGATGACATAGTATTAATAAATAATAAGTTAGAAGAATTGGTTCATAATAACAATAAACAATTTACAATTAATTCGGAATTATTCAAGAAAATTACAGACATGACAAAAACAATAAATGAAATGACAGATAATTCACGACTAATACAAGCATTCAAGCACAGAAATAAAATAATAATTACTGAACTACAAAATATAATACAAACACTTGCTTTGGCAAAAACAGGTACACTAAGTGCCATTATTCTAAACTTAAATGAAATAAGAGAAATAATCAGTCACGAACACACGAAAATTACCGTGTTAGATTTAATTGATGTTTCAGAATTCAAAATTGTAAGAAATAAGGAAATAATAGTTATTAATATAAAATATCCAATTATTAAGAAAATATGTAAATTCTACGATGTAAGAGCAATTGCTCAAGTAGACGGTAAATTAATATTATAAAAAGAAATTGCCCTATGTAATAATAAATACATAAATGTTAAAAATTGTAAAACAGAATTAAATAACATTTTTTGTAAAATCGCACCTAATACATCATGTTTAACAAATATTTTAAATAATAAAGAAAGTAAATGTAGAAAAATTAAAGAAAAAAACAAAGCAATTGAAATAATAAAAGATGGTGCAATTTTAATCCATGGGAATCATACAGTTAATGGAAAGATTCTCGATGGAACTCATTTAGTAACTTTTGTAAATCAAACTATGATTGATGATACAAATTACGAAAATCCAACCTCCGTAATTTGGGAATACGTCAAAAACTTCATTCCAAGAAATTATGAAATAGTTAAATATTTAGAATATGAAAACACTGAATTAAAAATTGAAAACATTAACTTATTGAATTTAACAAAAAAAGAATTTAACTCTCACCGCATTCTTTGGACAATCATAATTGTAATTTTTATTGCAATATTAATTTATATCTCAGTTAAAGCTAAAACATATTACAAAAACTTCAAAGAAAAAAAAGAACAAGAAGTTTTTTTTAAATGCCATAAATAATATCGAAAAATTAATGAAATAACTTAAGAACAGAAACGGGACGTTTCTTCTTATGAAAGGGGAGAGTTAATAGATAAGAAATATATGGCCAAGCAACGGGCCATATAAACAAAAATGCAAGTTGCTTGGTTAGCAACTTGTATCCAATTACATCAATCATAGTGCGACAACGAATCTTCTAGAATATCTCGTACGAGAAATTCGAGGCTTCTAGAAGAATTAACATAAACAAAATTATATTCTATATAAGCTAAAATTAATCAACAGGGCAGCTAGTCTTTAAGTGGAGTTTTTAAGTTAAAGATTAACAAATAAAGAAGTCCAGAGGAAACCTCTGGCAATAAAAAAATATTTTTTTTTTTAATTAACTAAATGCAATAAATTTAATTTGCATGGGACATGTAGATGCAATAAGCACGTGTCATATTGCAACAGTTTTAAATGCGAATGATGTAGACTTAAGAATTCAGGTTGTACAAGAACGTGATGCACTTATAAAAGACTTACGTATTCGCATGGAAACTGAAGAGGTAAAAGATTTCGAATTATAAGACGGAATAAAGAATAAAGAAAGATGGACGGAAATTATATGTGCCGAGAGAGATGGAGGACAACGTAATACGGTTAATACACGAAAAGATAGGATATCAGTCTACTGATAAATGTTGTGTTAAAATAGAAATGTATTATTGGTTTTCAAACATGCGACAAAAAGTATATGAATTTATTACGAATTGTATAAAATGTATCATGTATGTTACACCGGTTGGAGCGCGTCAACGGAATTTGTATAATATTCCTAAAATACCAATACCTTTTGATACACTTCATATTGATCATTTTGGTCACATTTGGTTGGATACTAGTTATTGTTGATGCATTTACAAAATTTGTTAAATTATATCCGACAAATTCGACAAGTACGCGAGAAGTTAATGCTGCTATTGATAAATACTTTAGCTATTATAGTCGTCCAAGGTGGATTATAACTGATAGAGGAACGTGTTTCACATCATTAGAATTTGAAGATTTTTTATTAAAACGAAACATTATACATGTGAAGGTGGCCGTCATCTCTCCTCAAGGAAATGGTCAATTCGAGAGAGTTAATTGGGTAATAAAATCAATGCTAGCAAATTTAAGTTGTCCGATAAATCACGCGGACTGGTTGAATAAGTTGCTTCACGTAGAATATGCTATTAATAATACAATTCATAGCACTACTAAAAATACTCCAAGTATGCTATTATTTGGTATTGAACAAAATGGTGAAGTAGTTGATGAATTTTCAGAATATTTAAAAGAAAAGAATAGTTTAAATTCTAATCGCGATTTGCAAAAAATCCGAATAAGTGCAGAAGAAGCAATAAATAAATCTCAAGAATATAATATGATACATTTTTTGAAAAACAGTACGGCGGCTATAGAGTTCAAAGTTGGTGACTTTGTTGTTATTCGAAATATCGATAATACAATTGGATCAAATAAAGAGTTTGTACCCAAATATAAAGGGCCGTATACAGTTTATAAGGTTTTGGGAAATGATCGATATGTAATACGTGATATTCAAAATTGTCAGTTGACTCAGCTACCTTATGATGGAGTAATTGAGGCTAACAGAATGAGGAAATGGTGCGATAAAAAGGCTATAACTGTATAATCAGGCAATACTTTGTCAATTTTTTTTATTTATTACATCGAGGTCGATATATTGTCAGTTTGGCCGAGAGTTGTTAATTATATATACATATTTTTTTTATTATTTGATCGAGGTCGATCAATGTCAGTTTGGCCGAGTTGTTATCAATGTTTAATTTACTTTGTTTTTCATTTACTTTAATTTATATTTATAACATTATTATTGAATATTTGTTTATTACTCAAAAATTTGATATGTTACTCAAAAATATGTAAAATATATTCATTCGAAAATATAAAATCTTTGTACGTACACGTACTGATTTTTTTTCTATTTTTATATCTTTATATCTTAAAAAAAAAAAAAAATTTCAAACACTTACCATTTTATTTTAGGGTCCTTCCTCCTTCGTCCTTCCTTCTTCCTATCTCTCGGTCCTTGAGAGGTTGGTACCGACGTACCGGCTGCGCCAAATGTAGTATATTCTAGATGGTTGAATAATTTCCTTTATACTTATTTATTATGAACACTTTTTATTTTTAGAAAAAACACTTTTATTACATTTACTATTAAAAAGACACTTTTACAATTTTAGAACCTCCACATGAGGTTGGTTAAACTACAATCTTTTAAATTGCAACGAAAGGTATTAACAATACCTTCGTTGCAAGCTTTTCTTAAATTCTATTCTCACTATGTTCTAGTGAGTTTTCACTTTCACTTAATTTTGGTGTACGTGACTTTTGAAGAAAGTCCGACTAGCAGTTTTTGGCTGACACCAATTGCGAAATATCAGAATTGTTGGCAATCGCTGCTTCACTTATTTTAACATAGACCCAAAATTATGCAATGGAAAATTGTATTGCAAGCCTATTGAAAGAGGTGTGGTCTAAGTAAAGCTTCAGCGCTTTGCCAAATTATTGCCTGCTTCTGTTAACTGTGCAAGCTAACCTGAAAGAGGTGTGTTCTATGCAAAGCTTAGCGATTAGCAAATTATCATTGTTGCCAACGTAAAGCGTTGAGACAATGCTATGAACATGTTGCTGTACAACATGAGTACAACATGATAAAAACATAATGCGCTCAACATATGTACAGCAACATCCAAAACTGAACGAATAGTGAAGAACCATAAAGAAAAGAAAATGTATGCGCTAATTCACAACAAATCGTGCAAAATAATTGTCTGAGACGAATGTACAATGGCACATAAGAGAGCCCTTGAAGCTCTTGACCACACACTCAGACATCTTAAAGGAAACAATCAATTAATGGGGGGCACTGTTGTGATTTTAGCAGGAGATTTTCGACAAATTCTCCCAGTCTTTCCACGATCAACCCCTGCCGATGAGCTAAATGCATATCTTAAAGCGTCAAATATTTGGCAGCATGTTCAAAAGTTGACGGCGATATAACTTTAAAAGAGTTTTAAGAGCAGCTTCTGCGACACGGAAATGTTAAATTTCCTATAGACCACACAGCAGGTCTAATATCACTCCCAACAAGTTTCTGCATGTTAGTTATTTCATTACAAGAAATTATGGAGAAGGTTTTTCCTGATATAACCGCAAATTTTGTAAATTACCAATGGCTTTATGAACGTGCAATTTTAGCGCCCACGAACGAAAGTGTTAACAAAATAAATTCTAAAATTCAAGTCAGCCTCCCGGCATTTCTAAGACATACAAATCTGTCGACACAATCATGAACTGGCTGTATTTTACCCCACCGAGTTCCTAAATTCTTTGGAGCCACCAGGAATGCCCCCACATGAACTGACATTAATAATTGGTATTCCAATTATACTTTTACGAAATATTGATCCACCGAAACTATGTAAAGGTGCCAGACTTTCATGTCATGTGTTGTACATTTTTAAGTGTATGCGGTGGTGTCCTAAGTTCTCCTCTATGCACTTTATATTTTTATAACACTTTATTAATTTTACTACCTCCACTTGAGGCTCACTAAACTACAACCATTTTAAATTGCAACGAAAAGTATTAACAATACCTTCGTTGCAAGCTTTTCTTAAATTCTATTTTCACAATGTTCTAGTGAATTTTCACTTTCACTCAATTTTGTTGTACGTGACTTTTGAAGAAAGTCCGACTTGCAGTTTTTGGCTGACACCAATTGCGAAAAAGTATAATTGTTGGAGAGCGGTGCTTTGTTTATTTTAACATATTGCAAGCCTCTGTTAACTGTGCAAGCTAACTTGAAAGAGGTGTGGCCTTAACAAAGCTTTAGCGAATTGCCAAAGTATTATCATTGTTGCCAGCGTGAAGCGTTGGAGCAATGCTATGAACATGTACAGCAACATCCAAAATTGTGTGAATAGTGAATATTAATAAGAAAAGAAAAATGTTGTGAAGTAATTCTCAACACATGAAAATGATGGCAAATGTCATAGAGGGGAAAATACTAACGAAAAGTGGAGCTGGCGAAAAGGTTTTTATTCCTCGAACACGGTGAAAATGGTAGAGTTTCGCAACATTTATCAAAAAAAATTGAAATTTGTATTGACCAAGATGGAATCTTGGCTTTCAATAAATTAAAATCTGCATTGATTAATCAAATCAAACTTATCCAACCTGATTTTAATAAAAAATTTGTTCTCACTACTGATGCATCAAATGTAGCCATAGGAGCTGTATTATCACAGGATGAGAAACCTGTTATTTTTATCTCAAAGACTTTAAATTCTACAGAACAAAATTATGCCACTAACGAAAAAGAATTATATGCTATTGTGTGGGCTTTAAAAAATTTAAGGAATTATTTATATGGTGTTACCGATTTAGAAATCCATACGCATCACCAACCTTTAACATTTGCCGTGTCTGTCCGAAATCCAAATGCCAAAATGAAACGATGGCATGCTTTTATTGAAGAATTCTCCCCAAAAATTATTTATAAACCTGGAAAAACAAATGTAGTGGCTGATGCCTTATCAAGGCAAAATATTAACAATATAACTGATGAATCTTCTTCGTGTATTAATACTCAACATTCTGCCGAAAGTAGTGATAATTCACAAATAAAGGAAACTAGTAAACCAATAAATCAATTTAAACAACAGTTGCTTTTGGGTAAAGGCAACTTCACCTGTCATGAACAAATTATAAATTTTGGAAAAACTAGACATATTATAGAATTTGATATTGCAGAAAATTTAATAACTATTTTAAAAGAATTTCTGAGACCTGGTATTGTGACAGCAATACATTGCACAACTGAAAGATCAAAAATATATTATTTACAACCTTTAATGGTATAAAGTTTGTTTATACAAAAAATTTCCCAATTGACGTACTTAACATAGAAGATCAGGGGAATATAATTGAATAAACTCATAATAGAGCCCATAGGAGCTATTTGGAAAATTTAAAGCAAATAAAAAAATGTACTATTGGCCGGAGATGAGGAAAAAATTCAAAGAGTACACAAAAAATTGTGTAATCTGCAATAAAAATAAATATGAGCGTCACCCCGTTAAAGTACCAATTGGAGAGGCTCCAATTCCCGAAAATGAGGGGGAGCAATTACACTTAGACATATTCTTTGCAGAAAAACTTAAATTTATAACTTGTATTGATTCCTATTCAAAATTTTTAATAGCTAAACATATTGAGGATAAAACTAATTTAGAGGACAAAATTTTAGAAATTTTACAATCTTATCCTGATGCAAAAATTATAACTTTGGATAATGAACCTGGTTTCGTTAATCCACAATTCAGATCCCTTTTACAAAGACTAAATATTGAAATTTTTTACTGCGACCCTCGGCACAGTACAACAAACGGTCAAGTAGAACGAGTCCATTCTACTTTAATAGAAATAACCCGATGTATAAAAGAAGAAAATAACCTTACTAATAATTTGGAAGCCATACTTAGATCAGTCAGAGAATATAATAAAACAATTCACTCCGTCACAAATAGGAAACCATCTGATGTGTTGTTTAATAAAGTAAAACATGAGGATATACCTGACAAATTGCAGGTAGCCCAAGAAAAAATGTTATTATGGCATAATAAACATCGGAAAAATAAAGAATACCATACGGGACAAATAATTTATGAAAAAATCATAGGAGAAAGAAATAAACTCCAACCTAGATATAAGAAACAAAATATTAAAGAAAATCTTGATAAAAAAATAAAAATTAACAATAGGGATAGAATAGTACATAAGGATAATATTAAAAATTAATATTTACATATTCTTTATACATAAATATATTTTTAGATGACGTTCTTGATTTTATTAATATTCATATCCGTAGTCCAGTCCGATATTGTCGATTACACGCGGGATGATTATGTACTAGTGGAAAATGGAGAGGTGGCCATTTATGAAGATTTAGAAAATTTATATCATATAACAAATCTAACATACTATAAATCAATAGTTGAACATACCAAGGAATTCATTAATAAAGGACTCAACTATATCTCTTTTGACATTGAACTAAAAAATAGTCGTGCCTATCATGAAAAATCCCAATAATAATAATTCAGATATTAGTTGAGAAATAGAATTAATTGAGACATTACTTGGACAGTTACAGGAATTAAATTACAGAAGGAAAAGGGGTATTAATGAATTAGGTACATTGTGGAAATGGATAGCAGGGACACCAGACCACGATGACATAGTATTAATAAATAATAAGTTAGAAGAATTGGTTCATAATAACAATAAACAATTTACAATTAATTCGGAATTATTCAAGAAAATTACAGACTTGACAAAAACAATAAATGAAATGACAGATAATTCACGACTAATACAAGCATTCAAGCACAGAAATAAAATAATAATTACTGAACTACAAAATATAATACAAACACTTGCTTTGGCAAAAACAGGTACACTAAGTGCCATTATTCTAAACTTAAATGAAATAAGAGAAATAATCAGTCACGAACACACGAAAATTACCGTGTTAGATTTAATTGATGTTTCAGAATTCAAAATTGTAAGAAATAAGGAAATAATAGTTATTAATATAAAATATCCAATTATTAAGAAAATATGTAAATTCTACGATGTAAGAGCAATTGCTCAAGTAGACGGTAAATTAATATTATAAAAAGAAATTGCCCTATGTAATAATAAATACATAAATGTTAAAAATTGTAAAACAGAATTAAATAACATTTTTTGTAAAATCGCACCTAATACATCATGTTTAACAAATATTTTAAATAATAAAGAAAGTAAATGTAGAAAAATTAAAGAAAAAAACAAAGCAATTGAAATAATAAAAGATGGTGCAATTTTAATCCATGGGAATCATACAGTTAATGGAAAGATTCTCGATGGAACTCATTTAGTAACTTTTGTAAATCAAACTATGATTGATGATACAAATTACGAAAATCCAACCTCCGTAATTTGGGAATACGTCAAAAACTTCATTCCAAGAAATTATGAAATAGTTAAATATTTAGAATATGAAAACACTGAATTAAAAATTGAAAACATTAACTTATTGAATTTAACAAAAAAAGAATTTAACTCTCACCGCATTCTTTGGACAATCATAATTGTAATTTTTATTGCAATATTAATTTATATCTCAGTTAAAGCTAAAACATATTACAAAAACTTCAAAGAAAAAAAAGAACAAGAAGTTTTTTTTAAATGCCATAAATAATATCGAAAAATTAATGAAATAACTTAAGAACAGAAACGGGACGTTTCTTCTTATGAAAGGGCAGAGTTAATAGATAAGAAATATATGGCCAAGCAACGGGCCATATAAACAAAAATGCAAGTTGCTTGGTTAGCAACTTGTATCCAATTACATCAATCATAGTGCGACAACGAATCTTCTAGAATATCTCGTACGAGAAATTCGAGGCTTCTAGAAGAATTAACATAAACAAAATTATATTCTATATAAGCTAAAATTAATCAACAGGGCAGCTAGTCTTTAAGTGGAGTTTTTAAGTTAAAGATTAACAAATAAAGAAGTCCAGAGGAAACCTCTGGCAATAAAAAAATATTTTTTTTTTTAATTAACTAAATGCAATAAATTTAATTTGCATGGGACATGTAGATGCAATAAGCACGTGTCATATTGCAACAGTTTTAAATGCGAATGATGTAGACTTAAGAATTCAGGTTGTACAAGAACGTGATGCACTTATAAAAGACTTACGTATTCGCATGGAAACTGAAGAGGTAAAAGATTTCGAATTATAAGACGGAATAAAGAATAAAGAAAGATGGACGGAAATTATATGTGCCGAGAGAGATGGAGGACAACGTAATACGGTTAATACACGAAAAGATAGGATATCAGTCTACTGATAAATGTTGTGTTAAAATAGAAATGTATTATTGGTTTTCAAACATGCGACAAAAAGTATATGAATTTATTACGAATTGTATAAAATGTATCATGTATGTTACACCGGTTGGAGCGCGTCAACGGAATTTGTATAATATTCCTAAAATACCAATACCTTTTGATACACTTCATATTGATCATTTTGGTCACATTTGGTTGGATACTAGTTATTGTTGATGCATTTACAAAATTTGTTAAATTATATCCGACAAATTCGACAAGTACGCGAGAAGTTAATGCTGCTATTGATAAATACTTTAGCTATTATAGTCGTCCAAGGTGGATTATAACTGATAGAGGAACGTGTTTCACATCATTAGAATTTGAAGATTTTTTATTAAAACGAAACATTATACATGTGAAGGTGGCCGTCATCTCTCCTCAAGGAAATGGTCAATTCGAGAGAGTTAATTGGGTAATAAAATCAATGCTAGCAAATTTAAGTTGTCCGATAAATCACGCGGACTGGTTGAATAAGTTGCTTCACGTAGAATATGCTATTAATAATACAATTCATAGCACTACTAAAAATACTCCAAGTATGCTATTATTTGGTATTGAACAAAATGGTGAAGTAGTTGATGAATTTTCAGAATATTTAAAAGAAAAGAATAGTTTAAATTCTAATCGCGATTTGCAAAAAATCCGAATAAGTGCAGAAGAAGCAATAAATAAATCTCAAGAATATAATATGATACATTTTTTGAAAAACAGTACGGCGGCTATAGAGTTCAAAGTTGGTGACTTTGTTGTTATTCGAAATATCGATAATACAATTGGATCAAATAAAGAGTTTGTACCCAAATATAAAGGGCCGTATACAGTTTATAAGGTTTTGGGAAATGATCGATATGTAATACGTGATATTCAAAATTGTCAGTTGACTCAGCTACCTTATGATGGAGTAATTGAGGCTAACAGAATGAGGAAATGGTGCGATAAAAAGGCTATAACTGTATAATCAGGCAATACTTTGTCAATTTTTTTTATTTATTACATCGAGGTCGATATATTGTCAGTTTGGCCGAGAGTTGTTAATTATATATACATATTTTTTTTATTATTTGATCGAGGTCGATCAATGTCAGTTTGGCCGAGTTGTTATCAATGTTTAATTTACTTTGTTTTTCATTTACTTTAATTTATATTTATAACATTATTATTGAATATTTGTTTATTACTCAAAAATTTGATATGTTACTCAAAAATATGTAAAATATATTCATTCGAAAATATAAAATCTTTGTACGTACACGTACTGAAAAAATAAGATTAAACTATCCTATTCTATTTTTATATCTTAAAAAAAAAAAAAAATTTCAAACACTTACCATTTTATTTTAGGGTCCTTCCTCCTTCGTCCTTCCTTCTTCCTATCTCTCGGTCCTTGAGAGGTTGGTACCGACGTACCGGCTGCGCCAAATGTAGTATATTCTAGATGGTTGAATAATTTCCTTTATACTTATTTATTATGAACACTTTTTATTTTTAGAAAAAACACTTTTATTACATTTACTATTAAAAAGACACTTTTACAATTTTAGAACCTCCACATGAGGTTGGTTAAACTACAATCTTTTAAATTGCAACGAAAGGTATTAACAATACCTTCGTTGCAAGCTTTTCTTAAATTC
Source organism: Dryomyza anilis (assembly GCA_951804985.1). Taxonomy (NCBI): domain Eukaryota; kingdom Metazoa; phylum Arthropoda; class Insecta; order Diptera; family Dryomyzidae; genus Dryomyza; species Dryomyza anilis. The sequence continues at coordinate 10,494,147 of OX638136.1, read as the reverse complement.
TATTCTCACTATGTTCTAGTGAGTTTTCACTTTCACTTAATTTTGGTGTACGTGACTTTTGAAGAAAGTCCGACTAGCAGTTTTTGGCTGACACCAATTGCGAAATATCAGAATTGTTGGCAATCGCTGCTTCACTTATTTTAACATAGACCCAAAATTATGCAATGGAAAATTGTATTGCAAGCCTATTGAAAGAGGTGTGGTCTAAGTAAAGCTTCAGCGCTTTGCCAAATTATTGCCTGCTTCTGTTAACTGTGCAAGCTAACCTGAAAGAGGTGTGTTCTATGCAAAGCTTAGCGATTAGCAAATTATCATTGTTGCCAACGTAAAGCGTTGAGACAATGCTATGAACATGTTGCTGTACAACATGAGTACAACATGATAAAAACATAATGCGCTCAACATATGTACAGCAACATCCAAAACTGAACGAATAGTGAAGAACCATAAAGAAAAGAAAATGTATGCGCTAATTCACAACAAATCGTGCAAAATAATTGTCTGAGACGAATGTACAATGGCACATAAGAGAGCCCTTGAAGCTCTTGACCACACACTCAGACATCTTAAAGGAAACAATCAATTAATGGGGGGCACTGTTGTGATTTTAGCAGGAGATTTTCGACAAATTCTCCCAGTCTTTCCACGATCAACCCCTGCCGATGAGCTAAATGCATATCTTAAAGCGTCAAATATTTGGCAGCATGTTCAAAAGTTGACGGCGATATAACTTTAAAAGAGTTTTAAGAGCAGCTTCTGCGACACGGAAATGTTAAATTTCCTATAGACCACACAGCAGGTCTAATATCACTCCCAACAAGTTTCTGCATGTTAGTTATTTCATTACAAGAAATTATCAGGTTTTTCCTGATATAACCGCAAATTTTGTAAATTACCAATGGCTTTATGAACGTGCAATTTTAGCGCCCACGAACGAAAGTGTTAACAAAATAAATTCTAAAATTCAAGTCAGCCTCCCGGCATTTCTAAGACATACAAATCTGTCGACACAATCATGAACTGGCTGTATTTTACCCCACCGAGTTCCTAAATTCTTTGGAGCCACCAGGAATGCCCCCACATGAACTGACATTAATAATTGGTATTCCAATTATACTTTTACGAAATATTGATCCACCGAAACTATGTAAAGGTGCCAGACTTTCATGTCATGTGTTGTACATTTTTAAGTGTATGCGGTGGTGTCCTAAGTTCTCCTCTATGCACTTTATATTTTTATAACACTTTATTAATTTTACTACCTCCACTTGAGGCTCACTAAACTACAACCATTTTAAATTGCAACGAAAAGTATTAACAATACCTTCGTTGCAAGCTTTTCTTAAATTCTATTTTCACAATGTTCTAGTGAATTTTCACTTTCACTCAATTTTGTTGTACGTGACTTTTGAAGAAAGTCCGACTTGCAGTTTTTGGCTGACACCAATTGCGAAAAAGTATAATTGTTGGAGAGCGGTGCTTTGTTTATTTTAACATATTGCAAGCCTCTGTTAACTGTGCAAGCTAACTTGAAAGAGGTGTGGCCTTAACAAAGCTTTAGCGAATTGCCAAAGTATTATCATTGTTGCCAGCGTGAAGCGTTGGAGCAATGCTATGAACATGTACAGCAACATCCAAAATTGTGTGAATAGTGAATATTAATAAGAAAAGAAAAATGTTGTGAAGTAATTCTCAACACATGAAAATGATGGCAAATGTCATAGAGGGGAAAATACTAACGAAAAGTGGAGCTGGCGAAAAGGTTTTTATTCCTCGAACACCATTAATACCAAGCGGTTGCAATTCCCAGTACGCCAATCTTTTGTTATGACCATCACTAAAGCGCAAGGCCAATCCCTGAAAGCAGCAGGCGTTAATTTGGATTCTCCATGTTTTCACATGGGCAGTTATACTTCGCATGCTCGATAGTTGGTACCGCTCATAACCGGTACATATACGCAAATGAAGGCAAAACGAAGAACGTCGTAGATCCTATAGCTTTAATTATATAATTAAAGAAAGTACAAATTAATGTAAATAAAAAAATACTCTTCTATATATATACTCCACAAACATTGCCTTTTAAAAATCATTTCTCTACGGGGAAACACAGCATGAGGAACTTTAAAAAGATATATTTTTGCATTTACAAAAAATTAGCACAGGCAACGCTGTGCACGGTTCCAGCTAGAGTATATATTAGGGATGTCAATCCCGGACTATTTTTCAATCCCGAAATTTCGGGACTAAAAAATTTGAATCCCGGGATCCCGGGATTAGTCCCGGGATTTAAAAAAATAATAGCAAAGACATAAAATAACCATATCTGTGTTTAAATAATAAACAATTATAATGCTTAAGTCAAACAAAAGTCATATATTCAAATGCATCTGTTTTCAGGTTGGGTATTCAAATATGGTATACTAAATCCGCGATATATAAACCCCAGTTGATCATCAAACATTTTTTTAATACTTTTTATTTAAAATTTATTTTTTAGTAGAAATATAAGAAAATTAAAATTTTGAATGAACAACAAAATTTGTTATTGGGATATTGGTATTTTGTGTAAAAGAATATTTTATAAAAAAAATATAATTTTAAAAAAATAAATAGTTTTACAAATTTTGAAATATTTGAACTTTTAATTTCAAAATTATTTAAGTTGTATGTGATTTAACCGGTTATTGCAACCAAATCTCAAACGACGAAGTTGACTTGTTCATGGGCAATAACTATTTTAATTTTTATTCAATGGCTGTTTAGTGTTTTTATAAAAAAAAGTTTGTTTTTAAATGCAGTGAAAAATGCAAAAATAATAAATTGCATTTTTCTCCAAAACATTACGTATACGGAAAAAACTAAAAACGCAGTTCGAATCAGTACATTAAAATTATATAGGCATGATATGAGAAAATGATTGCCGAACAGTGTTATTAGGCGAAAGTGACGTAATTTTTAAAAATGATTTTAGTCCATTAAATCCAAGGATTAAAACCGTAATCGAAACCGTTATACGAAAATCAGAAATAAACCGTTTCGGTTTTATACCAGTTTAAAACAGTTTTTAAAAAAGCATAAAAAGAAACAGGAAAACATGTTTTATTTTATATAGAAGATCTTAAGTACAAGGCATGTTTAATGTAATTTAATAAAATTTTGAATTCCCAAAATAAAAAAATTTTCTTGTACAATTTTCGGCGAGCTAGACTAAGCTTATGTCCCATAGTGCAATGTTAAGTTATTTGAAAAATATGGAATTAAAAGAAATTTTTTACAAAAATCGAAATCTAAACCGAAACCGTAACTTGGAACCGGTATACTGAAACCGTTTCGTACCTTGATTAAATGTTAGATTTACTTTTTCACAAAATGTGTACACAAACATTGAAAGACTTTTGAATAAACTATTAAAAATTGATCTACTAGCGTTTTTTGTAATCCCGAAAATCCCGGGATTTAACGATGATCCCGGGATGAATTTTTCGGGACTGATTTGACTCAAATCCCGGGATCCCGGGATTGACATCCCTAGTATATATATATATATATATATATATATATATATATATATATATATATATATATATATATATATATATATATATTTATATAAGAGGATTTTTAAAAGGCAACCGCTTGAAATCAAATGGCATATCACTTGATATTAATGGCTCAACTTTTCGTTAGTATTTTCCCCTCTATGACATTTGTCATCATTTTCAAAGTCTGGTACCATTACATAGTTTCGGTCTATCAATATTTCGTAAAAGTATAATTGGGGTCCAAATTTTTAATGTCAGTTCATGAGGGGGCATTCCTGGTGGCTACAAAGAATGTAGGAACTCGGTGGGGTGAAATACAGCCATATCTGGGTCCATGATTGTGTCGACAAATTTGTATGTCTTAGAAATGCCCGAGAGACTGACTTGAATTTAAGAATTTATTTTGTTAACACTTTCGTTAGTGGGCGCTAAAATTGCACGTTCATAAAGTCATTGGTGATTTACAAAATTTGCGGTTATATCCATAATTTCTTGTAATGAATTAACTAACAGGCAGAAACTTGTTGGGAGTGATATTAAACCTGTTGTGTGGTCTATAGGAAATTTACCATTTCCGAGTCGCAGAAGCTGCTCTTAAAATTCTCTTGCAGTTATATCGCCTTCCAAATGAACTCGCATGTCGCTTTTGAATATGCTGCCAAATATTTGATGAAGATATGTATTTATCTCATCGGCAGGGATTGATCGTGGAACGACTGGGAGTATTTGTCCAAAATCTCCTGCTAAAATCACAACAGTGCCCCCCATTAATTGATTGTTTCCTTTAAGATGTCTTTGCTTTTGCAGATCCTTTGCTTACATTGCAAACTGGTGTTTCTAAAAGCGCAAGGTTCTATGGTAATTTGAGAGCTGAATGTGCGGTTCTGCGACCATCCAACAGAGTAGCTGCAATTCCTGATGATGCCATAGCAAGAGCAATTTCATTTTGTGACCTTACTTCTGCCAACAACAGATTTATTAGGAATGTTTTTCCGGTTCCACCTGGTGCATCTAAAAAAAAATGGTGCCATTGACTTGATATTACTAATAAAACAGGATGTGCCATCATGTTGGCACAGAAGAAAAAATGCTGTTAGAGTTGTTCTTGGCGGTCGTTGAGCTCTTGCTTGTGCATTTTCATCCGTAAAATATACCCTTAGTCCATTTTCTAAGTGTACACTAAGATGAACTACAGGTGGATACCTTTCGTGAATTGAGAAATTTAGTAACTTCCAAACTGCTTCATTACTACTTATGTACTGGCCCATTTGAAACTGAGTTACTTCGTCAATTCAACTTGTGTTATTCTGCAGTTGAAATACTGCCATATCACTCCCTTTGTTGACGTACTTACCGTGGACTACCCGTGAACGTTGCAGACAGAATGACCATCATTGGCTACGGCATCTCTTAAATGTATGTAATCATCTACCCGAAGTTTTTGTTGGTTTGGTCGTACAAAGAGGAGTCGTTCGCACTCCACTTTTGCATACATATCAACAATGAACTGGTGGAATAGTTGTCTGCACATCAAAATATGATTCGGTGAATCTGATCTTATCATTATTCTGTAGGCGTAGAAGTCCATTGATGATATTTTCTTATTGACAGGCTGTACAGTGTTTAGGTTTGTTTGCATAAGGTTAAAGTGGTATCCATATTCACCTCCCCAGAAAATAATTGAATACTGAAGAGCATCGTATGACCTGTGTGTTTCACAAATGCGCTGCAGGGTATCATTAGGTTTCTGAAAGATTATGTCCCGTCTGTCGAAGTGGTTATCAACCATTACAATGGCCACCTCATTTATTGTTGGAGCATTGAAGCGCCGTTCATGTTCACCGGTCGGCCTTTTATCAGCTCGTATTAAAACCTTGTAGTCGTCGGTCGGCATTTGGATTAATACTGTTTTAAATGTATTTACCAACTGATTATGACTATCAAACAACCTCTGTAGTTCTAAAACTATCTCTCTTTGTGTAGTGGGAAGGGCTTTACACCGCTGGTCGATCTGTTGCTGATCATCGCCCATAATATAAATTTGTAAATATTTTGGAAAACAATCTGTTGAGGGTAGCATGGAACCAACATTGTGGTAAATTTGACCTTGCCCCTTAAATTTTGGCATGAAGCTTGGTTCTTGAATAAAAGCAGTTGAGCCAAATGACGTCATCTGAAAGCACGAATTGTACTTCCATATATTTTTCGAAAAATCTCTAGACACGGAAGTTTTCCTGACATGAACAAACGAAGAGGATCGGGAGGTTGTTCAATCGGCTCGAACTTACCTTTTCCACTCGACCAGCACATTCCAGGCGTTTCGGATTTATATTTCAGCGCTTGACAGTATTTGCAGACCACGGTTATTTTACCAATTAAAACTTTGGGATGTGTGCTGTACACACATAAATAATTATTGTCGAATCCAACAATAATTTAAAAATATTTTATGTTTAAATGGATCCACAAATATTATTTTCAAATTATTGTCGGATACAACAATAAAATTATCAAACAAGTATTGATAATAAAATGTTAACTTTCACTAATTCTATTGTTAGTTTTGTTTTTGCTTTTAATGACATTTTTAATTTAAAATTGAAAATGCAACTACAATGAAATAAATACAAACACATTTTTATAATTTAAAATGCATTTTTGTTTTATAACTTCATATGATTAATAATGTTTGACACAATTCGACATCGGAAAGACAAAATCCTTAAGCCCATAACGTTTACACATTGGAAGGGGTTTGGTGACTGACTCACATGGGTCACCGGGTATAACTTCCCAATAGTCAAACATGAACCTTTCCGCCGGTGTTGGTACGCAAATCCATTGTGAAACGGTACCGTGCATCTTGCTGATTGGAATGTACGGTTTGATGACGAACATGGCAGTGCCGACTAATTTTATTTATTTAGCCTTTTTCTAGCCTTTTTTAGATAATCAAAATCTTAATAAAATTTAGTAAATAATGGAAATTTCCATAAAATAGAGTCTTAATTTGAAATATTGTTTAAAATACATTCGTGAGTTTGTATAAAATTTAGTTTTTCTTCGAGTATCCTAAAATTAAGAATAACCTGATATCAACAGTATTGATTTTCGATGATCGTGGTAGCATTTTAAATATATTGAAAAATGTTCAGATAAAGTTTAAATTAGATGGTTGCGGTTACAACAACGCCTTTTATAAGACTAATGCGGACCATGAAGAATTCCTATATTTTTGTGAAGTGCATTATAGACGAAAAAGCCTTCCCAAATGAGTTTAGCAATTATGATCTAAAAATGTTAGATTTTCTTTCTATTAAATTTTCCAGAAATACATATTAATAAATACATAACCAATTAAAAACTTTTTTTTTTATTTCCAAAAATATAGAAACATCTTATAAATTAGTATTTAAACGCAATTCACAGTTTTGAAAACTATAAAAGCAGAGTAGAAGCTGGTAAAACAACTAGCCATTATTCGAGCAGGCTCTTTAAATTGTAGATGGATTTAGGTGATTTTTTTAAAATATATTGAAAATTTGAGAGATTAAAAATTAATAGTACTGACTAATTGTACTAACTTTTAGGTGTAATTTTGAAAACTAATTGACTATTTACTGACTAATAAAAAATGTTTATGGAATCTTTAAAAATTTTATTGAAATATTAAAAATTAAAAGCAATTTTAAATTATCAACAAATTTTGACATTGGAAATTTATTGTATTTTTTGATAAACTTACATTTATTTATTGACCTTTTATTGGAAAATTTTGAATTTTAGTGAAAATATAAAAATTATAATATTTTTAATATACTGAAAGATTATATTGGTGTTTCTAATATTATTTTTAATAAAATACATAGAAAAAATAATAAAAAAATAGCTTTTTTTAGCTATTTTTAAACATGATTTTAGCCTTTTCTAGCTTTTTTTTTTTTGGTTGTTAAGCTTTTTCTTCAAAAAAGTTCTGGCAACACTGGTCTTACCCGTTGACCTCCCAGGCGATGTTGAGTCTGTTGAGGTGTTTCGGCAGCCTTCAAAACATCTTGTCTCAACTGTTGAGTTACAAGGCTGTTGAAGAATTTCGGCAGCCCTCAAAGCATATTGTCTAAACTCTTGGGTTTCAAGGCGATGTTGAGTCTGCTGAGGAGTTTCGGCGGCCCTGAGAACATATTGCCTCACCTGGTGAGCTTCCTGACGTTGTTGAGTCTGCTGAGGAGTTTCGGCAGCCTTCAAAACATCTTGTCTCAACCGTTGAGTTTCCAGGCGATGTTGAGTCTGCTGAGGAGTTTCGGCGGCCCTGAGAACATCTTGCCTCACCTGTTGAGCTTCCTGACGTTGTTGAGTCTGCTGAGGAGTTTCGATAGCCCTTAAAACTTCCTGTCTCACCCGTTGATCCTCCAGACGTTGCCGAGGAATTTAGACAGCTCTCGAAACCGCTTGCCTCAATCACTGATCTTCAAGGCGTTGCTGATTCTGTTCTTGGACTTCAGATACTCGAAATAATCTGATTCTTTATGCATTTGAAGTGGTACGCCCTACGGAACCTCGGTTTATTGGGAGGTTTTTGTCAATCAAGTAAAGCTCCTAATTCGCACTTTATAAAAACTAAAAAAATTACTAACTGAACCGAATAACTGCGGTCAATGATTAAAGTTAAAGTCATACACAATTAATGCGACTAACAGCGATTATTTTTGAAAATGAGTGTTGCCAAATTGCACAAAATTAAGAAATCAAAAAAAATGGGGCAACACTGAATGTTCTTTTAGTTAGTAACTCTATTTATGCGGCAACAGGTTTACGACCATTGTTGTTTTTTTGTTTGCATATTTGTTGTCATCGTATCTTCGTGATGAGCTACAGACTTGGGATTTTAAATATTTCCTCGAACTGGATGATAGCAATGTTATCGTTTTCTTGCCATCAGGTTCATCATGGTTATATCAGCATGATTCCATATTAAAGACACTTTGAAACATGAATATTTTTAATTTTAATAATTTTAGGCAATTCGAATTCTGTATGACAAAAATCTAACTGACACAAAAAAATAAGAAAAATATTTTTTATATTAAAAAATATTTTTAATTTCATATTTTTTTGTTTTGTTTTATTGAAATTTGAAGATAGTTAGTTTTTGAGTGGTGAGTGTGGTGTGGTGAGTTTGGTGTGGTGAGTTTTAATGAATTGGGAAACATCAAAATTTTAATTTTTATTGAAATAGCTAAGAGTAATGCTTCAATACAGTGTTTTGCATTTTTGAGTTGCATGCGAGATGCCACTCCCTTTTGCGCAATCTAGTTTATATATGGGTTAGGATACTCCATGGACTTTATAGCATATTAATGCAAATTATGAGAAAAATACATTCAATGGTAAATGCTTAAATATAGTGTTTTGAATTTTTGAGTTGTATGGGAGGTGCCACTCCCCTTTGCCCAATCTAGTTGATATATGGTTTAGGATACTCCATGGACTTTATAACATATGAATAATTATGAGAAAAATACATTCAATGGTAAATGCTTAAATACAGTGTTTTGAATTTTTGAGTTGTATGGGAGGTGCCACTCCCCTTTGCCCAATCTAGTTGATATATGGTTTAGGATACTCCATGGACTTTATAGCATATTAATAATTATGAGAAAAATACATTCAGTGATTTTGCTATGAATGTGAATTATACACCAAAAATAAAAATGGGCGTAAAAGCGGGCATGCTCAACGAAAACTATGTAGTGACCTTCTCCCGGGTCTCTAGGATATATATATTTCAAATTTTAAGAAAATCCGTCCACAGGTGTACGTTTGCATAGCGCACAAACAAATAAACGGAAAATTAGTTTTATATATATAGATATATAAATAATCTTTATAATAGTTTATTCTTGTTCATCAATATTATTTAAATGGGCATCGACATACTATATTATTTGAAAATGTAATGTATGTGACGGTTAATAACCTAATTACTAAACAAATTCATTTAAATTAATTATTTAAATTTATTTTTGTTGAATATCCTTTTGTTTAGTATTTATTTTACTTTACTTTAAATAATATTTCTTTGACTTTCTTTTTATACCCAAAACTAAGAGTGAAAGGGTATATTCAGTTTGGTACGCCGTTTGTAACACCCAGAAGGAAGCATCTCCGGTATGGAAAAGTATATATATTCTTGATCAGCATGACCTCCTGAGTTTATGTATTTATGTATACGTGCTAAACTTTTTTGGTCAAATATATATTGATATCATGCTCAAATACATGATAATAATGTTTTCCGGCGAAAAGACTTGTGGTTCACAAAAAAAAAAATCGAAATTCGGTACACCTACCCATTTGTAAATATGGGTATCAAATGAATGGAAATTCTTCAGCGATTGAATGTTTCTAGGTATTTTCAGGATTCGTATACCCTGGTCACCTATATATCACTTTGAATGGTAACCACAAGTATGTGTAGGGTATTTATAGTTTAATATTCCTATTTATTGTGTTAAATTTTTTTACTCTATTCTACTTTCATTTTTCCTTCTTTTACTTTAATTTTATTCCAGTTTACTGTAACTTAAATTTTCTTTTAATTTTGTTACTTTATTGTAACTTTAATTTACATTAACTTTTATTTTACATAGTTATAATATTTTAATAACATTAACATTACATGAACTGCTGCGATCGCTGGTTCTGCTGCTCGTGTATATTATGTTGGCTGCATTTCAACTCTCGATTTCTTTTCCCCTTTCATATATAGAATGGACAATAGCTGAGGTTCTTCGCCTTGATGTTAACTGCTTGAAAAATTTTCTTCGTCGCTGTTATTTAATTTCGGTTTTTCCTCGTCCTCGATTTTGCTTTGTATTTCTGCCAAGTAAATCGAAATTTGTAGAGAGCGAATACTAAAATTGATAATTTTGTAATCGTATATTTCTGGATCTTATTATAACTTGTCTTCGTCTAGCGAGTTCTTCTATCGATCAGGAACTACCATCTTTTAATTATGCATAGATGTTGTCATTTTCATTTGACGGTGTTGTTTAAGTACAGTTCCTTATTAATCAGGTTCTCATTCACTACTAATTAAGTGTATATGGAAAAGTTCCTTCAACTTATAATATTAACGTATTATTTGAGCGATAAAATTGACGTTTTTTTTTAATTATACGTATCTAAAGATTTAATACGTTTTTGTCTCATAATCGTACAAAAGTCGCAACTTTGCATAATTGTCGAATTTCAACATCCATATTTATACTGCAGCTCCTCCTCCTTTCTCTTAATTAAATATATTATTGATATCCAATTGTTGTCGTCAGCGTCATAACTCTCACATGTTGTTTCGTACGTCATTACCATTTCAGACCTTTTCCCAACAAAACTAAACGATCATCTTTGACGTTCCTGAATTTATTTCTCTATTTTGTAATTATTCGTGTGTCTCTTCGTCTATTTGTTACTTATTCGTCTCTTCGTTCACGTCTTGTCCATTTCCAGAGCAAGGATCATTAATTAAATACTCTTATTACTTTACTTCATAAAATATTTAAATTGTATACATAATTTATTTTTAACATCCTCTTTAACTTATTTTTTTTTACGTTATCTTATATCAGAATATTGAAGTACGTGTATACTTTAAATATGTGTGTGTATTAAGCTACTACTATTTTACTACATGTTTTATTGTACTTTTAAAATCTTTCGTTTTTTACTATTATTATAAACCAAATATTCTATTAACAAATTCATTAGCACAAGAGTTAATGCTAGTCATTTTCCACAAGTAATACTTAGCTATTTATTCGTGCCCTAATTTCCGAATTTTATTATGTACATATTCATATAATTCAATTTTTACTCCGTACTCCGCATTTTTCTTATAATAATAGTTTGCACTACAGTCCTATAAGAACTTAGGCCGAGCTCTCTCACCATTTTGAGCTGTGCGTGTTATATTTGTACTCAAAGTGGTTAGACCTACAGTTTATTGCCAAATATGAACGGCGGGTGAGAGCTTTTCATATGAGATGTTTTACTGTCTTAGGTTTGCCATTGACTGCCGCGAGGTAGGGCGGTATAGAAAAATGTTTCTATGAAAAGATGTTGTTAGCCCCAGTCCGCATTTCTCTTGGTATGCAATTATATTTAAACCCATTTTGGCTACTATGCACTTTCCCTTGACTCCTCTCCACACCGTCTCACACATGCAATCCATTTATTATTATTTTTCATGTTTATTTTAGTCTTTTGTTTACTTATTTTTTTTTGCTTCAATGTATTAATGTATCTCATTTCATTTGCATTAGTGCAGTGGTTCCTACCGATTGGTTCAAAGCCATTGAGGTACTGACCTGTCTCAATTGTAGTGACAATTTAAATTTTATTTTTGCTATTTTATAGCTCATCTAATATAATCATGTATATTACCTTATTTCATCATTTAATGTTATTAACCTTTGATATTTTCCTACGCACAATCTTTTAAATTACTTTACTCCTACATCTTTTCCTACTAAACATTTGTTAGTACATGATTTAATTATAGTTACATTAAAAATTAATACATAGCTATTTCCTCATGCACTCATTTATTTTACTAATATTAAAAACCTATTAAAAAAAAAAATATATAATTTACGCCTTAATTTATTCATCTTTGTTTGCAATATTATGCTTGTAACATGATATACATTATGTGTTATGATCATTATTACTTGTTTTTTACGTTATTATTTCGTTATATTTTCTTCACAAATATATTCTTTTAATAAGTTATGTAATTTTTTTCCCTTTATAGAAATTTTTGTCGTCACTGGACTTACTATTGAAAGTACTTACTATCGAAAGTACCTAATTCTGATTCTTCAACAAAATTTGATCGCCTACGATAAATATTTTAGGAAGTATTGTGCTTTCATAGAAATTTTTAGATTTCTTTTTTGCTTTTTTTTGATTCTCTCTCATAACTTGTTGTAATCGTCGGTTGTCATCTTGATAAGTTAGAATATATTTATATTCTGATATAGTTTCCGGTAAAATTCCTACCAGATCCATGTATACTTTATCAAATGGTCTCACTAGCGTATCAGTTAGAACCATTAGCATTTTTGTAAGCCTATAACTTTTATTTACTTGACATTTTAAACAATTTTTAACGTAATTATACCCTACACTAAGAGTGAAAGGTTATATTCAATTTGGTACTCCGTTTGTAACACCCAGAAGTGTTGTAAGTCAACATAGTGTGTTTTGGTAAGTCACTATACGTTGATATTATAAACGTATCGTGACCTACTTACGCGATGACTACTTCATGCAGTTATCGTTACGTTGCAGTAAAGTGCAACGTAGGACATATGTGTCATAGTCCAGCAAGCCAATGAACTAGCAACAGTATGAGCGAAGCTGGGTCAAACCAGCAGCAGCATGATTGGCTAAGGGCTTTTTCCCTTACGGAAGCAAATAGTGAGTGGAATTTGCGCACGGCACTCTGCCGGAACATGTAGATTTGAAACATGCCTTCTTACAATAGTTAAGTTAAATTTTAAGTGAGTTGTGAAATAGAATTTAGAGGTGTAACAAGCCAAAAATATTGAGCTAAAAAGTGTTGAAATAAAGTCTAAGTTTAAATTAAAAGAATTCAAATATATATTATTTATTGGAAATAATTAAAGTACTAAAGTAGGAGTAAGTATATTTCAACGTTGGAGATATTAACATTTTGGCGCAGCCGGTTACCAAGAACCAGAAAGAAGAAAAGAAGGAAGGAAGAGACTTTTTTTTTGTTTAAGTAAAGGAAGTTACAAAGGAATTTTAAGTGAGTATTTCTGAAAATTATAGAAGTTGTAGTAGAAATAGACCGAATTTAGAAACATTTTTTTTTGTCACTCAAAATAATATTCATTTGTCATAATTCATTTTTATTGAATAAATTTAAATTTAAATAAAAATTAAATAAAATTTGAAATACTCGGAACATTCATAATAATATTTTAATGGTAAATTTAAATAAAAATAAAATAAAATTTACATTCAGTTAAAAATAAAGTAAAATTTAAAATAGTTAGAACATTCAAAAATAAACACTTTAATTGAAAATTATTTTTTTTTTTACATTCAAATAAAAATAAAATTTAAAATATTAAGAACATTCAATTAAAAATAAAGAAAAATTTAAAATAATTAGAACATTTAAAATAACATTGGAAATTTTTAGAATATTTTTAATATTTCTCTAACTAACATGGTCAAATTTATTTAAAATTTAACCTTTTAATCAACGATTTTGGAATTATAGAATTAAAATTTTTGTTTTTTAACATTGGGAAACCAGGTGAACTGAGGAGAATTCTAGGGGTTAAATAATTTTTTTTTTTTGAACATTATATGGCGGAATTGGAACAGTCACAGTTAGCTTATAGGAATATATGAGGGCAATTGGACAGGTTTACGGAGAAATTGTGGGCTCAAATCAGCCTCGAAGTAAATAACAAAGAACATTTACAATAAATAAAAAATAAAGTAAATAGTACAAAGGTCTTTTCCGAAGTAGAAAGAGTAGATGTCGTGTTCGAAGAACTAATATATTTCTTGGAACACAAGAGTGAACATAAAATAAAGGAGATAGAAAACTGGAAAGGCGAGTTTGTAGCGTTAACGAAAAAAATAAACGATAAATTAGCAGAAAAACAGTAGTTGTTAGATCACGCCTGCGGTTTAGAGTCGGAAAACAAAAAATTAAGAGCATTGTTGAAAGATAAAGATATTTCTGATGACTCAGTAGCTAGAGTACTGCATCAACAACCTAGATTAGAACGTGAATCAGTCGAAGAGGCAACTAACAAAGTAAGAGAATTAGACTCAAAGATCAGATTTTTAGAGGCGGAAGTAAAATTGGCACATGAAACTTCGTTATACCATAAAGAAGCTTTAAGAATAGAAGAAAATTTAGAAAACATAACAATAGATAGAACAAGAATTGAAATGCCTACAGGCGATATTTCGAAATGCGTACGAAATCTGGTCGCGGTGTTCAAGATTCACCGTACCTAAAAACGTAGCTTCTTAGATTTATAGACGGTTGTAAGGCAGCGAACCTTAATATAAGTGAAGAAAATCAAGAAGAATTCATGATATGCGTTAAACTGCGTCTTGATAGAGATGTATATGAATTAGTGAGGACTAAGAAAATCGATGATTTAAAATCCTTATTTGAATTGCTTAAAAACACATATTTAAAGGTAGCTACATTAGATTCCGTACAATACAACATAAGACAAGCATATCAAGGTGGAGGGGAAAGTTTGAGTGCATTTGCAAGACGATTAGAAGTATTGCAGTCAAACGCAAACGACATAGCCGATACAATGTACAAAAAGAAGAACCTGCCAACGGACGTTTTTAACACAGAGCTAGTAAATTCAGTGCTCACAGCATTTAAAGTAGGAGTGAGTGACCCGACTGTAAAGATACTACTGTTGAGTAGCAGGGCGGATAATTTAAATGATTTATTAGATGAAGCATTAAGGGCAGAGGCTACAATACAGAGGGGGCCGAAACTACCGAAGGAACTGTATAGTTTGGAAAAAATACCGAATGGAACTTCGTTTAGTAAAAATAATCAAGAAAATGATATTAGAATTTTAAGACAAGATAGGGGTAAAAATCAAAAAAATAGAAATAATGGGTATACAGGGGGTGCCATAAAAAAAGGGCCAGTCTGTTCTTTTTGCACTAGACCAGGACACACAAGGGATGACTGTTATATCCGCAAAAATACACCATTTTGCAGAGAATGCGAGAAGTACGGACATGAATCGAGTTGGCGATGCGGTTTAAATAGATTGGAAGGGTGCCAGGAGCAATACAAAGGACTTCTAAATAACGGTTACCAACAGCCGCAAAATCGTAACCAACAATACCAAGGCTTTCCGGACAACGAATATCAAAGTCAACAGAAACCAAATCAGCCATATCAAGGGGGTAGTGGAGGTTTTCCCAATCATGGAAATAACAGTAATAATTATAATAATAATACTAATAATAATACTAATTATGGTAATGAAAATAATGGAAATAATAATCCTTTTAGAAATAACCACAGTAACAACGATAAGCCTAATAGGCCTTACAGAAGTAATAGAGCATGTTATGGGTGCAGTCAAGTTGGCCATATGATAGCGGATTGCCACGCTAAGCAAAATTTTGGGCCAAACTGTAGTAACAATCACAATAAGGGAAACTACCAGGGGCCCAGTCAAGGCCAGTAAGCTGGGGTCCCGTTAACATTAGTAAAGTTAGGTCAAAGGTAGAAAAAGTGGATCATACGCAAAGGGAGCCTGTGATCACATTTGCTACCAAAGTTGCGAATAACAGCCAAAAAACCGTGAGCGAAAATATTGTTCTTCAAACGTCGGGAGTGACCGTTGATACATATGTTGAGCCACCGTGTTTGGTCTGTAAGGAGAAGGTGAAGGGAGAAAAAAAGGGCGAAAATATTGTTCATCAAACGTCGGGAGTGACCGTTGATACATATGTTGAGCCACCGTGTTTGGTCTGTAAGGAGAAGGTGAAGGGAGAAAAAATGGGCGAAAATATTGTTCATCAAACGTCGGGAGTGACCGTTGATACATATGTTGAGCCACCGTGTTTGGTCTGTAAGGAGAAGGTGAAGGGAGAAAAAATGGGCGAAAATATTGTTCATCAAACGTCGGGACTGACAGTTGATACATATGTTGAGCCACCTTGTTTGGTTTGTAATACATTTTACATACATTTTATAAGTATTGTGAACAAAATAAAAAAACTAGCAGGATATGAAAAATATGAGGGAACATTTGGAGAGGAAGTAGTAAAAGTAGGGTATAGAGTAAACAACTTATTATCAAGAATATCAAAAAGTTTTAAGAATTTCGTGTAGAATATAGTAAGAAGATTAGATGTAATATGTGTGGGTTTAGTAAAAGAGGGAACCGTATAATATGCAGTAGGCAGGGTGATTGTTTCAAACTACCTAATGTAAGTGATGTTTTCATCGAAGTACCTTGTGAGGATGCTAAAAATGGAAAACTCATATTACTGGTAGATTCGGGAGCAGATGCTAGTATAGTAAAGGAGGAGGCGATGACAAGATTTCCAGGTTTTGATAAAAATACTCAGAAGGACTTTAGTGGTGCCTTTGGGGGATGCGTAAGGACATTTGGGACAATAAACATTCAGCACAGTAGTATAGAGTGGTTCTGTTTAAAGATGCATGTAGTGGCAATTGAGCAAGGAATACCCGCTGATGGTATAATATATGGAATAGGTCCATAATAAATGCTATAGATAAGAGTTTAATATTTTATGATAAAGATAAAAACAATACTATACAATTACCTATGAGAAAACGGACAGATATGGAAAATATTTTTTTAAATCAGGAATTAAAAATAGAACCTAGAACCGCAAAGATAGTATCATTACGTTTAAAAACAAAAATTCCGATCGTATTAATACATAAACAAGAAATTTGTCCAGGAGTATATTTGGGCGAAAGCATATCGAATGTCAGCAAAAATAGAGTTTATGTCTTAGTTTTAAATGCTGCAGAGAAGGAAATTATAATAGACAGTACTTTTAAACCAAAATTTTCAAATTTTAATCAGTATAAAGAATCGGATACAAATAATTCTACAATAAACATCATAAATTCAGTAAACATTACAAACAGAATTAACAGATTATTAGAGAAAATGAAAATTGATGAGACTTTAAATAAAGACGAAATTACATCTTTACAAAATCTGTGTATTTCTTATCATGATGTTTTTCATTTAGATGGCGATGAATTAACATACACGTCAGCGCTTAAACATGAAATAATTACACAGTGGAACCAACCGCCAATTAATCAGAAACAATATAAGCTACCCCAAACACATAGGGAAGAAATTAATAGACAGGTAGGAAAAATGTTAGATAACGGCATTACATCGCCGAGTATCTCACCTTGGAATTCACCATTATTGCTGGTACCAAAAAAGAGCGGTAAGGAAGATAGCAAGAAATGGAGATTAGTAATAGATTTTCGT
Source organism: Dryomyza anilis (assembly GCA_951804985.1). NCBI lineage: Eukaryota > Metazoa > Arthropoda > Insecta > Diptera > Dryomyzidae > Dryomyza > Dryomyza anilis. The sequence continues at coordinate 10,476,518 of OX638136.1, read as the reverse complement.
AAACTAAATGATGTAACAGTTAAACAAGTATTTCCGATTCCCCGGATAGGCGAGATATTAGATCAGTTAGGACATAGTAGATATTTTTCAACTTTAGACTTAGCAAGCGGTTATCATCAGGTATTAGTAGAAGAAAGAGATAAAGAAAAAACGGCTTTTATTACAGGACTGGGTCATTTCGAATTTAACAGAATGCCATTTGGCTTAACAGGTGCACCAGCTACCTTCCAAATAATAATGAACCACATATTAACAGGTTTACAGGGTATTGATTGCTTTGTTTATCTTGATGATATAGTGGTGTACGGAAAGAATTTAGCTGAACATGAGCTTAGGTTGAGTAGAGTATTGCAGAAATTAAGGGAACACAATCTAAAATTAAATACAGAAAAATGTCAGTTTTGCCGCGAAGTTGTCTATTTAGGACATAAATGTTCGGAACTAGGTGCTCTGCCAGACCCCTCGAAGGTTGAATGCGTGAAAAATATTTCGGTACCAAGAAATAAAAATGAAGTGTTTTTGGGATTAATTAATTATTACAGAAAATTTATAAAGAATATGGCAAAATTATCATCACCAATTAATAAGTTACTTAGAAAGGATGTTAAATTCACTTGGACCGACGATTGTCAAAATTCATTTATTAAACTAAAAGAATCAATAATTTCACCACCCATTCTCGCATATCCACATTTTACAAAACCTTTTTTACTTACAACGGATGCCAGTAACGAAGCAATAGGTGCGGTACTGTCACAAGGCAAAGTAGGAAGCGACCGACCAATAGCATTTGCTAGTAGGGCATTAAATGGAGCAGAAAACAATTACTCCACCATTGAAAAGGAATTTTTAGCTATAGTCTGGGCAACGAAAAATTTTAGAGCTTATTTTCTAGGTCGACATTTTCAAATTTATACAGATCATCAACCATTACGTAGCACAGCAAATCTCAAAGATCAAACATCAAGGTTAGCCCGTTTCAGACATAAATTATCAGAATATGATTACGAAATATCTTACAAACCAGGTACACAGAATTTGAACGCAGATGCTTTAAGTAGAATTCCACATCCAGAACCAGATATTACTGCGGTCCAAACACGGTCTAAGACCACACAGAATTAATTAGATAATCAAATTTCAAAAACCAAACAACAAGTGAGCACGCCAGTACTGGATGAAATAACAACAGACACCAAGAACGAATTAAACTCAAGTCTACTATTAACTGACCCAGAGGAAATTAAAACTGTTATAAAAGACTTTCATGACTCAGCATTAGGGGGTCACCAGGGCGCAGTGAAAACATATTTTAGAACCAGAAAACAATTTAAGTGGAAAGGTATGCAGAAACAAATAAAAGATTACATTAAGAATTGTCAAAAATGCCAAGTAAATAAAAGTTCTAGGCTTACTAAAATGCCAATGGTTTTAACTGATACGCCTGTACGACCATTCGATAAAGTATACATGGATCTTGTAGGTATTTTACCGGAAACTATATCTGGAAATAAATATATATTAACTTTTCAAGATGATTTTTCAAAATACATGTGCTGCGTTGCCATACCTGATGCGGAGGCAAATACAGTAGCAAAAGCATTTTACGACGAAATCATTACACGTCATAATATACCGAAGGTGTTAGTAACGGACAATGGTTCCAATTTTGTCTCAAAACTGTTTTCAGATACTTGTAAATTGTTAGGAATTAAAAAATGACATATTACACCATATCATCCACAAGCTAATGGGTCTTTGGAAAGAAGCCATCGACCGTTAGCAGAATATTTAAGGAGTTTTGCAAAAGAAGATGGGTCGAACTGGGACCAATGGTTAAATTCAAACACCTTTCCGTACTTTATACGGGTACGAATTTGAGATGCCAACAAATCTTAAGCGAAAATGTTCACCAGTATATAATACCGACGATTACAACAAGTTATTAAAATATCAAATTCGCGCACACACGAAATCGTGAGAGAGAATCAAGAAAAAGCAAAAGAAAAATCTAAACAAATCTATGATAGCACATTACACCCAAAAATATTTAGCGTAGGTGATAAAATATTGTTAAAAAATCAGAACAGAAAGAATAAATTTTCACCCATTAGGGTAGGACTGTACGAAGAACTTTCGATAGTAAGTCCTGTAACGACGATGATTTCTATCAAAGGAAAAGGGAAAAAATTCCATAACAATTTATTAAAAGCATATAATTTTGAAGCAAATATAACAAAATAAATAACGTAACAAACAGTTCGTAATTATCATAACACATAATTTAGATCATGTTAAAAGCATAATATTGCAAATAAGAGTGAAGAGCAAAAAAAAAATAAAATAAAAAAACGGCAATGTACGCGTAAATGAGAGTTTTAGGGATTAAATAAAATAAATATATAGGGATTATTAATGAAATAAATTAATGAAATAAATTAGTGCATAAGGAAATAATTATGTATTAATTTCTAACAAAGTTTGAGTATAGAAAATAGATAAGGGAGTAAGGTAATTTAACAAATTATATTAGATGAGTGTGAAAATATCACAAGTTAATAGCAGTTAATGATAAAAAAAAAAAAATAATAATAAAATAAAACTAATTAACTAAAATAAAAGTTGAATTGTCACTACAATTAATATAGGTCAGTCAAAGGCATTTACTCATACGATAGGAACCACTGCTCGCTGTTAATGCACTAAAAATGAAATGAGATACGTTAATGCATTAAATAAAATATTAAAAATCATAATAAATGGCTAGATGGCGCGAGACGGCGTGGAGTAAAGGGAAGGTGCAAAGTAGCAAGAATTGGTTTAAAAAATATATATATATATATGCATATATATGAAAGATTAATTGCTTACCAAAGTTGTTGCGGAATAGGGGGTAAAATATGATTAATAAATAAAACGAAAAATAATAATTAAAGATAATGAAACAAAATAGAATTATATGGGATTTAAAAAAAAAAAAGGGCGAATTAAAAAAAAAAAAAAAATGTGTAATGAAATCGTGAAATCAATGAAATATAATATAGGGATAAATAAACTAAAGTGAAATGTAAAATAAATAAATAGGATAAAAGCTTTTAATAGGAAGAAATAAAAATTATCTAAAGAAACAATGGCATAGGCAGATTGGATAGTTAAATACAATTATATATAAACAAAAAGTAAAAGCAAATAAATCACGGTCGACCAAAAAGAACAAAAAAATATAATATACATATATATATTTGCATAATTAAGTAAAATAAAACGCGTTACTAAATGCAGAATTTGCAATTTTCTGTTGTCATTTTGCAATTTTTCTGTTTTTATTTCTTTTAACAAGCGAGAAATACAAGCAAGAAATACAAATAAAAAATAAGAACAAAAATCGACATGAAAATTATATAAATTTTTATACCAAGCGATTGGTGTTAAAACAAAAGAAAAAGTAGAAATCGACGATGAAAATAACCAGTTTGTTTTCCAAATAATAACAACGGATAGATGTAATTTTTTTTTTATGTGGGTATTTTATTTCTTTTAATCTTGGTTTTAATATAATTTTTCACATTATGTTTACATCATTTTCAAATAAATTTCAAATATTTTAGGGGGTGAAGGCACCCAAGTACATGACCACCCGCGGACGAACAGCGTCCCGATCAGCGCGCCGGCTTCCTTCTCTAAACGCACGATTTCGCGGCAAATTATGAGAAATACTTCAAATGTTGGATCATCCTTGTAATATTCGATGAGGCGATGCAGGCGTGTATCAACGCCTTCATCCCACCAATTCGCCCTGAGCGTTGTCAAATATGCCTCGAAATATTTAAGTTGGTTGCTGTTCCAGATGAGCATAACCTGGCGGTCGCTCATCCTACCTCGAACATACTCGGTGTTGTCGTCACTGAAGTCAATATCATCAAAATTTGTGAGAATGTCTGAAAAGAACCAAAACAAAAAAAAAAAAAAAATTAATTAAAAAAATATATATATATATATATTTAATAGAAATGAGTAATTTAAAAATCTAAATAAATTTACTAACTGTTCTCGTCTGAATGCTCGATGACTAATCCTTGTTGTCGTAACGCGTCTTGATCGCGAATTGTTAAAGGATGCTGCCTCACGGCAGGAGGTTGCTGTCTTCGGGCAGCCCGGAGCTCATCCTGCTCCTTGCGCAGTTTCTCGCGCCTGTCCTCCTGTAGGCCCTGGGCCGCAGTAGGGTTAAAAACATTTGCTGAAGAATATATAACCAAGAAATATATATAAGTAAGTAAATATATATATAAATATATATTTAAAAATAAATACAATTTTTACTTACGGAACATGATTAAAATTGAAGTTGAATATCCAAAGAATAAACTGCAACTAAATAATTGTCGTCCATAGAAGACAAATATGAACATTTTTAAAATAAAAAAATAAAAAATCGCGAATTTGACTCCGCATTTCGACCGAAGATAGCCGGCGCCGTTTTTGTAAAATACTGAATTTGGACACTTTATAAGTACTGAGGACAGTTTGTTAACTCACGACATATTGTTTAAATGAGGTTCTACGGTGAGTGTACGACTATAGCAAATTTAAGTTTGGACAAAATAGATATTAAATATAAAGTTGAGATTAAACGATTAAATTTGGATAAAGAAACGTTAGGTTTTTGAATTTTAAAGTAAAAAAAAAGAAGATAAAAAATTTGAACCAGGTGGAAATTAAAATGTAAGTGTATGGAATAATTTTATGTAGTATGCTAGGGTGGGAAAGGTAGATTAACTTAGGACATAAGTGTAAATAATTATATATATAATAGATATAAATAATTATTTTTGTTTTAGGGACATTATGAATAAGATCCTTATGCTGGTCCTGGTGTTGGCAGCAGCTGAAGCAGTCAACATCACGCAGACGCCGATGAACGAGACAAGAATATTTTTTGAGAAAACTACTGAGGCATTATTTTATAGTGACGAATGGACAGTGATATCTAAGTTCATACCACTGCAGTTGACGAATTTTCTGGATCTAACGAAAAAATATATGGAAGTAGCCATTGAAATGTGCCGGAAAATGAGTTCAAGCGTACCAGGAATGAATTTCGGAAGATCGTGTGAAGCGGCAATGCAAGAAACATCGTCGATAATGAGGACATTACAGAAAAAGGAGGGTGTTATTAAAAGAACAATTCAAAAGAATCGCCAAAAGACGTCGCTAAATTTCGTAGGTGAGGGCTTTAACTGGGCTTTCGGCGTAATGGACAACAGTGATCGAGAAAAGATATACAAACATCTGGAGGACATTGAGAACCGAGAGAGCGAAACCTATAACGTCATGAGGAAACAGGTGACGGTGATGACATCTAATTTTGGAAAACTGTCAGCACCATTGCTGGATTCTCTAAGGGAGGTGGAAGAACTACAGATGACATTGAACAACACCATACAACAACAGCAGAAAATAAATAGAGATATAGATAACAAGCTCAACAAAGTACAGTTTATGTTACATTTGTTGGAAATACAGTCAACCATAAATGCTAATTTAATGGAGATTCAGGGACAACAATCCATAGAAATGGCAATAATTGAAGATCTCTACAAGGGGGATCTGCATCCTACGATAATAGACCGAAAGGAACTAGACGCAATGTTGGCCCGTCTCAAATTAAGGGGCAAAGCGAATTGGTTTATTCAACAGACTTTTGATATGCATCATTTGTCAAAGGTACGAGTTTTTCCGGACGGGGAGAGTCTGATGTTCATAATTAAGACACCACTGCCGGATGATGTGTTATTTGCGTTGTACAGGATTTATCCGATCCCCATTAACATCAATGAGGAATGGGACTCGCTTGTTAAGACAAAGTATGACTACATAGCTGAGGCGGAAGAACGGAGTAGATTCATAGGATTAACGCACGAGGATCATTTAAGATGTGTTACGGTGAACCAAGAGATGGACAAGGAGATAACGCTATGTAGACGTCCTGGAACGATTATGACGAGCAGCAATGTACTTTGTGAGGTCACGTTAATGCAACAAAGGACAGATATAGTGAATACCTGTGAACATGTAACTATTAGAAAGAGTTCAGGGTTGGTAGTGAAACTATGGGCTTCAAACTCCTGGTTGTTCAGGAGTTTGGGATGGGGTGGATGTCAGTGAATGAGGCCTGCGACTTGCACAACAGAGAATTAATATTGCCTTATGAATCTGCACCAAGAATGTTCAGGAATGTAACCTATAAAAAAGAGGAGCACACCTTGTATATCGAAAATATAAAGGGGGAATGGGGAGCGTTACGCACAGAAAATGCGTCAGTCACACTTTTGCCAATACAGACGTCGGACCACAGCAAATTACGGTCAGCACTAAGAGATGGTCAGCGCAGTTTTGAAGATCTGAAAGCGGAAATGAGTCAGAAGCAGGAGCGGCTAGAATGGCTAAAGCATCAGCACGAGATGAAGACTATGGGAGCATCGTACGGCGTGGTAGTGTTAATCTTCGTGGTATTAGCGTATTTTTGGTACCTTCGAGTAGAATCATCGAGAAAGCTAAAATTAACAGAGTCACTGAAGGATAGGGAGACAGTAGCAACAGTAAATGCCATCAGTAGCGTAAAAATTGAGGAGAACGAGTTAGCGGAGCGTATTGCATTTCGGCCAACCACAAGTCAACGAGCTGAAGTTGTTAAACAGAAACATGAGGACGAAGAGCAGAGTCGAAAGCCAACCATAACGACATTGGGACCAGCTTATGGAATGATTTAGGGGTATGAGTATGAGGGATTCAAGAAGAAAATTCAATATATATTATAAATTAGAATTATTAATATGAGGGATTGAAAAACAAAAGAGGGATTGAAAAACAAAAAAAAAATAAAATATAAGTATATATAAGAATAAAAAATGGGGAAAAAAAAATAAAAAAAAATTAAGTATTTTAGTTAAAATATCGTCGAATATGCCTAAGTTCAAGTAAACACTTCATTGCACAAAATAAAGCATAATTGCTCGCACATATAAATAAGAATAACAACAGAATAACACAAAACAAAGCAATTACAAAGCGGTAACCTAAGAAGCTACTGTTTTGCCAACTGAAATGTTCTGTGCATTATAAACAATGTTCGGTGGTGGGGTCATTTTAAAATAGAATATGATAAATTGTTATATTTTTACCATATATTTTTTTTTTTAAGATAATATTCAGATATATTGATAAGACTTGTTAAGTAAACTGATAAGAGTATAATTTTTAGGCAATATCAATTATGTAAAAGAAAAAACTATTATTCATTTTAATAATAATTTTTTCTTAAAATAAGGGTGGAGGTATGTTGTAAGTCAACATAGTGTGTTTTGTTAAGTCACTATACGTTGATATTATAAACGTATCGTGACCTACTTACGCGATGACTACTTCATGCAGTTATCGTTACGTTGCAGTAAAGTGCAACGTAGGACATATGTGTCATAGTCCAGCAAGCCAATGAACTAGCAACAGTATGAGCGAAGCTGGGTCAAACCAGCAGCAGCATGATTGGCTAAGGGCTTTTTCCCTTACGGAAGCAAATAGTGAGTGGAATTTGCGCACGGCACTCTGCCGGAACATGTAGATTTGAAACATGCCTTCTTACAATAGTTAAGTTAAATTTTAAGTGAGTTGTGAAATAGAATTTAGAGGTGTAACAAGCCAAAAATATTGAGCTAAAAAGTGTTGAAAAAAAGTCTAAGTTTAAATTAAAAGAATTCAAATATATATTATTTATTGGGAAATAATTAAAGTACTAAAGTAGGAGTAAGTATAATTCAACGTTGGAGATATTAACAGAAGGAAGCATCTCCGGTAAGGAAAAGTGTATATATTCTTGATCAGCATGACCTCCTGAGTCCATTTAGCGATGTCCGTCTGTCTGTCTGTTGAAATCCTTACTACTTAAACAATTAAAGGGTTAGATAAATGAAACTCATAATTTAGATTACTTATATACCTACGTTGTTTGTGAGAAAAAATTAGGCATATCGGTCCATTGTGACCTGTGATCTGACCATTTTACATCTGCAGTTCAGTTTTACTGTATACGCTTCGGCTTAGACCGACTATAATTTTGATAATCCTAACTATCATAATAACACCAAATTTAAAATTTCACATGTAATCTAACCTTCCCAACTGGTTTTTTATTTGTTTCTGCATCCCTTTCCATCTAGTACGCTAACCTAGATGTCTGATTCTTGAGATTCGCTATATTACGTATTGTCTGATGATCTGTGAAAATTGTAAATGGTTTTACTAATAAATGTGCTCTAAAATTATTTGTTGCCAAAACGATGTCCGTCTGTCTGTCTGTTGAAATCCATACTACTTAAACAATTAAAGGGTTAGATAAATGAAACTCATAATTTAGATTACTTATATACCTACGTTGTTTGTGAGAAAAAATTAGGCATATCGGTCCATTGTGACCTGTGATCTGACCAATTTACATCTGCAGTTCAGTTTTACTGTATACGCCTCGGCTTAGACCGACTATAATTTTGATAATCCTAACTATCATAATAACACCAAATTTAAAATTTCACATGTAATCTAACCTTCCCAACTGGTTTTTTATTTGTTTCTGCATCCCTTTCCATCTAGTACGCTAACCTAGATGTCTGATTCTTGAGATTCGCTATATTACGTATTGTCTGATGATCTGTGAAAATTGTAAATGGTTTTACTAATAAATGTGCTCTAAAATTATTTGTTGCCCAAACTATGGCTAAAAATTCCTTTTCAATGGTGCAGTAATTTTTTTTGCTCCATTTCATGCCCTAGTAGCAAATGCTATTGGTAGGTCGCTCCCTACTTTTCCTTGCGATAGTACCACGCCTATTGCTTCGTTACTTGCATCCGTTGTAAGTAAAAAGGGTTTTGTAAAATCTGCATATGCGAGAATGGGTGGTGAAATTATTGATTCTTTTAGTTTAATAAATGAATTTTGACAATCGTCTCTCCAACTGAATTTTACATCCTTTCTAAGTAACTTATTAATTGGTAATGATAATTTTGCCGTATTGCTTATAAATTTTCTGTAATAATTAATTAATCCCAGAAACGCTTGCACTTCTTTTTTATTTCGTGGCACCGGAATATTTTTGACGCATTCAAGTTTGGCAGAGCACCTAGTTCCGAACATTTATGTCCTAAATAGACAACATCGCGACGCAAAAACTGACATTTTCTTCCCTTACATTTTGTTCCCTTAATTTCTGCAATACTCTACTCAACCTAAGCTCACGTTCAGCTAAATTATTTCCGTACACCACTATATCATCAAGATAAACAAAGCAATCGATACCCTGTAAACCTGTTAATATGTGCCAAATGGCATTCTGTTATATTCGAAATGAAATTTTCGAAATATTAAAAGCTGTTTTTTCCTTATCCCGTTCTTTTACCAGTACATGATGATAACCACTTGCCAAGTCTAAAGTTGACAGATAGCGTTTCTGACCTAATTGGTCTAATAATTCGTCTATTCGAGGAATCGGAAATACTTGTTTTATTGTCACGTCGTTCAATTTATATTACTAGCCTCCACTCTTTGTTACCGTCCTTGCAGCTCTTTTTAGGAACCATCAACATCGGTGAATTCCAAGGTGACATACTTGGCGATATAATGCCGTCATCCAACAATTAATAACCTGTTTCTATGAGTGTCTGGCAATTTGTATTGCTTTAAGTTTATCGGTATTACTTTAAATTGTTAATTCATGTTTAAACGCTGGCGTATATGTTAATTCATCGCCGTCTAAATGAATAACATCATGATACGAAATACTCAGATTTTTTAAAGCTGTAATTTCGTCTTTATTTAAAGTTTCTTCAATTTTCATTTCCTCTAATAATTTCTTGTTGTTATATTAATAATACCCAGTATACCACGACTCGGAGCCTCCAGTGTATCGAACAATTATCGAAGTGGCTTCGAGAAAAAAATCGATCTCGTTATTATATCAAAACTAATTATACCCTACACTAAGAGTGAAAGGCTATATTCAGTTTGGTACGCCGTTTGTAACACCCAGAAGGAAGCATCTCCGGTATGGAAATGTATATATATTCTTGATCAGCATGACCTCCTGAGTCGATTTAGCGATGTCCGTCTGTCTGTTGAAATCCCTACTACTTTTAAAATTGAAGAGCTAGATAAATGAAACTTATAACTTAGATTACTAATATACCTACGCTGTATGTGCGAAAAAATTGGTCCATTGTGACCTATGATCCGACCACTTATGTTCAAATACCTCATATAAAATGTACATAAAATGATCAATTCTTACGTATACGTGCTTAGGTAAACTTTTTTGGTCAAATATATATTGATGTCATGCTCAAATACATGATAATAATGTTTTCCGGCGAAAAGACTTGTGGTTCACAAAAAAAAAATCGAAATTCGGTACACCTACCCATTTGTAAATATGGGTATCAAATGAATGGAAATTCTTCAACGATTGAATGTTTGTAGTTATTTTCAGGATTCGTATACCCTGGTGACCTATATATCACTTTGAATGGTAACCACACATATGTGTAGGGTATTTATAGTCGGCTTAGACCGACTATAATTTTGATAATCCTAACTGTCATAATTACACCTACTTTAAAATTTCCCATGTGATCTAACCTTCCCAACTGGTTTTTAATTATTTTTGTATTTAATTTTTTAGAATGTTTCTGAAATGTCTTCCAAAAAAAAAAACATTAATCTCTTTGTTATATCGAAACTAATTTTCAAAGATTTTCGCATTCAGTTGTACCTCCTATCAGTTATATGCCAAATTTCGTCTGCTGGATATAATAATGGTAATGATATGAAGGTCCGAACAGTTCAAGTAATGTCAGTGTCCGCAAGAGTTAGGCCAATTTCATTATTTTAAAAGCAACGATTTTCGTTTCTTTGTTATTAAATGTTGGAACTCATGATTACGACACCTGGTGATTTAAAAAAAAATCACCAGGTGTCCAGTGACCTTTTCTTTATGGCTGTATTTACTTTTGTTAAAAAAAAAAATAGAGTGGACATTATTTTTTTATATTTTTATGTTAATTGCACTTTATTTTATTAAAAATAAATGTATGAAAATAGTGAGCTTTGAGTTTTCATTTTATATTTATTTTTGTTTTTGATGTCAAAAATATTTTCGTTCAGAAAAAAAAGTTAACAACTTGCTAAGTTCGTAGACTTATTTTCGAAAACTATTTTGTTTAAATTGAAATTGAATATGGAAACAATATACGACAAATTAATATGGAGTACCCAGTAGGAGCAATTGACAGAAAATAAAATGCAATGGAAAATGATGATGGTAATTGTAAAAAGTAATTGTGTTACGAATTAAATTCAAGAGAATAAAAAAAATATTAATACGATGGTGACTATGATGCGAAGGACGAAATAGAAAAAAAATAGAGAGATAGGTAAAAAATTACTTTTTGTTTTTTTTTATTGTCATTCTAGATGACTTATATAGATGACGCATTTATTTAAACCAATCGTAAAGCCCCATTCTGTCGACAAGAGCTTCTAGAACGATTCGATTTTGAAATAATTCTCGTAACGAGAAACATTCATTATCTCAGGCCGATATCGGCCGACCGATTTGGTAGGAATTTTCCTATATTATCATTGCAAGAAATGGCATCGATATCGAAAAAATTCTTCGAAATTTCGTAACATTTTCGATGCGATATCGAAACAGTTTGGTATACTGGGTATTGACATTTTTGTTTTTAAACGTAATGATACTGGCGCATAATCATAGACAATTTAAAGCCAACTTTAAAATTAGAATCGACTATTTTGACATATTTTTTATAGAATAAAATGTCAAAAAGTTTATTTTATATTTAAAGTCGATTTTAAATTGTCTATGATTATACGCCACTATCTTTACGGTTCTCGCTTGAATTTTAATTTGTTGATTGTAAAAAATATTTTTTATTTCTGCCTGCGATTTCATTGGTAGTTTTATAATATGGTTTTTATGTTTAAACTGTAGGTCCCAACACTTTGAGTACAAATATAAAACGCACAGGTCAAAATGGTGAGAGAGCTCGGCCTAAGTTCTTAAAGGACTGTAATGTCAAACTATTATTATTATCTTCACCCCTACTTTAAAAGAGATCAACACTGATCTCTGTAATTCTAATCTGAATACGTCAGCCTCACTTATCTTTTTACTGTATTTTTTACTTGCAATTTCCAAAACCATGGATTGTAACTTATTTAATCGTCTTCCAAACGCTTTCAAACTCTTTTTACTATTTTGAATAGCCTTTTTAATCTCTTCTAGCACTGAATCGAAAGAAATTTCATTTAAGTATGTATGTTTAACAACTCGAATAATTCTTCTATTTTTTGAAACTGTTTTTTTCTTACTAATTTATGGGCATCTACCTCCAAACGTAACCTAACGCACTTAATAAATTTTGTTAATTTTTGTTAAATGTATTTTTTCAGTTACCCCTGAAGATGACTTCCAACGGAAGTTGAAATATTGGGAATATTAAAATAAATTAAAAATCAAAATACATTGTTTTTTAATTTTAAATACAGGACCTTGAGACCATTTCAATAAAATTATATAATTAATAACCTTATATAACTTTTTTCTACTCGGGAGTTTATTCCTCCTCACACAATTTGCTACTGGGAAGTTTATTTCTCCGCCCGGTTAACTATTTTCTACAAGGAGAGTTTATTCCTCTGCCCACCAAATTCTACTGAGGAGATTAACTAATTTCTACTAAGAGAGTTTATGCATCTGCCCACAACTTTCTACTGGGGAGTTTATACCACCATCCGGTTAACTAATTTCTACTAGGAGAGTTTATGCCTCTGCTCACAACATTGTACTGGAGAGTTTATGTCTCCGCCCAGTTAACTAATTTCTACCAGTAGAGTTTATGACTCTGCCTACAACTTTCTACTGGGGAGTTTATACCGCCGCTCGGTTAATTAATTTCTACTGGGAGAGTTATTCCTCTACCCAAATCTTTCTACTGGGGAGATTATGTAACGCCCTGTTAAATAATTTCTACTAGGAGATTTTATGCCTCTGCTCACAACTTTCTACTGGGGAGTTTATACCTCGGCCCGGTTAACTAATTTCTCTTAGGAGAGTTTATGCCTCTGCCCACAACTTTCTACTGGGAAATTTATACCTCCGCCCGGTTAACTAATTTCTACTAGGAGAGTTTATTTCTCTGTCCACTACAACTAAAAGTTCGATCGAGTTCTTCCCCGGCTTCGAACTCTCTGACTGCTGCAATTGTGTCTCCTTTTATACGATTTCTTATGTTGATCGCCGTGTGCTTTGTTGTTGCGTTGTCTATGCAATTATTGATGCCCGCTTTACTGTTGTTGTATTACAGCCGATGCGTAGCATTGTTGCTGCTTGTGCGTAGCGCCTTTGTGCATTGCGCGTACTGCTTGGTGATGCTTGTGGTCACATTGCATTATTTGTGTAATTTCCTGTTTAATATATTAGCAATAATTATTTTATATATTTAAATTACTAACAGATATATTTAATAAGCATTGTGGGATCAAATTTGAGGTATATACATTTGTGTCCTCACATATAGGTTATTAATGACTTATTATTATTAAGTTATTATTAATAAGTTATTATTAATAAGTTATTATTAATAAGTTATTAATTCTTCTGATTTATTTCTGTAACGAATCCTGGACATAACCGACGAGCATACTCTGGCTCTGAAACTTCGTTACAGATGGCGCCCGAGGAGTGACTTTAATTAATCTGGAAAAATAATGAATAGCTAAAATGAAAACTTCGTGTCCTCAAAATATTAGTTGCAAGATTTGCGAAGTCAAGGAATATGAACTCATCGTAACAACATTGTGTAGCCAAAAATTCCACCTGGATTGCTTTAATGATTATTACCACGAATTTCAAAATTGTTCCATTTTGGTTCAGCGAAATTGGAAAAGAAGAAAATTAATAAAAAATATACATAAGTAAAGAAAACTGTATCAGAACAGGCGTGTCCACAGTTCACCATAGAACGAAACCAATATACCAGCGATATACTGGCAACAGCCAACGATGATGCAGCTGCCAACAACGATGCATCAGCCAACAACGATGCTTCAACCAACAATTATGCAACAACCATCGATAATGCAACAACCACCGATAATGCAACAAACACCGATAATGCAACAGCCAACGATGATGCAACAATCAACTATGATGCATCAGCCAACGATAATGCCTTCAACAAATGATACGTTCGTACGAGACATGTACACGCAGTCTATTATGGACAATGTAAGGAGATGGTCGGTGAAGTACGAGGGTGGCCGTGATGCGATAGCTTTTATCGAACGCGTAGAAGAACTGGCCCGGATGTACAACATTTCCATCGACCACGTGCCACTTTATATGCACGAGTTGCTGCGCGATAATGCATTGATATAGTATCGAACCATCAATCGATAATGGGTTGAATGGAGAACCTTCAAGGATGACCTACCAATCACTACTTTGAAGGTTTAGAAGACGCGATCCAACAGCGACGCCAACGACAAAGGGAGTAGTTTAGTGACTACGTGGTTGCTATTCTAAACGTGATGCAGCAGATTATGACTCTACGCAGCAGCTAGACCTAATATATCGCAACAGTCTTCCGGACTATCAATTGTACATTCGGCGAAGAGATTTTTCTAGTCTGCAGGAGTTAGGCGAGATGGCAAAGGAATACGCGACGAAAAGGAGCCCAACCGAGTAGCTCCACAGCCAAGGCGAGAAGAGCGATACTTTCAAGTTCGCGAACATCCATTCGCGCCAATAAATCCTTGGAAGGTGTGTCATCGATGTGGTAGTACACATGTGGACACATGTCCCGTGGTTGTAGAAATTCACAGGTGATGTTTTGCTAGGAGTGTGGACGGCGCAATGGCCACAAGCGTAAGCGCCAGCAAGCGTAAGCGAGTTAAATTACTCCACCACAGAAAAGAAGTGTTTAGCGATTATTTGGGCAATACGCAAGGTGAGCCCATACCTGGAGAGCTAAGCATTCACGGTAATAACTCATCATCTATCGCTGAAGTGGGTAAACAGCAAAGAAAGTCCGTCAGGTCGGATAGCGCGGTGGGAGTTAGAACTGCAGCAACACACATTCGATATTCAATATCGAAAAGGTAAGCTGAATGTGGTAGCTGACGCGCTCTCACTGCAATCATTAGCAACTCTTGGCACGATTACGGATAAAGGCGAGAAAAGATGTGCATGGCTACGCATAGCAGAAGTGAAGTCAAAACCAGAAAATACGCTGATTATGTGTTCGAGGAAGGTAATTTGTTCCGTCATATACCGAGACGAAGATTGCGCGTCGTGGAAACTCTGTGTGCCGAGTTACCAGAGTGATAGAGTACTCAGAGAGCACGCATAGCCCACAGGTACTACTGTCCTGGAATGTTCCGCCAGGTGAGTAAATACGTACGGCGTTGTGAGACGTGCCAAAAGTACAAAGCAAGCCAACAACAACCTATAGGAAAGACGTTGACGAAGATAGCAGAGGAGCCCTGGGCCATGCTATGTGCAGACTTCGTTGGACCATTGCCAACACCAACGCATGGCAATACCATGATGCTCGTCATGTTCGATAAGTTTACGAAGTGGTCCGAGATGATACCGCTAAAAAAAACTACCAGCGAAACACTCTGCAAAGCCTTCAGAGAAAGAATACTGGCTAGATTTGCAGTACCGAAGATTCTAATTACGGACAACGGGACACAATTTACAAGCCTCATATTTCGAAAGTTCTTGGCTGAAATGGTCGTGAAACATCAATTTACAGGGCCATACACTCCGCAAAAAAATCCGGCTGAAAAAGCAAACAGAACACTCAATACGATGGTTGCGCAATTCACTGGAAAATCAAAGACTCTGAGATGAACTACTCCCAGAGCTGACACTAGCGTAAATACGAGCCCCGTCTGCCAAAGGCATTATATGACGAGTGCACGTTTGGCACTGGTCATGATCAGCAGACACCTGACGAAAGAAGTAAGCGATTAAGAGAAATATTAACCATTGTACGACGAAACATGGACGTGCGGCACAGGATCAAGACAGATATTACAATCTGCGTCGACGACAATGGACAGCTAAAATAGGCCAACAGGTGTTTGTAAAACAGCATAACCTGTCAAAAGCGGTAGACAATTTTGCAGCAAAACTGGCCGCCAAATACGATGGACCATTCCAGGTAATAAATTTTGTATCACTGGTAATCGTGCAGCTTAAAAGAACCGGCAGCAGGAAAATAAAAACAGCGCACGTGAACGAGCTGAAATTTTTTCACACCGTAGAAGCTGACAGTGCAAAATCGACAAGTTAGAGCAAAACGGTGAAAATACCGCACGCACAAATACCGAGATACGAGCGCATTGCAGGAATATTTGTATTGGTTTTTACACAAATGGCATAATTTCACACGATAAAAATACTGTAAATACGATAAAATATGTTACAGAAATGAACAGTACCGCAAAATCACCGAAGACAAGCAACAGAGGTCAAACTGTACCCGAACTCGAGTATGGCGAAACAAAAATGCTCCACGCTACACAGTTGTTCCTTTATAGAATATGAAGTTGAAAAAGAAAATGCAAGTCACGATGAAAGTTACGATAAAATTACCGTAAGGAAAGGGCGCTTCGTCCAAAATATCTTGAAGCGCGAAAAGTATAAGGGGTGTCATTAATCAATTTAAGGCGGTAGGTACAAAAACGCCAACAAATAGTAACACAGCGGAAAAAATGACCGTTACGGAGTTACCGCTCATAAACGGAGCGGAGTTACCGCTCATAAATCTACTACGTCTAATTTTTAAACTAAACTCTATTGTGTGGCAAATCGAATGACAGAAAATGTTGCTACGGCAAATCTTATTTAAAATAACCAATTTTTAGTTTTCCGATCAGAGAACCAACCATTTTTTGGAAGTGTTCCGAAAGTGCCGTAAAAATATCAGCTGAGCCAACATGAAGATACAAAATGGAGATCAGCTAATTAACGATGGGACATAATCTACAAAACAAATAGGGTTGTCAACGAATCAGTTCAGAATACGCTATTATAATTATATTTACGTATGTAACAATTTTTAACCGAAGTATGGGGGAGGATGTGAGGACACAAATTTGTACCCCTCAAATTTGATCCCACAAGGCTTATTAAATATATTTTTATACTATACTAATTATTTATTTTATTTATTGCTAATATATTAAACAGAAAAATACACTAACAATACAATTTGACCACAAACAGCAGCTAGGGCACTACGCACAAGTGTTGTATGTTGAAGTCCTTTTTTGACTTTAACTTCCTTGATCTTTTTATACTTACTAAATCCTTTTTCCTATTTTTATTATTTAAAACCACCGAGTCTTTTGTACTTTAAGACACTTTATTTCGTATTGTAAGTTTGTACACTTATACTTAACACTAGGTCTTAAACCTGGACACTGTAGTGTATACTATGCATAGCATATATGTTTAGTAAGCATACTGTAACAGCAACAATGTTGACTAAGACATTGTAGTCATGCTAAACAGAGGTCGTTGCTCAGTACCAAAAGTGCTGACATAAACAATCTATGCTGCGAGCAGCGAACGTTGAACGGTCGTACGTTGACATTGTTTACAGTATGCATACGCATACTTGTTAGGTGCAACTATGTTGCTATATGTAGGATAACTGTAACAATGTATTGATTAAAAATATATAAATACGGTGACAGCCAAAATAAACAACCAGAATTGAACTGGTAGCGAAACCATTATTTGCACAATTGTCTTTTATTTCAGCTTGATTAGCCTTTATAATAAATCAAAACCAATTATAATATAACATCTAATATTACATCAGCTTATCGGAAACAATTGCTTTTTAGTCTATACTTAACATCTACATAACACCTCGTATTCTTATAATTTCACAATAAATTAAGTACTTTCATCATGCTAAAATACCTTAGTCAGAATTACTAAGTGGCTCATAGGCTAAAATAACTAAATCAGCATTTATTTGTATGATCAGAGTGACCTATTTATTGTGGGCATACTATAATTCTGGCTATGTTAAGTGTTGTCCAAATACAATTAAATGTTGTCTGTGTTTAACATGCATAATTCTTAACGCTACAAATATGCCATCAAGAAAAATATACTGGTTAAAATTATCTACGATTATGATATACAACAGTAGATTATATGTTAGCAGTAAGCATTTTAATTATTTCTGAAGAGAAAATTATTATTAAAAAGAATAATAGTTGTTCTTTTTACAATATTTTATGATTTTATGAGGTATTTCTAAAATTATTTTATGCAGTGCAAATACCACGTATAAATTACGTTTATTTCTATTTTTAATTAAGAGTAACAAACAAAAATTAGTGAGTTTATACTAGTTATGATCTTTACTCATCTAATACTTAATGGATATTAGTACATGATAGTTGTAATTTCGACTTATATATAATAAAAGCCTGGTCACGATGTTTTCGTTGCTGACTGGTGCTGTTCTGCGGTAGTAGTTCGATGCGTTGTTGTTGTTTCTGAAGTATTGGCTTCTATTTCATGTGACTTCGTTCGTTGACTTGCTTTGGGTGTTGTGGCGTTTGGTTTCTTCGTTGTTGAATTCCGCAATGACCCGATTTTTTCGAGTGCCGATTTCTTGTTGGGAAATGTATTTGACACCAATTGAATGTTTTGTGCCTTGGCTGCTCCTACTGAGCTCTCTCATCATTTTGAGCTGTGCGTGTTATATTTGTACTGAAAGTGGTGGGACCAACAGTTTATTGCTGAATCCGAACGGCGGGTGAGAGCTCTTCATAGGCAATGTTTTACTCTCCTGGCATTTACTGCCGAGATGTTTTTTTTTTTTTTTGGAATATCGACTCTGATCCACAGCACTCAGACAGACTATATCCATTGTACTGTGAAATCTATTCCCTACAATTTTGTGGTTAATATCACCACGAGCGCCCATGCCCATGCCGGGATTCGAACCCGAGACCTTCAGAATGCAAGTGCAGCGCACTACCTCTGGACTGCTGAGGCCGGCCGAGAGGTAGAGCGGTATAGAAAAATCTTTCTATGAAAAGCCCTAGTCCAGGCTTTGACCGGGGACCTTTCGGCTCGCATTCCAACACACTAACCGCTACCGCGGCTACTTATCCTGCATTATTATTATTAATATCAGCGTTAATATACGGTAAGATATACCGGTGTTCGTTATTTCATTTGGCGATTAAGTAATTTTTTTCGTTCCTGGTTATCAGTTAATTGTAATAATATTTCGTCGAAATCACGATGCCCATCTCTTTATGCTGATCTAATTTTGCTGTGATCTGACACCAAGATCGGTAACGGTGTTTGTGATATATTTGAATATATACTCCTTTTGATTGCAACATGTTCACAGGTATCTTTAATATCTGTTCTGTGTTGAATCAGCGCGACTTCGCATAGTGTGTTGCCAGTTGTTAGCATGGTGCTGAACGTTTACATAGTGTAATTTCTTTGTCCATATTTTGGATAACCACAATGCATTTGCTGTGATCTTCATTCGTTAGACCTATGTACTTGCTCCGGTCTTCTGCTTCCGATATGTAGTCATATGTAGTTTTAACCAATGCATCCCATTCGTCATTAATCTTTGTGGGTATTGGGTAAATTCTATATAATCTGAACAACAAATCATCAGGCAGTGGAGTCTTAATGACCATTATTAGGCCGTCTGTGTCTGGGAAAACTCGTACTGTCGATGCACGGTGTTGCTTCTAAACACGATCTTTTTATGCTGGTTCCGCTTACATTGGTGCTCATATGATCGCACATTGTATTTGCCGTGATTATGTATTTGTTTGTCAGTTCCAGGAAATCGTTCAGTTGTAACGGTTTAAATTTAGCTATTATCATGCATTCATCATTGTAGAACAAAGCATCAGTTATCTTCTAAAAGAATAATATTGAATCAATAATTGAGTCGGCGTGATGTTGACTGCTTCATTGGCTGCCAACATCAGGACCAGTGTGACCATTCTAATCACTATATTGGTTTCGCTCTTTATTGCCTATTGTAAAGAGAATAAATTACATTTTTTGCATATTTAAATGGAATCGTTAATCATTTTATATAGTTTTCTTATAAAAATTTCTCATTTTACCCCTTAATACATGTTGTTTAGGCTTTGACCATAATTATACTTTAAATAATTATAGTAGTTAATATATGTTTCTGTATTGCTGTAATACAACTTGTTTTATATAGAATCCCAGTAGTACATGGTTAAATCCTAGTCATATTCAGTAATACTTAGCTATTTACTCATGCACTAACTAAGATTTATTAAGTTTTAGGAAATAAGCGTTAAATTTATAATTTTTTACATCTCAACTGTACTTATTTATTTTCATAATCGTGTAATGATGAATTTAAAACGTTTGTTATTTTGCTGGATTTTTTTTTTCAAACCGGCATATCTGCATTAATATATTTAGTATCATGAATGAAAATTGTGTTAGTGATAAAAAATATTAGGCAGTTTTGTCGCTGCACTGCCGTATCTCATTTTATTTCCAGTACGGCTTTTGCCTGTAAAGTGCTAAAGTGAATTTAATCCGTTGGCATATGAATATATCCAAGCCTTCTATATTAATATGAGCTAGGAGCATTGCGCTCTATGTGCAATGAACTTGTTTGCAAATGCCAAAGATGTAGGTACTGAACTATCGCAATTGTTATGACAACGTAATTTTTTATATATTGGAATTCGAACCGCTAATAATAATTTGATTTTGTTATTTGTTTATATTCAATGCCAGTCATCTTTAATTAATACATAACTAACTTTGTATGCGCGGATTAGATTATTCTACATTTATTTTAAGCATGAGAACAGTCTTCATACTCATTGTCCATCATTGTGACCAAGTGTTTTTAGCACCACCCGCATGAGGTTGGTTGCTGTTGTAACTACTCCTTGCTTTATTTTATAGTACACCCTCTCCTGATGGGGCATCCGCCACCCAGCACATGATCACCGACTTGGATGGAGTCTCAATGACCCCTTCGGCGAGGAGCATATCGACCTCACTTACGAGGTACAAGGTAATTGGCTATTTTATTAATCCACATATATATACATCTATCTATATAAATATTTATAACTAAAATTTTCTTTTCATTATTTTTTTTAGATCTTTCTGACCGATGGAGCCCACGCCACTGCAATGGCTATGACCTTAGTAACCGAACCCTAACAAGCAACGTTTGGATTTGCTACCCCAACCGGGTGGTGTCGTTGCAGTTGGGGACCAACGAGGGCACAGCCCCTACTTTGGTTACTCTAGCAGTAGCTATGACTCTGGAGTCTCGCTGGTGAGCAGTATAGATGATATACGGGCAAACAGCCCCTACCTCGGTGGATATGAGCAGTATAGAATATGAAAGAGCACACAGCCCCTACTTTGGTTACTATTATGAGGAGGCCTGCTGTATCGAGGATGGAAGTTGTAGCTCCTCTTCATGGAGCTACCAAAAACCCTTGACAGGAGGTGCGCTTGCCAAAGTGCTGTCTGACTTCGAGGAAGCCTTCCTCGCCGAGTGCTGGGAGGCTTACCACCTAGTGTCTGGCCTGGATGAGTTTATTAAGAGATGGTTGTCTGGGCTCCCGCCCAGATGGCCACTATCCAAGAGTATTGTGACATATTTGGGTACTCGCACCACTAGCAGGACCCGTGCCTGACTCCTGCCCGTAAAATTCTTCTCGTACAATTCTTCCCCGTAGTGTTTTTTCAGTATAACTGTAAGTGTGTTGACTTTTAGTGTGGTGAGTTTTAGTGTGATGAATTTAATGTAGTGATTTTTGGTGTGGTAAGTTTTCGTGTGGTGAGTTTAAGTGTGGTGAGTTTCGGTGTGGTGAGTTTTCATGTGGTAAGATTAAGTAAGATGAGTTACATAGAATTTTAAAGTTTAGTTGAAATCGATATCATTAGGGCTTAGATATAGCGTACTGAATTTTTGGGTTCTATATAGATTATAAATGAATAATATATATCTTTTTTTTAAATATTGTTTTCGTCTTATTATTTTATTAAAAATTAGGTGTTCTTTCTTTTATTCAGAATTTCTCTAGTAAAAATTACCTCAAAAAATAATACCAATAAAAAATTATACCAATTACAAAAATAAAATACAAAATAAAAATCTTATTATTTTATCAAAAATTAGGTGTTCTTTATTTCAGATTTTTCCATTTTAAAAATTTAATCAATGAATTATACCAATAAAAAAAATAAGACACAAAAAATACAAAAAATCTTATTATATTATCAAAAATTAGATGTTCTTTTTACAATCATTTTTATAATTTCTTTGTCAGTACACAAAACACTGCTAGTCAACACACCTATTTTCCCTGCAAAATTTATTTAATATCCAGATTTTAAAAAAAATGAATAGAATTGAAATTAAAATTACATGAAACATAAAAAAAATATTCTTTTAATTTTTTAATTTCTCTTTTCTTTATTTATTTTGAAGTTGCAAATTTGTTACTACATGAAACCATTCCAGTCATTCACAATATGTAATACTTAGCTATTCTGTCCTGCACCAACTCTTTGACTTTATTTCAATGACTTTAACAATTATTGGTTTTTGTTGCAGTCCTTTTTATTGAATTCTACGTAACTATACTGTTGTATGCTTTTAACAAATTATTGTGATATTATACCCATTTCCCTTAAATCTCAGTCGTAGGGTCCCACCCAAACTGGTGAAAATTTATTTTTCTATTTTTATTTTTTAGTCAAAATGTTATCGCCTACTTTGAATGTTATTGGGTGTAATGAGCTATCATAGCTTTGCTTAGATATTTCTTTGGCTGTGGTTCGTCGCACGATTTCGTGTGTGCGTTGAATTTAGTATTTTAATAGCTTGTTGCTATCATCGGTATTATATATTGGTGAGCATTTGCGTTTAAGATTGGTTGGCATTTGTTGTGAATCAGAAACTTTTTTTTTTGTTGTATTTAAGAAAGCCTGCACATAACCAGTATGCACATAAAGTTCAAATCTAAAAGCACAATAACAGATGCATGTTAACTTAACATAACGTCTACGACGTAACTGGAACAAGTACATAATGTTTATGAGTGCATACTTTCAGGATATAAAATTAAGTCCGCTTGAAAGCAACGAAAAATGCACTGGTTGCAATTTGATCCGAGGCACACGCTAGCAAGTGTGCCGTCTGTTCAAAAGCAACAACAAAAGCATTGGTTGTAATTTAAGTCAAGACTAACGCCAGCATGGGAACCAATTAAGAATTTTCTCAATTAATGATTTCACAATATTAGTTAATATCTGATGTGGGGTTCATGAGGTTTTTAGTAGTACGTAGATTTAAGAATATGCGTGCTTGCATTTATGAGTTGTGTTTTAAGAAATAAGTATAAGCAAGGGGTTCGTGAGTCGCACGATACCGAGGTGATGAGTAGAGGTTAAGTTTAGATTTTAAGCATTATGATTTTAACTGCCTTAGAGTGCAGACGTGTTTTCAGTTTAAACTCAAGCTTGTAAAAATACTTAAAAATAATTATAATTAAAATAAACTTCGAGGGAAAATTGTCACTGACGGTTTCATCAATAAAGGCAAGTACAAAAGGACCCCTGGAGCCTTGGCGCAGCCGGTTTGTCAAGAATCTACAAAAATTACTGAAGGACGAATTTGAAGGAGCATTAAAAAAAAATAAATGAAGAAACACAGAAGTGGAAAGGAAGGTATAATTAAATATTGAATAAATTTTAGTGAGTTTGAGTGAAAGCAGTAAATAAATGGTGAAATTAAATTATAAAAAGAATGAAATTAAACAAATTTATAAATTTTAATTGAACATTTTAATGATTATATGGCGAACTTTGAGGAATTCGAAGTAGCATATAGAAATATATTAGGACAACTTGGCAGATTTACTGAGAAATTGTGGAATCAAATTAGTACGGAAGTTAACAATAAAGAAACTTTAGAATAAAAATAAAGTCAGTTCCACACGGGTATACTCAGAAGTCGAAAGAGTTTACGTAGTTTTTGAACAATTAGTATACTTTTTGGAACATAAAAGTGCTCATAAAATAAAAGAATTAGAAGATTGGAAAGGGGAATTTACTGCATTAAATAAAAAATTAAACGATGTTGTAGAAGAACGGCAGGAGTTGTTAGATCAGGCTAGTGGAATAGAGGAAGAAAACGAAAAATTAAGAACTTTGCTGAAAAATAAAGATATTTCGGACGAATCAATTGAACGAGCACTGAGCCAACAGCCCAGACTAGAATTCGAAACATTAGAAGAAGCAAATAATAAAGTAAGGGAATTAGATTCGAAAATCAAATTTTTAGAGTCAGAAGTTAAGCTAGCCCACGAAACATCATTATATCATAAGGAGGCATTACAGAGTGAAGGACAGTTTGATAAAATAACAGCACCGGAAACAACATTAGAAATGTCGTTAGATACTGTATCGAATTACGTAGGAAGTGTGGTTCCATTTTTTATGGGATCGGAATCACCGTCCGTTAAAACTGAACTTTATAAATTCATGGACGCTTATGCGTTAGCAAGTCTAAAAATTACAAAAGAAAACAAAGAAGAATTCATTAGCTGTGTCAAACTGCATCTTCTTGGTGACGCTTATGATCTAGTCCGCACAAGAAAGTTCAATGATTTAGAGGAGTTATTTGACGTTCTAAGAAATACATATTTAAAAATGACTACGTTAGATTCGGTAGCCGCGGTAGCTCAGTGGTTAGTGCGTTGGACTGCGAGTCGAAAGGTCCCCGGTTCAAGCCTGGACTGGGGCTAACAACATCTTTTCATAGAAACATTTTTCTATACCGCGCTACCTCTCGTCAGTAAATGGCAAACCTACGAGAGTAAAATCATTGCCTATGAAAAGCTCTCACCCGCCGTTTGGATTCGGGAATAAACTGTAGGTCCCACCACTTTGAGTACAAATATAACACGCACAGCTCAAAATGGTGAGAGAGCTCGGCCGAAGTTCTGTACAGGACTGTAGCGCCAAACTATTATTATTATTACGTTAGATTCGGTTCAGGATAGTATTAGAAAAGCATATCAGACGGATGGTGAGAGTCTGAGAACATTTGCAAGAAGATTAGAAAGATTATGGGCAAACGCTAATGAAATAGCAGATTCAAGGTACAAAAATAAAAATCTTCCTACAGATGTTTTTAATACGGAACTAGTAAACTCAATTCTGACAGCATTCAAGGTAGGTGTAAAAGATCCGACAATAAAGGTTCTATTATTAAGTAGCAAAGCAGAAAACTTGAATGATTTATTAGATTTACCAGATAACAATTCAAGGGGGTCCGAGATTCCCCGAGGAAGTGTACAGTTTCGAACAACGATCTGTAACCAGTCCAACGAATAGTATTCAAAACAATCATTTTCAAACTACCCCACATAAATCACAAAATATCAACCCAAAATAAAACAGAAGTATCAAAAATACGACCAACATGCTCTTTTTGCCAGAAAAAATGTCATACACGAGACGAATGTATTACGCGGAAAAACACACCGTTTCGTATAGAGTGTGAAAAATATGGGCACGAATTGCTTCCATTAGATTAGAAGCTCAAAATAAGGAAGGGTTTGGACGTACACAAAACCATCCAGTCGTTAATATGGAATTTTTAAACAACAATTTGCAAGCAGGACATAACACTACGTACCGTATCAATAATAATAATATCCCTAGAAATAATTTAAAATGTGATTGGTGTCGTAGACTTGGTCATGTAGAAACTGATTGCTACGCCAAGAGGGATTATCTGGCGAGGGAGAATAATGATCAAAACAAGGGAAACTACCAGGGGCCCAGCCAAGGCCAGTAAGCTGGGGACCCATTAAAAATAGCAAAATTAGGTCAAAAAGGGTAGAAATAGTAAATCATAAGGCTGAAGGGTCTGTGATCACATTAACTACCCAAACTCCTAAAAATAAGAGAAAACCGGTGGAGGAAAATATTGCAAATCAGACGTCTGAAGTGACCGTTGATACACATATTGATCCACCGTGGTTTGATTATGAGGGAGTGACAATGGTAATTTTTGCATTAATACATTTCTTTATATATACGATAATAGCAATAGGGGCAAAAATAATTAAATTAGTAGCAGATGAAACTAATCGGCAAAGATGTGTATGGGAAGAAATGCAAATAGGTCAAAAGTTGAACAATATGTTTACAGGAATGTTGAAAAAGTTTGAAAATTTTATAAAATGTTATGATAAAAAAATCAGACAACAGTTGAGTGGATTAAATAAAAAGAGAATTGACAAAATATACAATAGAAAGGGAGACTGCTTCAAATTGTCTAATGTAAGTGATGTGTTCATTGACGTACCTTGCGAGGCAGCTAAAAATGGAAAACTCATATTACTAGTAGACTCAGGAGCAGATGCAAGCATAATAAAGGAAGGTGCAATGACACAACTACCGGATTATGACAAGAATAGTAAAAAAGATTTTAATGGGGCTTTTGGTGGATGCGTAAGGACGTTAGGCACGATCAATATACAACACAGTAATATAAAGTGGTTACATTTAATAATGCATGTAGTATCTCTTGAACAAGGAATACCAGCAGACGGAATAATAGGACGGGATAACATATGGAATAGATCCGTAATAAACGCAATTAATAAGACTATAACATTCTACGATAAAGGAAAGAATCACACTATCCGATTACCAATGAAAACGCGTGCCGACATAGAAAATATTTATTACAATCATGAAATAAAAATCATGCCGAGAACCGCAAAAATAGTAGAAATTACACTAAAAACAAAAATTCCAATTGTATTAATACATAAACAAGAAATTTATCCTGGAGTATATTTGGGAGAAAGCTTATCGAATGTTAACAAAAATAAAGTTTATGGTATAGGGAATCAGATACAAACAATTCTACAATAAATACTATAAATTCAGTGAATATAAAAAATAGGATTAATAGATTATTAGAAAAAATTAACATCGATGAATCTTTAAATAAGGAGGAAATCACATCTTTACAAAATCTTTGTATTTCTTACCACGATGTTTTTCACTTAGAAGGTGACGAACTGTCATACACGCCGATACTTAAACACGACATAACAACACAATGGAATCAACCACCAATTAACCAAAAGCAATACAAACTTCCACACACACATAGAGAGGAAATTAATAGACAGGTTAACAAAATGTTAGATGCTGGCATTATATCGCCAAGCATATCACCCTGGAATTTACCATTACTATTGGTACCGAAGAGGAGCGACAAAGATGGTAACAAAAAATGGAGACTTGTCATAGATTTCCGTAAATTAAATGACGTAACCATAAAACAGGTATTTCCTATCCCGCGAATAGATGAAATATTATACAGATTTTACAAAAATAAAAAAACTTTAAATGGAGCAGAAAAACGATATTCTACCATTGAAAAGGAATTTTTAGCAATTGTTTGGGCAACAAAGAATTTTAGAGCATACCTATTAGGGCGACCATTCAAAATTTTTACAGATCATCAGACTCTAAAAGGTATTGCAATTTTAAAAGA
Organism: Dryomyza anilis; assembly: GCA_951804985.1. NCBI lineage: Eukaryota > Metazoa > Arthropoda > Insecta > Diptera > Dryomyzidae > Dryomyza > Dryomyza anilis. The sequence goes on along the minus strand of OX638136.1, from coordinate 10,448,774 downwards.
TCAGACATCCCGCCTTGCTCGTTTCCGACACAAATTATCGGAATATGATTTTGAAATAATGTACAAACCAGGCAAAAAGAATTTAAATGCGGATGCTTTAAGCAGAATTCCATATATAGAACCAGATATTACAGCCGTACAAACACGATCCAAAACTACACAAAATATTTTAGATCAGCAAATCACAAAAATAAAACCACAAATCAGTACACCAGTCGTAGATGAAACAATAATAGATACAAATAATGAAACGAATTCAGCTCAAATATTAACTGATCCAGATGAAATTATAACCGTGATGAAAGATTTTCATGATTCAGCACTAGGAGGCCATCAGGGCACACTTAAAACATACTTTAGGATTAAGAAACAATTTAAATGGAGGGAAATGCAGAAACAAATAAAAGAATATGTTAGAAACTGTCCTAAATGCCAAATGAACAAAAGTTCAAAGTTAACAAAAATGCCAATGGTTTTGACAGATACGCCAACACGTCCATTCGATAAGGTGTATATGGACTTGGTAGGAATTTTACCAGAAACAGTGTCAGGAAATAAATATATTTTAACTTTTCAAGACGATTTTTCAAAATACATGTGCTGCGTAGCTATCCCAGACGCGGAAGCAAGCACAGTAGCCAAAGCTTTTTACGAGGAAATTATCACGCGTTATAATATTCCGAAAATTTTAATTACAGATAATGGTTCAAATTTTGTGTCGAAATTATTACGTGCAAGTTATTAAACATTAAAAAAAATGCATATAACACCTTATCACCCGCAGGCGAATGGCTCATTAGAACGAAGTCACAGACCTTTAGCGGAGTATTTGAGATGTTTTGCAAAAGAGGATGGGTCCAACTGGGACCAATGGTTGAATTCGACAATGCATGTGCACAATAACACAGTGCATATGTCAACAGGGCAAACGCCTTTTCGTACTTTATACGGATTTGAATTTGACATGCCAACCAACCTAAAACGAAAATGTTCACCAATTTATAACAGTGAAGATTACAATAAGGTATTAAAATACCAAATACGGTAGTTTTTAAGGAAGGAGATAAAGTTTTATTAAAAAACCAGAATAGGAAAAACAAATTTTCACCAATCTGGATAGGATCCTGTCCTTTCTATAATAAGCCCTGTGACAACAGTACTCTGTATCAAGGGAAAAGGAAAAAAAATCCATAATAACTTATTAAAAGCATATAACTCTTAAGTTATACACGATTGAACGAACAAAAACAAAGAAATTATTAACTGAACCAACAGTTCATAATGAGTAGTTATGCATAAATCGCGCGCGCTTACCATTATTGAAAATTGGCAATAATGATTAAATTCATAAATTAGTGCATGAATAAATAGCTAAGTATTTTTGAAAATAATTGGCATTGATTCATGTGCTAATGAAATTATAAATAAAAGAAGTTCTATATATTGAGAAAAAAATTAAAGATTTTAAAGTAAAATAAAATATGTACACAGTGGCATAAGTAAAATGTTCGATATAAATATACAATTAAAATATAAAGTTTCAATACTATGATGTAAGGTAATATAAACAAAGATTATGAATACTGAAAGTAAAAATGATAGTAAATATAAATTATTTATAAAGTTATAGTAAACATTACAAAGTAATAAGTATTTTTAAAAATAATCCTGGCTCTGGAAATGCATTTCAACCACGACAAAGAAATAAAACATGCACGAAGAGAACTAGCAATCCACCAAACAATAAAATTCGACGCAGAAGACACTAAGTTTAAATTTTAATTGTCAAAGAAGATCGTTTGATTTTGTTGGGTAAAGGTCTGAAATGGTAATATTATGTAATGAAGTACAAGAGACGAATGATAAAGAAACATGTGAGAGTCATGGCGCGGACAACAACAATTGTACATCAATAACATGTTTAATTAAAAGAAAGGAGCTCAATATAAACATGAATGTGGAATTTCGACAAATCAGCAAAATTGCGACTATTCTACCATAAAGAAGCAACAACATTTTACATCTTTACGTACATATAATTAAAAGATAACAATTTTATCACTCAAGGAACAAGCTAATATTTTGTAAATAAGTTTCTTCAAAGAGAAGACGAAAATTAAAAACACTAAGAACTTCAAATATTCAAATATTTTTACAACAAGTGAGATATAAAAGAACAACATCAAACAACAACATGAACGTATAATTAAAGATGACTTCCGAAAATGACAATTTCGCTACAAGAACTCTTAAAACATTTAAAGAAGACAAATTTGTATTAATATCCAGAAATATAAAATTACAAAATTACCCATTTTAGAGTCTGCTCTCAACAAAATACGATTCAATTTGACTGAAAAAACAACGCAACATAGAAGACATCAAATTTAACAAAGCTAAGAAAATCAAGACGAAAGATGAGAATAAATGATAATAACAATGTTTTTCGAAACAGTGGCAGAAACAAATAAAATGCAGCCAGCCAACCTATATACGTAAATAGAGAGTAACAGAACTATCGATCACAGCAGTTTATGTTTTAAATTGATAGAATACACAATTATATATTTTTTTTTGTATAATTAATTTAATAGACTAGAAATAAGTAATGAAAAACTTGAAGAAACATTAAAATATGAAAACTATAAATATAAACAATAACTAAAGATATACTCAACAAAAATTAAATGACTTACTTTCAATAAATATCAAAAAGAAAAAAAAACAAATCGTTGCACAAATTGAAGCATTTAATGACTTAGATGAATAAACAAGAAAAACAACAGAGCAACACGGAACGCAGCGATTGCAAAGCGGTAACTTGATCAAATACTGTTTTGTCAATTGCAACGTTCAGTGACTTGTAATGTTATACATTTTTCTTTTTAACGTTACATAAAGTATATAAATATCACTAAAACTGCGACCATTAATTAAGTAATTGAGTAACGAAGATAAGCATTAATAAGATTCTTAAAAAGAAAATAAGTAAAATAGATTATAATAATATGAAAAATAATTATTGATTTTAAATATTATTGTAAGTTAAATAAATTAAGAAATATATATAAAAAATATTAATGATGTAAAAGAAAAAACTATTATTCTTTTTAATAATAATTTTTTCTTAAAATAAGGGGGGAAGAATGTTGTGAATCAGAAACGTTTTTTTTTGTTGTATTTAAGAAAGCCTGCACATATCCAGTATGCACATAAAGTTCAAATCTAAAAGCACAATAACAGATGCATGTTAACTTAACATAACGTCTACGACGTAACTGGAACAAGTACATAATGTTTATGAGTGCATACTTTCAGGATATAAAATTAAGTCCGCTTGAAAGCAACGAAAAATGCACTGGTTGCAATTTGATCCGAGGCACACGCTAGCAAGTGTGCCGTCTGTTCAAAAGCAACAACAAAAGCATTGGTTGTAATTTAAGTCAAGACTAACGCCAGCATGGGAACCAATTAAGAATTTAGCACATTGGAATTTTCTCAATTAATGATTTCACAATATTAGTTAATATCTGATGTGGGTTTCATGAGGTTTTTAGTAGTACGTAGATTTAAGAATATGCGTACTTGCATTTATGAGTTGTGTTTTAAGAAATAAGTATAAGCAAGGGGTTCGTGAGTCGCACGATACCGAAGTGATGAGTAGAGGTTAAGTTTATATTTTAAGCATTATGATTTTAACTGCCTTAGAGTGCAGACGTGTTTTCAGTTTAAACTCAAGCTTGTAAAAATACTTAAAAATAATTAATAAAAGTATAAAGCAAGTCTAAAATATCCTTGCGTTTTTATTTAATAATAAATATTAGGAAAGAATTGTGGACTTCGAGGGAAAATTGTCACTGACGGTTTTATCAATAAAGGCAAGTACAAAAGGACCCCTGGAGCCCGCAACACATTTCAAAATCGTAACCGTATAAAGTACGGAAAGACGTTTGCCCGGTGGACATATGCATTGTATTATTGTGTACATGCATTGCTGTATTTAACCACTGGTCCCAGTTTGACCCATCCTCTTTCGCAAAACTTCGTAAATACTCTGCTAATGGTCGATGGCTTCTTTCCTAACAATTTACACGTGTCCGAAAATAGTTTTGATACAAAATTCGAACCATTGTCGGTTATCAATACTTTTGGTATGTTATGTCGTTTAATGATTTCGTTTAAAAATGCCTTTAAAATTTGTCAATAGGACAATTATTGATTTAATGGTATACAAAAATAAATCTTTTCATATAAACTCAATGGAAATGTCATGGTATTTTCTAGTATTTAATAGTATTTTCCGATTAAAATTATAATTTATCCTATTGACTATTTTTAATAGTAAAAAAACTATTATTTATATAGGTTTTTTTTCCGGGTGTGGTTTGTAAAATATGTTAAAATCATATTCTGATAATCTGTGCCTGAAACGTGCTAGCCTTGATGTCTGATCTTTGAGATTTGCTGTGCTACATAATGGTTGATGATCTGTATGCAGTTGAGGTAAACTCTAAAATTTTTCTGACTAGAACTAAAAATTCCCTACTAGAACTAAAATTCAATTACCTACTAGCAAATGCCATTGGTCGGCCTTTCCCTACTTTGGCTTGAGATAGTACCGCGCCTATTGCTTTGTTACTTGCATCCGTTGTAAGTAAAAAATATTTTGTAAAATCTGAATATACGAAATTGGGTGGTGAAATTATTTATTCTTTTAGTTTAATAAATGAATTTTGACAATCGTCTGTCCAAGTGAATTTAACATCATTTTTAAGTAACTTAGTAATTGGTAATGATAATTTTGCCATACTGCATATAAATTTTCTGTAATGTGGTTCATTATTCTCTGGAAAGTGGCTGGAGCCCCTGTTAAACCAAATGGCATTCTGTTAAACTCGAAATGACCAAGTCCCGTATTAAAAGCTGTTTTTTCCTTATCCCCTTCTTCTACCAGTACATGATAATAACCACTTGCCAAGTCTAAAGTTCAAAAATAGCGATTGTCACCTAACTGGTCTAATATTTCGTCTATTCGTTGAATCGGGAATACTTTTTTTTTTTTTTTAAATTAACCAACGCTCAGGGGATGCCCCCTATTCGTGCAATGTACAGTGTTGATCGCAAGAAAGGATTACAGGTTCAATGGAGGAGGAAAGATGGAGTAGTGTCGGTGGATGTTTTCTTTAAATTTCCCAATATTAAAAGTGTCGGGAAAAACAGACGCAGGGAGATTGTTCCACAAACGAATCGTTCGACTGAAGAAGGAATTCTCTCTGCAATGTGTGGTTCTGTTGGGAACCGAGTGGACTACGAAGGGGTGGGCTTGGTTCGATGCCCTAGTAGAGGTGCAAGGACTTTTACATCATATTTTTCATGATGCGAAGTCAGAAAAAGGTCTAAGACTTTTTGGCTTTGCCCACCGATGCTTGGGAGGTACGTCGGTTCCTTCACCAATTGAGTGAGTTGATTGCACTCTGCAAACAGCTCAACATAACAACCCTCCTGTGCTGATAGACCTGAGTGGCTCAACCAAGTGGCGTTGTGTACATTAAAGTCACCAGCAACAACAATTTCACTGCCTGGAAATTGTTCCAGTATATTTGAGATCGAATCAGATAGGGCATCTAACTTGTTACAGGTAGAAACGCTATCTAGATTCGGACTCCTATAAATAAAACACAAGTGCATGATGTGTTGCAAGATTTTGAATTTAATCGACATAGAATTAAATTCATTATCCGAAACACTATGTTGCTGATGGTGATGTTACGCAACGTTATTGTCACGTTCAATTTAACGGAAATCTCCAATTTGTGTTACCGTCCTTGCCGCTCTTTTTAGGAACCAGGAACATCTGTGAATTCCAGGGTTATAACAATTAAGTTATAACAATTAACTTTATTAATTCACTTTAATAAACAACTTTACTAATAACAAATTCTAACAACTGCTGCATGTCCACAATTTAACTTGACATTTATCACACGAGCCTTCTAATCGTTTCGTGAATGACACATGCTATTGGCATCTCATTCGCACTCATGTGTTTTAATGTGCAGATCTTCCATCGCTTTCTCACACATTGCTCAGTACGCTGAATGATCTTCCGTCTCTTTCTAACACATTGATTAGTCCGCTGAATTGTCTTACGTCTCATTTATTATTGTTGAATGCTTGCACAGTGGGGAAAATTATCTCTTTTCGTAACACTGACGCCTGTAGTATTCTGAATCCGATACACAATGTCATTTATCCTTTTAATTATCCTGTACGGTCCTTACCGGTGTGTTTGTAGTTTTGAATTTATCAAATTCACTCGTGGCGGGCTACAAAGCATAACCAGATCTCCTTCCTTAAACCTCTCAGAGTTTGCTCTCAATTCGTATCTGGACTTTATCTTATAATAATAATAGTTGGCGTTACAGTCCTGTATAGAACTTCGGCCGAGCTCTCTCACCATTTTGAGCTGTGCGTGTTAAATTTGTACTCAAAGTGGTGGACCTACAGTTCATTACCGAATCCGAACGGCGGGTGAGAGCTTTTCATAGGCAATGGTTTTACTCTCGTAGGTTTGCCATTTACTGACGAGAGGTAGTGCGGTATAGAAAAATGTTTCTATGAAAAGATGTTGTTAGCCCCAGTCCAGGCTTGAACCGGGGACCTTTCGGCTCGCAGTCCAACGCACTAACCACTGAGCTACCGCGGCTATCTTACTACTTGCAATTTGTATCCTCTGCCTTAAGGACTGATGCAACTCGTCTCGGTCTTCACTTTTTCTCTTACGCAAAACACTTTTTGGAATCGGCTTTTGCCCATCCATTGCAGTACGTTCGCAATGTGCTCCTACGTTGTATTGATTTAACTTACCGCAACTTCTGACGGATTTTGCTTACATCTGTGAAACCAATAGGTGACTGACTTCTGATATCCGACCCAATAGAAACGTTTTCTGACTTCTTCAACCGTTTTATTATTGCTCAAGTGACATCCATTGGATCCACAATGGATCCAATCTTCTTTATTTTTGATTTTGGAACAACAATTAAATTTCGTGCAGATCTGCCACTTTCAGTTTCCCAAACACGGCACAAATAACCATTTTGTAGCTCCAGGCTACAGATTTACGTCTTTCACGACAGTCGCGTGCCATATGCCCATATTTTCCACAGATGTAGCATTTACCTTTCAATTGGGTGTTTCCGTTGGCAGCATAATGTCCGGATTTAACGATGGCTTTGGACGCTCTACTTACTCCTTGACATAAATTTTCTTTCTCCTCATCAAGTACACGTTTCTCCATCGCTGGTCGGCACAATGTAGACGCTATCTCCTGCGTAAGCGCTGTGGTGACCGTTTCCATAAATGTCACCTTTGGGTTAGTCATTGTTGCCCATTTTGTCTCAGGATCCCGTATGCCATAAACAAACGCTTCGATCTTGCACGTTTCTATGAAATCACTCGTTGAATCTGCATACGACAAATGCGCAAGTTTCTCGACGTCTTCTGCATACGCCTGCAATGTTTCACCATTTCGTTGAATTCGGCTCTTTAGTTCCATTCTGTAGATCTGCTTCATGTGATCACTGCCATATTTTCGTTGCAGTGCAGCCATAACCGCCAAATAACTGTTTTGATCACTTTCTGGAACAGTCTGCAATACTTCGGCTGCGCCTCCCTTTTAGTGCGGCTTTGCTGTCCTCATTATTCCATCGATTACTTACAACCGTTGTCTTAAATTGCAGATTGAAAATATTGAACGCTGTGGTGCCATCGTAAATCGGCGATTTTAGCCTCGTACCACTAGAAACATGCTGTGTAGGTCCATTTATCTGCAACACGTGCAACTCTTTCTTTATTTCCTGAAGCTCCTTGACGATGTCTTGATATTTCTCATCAACGTTATTTATATGCGCTTCAAGCTCATTAACTTTGCCATGAAGTGTATTAGAAACTTCCAGAAGCTATTTCGAATGTTCCTGCATTTGTTGCTCCATTTTTACTTGATGTTGGTTAGAATATTCCAGAAGTTCTGTTTTAAGTTGATTGGAATTTTCTTGAAGCTTCTGTTCCATTTTATTGTAACTTTCTTGGAGCTGTTTTGAATTTTATAGAAGATGTCGTTGTATTGCTCCGAGCAACTGGCTCATATCAAAACTTTGAGACTGTACTTTTTGCTCCGTGTCCACACTTTCGATGACGTTGTTGCAGCTTCCATTTCAAACTCGTGCTCTGCGAGGTCAATGCCTTGGCTCTCTAATTCTTCGATTAGACGCTTTTGTAGCTCTACTTTCGTACCTACGGTTCGAAAATAATGAATCGCCAGCTCCTTCTTTACCTGGACTTTAAGTTGTTCGAATTTAACCATTTTGTATCACAATCCCACTTCTGATACCAATGTTACGAAAATTCAGTCTACGGAAAACTGTTCTACAAGTTCGTATCTCTGGATTGTGTACAAAATAAAAACTACTCTTATGTTTGGTTTAAATTATAACAATTAACTTTATTAAATCACTTTAATAAACAACTTTACAAATAACAAACTCTAACAACTGCTGCATGTCCACAATTTAACTTGACATTTATCACACGAGCTGCACTCGACCACTTTACAATCACTACTGAAGTGCTGTACCTCAGATGCGGCTCCCTTATATACTGCATGAATCAGTTCGATACGTTTCGACAAACTTCGACTTGTTTCGAGAACCTTCTACTCGTTTCGTGAATGACGCATGCTTTGTGCAGATCATCCATCTCTTTCTCACACATTGCCCAGTACGCTGAATGATCTTCCTTCTCTTTCTAACAAATTGTTTAGTCCGCTGAATTGTTGTCTTACGTCTCATTTATTATTGTTGAATGCTTGCACAGTGGGGCAAATTACCTCTTTTCGTAACAATATGTTGAGCGCATCATGTTTTTATATCATGTTGTACAGCAACATGTTCATAGCATTGTCCCAGCGCTTCACGTTGGCAACAATGATAATAATTTGGCAAAGCGCTAAGCTTTGCGTAGAACACACCTCTTTCAAGTTAGCTTCCACAGTTAACAAAAACTTGCGATAATTCGGCAAAGTGCTAAAGCTTTACTTAGAGCTTTACTTAGAACGTTAAAATAAGCAAAGCAGCGATTGTCAACAATTCCGATATTTCGCAATTGGTGTCAGCCAAAAACGGCCTTTTTTCAAAAGTCACGTACACCAAAATTGAGTGAACGTGAAAACTCACTAGAACATGGTGAAAATAGAATTTAAGAAAAGCTTGCAACGAAGATATCGTTAATATCTTTCGTTGCAATTTAAAAGATTGTAGTAAAAAAAATGTACTACGAAATATTATTTAAAATAATATAATATATAATAAAAATATGACAATAAATAAAAGAAAATACACACTGCGAATCCGAACTCCGGACCCTCCAGTGTATAATAAAATAACTCATACTATTAGTATGTGAATTATAATTTTCATTAAATATAAAACGATAACACTATAAAATCCAACAATTATTTATATTCAAAACGTATCAGTTTTTCGCAGCACTGAATGCTGGTGATAAAAATAATAAATTTGTATATCAAATTAAATGGAAATTAAAATGCGATCAAAAAATCAGTATATAATAATTTATATAATTATAATTTACAAAATAATTTATAAATTATTAAATCAAAAATATTTAAAATCAAAATATGAAACATTAATTATTTTTCAAAATGTAAAAATTTATATAAAAAAAAAGTCACAAGTAAAGGTAAACAAAGGAAAAATATACCTCGAAACAAATTAAGAAATAGTAAATTACACTGTCGACAATCAAAATTAGTACGGGAAATATTTTGAAACTCGTACGTTATTTGGTTCCCTGCTTTGCTGGAACGGATTCACCATTATTAAAAACAGAAATTTGCAGATTTAATGAAGGTTGTAAAGCTGCGAAGCTTGGAATTCAAGATTCGGAGAATAATGTATTTATTAAATGCGTTGGGTTACGATTGAATGGGGATGCTTATGACTTAGTAAGGTCAAGAAATTTCGAAAAAATAAAACGATTTGCTAAAAAATGCATACTTAGAAGTAGTTTCCTTTTATTCAGTACTACAAAAGATTAGACAAACATATCAAAATAGTGGAGAAAAGTTGAGGGCATGGATTACAATTCATGGCATTGGAGATCGCCAGTAAAAAGTACAGAAAAAACATAGGTATTGATGACGTGTTCAGATTAGAGTTGTTGGATTCAGTTCTGACTTCTTTCAAAATTGGAGTTCGGGATCCAACAATAAAAATTATGATGTTTGGTAGCAAGTCAAACACATTAGATGCATTGTTAGATGAAGCTCTAAATGTGGAAGCTCTTATGCAGCGAGAACCATGGTCGAAACAGGATAATTATAATTTTAAGGAAGAAACTTTTTCAAAAAGCAATGAGCAAAGCAAAACGTTAGCAGATGAATTTGGACAAATAATTAATAATGATGATATAAATTCCGAAATAGGAAGAACATTTCCGATATGTTCCTTTTGTAAAAAATCAGGACATAGTGAAGATTGCTGGAATGGGAAAAATATGCCTTTCTGCAAAGAGTGTCAAACTTATGGACACGAATCTAATTGGAAATGTGGAAATAATAAAATGAAAAATATGAATACACCTGCAAATTATACACAAGGTTATAATAATAATCAAATGAAAAATAATACAAGTAATATGAAATGCTCATGGTATAATAGAAAAGGGCATACAATAACTAATTGTTATGCGGAAGAAAATATAGAATCAGCTACAGGTAATATAGTTAGGCCGGAAGTTGTAGGAGTTTGTAGTATAACACAAAAAAAAAGCGAAATAGAGAGTATAAGTAATCAAGAAAATGCAGAACTAAAAGTGAAAATACATATTAATGAAGATATAAATCTTCCAACAAAAACATATAATGAACTAAATAATAAAACACAACTTGACGCGAAAAATTAACAAAATATAGGAATTAAGGAAATTAAAAATAAACAAATTATAAAGAAAGCAAATGAAGAAAAGAAAGTAAAACAATAAAATCGGAAGTTAAAAACATCAAAATCAAGAATAATAAAAACAAAAGTAAATCGAATAAAAAGAAAGTTGTAATTAAAGGCCCTAAAAATTTGGGAATTGTAGAACAAACGTCTAGCAAGACTGTGAATACATTCCGTACAGGGGCAAGTATAATATTCAATGAATTAATTTCAATATTTCTTTTTATTATTAGTGTTGTGTGCGTTTTATCGTCAGAAGTGTATAATAAATGCACGATTTGTAAAATTAAATTGTCTCCAATTGTTAATAATTTTAAGAGTAAATTTATGGCGAGGAAAATGAAATTAGCTTCACAATTAGGCATACATCGTAAAATATTTAACTGGCATGGAGAGTGTTTCAAGATATCCGATACGAGTGATGTGTTCATTGAAGTACCTTGCATGGCAGCAAAGAATGGAAACTTACTCTGTTAGTGGATTCTGGAGCTGAGGCCATCCTGATTAAAGAAAATAGGATGGCACATTTGCCGAATTTTAATAAAAATATTCAGAAACATCTGAGTGGTGCTTTTGGTGGATGCGTTAGAACCTTAGGCTCCACTAAGATTCAGCACATAAACATAGAAAACCTGAGTTTAACGCTACACGTTGTGTCACTTGAACAAGGGTACCAGCAGATGGAATAGTCGGGCGTTACAATCTCTGGAACAGATCTATAATAAATGCGTTAAATAAAAAAATTACATTTTTTTATGAAGACAAAAATCATCTTGTTAAATTTGCATAAAAATCTTTGCTAGACATAGAAAATATTAATTTTAATCAACAAATCAAGGTTCAGCCCAGAAGAGCCATGGTTGTATACTCCCGTTAAGAACAAGAATTCCTATAGTTTTGTTGCACAAACATTAAATTCAGCCAGGAGTATATTTGGGAGATAGTTTAACAAACATTAGAAAAATAGAGTATATGCATCAATTTTAAATGCCACCGATAAGGAGGTAACCATTGGTAACAATTTCAAGCCACAATTTTCAAATTTTACCAAATATAAAGAAACAACAAAGGCGAGTTCTACAATAAATAATAATAATAATAATAGTTTGGCGCTACAGTCCTGTAAAGAACTTCGACCGAGCTCTCTCACCATTTTGAGCTGTGCGTGTTATATTTGTACTCAAAGTGGTGGGACCTACAGTTTATTGCCGAATCGAAACGGCGGGTGAGAGCTTTTTCATAGGCAATGTTTTTACTCTCGGAGGTTTGCCATTTACTGCCGAGAGGTAGCGCGGTATAGAAAAATGTTTCTATGAAAAGATGTTCTTAGCCCCAGTCCAGGCTTGAACCGGGGACCTTTCGGCTCGCAGTCCAACGCACTAACCACTGAGCTACCGCGGCTACTAATAAATACATTCCCTAATAATCTTTCAATTCTATTTTTTATATTAACGGAGTGTTCATATTCAAAATAGAATTGATAGATTATTAGGGAATGTAAAGATCGATGAATCATTAAATAAAGAAGAAGTTGCATCATCGCAAAATATTTGCTTATCATATCATGACGTTTTTCATATGGAAGGGGATGAATTAACATTCACTCCGATATTAAAACATGAAATACCCACACAATGGAATCAGCCACCAATAAATCAGAAACAGTATAAACTTCCTCAAATGCATAGAAATGAGATTAATAGACAAGTATCAAAGATGTTAGACGATGGAATTATTTCACCAAGCATGTCGCCTTGGTATTCCCCATTATTATTGGTACCTAAAAAGGGCGATAAAGATGGCAATAAGAAATGGAGACTGGTTATAGATTTCCGAAAATTAAATGACGTCACCATCAAACAGGTATTTCCGATACCACGAAGAGATGAGATTTTAGACCAGTTAGGTCATAGTCGGTATTTTTCAACACTAGATTTAGCAAGTGGTTACCATCAGGTTCTAGTTGAAGATAGTGACAAAGAAAAAACTGCTTTCAGTACAGGTCTTGGTCACTTCGAATTTACGGGGGCATTCGGTCTAACGGGGGCACCTGCCACTTTTCAAAGGATAATGAACCACATACTAACAGGTTTACAGGGTATTGACTGTTTCGTTTATTTAGATGACATAGTGGTTTATGGAAATATTTTAGCAGAACACAAGCATACGCTATGCAAAGTTTTGCAAAAGCTGAGAGAATATAATTTGAAATTAAATACAGAAAAATGTCAGTTTTTGCGACGCGAGGTGATATATTTAGGACATAAATGTTCTGAGTTAGGTGCCCTACCAGACCCAGCCAAAGTAGAGTGTGTAAAAAAATATTCCAGTTCCGAAAAATGCAAAGGAAGTTCAAGCATTTTTAGGCTTAATTAATTATTACAGAACATTTATAGGTGGTATGGCGAAACTTTCATTACCAATAAACTGTTTGCTTAAAAAGGACGCTAAGTTCATATGGAATGATAACTGTCAGAATTCGTTTTTAAAACTTAAAAAGGCAATTATGTCACCACCCATACTAGCGTATCCGGATTTTAACGAACCCTTTTCGCTCACGACAGACGCCAGCAACGAAGCAATTGGTGCGGTTCTTTCGCAAGGTGAAGTTGGAAGCGACCGTCCGATCGCGTTGCCAGTAGGTCTCTTAACGATGCGGAAACACGCTATTCTACTATAGAAAAAGAATATCTTTTGGGAAGACCATTTAAAATTTATACAGATCATCAGCCCCTAAAGGGTATATCAAATTTAAAAGATCAGACATCACATCTTGTGCGTTTCCGACACAAATTATCGGAATATGATTTCGAAATTCATTATAAACCGGGAAAAAGTAATTTAAACGCGGATGCGCTTAGCCGCATACCGAATAATACTGAAAAAGTAGTTGTAGTACAAACACGTTCTAAAACCATGAAAAGAGACAAGGAAGACGATAAGAAACAGTCAGAATGCGATCCTGACGATTTGGTAACAAAGGAAAATGACAATATAATAATTCTAACTGAACCTCGGGACATAGAGACGGTAATTAAAGATTTTCACGATTCACCGTTAGGTGGTCACCAAGGGGGCGTAAAAACATTTTTAAGAATTCGGCAGCAGTACCGATGGAATGGTATGCAGAAGCAAATAAAGGATTATATGAAAAATTGTTCAAAATGTCAGCTAAACAAGAGTTCAAGGCTGACGAAGATGCCAATGATCCTAACTGATACGACAGTCAGACCCTTTGACAAAGTGTACATGGACCTGGTGGGTATTCTGCCTGAAACCATTTCAGGCAAATGATAAGAATATTCACAATAATTTGTGAAAGGCATATCACATATTGTGTATGCCATTAAAACTTAAAATATTTTAATATTACTCTAAAATAGAACCCATGAAAGTAAAAATATAAAACCAATTAGCTATGCGTGGACAATTAAACTCGTAGATTGCAACATTATGTTAGACAAAATAAATTTAACCATAACATAAAGAGTAATCATTAAAAAAAACATTACATAAGTACTTCGTCATTTGGAGAAAATAATAAATATGAATAGTTTAGGAAAACAGTAATTAAAAAACAAAGGAAAAATTATAGTAATAAAAATAAAGAGATAGAACATATTAAAAATAATAATTTAGTAATAAGAAATACAAATATATTTATATATATAACCATTTTAGGAAAAGAACTTACAATTTTAAAGTCAGTTAATCATCAATTGAGAAAAGAAATAAATTAAGCACATGTAACCAATTGCATTAATTTAAATTTAAATCAATGTTAGTCATAAAATTGTCGAATTCAATACAGATAATGCAAAACCAACAATTGCATTACTGACCTATATTAATAGCGCAAGCTATCAAACCTTGAAAAGGGTCATTACCCCAAGTGTTTCATGCTGAAACACATATGCAATTTGTATATCATACACTAAGCAAGCGTTAATAGCTGACATATAAATGCAGATCTTGCAGTTTTTTTTTTAATACCATAAATAAAGCAAATAAATATAATTCAATTTTACCGTCATGCCAGTAGGAAGTTTCATATGTGACTTTTATAAGTACACAAAAATAATATAATAAAATATTAAACATGCTTAGAAAATAAATCGAAACTCCAATTATATTTATTTACATGCAGAGAAATCATAGGTACTTTTGTATATTAATATAATTCAATTTGAATAAGTTTGAATATAACAAATAAATTTAAAAAATGAATTTGAAGAACTTACTTATAATAATATAAATTTCTTAAAGAAGAAGAAAAATATCAGTTAGTATTAAAATTAAACTGAACTTACTTATAATGATTTAAATTTCTTAAAGAATAAGAAAAATATCAGTTAGTATTAAAATTAAAAAAAGAGAGATATATAAATATTTAGTACAGTTAAAATTAAAAAACAAGGAACGAAAAAAAAACATATTAGTGGAATAAATAAAATGTAAAAAAAAACAGGTAATAAATAAAAGCAAAGAATTTAAAATTAAAAAAAGAGATTTATGCATTAAAATATTTAGTGCAGGTAAAATAAAAGAAAAAAAGTTTTAATAATTGAATCGAAAAAAAGAGGAAACATATTAGTATAAATAAAATGGAGAAAATATATATATAGGTATTAAATATTATTTTTTTTAAAAAGAATTTTTAAATTTTAAAGAAAACAAAAAGTGAAAAAAATATAATAAGAACAGATGAAAAAAAAAGAAAAATATGAAAAAAAAATAATAAACAAGAAAAAAAAAATTGGGGAATTAAAATTTAAAAAAAAGAGGGATACAAATTTTTTAAAAAGAAAAAAAGAGAAGACAAAAAAAAAAATAATATTAACAATTAAATTTTTAAAGAATAAAAAAATATATATATGAAAAAAAAAACGGAACTAAAGTTAAAAAAAGGAGAAAATTTTAATTAAAGAGAAAAAAAAGGAGGTTTTATTTAAAGAGAAGAAAAAAAAGGAAGAAAATAAGAAAAGAAAAAAAAGGAGAATAAAAAAAGAAGAAGAAAAAAAATATAGAGAAAAAAAATAAGAGAAAAAAATATATAAATAACAGATATTAACTATTAATTTTTTTTTAAGAAAAAAAAAAAAGGAAAAAATATATGAACAAAAAAATAAGGGGAATTAAAAATAAAAAAAAAATTAATTAATTTATTTTAATTTTTATCTAACATTTTATTTTGTTTCGGAAATTTAAATTTGTATTGGAAATTAAATACATTTTTAACTAAATTAACACAGTTCAAGAAAAAAAATGTATATATAATAAATTCAAAAATTCTTGAGAAAATTTTAAATAATATATATGTATATGCAATGTGCATGTATGTACATATATATTTAAAACAAAAATTATATGAAATATTTTTTTTTTATTTTTGCGCATTGAAGGGGGATTTAATCCGCCGCATTGAGTCCCTCCGCATATAAGAGGACGATCTTAGTCATTGGGCTAAATACATAATTACACTAAAATTACACTAAGTTAATAAAAGCTAGTACTACACTAAATAGTAATACTTCAAATAATGTGCAAACTATATTTCAAGTAATTTAAGTATTTTAAAATCAATCATTTAGCTTACGCCATGTTACATGAACAATTATATATTACACGAAAATTATATTAAGATTACTTAAATTAGTACCACAGCAGTAGTGTAACACCACATATTTGGAATGGTTTGAAAACAAAATTAAAATTATTGTTTGTAAAATTTTCATGTAAATTTAAAATATCAGAGTGCACAAAAATTGTTATTTAGAGTGACCAACAGCGCTGGATACTCAGAAGACGCATAGATAGTTAGGGTCTTGGGACTTTAATGGGGACATGTGGAAGGAGCTCTGGGTGTTATCAACAAGAAGAAGAAATGAAGCAGAGGTCCAGCAGATTCAAATAAAGTAAAGAAAAACGAAGAAATGAAGCAGAGTGGCAGCATATTTGAAGACGTAGAAGGATCCACTAGCAGCAAATTTGTTGTTATACCAAGCACAAGTAGATTGCAGTGATTGAATTTTAATCATAAACCTACAACTGCCAGAAACGAGATGCAGAAAACAATATTCAACATTGATCTTGAAAATGTATATAAAAAGTCAAATTATTATGTCTTCCATCGCACCTAGAGAAAAAGCGATGCAGTAACGATTTTAGTATGAACGATTATAAGTATGAACAAATATTACACAAGTATAAAACAAAAGATATTAAAAAAGAATACAAAACACAAAAATAAAATATATATATACAAAAAATATATGTATCCCAACATATATATATACATAACATATATATATATAATATATATATACCAATATATATATCCCAAAATATATATATATATATCCCAACGCTTCACGTTGGCAACAATGATAATAATTTGCCGAAGCGCTAAATCTTTACTTAGACCACACCTCTTTCAAGAGGCTTGCAATACAATTTTCCATTGCATAATTTTGGGTCTATATTAAAATAAGCAAAGCAGCGATTGCCAACAATTCTGATATTTCGCAATTGGTGTCAGCCAAAAACTGCAAGTCGGACTTTCTTCAAAGTCACGTACACCAAAATTGAGTGAAAGTGAAAACTCACTAGAACATAGTGAGAATAGAATTTAAAAAAAGCTTGCAACGAAAGTATTGTTAGTACATTTCGTTGCAATTTAAAAGATTGTGGTTTAACCAACCTTAAGTGGAGGTACTAAAATAGTAAAAGTGTCTTTCAATAGTCAATTTAATAAAAGTGTCTTTTCAACTCTAAAAATAAAAAAGTGTCTTTTGATTAATTAAATTGTAAAATAAATAAATGTAAAATAAATCAAATCTAACTTTATAACTCTAACTTTACAACACTTTGTTATTTCCTTTCTCGACTGACTCGAATTCTAATGTAGGTTGTTGACCTAGTGCCCTAGGTACTGATTCATCAGAAATATCTTTATCTTCCAACAAGGCTCTTAATTTTTCGTTCTCCGCCTCTATATCGCAGGCGTGGTCTAACAACTCCTGTTTTTCTGCTAATTTATCATTTATTTTGTTAGCCAATGCTGCAAATCCGCAATTCCAGCCTTCTATCTCCTCTATTTTATTCTCACTCTTGTGTTCCAAGATATATATTAATTCTTCACAACATCATCTACTTCTTCTACTTTAGAAAAATCTTTTCCGCTATTAACTCAATTTTTTATTATTGTAAATGTTCATTATTATTTACTAAAGGCTAATTTGAGCCCAAAATTTATATGTAAACTTGTCCAATAGCCCTAGTATATTTCCGTATGCTAACTGTAATTGTTTCAATTCCGCCATATATTAATCAACGACAAAAAAAAAAATCACAATTTATTTCCTAGAACCCTCCACAGTTCACGTGGGCCCACAATGTTAAAAACATATTATAAATTTTTTTAATGTTAAATTTGTTCACTAAAATCAGATACTTTATAACAATGTTAAATTTTTAATGAAATTGACCCTGTTATTAAAAAAAAATATTCTAAATTTTCAAAATGTTCTAAATTTTTTAATTTGTGTAAAAAAAAAATCAAAAATTCCATTTCATATTCATTTTAGAAAAATTTTTATTTACTTATCTGAATTTAACATTTAATAAATTTCCACTTTTCTTTTTATTTCGTTTGTTATTTTATCTTTATTTATTAAATTTCCATTTGTATATTCATTAATTCGTTTTGTAGTTATTACTTTATTAAACACTGTAATAGTTGTTTTAATTTTCTGCTGTTATTCACGTATTTTTTTAAAGATTACTAATTATTAGTAAATTTCATTATTATATTTTAATTATTCATATATTTTCAAAAGAAAAATTAAATAATCACCATTTTATCCTGAGATTTACAGTCCTTTTCTTCCTCCTATCGTCCTTTTTGGTCCCTGAGAGCGTTGTTTGAGATACCGGCTCCCCCAAAATGTTTTATGTTGAAGTCCTTCTTTAACTTTAACTTCCTTGTAGTTGAAGACAACAAAGCGGCAGGTGCTGATGGCCTGCCTGCTGAGTTGTTTAAGACCGGAGGCAACGAGCTAATAGAGAGCATGCACGAGCTCGTAAGCAGAATATGGTCGGATGAGAGCATGCCAAGTGACTGAAACCTCAGTGTACTCTACTCAATCCTTAAGAAAGGGGATCCCACTATCTGCGCCAACTACCGTGGGATCAGCCTATACAATATCGCTTCGTCAACAGACTAATTGGACCTTATCAGTGCGGCTTCATTCCTGGAAAGTCTACCATAGACCAGATTTCC
The DNA here is from genome assembly GCA_951804985.1 of Dryomyza anilis. Lineage (NCBI taxonomy): Eukaryota > Metazoa > Arthropoda > Insecta > Diptera > Dryomyzidae > Dryomyza > Dryomyza anilis. The sequence goes on along the minus strand of OX638136.1, from coordinate 10,429,472 downwards.
ACATTGCGCCTAATCCAGCTATCCTCAACAAAAGTGTCATGCTGCTCGCATATGCCGACGATACTGATATCATTGGCAGGAGCACACGAGCAGTCAGCGCAGCATTCTCCAGATTGGAGAAAAAGTCGCGTCGAATGGGTCTAATGGTGAACGAGGAACGAGGAACGATGGAAGACGAAGTTCCTTGTGTCAACAAACAGAAAGGAGTCCGTGCGTCTTGGACAAAAAGCAGATTTTGACACCCACAAGTTCGACATGAAGGACTTGGTCTATCTGGGATCCAGCATAAACAGCAACTTCGACGTCAGCCTGGAGATCAAACGGTGACTAACTCTGGCCAACAGGTGCTACTTTGGGCTCAGTAGGCAATTGAGAAGTGGAGCCCTCTTTCTCCGGACAAAAATAACGCTCTACAAGTCACTCATCATGCCCGTTTTACTTTATTGTGCGGAAACATGGACGCTGGCCTCCACCGATGAGAGAGTACTGGGAGCGTCCGAGAGAAAGAAGATAAAATCTCTGGTCCTATCTGCTTTGCTAACGACTATCGAATCAGGATGAACCACGAGCTGTATGAGTTATTCGACGACAATGACATAGTCAAACGCATCAAGATCCAGCGGCTTCGCTTGCTAGGTCATGTCGAACGAATGGATGAAAACACTCCAGCGTAGAAGAGGGCGTCCAAATCTGCGTTGGAAAGACCAAGTTGAGGACAACTTGGCAACGCTTGGTATTTCTAACTGTCGTTAGCGCGTGTAAAGCAGATGGCGCGGCTTCATCTCAGCGGGCAAACCCACGGTTGTAAGGGCCATTTAATTAAGTAAGTACTATACCGGCTATGTTAAGTGTAGTGCCAATACAAAATTAATGCTGTCTGTGTTATTCCATCAAGAAAAATATACTGGTTAAAATTATATTGTAAATCGTAAGTAAGCTATAAGCTCGACGATTATGATGCACAACAGTAGATCATATGTTAGCAGTAAGCTCTAAAATAATTATACACAACACTAATTTCAACTAGTAGAGTTTATGCTTACGCCCACAACTTTATACTGGGGAGTTTATTCCTCCGCCCGATTAACTAATTTCTACTAGAAGCATTTATGCCTCTGCCCACGACTTTCTACTGGGGAGTTTATACCTCCACCCGGTTAACTAATTTCTACTAGGAGTGTTGTGAATTATGGTTCTTCGATATTCATTCAGTTTTAAATGTTGCTGTACATATGTTGAGCGCATCGTGTTTTTATATCATGTTGTACTCATGTCGTACAGCAACATGTTCATAGCATTGTCCCAACGCTTCATGTTGGCAACAATGATAATAATTTGGCAAAGCGCTAAGCTTTGCATAGAACACACCTCTTTCAGGTTAGCTTGCACAGTTAACAGAAGCTGGCAATAATTTGGCAAAGCGCTAAAGCTTTACTTAGACCACACCTCTTTCAAGAGGCTTGCAATACAATTTTCCATTGCATTATTTTGGGTTTATGTTAAAATAAGTGAAGCAGCGATTGCCAACAATTCTGATATTTCCCAATTGGTGTCAGAAAAAACTGCAATTCGGACTTTCTTCAAAAGTCACGTACACCAAAATTGAGTGAAAGTGAAAACTCACTAGAACATAGTGAGAATAGAATTTAAGAAAAGCTTACAACAAAGGTATTATTAATACCTTTCGTTGCAATTTGAAAGATTGTAGTTTAACTAACATCAAGTGGAGGTAGTGCACATAATAAAAGTGTTTTTTTCAAAAAATAAAAAGTGTTTATAATAAATAAGTATAAAGGAAATTATTCAACCATCTAGAATATTCAACATTTGGCGCAGCCGGTACGTCGGTACCAACCTTTCAAGGACCGAGAGATAGGAAGAACGAAGGAGGAAGGACCCTAAAATAAAATGGTAAGTGTTTGAAATTTTTTTTTTTTTAAGATATAAAAATAGAACAGGATAGTTATCATTTTTTTTATGAGTAGTGTTTTAGAACTTTAAAAAAAAGAGGAGGGGTTATTTTACAACGGAATATAGTTAAAATATAAATTTATTTTTAAAATTTAAATGAATGTTGTTAATATTCAATACAATCAATTAACATTCAATGAACACTAAATAAATAAAATAACACTGAGATTCCCAACTACGGACGCTCCAGTGTATAACAAATAAAAACTAAATGATTTGATTTAATTTTAAAGCGCGTGAACACGCACTGATTGCTGTTATAATTTGAAAAATAACAAAAAATTTATATAAAAAAAAAACATTGTATGTTAAATTTTCTTTTACAATATACACATAATTTTTTTATTTGGAAACATAAAATTATTTTTATTTTTCCATTTTTATAGAAATAAATTTGAAAAAAAAAATATAGTTTATAGATATACTTCATGAATGCCAAAATTTATTTCGTTGTTGTTTGGGTAACATTTTTGTTTCATTGAAATTTTCAATTACAATTAAATGAAATTTATTAATTTAAAAAAAAAATACTTGAAAATAAATTTGAAAAAAAATATATATAGTTTATAGTAATACTTTATGAATGCCAAAATTGATTTCGTTGTTGTTTGGGTAACATTTGTGTTTCATTGAAATTTTTAATTACAATTAAATGAAATTTATTTAATTTAAAAAAAAAAATACTTGAAAATAAATTTGAAAAAAAAAACAATATAGTTATACTTCATGAATGCCAGAATTGATTTCGTTGTTGTTTGGGTAACATTTTTGTTTCATTGAAATTATCAATTACAATTAAATGAAATTTATTTTTTTGAATTAAAAGATAAAGATAACGTTTTAAATTGATTGAAAATATTTAATGTAAGATGCTAATGAATTAAATGCGTATATTTAAAAGCAATCTAGCGAATTGGACAGATTTATTGAAAAATTATGGTTGTAATTTGTACCAACAATACGAAATAAAGATAGTACAGCATTATTAAAAGGTAATGTATCTAGAATTCTGCATTTATCTAAATTAGAGGAGGCAGATAAAATAGTAGAAGAGTTACTAAATTTCCAGAATTTAAAAATTAAATCTCTTTTAGCAGAAAATTGTGAATTAGAAAGATTAGTTGACGTGTTGAGAAAACGTTTAACGACTATTGTTTAAAACGTACAGCAGAGTTAGAGAAACAGGTAAAATAGAAGAGGAAAACATAAAATTAAGAAATTTATTGAAAGAAAAGAATATTTCTGAGGAATCAATAAATAATTCGGTCAGACGCCAGGCAAGGGAGGAGTACGCGACGTTGGAGGAAGCGAACAACAAAATACAGGAGTTGAACGCGCGTATTAGATATTTAAACGAGGAGGTTAAGACAGCGCATCCTTATCCTTATACCACAAGGATACCATAGAAAGTGACGACATCACAACACAGGGCAACATGGGATTAGGCGAAGTCGCGAAATTTGTTAAAAATGCGGTGCAGACTCATCATCGCTGAGGACGGATCTTCAGCGTTTTATTGAAAGATGTGAAGTGGTGAGGGCAGAACTGAAGCCTGAACAAATGAAGGAGTTTATTAAAGGCGTTAGGGTTCGTTTACAGGGAGATGCTTTTGACTTAGTAAGTTCAAAGGAGTTTGACACAATAGATGATTTATACAATCTGTTAAGGAATGTAGGTCAGTAGATGCCATTCAATATGACATTAGAAAGGGATATCAGTATCCCGCGGAAAGTATTAGATCTTTCTCAAGGCGTTTGGTTAACCTGCAGTCGGCAGCATTAAGCACGATTAAATGTAAGTATAATGATACGAAAGACGACGTGTTCGTTAATGAATTGAATAATTTAGTTAAAAACTCATTTAAGTTAGGACTTCGGGATTACACTTTTCGAATGCTCATGTTGAGCAGTAAGCAAACAACACTGGAGAAATTAGTGGAAGAGGCATTGGACCATGCGACAAAGAGAGTCAGCAGATACAAAGAGTGTCAGCAAAGTTAACTGGCATAGACAAGTTTGGAGTCCATTTCAATGAGCCCTCATCGACCTTCATGCCAAATAATCGTAATGCATCAGGTGGCCAAGGCAATGAAAAAAAGGAGACGGAAGAGAAAACACAAAATGTAAGTATGAAGCACCCTCCACCTACATGTTCTTTTTGTAAGAAGAAGGGACATCTGAGGGATGAATGTCATACACGGAGAAACACTCCGTATTGCAGTGACTGTCGTACTTATGGACATGAACAGTGTGCAGATCGTTCGGGTCGAAAGGTTTTTCCAGGACATACTGCTCCCCAAGGAAGTCAGCCACCAGTACCTCAGGTATATGGTCAAGGTGGTATCCAGAACCAAGGCGGGGGTGCTCCAGGATTGAGATACGATTGGTGCCATAGAGGGGGACACGTCGAGGGGGATTGTCGTGTTAAACGCGATACACAGGTTTTTCAAGGAAATAATGGTAATGAGAATTTCGCAAACAGGCCTGCTAAATATTGCACTTGGTGCAGAAAGGACGGACATGTTATAATGAATTGTTATGCCAAACGCAAATATGATGCATGGTACAATAATAGCACTCCGCAGGAAAACTACCAGGGGCCCAGTCAATGCCACTAAATTGGGGACCCTTAGCAAATAGTGTAGTAAGGCCAGTAGTTGTAGAAGTTCCAAATAGCACACTACAACAAAATAAAACAGCGAATATTATTAACGCAGAAAATGTAATACAAAAAGTAAAAAAACGTACTAATGAATATAGAAATATTCCAACAAAAACATATAATGAACTAAATAGTAATAATACAAAAATTGACACGAATAATGAATGGAATATAGGAATTAAGGAAATTAAAAATAAACAAATTAAAAAAAAAACAAATAAAGTAAAGAAACAAATAAAGTAATTGAATCGGAAGTTAAAAATATTAAAATCAAGAATAATAAAATCAAAAGTAAATCAAATAGAAAGGAAGTCATAATTAACTTCCCTAAAAATCTGGGAATTGTAGTTCAAACGCAAGACTGTGGATACATTCCGTACAGGGGCAAGTATAATTTGTAATGAAGTAATTTCAATATTTCTTTTTATTATTAGCGTTATGTGCGTTTTATAGTCAGAAATGTATAATAAATTCACTATTTGTAAAATTAAATTGTCTTCAATTGCTAATAATTTTAAGAGTAAATTTATGTTGAGAAAAATAAAATTAACTTTACAATTAGGCATGCATAGTAAAATATTTAACCGGCATGGAGAGTGTTTCAAGATACGAGTGATGTGTTCATTGAAGTACCTTGCGAGGCAGCAAAAAATGGAAAACTTACTCTGTTAGTGGATTCTGGAGCTGAGGCCAGCCTGATTAAAGAAAATAGGATGGCACATTTGCCGAATTTTAATAAAAATATTCTGAAAGATCTGAGTGGTGCTTTTGGTGGATGCGTTAGAACCTTAGGCTCCACTAAGATTCAGCACACAAACATAGAAAACCTGAGTTTAACGCTACACGTTGTGTCACTTGAACAAGGGATACCAGCAGATGGAATAGTCGGGCGTGACAATCTCTGGAACAGATCTATAATAAATGCGCTAAATTAAAAAATTAAATTTTTTGATGAAGGCAAAATTCATCTTGTTAAATTTCCATTACAATCATTACAAGACATAGAATATATAAATTTTAATCAACAAATCAGGGTACAACCCAGAACAGCCATGGTTGTATTACTGTCGTGAAGAACAAGAATTCTTATAGTTTTGTTGCACAAACAGGAAATTCAGCCAGGAGTATATTTGGGAGAGAGTTTAACAAACGTTAGAAGAAATAGAGTATATGCATCAATTTTAAATGCCAACGATAAGAAGGTGACCATTGATAGCAATTTCAAGAAGTTGCATCTTTGTAAAATATTTGCTTATCATATCATGACGTTTGTCATTTGGAAGGGGATGAATTAACATTCACTACGATATTAAAACATGAAATACCCACACAATGGAATCAGCCACCAATAAATCAGAAACATTATAAACTTCCTCATATGCATAGAAATGAGATTAATGGACAAGTATCAAAGATGTTAGACGATGGAATTATTTCACCAAGCATGTCGCCTTGGAATTCCCCATTATTATTGTGTGAGGACACAAATTTGTGTGTCCCAAATTTGTACCCACATATTTTTTATCTGAATTAAATTAGAATTATAATTTAATTAATTGCAGTTAATGCTAAGTACGACAACAACAATTCTACGTACGCGCAACAATACCTTAAACAAGAAGAATTCCACGCACATGCAGCAATCCCGCAAGCAACAACAACGCTATGCATAAGCATCCAGTATACGCAAGCATAGGCTGTAATGCAACAACATCAAATGAAGCAACAACAACTGCACAGACTACGCAACAACAAAGCACACAAGAAAGAGTATAAAAGGAAACACAATTGCAGCAGTCAAGCAGTTCGATGCTGGCGACGACCTCGTACACATCAAACTCGTAGTAGTAACGTTTGGAGGTATTAACTCCCCAATTGTAGTTATAGCGGATCGAGGCATTAACTCGCCAAACTAGTATTAAGTTACTTTAAGAGTAGGAAGTAGTGGTTGGAGGCATTAACTCCCCAAATAGTAGGAAGTAGTGGTTGGAGGCATTAACTCCCCAATTGTAGTTATTGCGGATCCAGGCATTAACTCGCCAAACTAGTATTAAGTTACTTTAAGAGTAGGAAGTAGTGGTTGGAGGTATTAACTCCCCAAATAGTAGGAAGTAGTGGTTGGAGGCATTAACTCCCCAATTGTTGTTATAGCGGATCGAGGCATTAACTCGCCAAACTAGTATTAAGTTACTTTAAGATTTAATAAGTATTTTATTATAGCGGCTGGAGGCATTAACTCCACAAACGTATTAATAGCGGATCGAGGCAAACTAGTATTAAGCTTGAATTAGTATTATAAAATAGCAAATAAGATATTAAACCCACTGAAGGGACAATAAATAAACTGAATAACAATACTTAAATAAAACTAATCTTTTCATTTATCTATTTTTCTGTAAACGAACCCTGGACAAAACCGGCGAGTATACCTCAGCCCGAGAAACTTCGTTACAGATGGCGCCCGAGCAGGGACTTTAATAAGTTTTGGAAAATTAAAAGTAAGTAGCTGTAATTAAAATGGACACTTCGAGTCCTCGAAATATGATTTGCAAGATTTGCAACAATGAAATCAAGGAAAATGAACTCATCGTAAAAACATTGTGTAGCCACAATTTTCATCTGGATTGCTTCAACGATTATTTTCTAGAATCACAAATTTGTTCAAGCTGCAACGAGGACATAATTGTTTGGTTCAGCGAAAGTAAAGAAGGTAATAATTAGCAAAGAAAATACAAAGGAAAGTGAAGTTAAATGTAAATAAAGAAAAAAAAATGAAGATTATAAAATACTGAATTAATAAAGAAAATTGTGAATACAAAGTACAGCAGCAGTATACTGGCAGCAGCCTATGACGATGCATCAGCCACCGATGGCGCAACATACACCGAAAATGCCTGCGACAAATGAAGCGTTTATGCGCGACATGTACATGCAGTCTGGAGATGGTCGGTAAAGTATGAGGGTGGACGAGATCCGATAGCGTTTATCGAACGCGTAGAAGAACTGGCCCAGATGTATAACGTTTGCATCGACCAGCTGCCGCTTTACATGGCCGAAATACTACGCGATAAGGCATTGATATGGTTTCGCAGAAGCAATCGACAATGGGTTGAATGGAGAACCTTCAAGAGTGATCTACCTAAATTTTTTCTGCCACCTCACTACTTTGAAGGTATAGAAGATGAGATCCGACAGCGACGCCAGCGACAAAAGGAGTCGTTTAGTGACTACGTGGTTGCTATGCTAGACGTGATGAGCCACGCAGATAACGACGCTACGCAGCAGCTAGACAGAATATATCGCAACAGTCTGCAGGACTATCGATTGTACATTCGGCGAAAAGATTTTACAAGTCTGAAGGAGTTAACCGAGATGTCAAAAGAATACGAGGTACTTCGCGACGAAAAGGAGCCCACCCGAGCCGTCCCACAGCCAAGGCAAAAAGAGCGACATTTTCAAGTTCGAGAAGATCCGATATCAGAAGCATATAATAGTCAAAGGCACGATAATCCGTTCGCACCAATAAATCCACGGACGGCGTGTCATCGATGTGGTGGAAGTGGACACATGTCACGTGGTTGTAGAAATCCACAGGTGATGTTCTGCTGGGAGTGTGGTCGGCGCAATGTCCACACGTTTGATTGTTGTCGCCGTCAGGAAAACACCCGCGGTACCCGTCAGAGGCAAGAGGTGACGGGCGGACCAATGTACAGAGTGCGGAATTAATAAACCCTTTTTCCGTAAAACACGGTCGCATCTTCGCTATAGTATACCTGGGTGGCGAAGAAACAGAAGCGATTATAGACACAGGCGCAACGAGAAGTTTCGTAAACGAAAGATTCGCTACAAAAATCACCGACATGGCAAGGACGCGTATGGTACTCACAACAGAACAGATGACTGACGGAGGAGTACAGCATGGTAATAAAGAAATGGAAGTAGAAGTCACATTAGGAGAAAAGCGCTGCGTAATCACGCTAGTGGTACTGAGAAACGCATGTGACCAATTAATCTTGGGTGTTGATTCACTAGCATTCTTTGGAGTGCAGCTGCGATATGGCAACTATTCCATTCCAGTTCATTCAGTGAGAAGAGAAAATGAAGTATGTACATGTTCCATCGCGGAAGCCAGCGAAGGCGAGTGCAACAGCCGGGATGAGCACGTCGCCACAGAAGATTTTTGCACTGCCACATGTAACAACATTAAAGAACAGATAGATAAAGACAAAAGTACAAGCGTCTGCAACAGCCCGGATGAACACGCTAGAAACAATGAAGACGAGAAGGTAAATTCAGTAAACAGGTACGACGAAGTTAATGTCGCCTGTACAGAACAAAAACATAAAGAACATGCGAGCGCGCAGATAGACACTCGGATGAAAGTGCGATGCGGAGGAAACACGCTGAGTAAAGATAGAGATCAGCGTGTGCAAGAATTTTTGAAACAAGAGCTGAAAGCATTTAAAGAATTAAAAGGAGTTACCGACATAGCGGTTCACAAGATTATGATGCATGATGATCGCCCGATTAAGCAGCGGTACTACCCGAAAAATCCGGCAATGCAGGCAATAATAGACAAAGAAATATATGAATTAATCAAAAAAGATGAATAGAACCATCACATAGTCCTCATAGCGCACCAATCGTCTTGGTGAAGAAAAAGACAGGACAATGGAGGCTCTGCGTTGACTATCGTCAACTTAACGCACGATCAGTCCCCGATGCTTATCCCCTACCGCGCATACAACATATTTTAGACCGTCTGCGCGACGCAAAATTCATCAGCAGTTTAGACTTGAAGAACGGTTATTGGCAAATACCCATGGAGGAGAGCAGCAAACAGAACACGGCGTTTACCCTACCTAGATGTGGTCTTTTTCAGTGGCGCGTGATGCCGTTTGGCCTACATTCGGCCCCAGCTACGTTCCAACGAGCGCTCGATCAAGTAATTGGGGCAGAGATGGAACCGCACGCATTCGCCTTCGTAGACGATATTATCGTGACAGGGCACACGTTCGAAGAGCATCTGGATAACCTAAAAGAAGTATTCAAACGACTCAGGAAGGCAAACCTGAGACTCAATGCCGAAAAGTGTGAATTTTTCCGAAGTGAACTAAAATACCTTGGTCACGTGGAATACACACCGATCCAGACACGATAGCAGCGATTAAAGAACTACAGCCACCAACAAATGTACGAGAACTAAGACGACAACAACCGGTGGAATACCAGCGAAATTCTGTAAAGCCTTCAGAGAAAGAATACTGGAGAGATTTGGAGTACCGAAGGTGCTAATTACCGACAACGAGAAACAATTTACAAGTCGAATGTTTCGAAAGTTCTTGGCTGATATGGGCGTGAAACATCAATTTACGGCGCCATACACTCCGCAAGAAAATCCGACTAAAAGAGCAAACTGAACAATCACGACGATGATTGCGCAGTTTGCAGGAGAAAATCAAAGACTCTACGAGCGTATCTGAAACCACGGGCTACTGTCCAGCGTATTTAATACAAGGACGCGAGCCCCGTCTCCCAAAAGCATTATATGATGAGTGCACGTTTGGCACTGGTCATGATCATCAAACACCTGATGGAAAAAGTGAGCGATTATGAGAGGTATTTACAATCGTACGCCGAAACATGGATCGAGCAGCACAGGACCAAGCCAGACATTATAACCTGCGTCGGCAACCCTGGTCACCTAATATCGGTCAACAGGTGTTAGTCAAACAACACAACTTGTCCAAATCAGTTGACAATTTTGCGGCCAAACTAGCCGCCAAATACGATGGACCATTTCGGGAGATAAATTTCGCATCACCGGTAATCGCGCAGCTTAAAAGAGCCGGCAGCAAGAAGATAAAAACGGCGCACGTGAATGAGCTGAAATTATTTCACACCGCAGAAGCTGACAGCGCAAAATCAACAACGTTAGAGCAAAACGGTGAAATTACCGTACGCACAAACACCGAGATACGCGCGTATTGTAGCAATATTACGCACCGGCATGTTGATTTATACACAAATGGCATAATTTCACACGATAAAAATACCGTAAATAAACATTGCCACAAAATACGTTACAGAAATAAACAGTACGGCGAAATCACAAAAGACAAGGATCAGAGGTCAAAACACGTCCGAACGCGAGTATGGCGAAACAAAAATGCTTCGCTCTACGCAGATGTTCCTAAATAGAATATTAAGTTCCTATGAAAGTTAGGAATACCGTAAACAAAGGGAGCTTTGTCCAAAATATATTGAAACGCGAAAAGTATAAGAGTTGTCATCATTAATAGGTACAAACGCCAAGAAATAGTAACACCGCTAAGAAAATGTACGTTACGGTGACAAATTAACGTTCATAAACCTCCACGCCTTTTTTTTAAACTACAGGTAGAAGTTCACGAATAATCGCTCTTGAGTGGAAAATCGAATGGGCAAAAATACTCATACGGCAAATCATATTTAAATTAACCAATTTTAGTTTTCAGATCACCCTGTCATTTTTGGAAGTGTTCCGAAACTGTAGAAAACTATCAGTTGAGCCAACATGACGATATAGATCAGCTGGTACCACGTGCTGATACGTCACCCACGCCAAATTGAGAATCAGCTGCTTAACGATGGGACACACTCAGCAAAATAAATAGGGTTGCTAACGTACCAGTTCAGAAAAAGACATCTTAAATATATTTTATTATTTAAAATATAGATCGACCACGTATGTAACAATTTTTAACCGAAGTAAGGGGAGGATGTGAGGACACAAATTTGTGTGTCCCAAATTTGTACCCACATATTTTTTATCTGAATTAAATTAGAATTATAATTTAATTAATTGCAGTTAATGCTAAGTACGACAACAACAATTCTACGTACGCGCAACAATACCTTAAACAAGAAGAATTCCACGCACATGCAGCAATCCCGCAAGCAACAACAACGCTACGCATCCAGTATACGCAAGCATAGGCTGTAATACTACATCATCAAATGAAGCAACAACAACGCTACGCATAAGCATCAAGTATACGCAAGCATAGACAGTAATGCAACAACATCAAATGAAGCAACAACAACTGCACAGACTACGCAACAACAAAGCACACAAGAAAGAGTATAAAAGGAGACACAATTGCATCGATGCTGGCGACGACCACGTACACATCAAACTCGTAGTAGCGGTTGGAGGCATTAACTCCCCAATTGTAGTTATAGTGGTTGGAGGCATTAACTCCCCAAATGTAGTAGTAGCGGTTGGAGGCATTAACTCCCCAATTGTAGTTATAGCGGATCGAGGCATTAACTCGCCAAACTAGTATTAAGTTACTTTAAGAGTCGGAAGTAGTGGTTGGAGGCATTAACTCCCCAAATAGTAGGAAGTAGTGGTTGGAGGCATTAACTCCCCAATTGTAGTTATAGCGGATCCAGGCATTAACTCGCCAAACTAGTATTAAGTTACTTTAAGAGTAGGAAGTAGTGGTTGGAGGTATTAACTCCTCAAATAGTAGGAAGTAGTGGTAGGACGCATTAACTCCCCAATTGTAGTTATAGCGGATCGAGGCATTAACTCGCCAAACTAGTATTAAGTAACTTTAAGATTTAATAAGTATTTTATTATAGCGGCTGGAGGCATTAACTCCCCAAACGTATTAATAGCGGATCGAGGTTTTAACTCGTCAAACTAGTATTAAGCTTGAATAAGTATTATAAAATAGCAAATAAGATATTAAACCCACTGAAGGGACAATAAAGAAACTGAATAACAATACTTAAATAAAACTAATCTTTCTGTAAACATTCTGTAATTTTTCTGTAAACGAACCCTGGACAAAACCGGCGAGTATACCTCAGCCCGAGAAACTTCGTTACAATTGGTACCTAAAGGGTGATAAGATGGCAATAAGAAATGGAGACTGGTTATAGATTTCCGAAAATTAAATGACGTCACCATCAAACAGGTATTTCCGATACCACGAATAGATGAGATTATAGACCAGTTAGGTCATAGTCGGTATTTTTCCACACTAGGTTCTAGTTGAAGATAGTGACAAAAAAAAAACTGCTTTCAGTACGGGTCTTGGTCATTTCGAATTTAACAGAATGCCATTCGGTCTAACGGGGGCACCTGCCTTTTTTCAAAGGATAATGAACCACATACTAACAGGTTTACAGGGTATTGACTGTTTCGTTTATTTAGATGACATAGTGGTTTATGGAAATAATTTAGCAGAACACGAGCATAGGCTATGCAAAGTTTTGAAAAAGCTGAGAGAATAAAATTTGAAATTAAATACAAAAAAATGTCAGTTTTTGCGACGCGAGGTTATATATTTAGGATATAAATGTTCTGAGCTAGGTGCCCTACCAGACCCAGCCAAAGTAGAGTGTGTAAAAAAATATTCCAGTTCCGAAAAATGCAAAGGAAGTTCAAGCATTTTTAGGCTTAATTATTTATTACAGAAAATTTATAGGAGGTATGGCGAAACTCTCATTACCAATAAACTGTTTGCTTAAAAAGGACGCTAAGTTCATATGAAATGATAACTGTTAGAATTCGTTATTAAAACTTAAAGAGGCAATTATGTCACCACCCATACTAGCGTATCCGGATTTAAACGAACGCCAGACGCAAGGGGAAGTTGGAAGCGACCGTCCGATCGCGTTTGCCAGTAGGTCTCTTAACGATGCGGAAACACGCTATTCTACTATAGAAAAAGAATTTTTGGCAATTGTATGGGCAACAAAAAATTTTTATATTTTTATACAGATTTTAAATTTAAACAGATCATCAGCCCCTAAAGGGCTGTTGTCGAAAAAACAATACGACAAGAACCTCAACCCTACACAATTCAAACCACACGACATGGTTTTAATGAAAAACCAAACTAGGAAAAATAAGTTCTCTTCAATTTGGAAGGGACCCTACGTGGTCGTAGAGGGAAGACGGCCAGTGACCACGACGATATTGATCATAAACAAAGATAAGAAAATTCACAATAATTTGTTAAAGGCATATCACAAATAGTGTATGCCGTTAAAACTAAAAATTATAACTCGTCATTTAGAGAAAAAAATATATAAATAGTTAAGTAAAACAGTAAGTAAAAAACAGAGGAAAAATTATAGTAATACAAAAAAAAAAGAAGATAGGATATATGTAGCTGGCATATAAATGCGGATCTTGCAGTTTGTTTTGATACCATAAACAATGCAAATAAATATAATTCAATTTTACCGTCATGCCAGTAGGAAATTTCATATAATGTGACTTATATAAGTACACAAAAATGATATAATAAAATATTAAATATGTTTAGAAAATAAATCGCAACTCTAATTATATTTATTTACATGCAGAGAAATCATAGGTACTTTTGTATATTAATATAATCCAATTTGAATAAGTTTGAATATAACAAATAAATTTGAAATGAATTTGAAGAACTTACTTATAATAAGTTAAATTTCTTAAAGAAGAAGAAAAATGTCAGTTAGTATTAAAATTAAAAAAAAAAGAGATATATAAATATTTAGGAACAAAGAGAAGAAAAAAAATATATATTAGTAAAACAAATAAAATGAATCAAATATACCGGCAGACCAGTAGGTTAAGCAGACCCAAAAATAATAGCAACAGGTGGAAGCATAATGTTTAGTAGAGACAACCCTCATATAAGCATTTATTGAGGGGCATTCATTACCAATAGCAAGTACAAACACTTGGATGAGCGATTACTGCGGGTCATTTATAACCAGTCGGTTTAGTTAATAAAAACACCTAGTTGGGCATTTATCATGGTATTAGGGATGTTAGTATGCAGTATGATAGTATGACTTAAGCAGAAATATCCTAAATCCCGGACTCGAATGGGATTCCTGTGTTTTTTTTAATTTTATGAAAAAAAAAAAATTTTTTTTTCAGTTTAACTCGTAAATAGCTAATAGTTCTATTGTCTAAGTAATACAATAATACAAGACCCATTTTTTTACACCTCAGTTAACGCAAGCGTAATATTTATATATGAACTGTGCAATTGTGTTATGTTCATAAAATCATCGAGTAATGGAGTTATTGTATCATCTTTCCTATAATATCACTGGTTGTTGATAAAAGGTCAATGTAAAAATATTTCCTATTTCAATTGTTATATTTTCTTGGGCTTGTGATACAAGACACTTATTACTTACAATGTTATTAAAAGCAAACAGTAGAAAAAGAAAACTCTTATTTTTTTTCTTTCTTTAAAAATTTAATAATTATTTTTTTTTAATATTTCAGAATTAAAAACTCCATCTTTATATCAGAATTAGAATTTAGTTTTTTAAAACACAAAAATAAAATATATATGAAGTGGCAACACTTGTTGAGAGTCATAAAGGTTCGGCAGTTTGCGCCATACAATACCAATGGGAATCATGAAGTAGGAAATGTGAAATGTGGTGCAGAGTTTACGTTTTTCCTTGGTATCTTGCAGCAAGTCTCCGAAAATAAAAGAATTAAATATTTTTAAAATTAGTAACAAAAAAAAAAATGATTACAAAATGCAATACCTTTACTGTTGCCCATGCACAACTCCTTGAGCGCTGCATTAACCGCTGTAGCCGTTAACATAAATTTTTCGTTGCTCGTGCTGTTGCTTGTCATCCAAAATATTCGGCTTGGCTTGTAATGTTTCGTGTCTCTGCTGCAGTTTCATGTGTTGTATGTCTGCGAAATGAATTAAATAAATGGATTAAACTAAAGCATAATAAGCTTTTATAATTCATTAGCATACTCTTGACTTTGCATACCTTTAAATACGTGAATCCTCGACAGGTGACTTCAACTCGCTCTTCTTGATAATTAGGTCGTTTACGCGCAATCACATTTGCATCTCTTTCCACTAAAAAACTGCGTTCGTTGTAACCGACTAGATGTGTTTTCTCGTTGGTGTTTGTGTGAGGTAGCTGATGCATATGATAAGTCCATTGTTGTTATCAAAGCTATAGCTGAGGATTATTATAATCATCATAATTTAATGAAATAAAAACTAAAAAGTTTGAATTTTATACATTAGAGAAATTTAAATTAATTAAAATACAAAAAAAATCATCAAATAGTAAAAGAGATAAAAAAAAACCCAATTACCCAAATTCATATTTAAAAAGAAAAAAAAAGAACATTAACACATTAAAGTCTAATCTACTACTGCTGCCATCACCAAATATATATGTACGCTTCATATCAAAAGTATTTGTTGTTTCGTCATCCGGGGAATCAAATTCTGGAATTAAAAGAAAAGAAAGAAGTAGTATTAGAGCCATAGTACAATAATTACCATTTAAAATACTAACTTATTATAAGCCTTTCGAAAACTTACCGTTAATCCTTTAATAATTCCCATAAGACCAGGTATGGCGCGGGGCAGCGGAAACTTCTACACACGCAGAAATTGTGTATATTTCGCATAGTCGCCAGGGCCACCCTCGCCATGGGACGGGTATACCCGTTCCTGAGAGACCATATTACGAACCGTAATAAGTCTCTCAGCTCGTCGGCCTCCCAACAACCTTCCTCAAATTCATTGAGGAATGCCAGTACGAGAACAACGAAAGGTCCATCCGTCCCGAGAGCGGGATACGGCCATGCTTTTCAGGTGGTTGGCCGAACAGTCTCTTCTCTTCGTACCTCGCATCGGTAAATGGGCTGTGGCAGGTAATTACACCTCTACGAGCTGTAATCCCGCACCAGAGTGCTTGCAGCACTATCGTCTTCAGCCGGGGCATTTGTTTGATCAATTCCCACGGATTGGCAAAGCGCAAAAAGATATTGTTTAAATGCCACTACCCACGAGAACATAATTCGGGTTACCGGGAACCAAACCATTTTTATTATTATTTTATTTAGTACAAATATATTTTTTTTTTAAACATAGAGAAATTATTATTTACTCTGATTTTGTTTGTTTGTTTTTATTTTAAATGCCACTGTCCTTAATTTAAGGTATAATTTGGTTTAAATGCCACTGTCTTTAATTTAAGGTTTAATTTGGTTTAAATGCCACTGTCTTGAATTTAAGGTTTAATTTTGTTTGAGTGCCACTGTCTTTAATGTAAGGTTTAATTTGGTTTAAATGCCACTGTCTTTAATTTAAGGTTTAATTTGGTTTAAATGCCACTGTCTTTAATTTAAGGTTTAATATGGTTTAAATGCCACTGTCTTTAATTTAAGGTTTAATTTGGTTTAAATGTCACTGTCTTAAATTTAAGGTTTAATTTGGTAAATGCCACTGTCTTTAACTTAGGGTTTAATTTTGTTTAAATGTCACTGTCTTTAATTTAGGGTTTTATTTATTAAAGATGAAATAAAATTTTATCTCTAGTTAAAATTTTTAATACACTTATGTAGGGATATTTGAATATTTTTTTTGTTGTAATTAATTATTAGGAAGATACGAAGTAATAGGAAAATTCCATTCCAACAATTAGCGGAAATCCAGTAGATTAAGTGGCAAGCGATAGGGGTACAACCATTTGATCATAGATAGATAAATTCAGAGAATTAAAACGGAAAAGTAAAACTAATTTAAGATTTAATATGATAGAGTATAATATGGTTTTATATATATTTCATATCAGGGATACATAAATACTTATACATATACAGGTTAGACTGAACAGCATCTGGATCTGGGTTCTATGCAGCTCGTTTTCAACCTCTTTATTGACCAATGTTTTAGTGGACAATTTAAGTAACACCCCACTATTCTTTGATTACAGTGCTAAAACTGTATTTTATAAAGATGAGTGGTCCATTGCTACAAAATTCCAGCCGATAAATTTCGGTGATATTCTTTTTATGACTAGGAAATTTAGGAAGAGTGCGACGGATACCTGTAGAAAACTCTGTTTACTCGTTAACAAAACTGACTTTATCAAAGCATGCCTATCACCCTTTCAGGAAACGGATACCATAATGGAACTCTCCAGGGAAACGAGGATATTATAAAACATATTTTCAATAACAGGAGATCTCGAAGATCGTTCGACTTCGTTGGGGATATGATGCAGTGGGCGTTTGGAGTAATGAACGAAAAGGATTCGGAGACTACTTATTTACGGCCACCTCAATGATATAGATACACGTAATAGTAAAACTTATAACTTTCTAAAGAATCAAGTTACGGCAATGGCTAGTAATTACAATAAACTATCAAAACCAGTAATGTCAGCGTTAAAAGACATAGAGTTACTTCAATGGTCATTAAATGAAGACTTAGATAAACAGGGGAATTTGAATTCGAATACCAACACCCACATTTCGGAGCTTGAATTTACAGTAAGAATTTTGGAACTACAAGGAGCAATTAATTCAAACCTGATAAGGATTCCAGGGCAACAGATGAAGGAAATTTCCATAATAGACGATCTATACAAGGGGAATCTTCATTCAGCCATCCTAGATAAAAAAACGGTTGAAACGTTGATGGCCGAACGTGCGGTGCCAGTTAAATACCGGTGGTTCTTTTGGAAGAATTTCAATATTCATCAAACGGCTAGGTTGAGGGTTTTCCCAATCAAGGACGCAATAATGGTAATAATCAACATAGCACTTCCATCTCCTGATGAGTACAATACCTACAAAATTTATACAATACCAACAGTTTTAAGTAAAAAGTGGGATCTCGTAACAATGACTAATTTCGACTATATAGCGGAATCTGTAAGCCGTGCAAAAATAATAGGATTACATACTGAGGAATTTAGAAATTGCAAGAAACTGAGTGGAAGTCGGCAGAACGAGCGATTACTTTGTACACATCCTGGAAAGGTCTTTACCAAGGACAGTCATAAGTGTGAAGTTGACCTATTGCAACACAGTCCAGGGGAATCACCAGAGTGTGTTCAAGTGGCGGTGCTTGCAAGTAAAGGTTTCATTATAAAAACTGAGGTATCGAATAGATGGCTGTTCAAGTTTCGTGAAGAAATGGTTTTCGACATGCGGTGAATCCGTAGAAACGGTGGTTTTAGCCGGATTCGGATCCCTAATGGAAAGAGAGAAGTGTGTAATAAGCAACAAGGAAGTAAGTCTTGTATATGAAACGGAGGAAAAAGACACGAGCACCCTGACTCTCCGGAAGCATAATCACACAATTTTGTTGGGGGATTTGGTCAAAAAATGGACTACAGGAGTAAACCTAAACGACAGCTCCAGTGAAAAGGAGCCGATTTTTTTTTGAATTTTTGAATTTTTATGAATTTGGTTAACCTCAGACTTAAGATCATCGAAGCTTCGTCCCCCTTCTGTCAAGCTTTCTTTGATCCTTGAATGATCGGAGATTCTAACGACAATCGGCTCCTTTTCACTGGAGCTGTCGTTTAAGTTTACTCCTGTAGTCCATTTTTTGATCAAATCCCCCAAAAAAATTGTGTGATTATGCTTCCGGAGAGTCAGGGTGCTCGTGTCTTTTTCCTCCGTTTTATATACAAGACTTACTTCCTTGTTGCTTATTACACACTTCTCTCTTTCCATTAGGGATCCGAATCCGGCTAAAACCACCGTTTCTACGGATTCACCGCATGTCGAAAACCATTTCTTCACGAAACTTGAACAGCCATCTATTCGATACCTCAGTTTTTATAATGAAACCTTTACTTGCAAGCACCGCCACTTGAACACACTCTGGTGATTCCCCTGGACTGTGTTGCAATAGGCTTGGTAAAGATTTTTCCAGGATGTGTAGAAAGTAATCGCTCGTTCTGCCGACTTCCACTATGTTTCTTGCAATTTCTAAATTCCTCAGTATGTAATCCTATTATTTTTGCACGGCTTACAGATTCCGCTATATAGTCGAAATTATAAAAAGGGGTTTAAAAATATATAAATATATATATTTGTATATATATATATAAAAATATTATTTTAATTTTTTTCTAACATTTAAAAAAAAAATATATATGTATATATAAATATATATATATGTGGGAATGAAAGGGAACGCCGATAGGTACAGTTTCGGCAGTAGTCGCGTGATCCCTTTTGTTGCAGCGTTGGCACGAGTCAGTGTTAAGACGAACCTCAACGAGTAAAGACGTCGGCTGCTGCTCGCATTATATCTTTTATTCCATTCTTTTTATTCTTAAATTATCATCATTAAAATACAAATTCCAAAATAAAGTGTTTTTTTTTAAATTTCCTACAAATTTAGGGGCTCAACCGGGATCGAAAGTGAGTGCAAACATTGTGAATAATTTTCAACATAAAATCGAACAAAGGCGTCTCAGTTGTGCATGATTGATTCTGTTCGCGACAATTTACGACGATGTCGAAAAGAATGCATCGTTGCTCTGCATAAATTCGTGTTCGAAAGCGACGGCGACCGAGCAAACCGAAAACGATTGCGAGAGTTTTAGGGATTCGATTTTAATGAGAACAGCAGAGAATATGTGACAAAATCAGAATATATCGAAAAAAGTTTGACTCCAACAGATTTGACGTCTATTTGCAACGTGTTGGATATAAGCTACAAAGCAGAGGACGTAAAACTTCACGTTTTCAGAGACTTGCAAAAAGAAAGTTTGATGAGCGCGAATGTCAACGACGAAGAAGACATAGACGATGATAAAGAAGAGTTCAACAACGACGGCGACAGCAACGACGACGAGGCTGCCGCAAAACAACACGACGATGGAAGACGAAACGCTGCCGCAAAGCACAACAACGAAGTAAGACGTTACGCAGCCACAACACAAAGAGGAGCGCAGAAAAACAACGAAGATTCAGCACGCAGGACAACTGCAGAAAACGACGAGTACTTTATGTCTGTCAGCGACGATCAATGTGAAACAAATACAGTACGCGCAAATAAAATAACCACACAATCACAAATGTCGAGGTTTGCAATTAATTTTCGCGACATTGAAGACTCAATCAGATCATTTGATGGCACTGAAAAGTTTCCGGTCGAAGTGTGGGTGAGTGAGTTCGAGGAAACTGCCTCTCTAATGAGTTGGGATGAATTCCAAAAGTTCGTGTTTGCTAAAAAATCACTCACAGGTTTAGCGAAATTATTCAATATTAGCAAAAGAGGCATCACGTCGTGGTTTAAGTTGAAAAAGGCGCCAATAGACGAATTTAAAACAACAACAAATAGTGCACAATTGCACAAACAGCTGTGCGAACGAAAAATAAAAAAAGAAGAGAGTGTGCAAGAGTATATTTTTCAAATGAAAGATTTGGCATCGCGCGGTAACATTGAAGAGTGTGCGTTAATTCAATATGTCATCGATGGCATTAAGGATATGAACATTAACAAAACAGTTTTATACGGCTCGCAAAATATTAAATTGTGTTTCGTAACACAATTCGCGAAAAAGGTAAACAAACAAACGAAATAAAGATGTGTGAAAAGAATGCGATTGTGCAAAACAAATATGAAAAAAAAGAATTCGTTTGTTTTAACTGTGGTGAAAAAGGACATAAATCGGTTGAATGTAAGAGCAAAGAGAAAGGCACAACATGTTTTCAGTGCAACCAATTTGGACACATATCAAAAAATTGCGCGTTGAATAAAAATGAAAATATTAAAAGTAATACACGCAGTTTAAAATAGAAAGATATTATGAACAAAGAAATGAAATTAGGAAATAAAAAGTGTTTAGCCTTGTTTGGCACAGGCAGCAAGTTTAATATCATGACGGATGGTGTTTATAAATGTTTGAATAATCCGAAAATGTCGGACGCTAATATGTACCTAGTCGGTTTTGGTGCAAACAAAGATAAAAACAAAATAAAACCAATCGGTTCTCTAAAACATGACATCGAAATTGATGGTGAGACATTTAACGTAAACTTTCTAATAGTGTCGTGTGAGTGTATGGACGTTCACAGGCCGAAATAAAAATTAATCGAGATGGTTTACACATTACTAAATTTCAAAGTGAAGACAATTATGAATTATTTCCTATAATGAAAATCGATTTAATATCAGAGAATAATGAACTTATTATAGACGAAACTGCTAGTGCTTCAGCGAAACAAAAAGTGCGCGATATTTTAAATAATTATATGCCTCAAAAACTCAAAACTACAAATGTGGAAATGAATCTAATATTAAAAGACGAAACGCCTATATTTTCCAGACCGCGCCGGTTACCGATTAGTGAAACATGTGTTGTCGACGATCAAATACAACAGTGGCTAAAAGATGGTATTATTGAAAATTCAGAATCTGAATTTAGTAGCCCAATAGTGTTAGTAAAAAAACGGGACGGTACATCATGAATATGCGTCGATTATAGGAGTATAAATAAAGTTATTGTCAAAGATCGTTTCCCGTTGCCGTTAATTGAAGATCAACTGGATCGACTTCAAAATGCCGTTATTTCCAGCACAATAGACTTAAAAATGGTTTTTTCCATGTGCCGGTCAACGAATCTTGTCGAAAGTATACTTCTTTCGTAACGCATAATGGCCAATACCAATTTCTTAAAGTTCCGTTCGGTCTATCGAATTCGCCTGGTGTTTTCCAAAGACACATAAATGCGGTTTTTCGTGAACTGACGCGTAAAGTCATCGTATTGACATATATCGACGATATTATAATTCCGGCTAAAGACGAACACGAAGCTCTAAAAAATTTAAAAGAAGTTATACATTTAAGCAAAGACTAAGGACTCGAAATAAATATTAAAAAGGGTCAATTTCTTAAAAAACGTGTTGATTTTTTGGGACATGCGATAGAAAATCAACAAATATCGCCCTCTAGTGCAAAAGTAGAAGCAGTTTTAAAATATCGAATGCCGCAGAATGTTAAGCAACTGCAAAGCTTTCTAGGTCTTGCGGGCTATTTTAGAAAATTGATTCCTAATTTTTCTGTGATTGCGAAGCCGCTAAGTGATTTAACGAAAGAAAACAAAAAATTCAAAATAGGAATAGAACAAATAAATTCATTTAACGCGTAAAAAACATTTTAAGTGAGCAACATGTATTGAACATTTTTAACCAAGCGTACGAAACTGAAATTCATACAGATACATCAATCGACGGCTATGGCGCAGTCCTATTGCAGAAATCTCCAGATGACGGACGACTGCACTATTACTATATGAGTAAAAAAACCACAGAAAATATACAAGTTATGAACTTAAAATATTAGCCGTAATTGAAGCTCTTAAAAAATTTAAAGTGTATCTGTTGTGCTTACATTTTAAATTGGTCACCGATTGTAATGCGTTTACCAAAACGTTGGACAAAAAAGATTTGTGTACACGGGTGGCGCGATGGATACTTATTTTACAAGAATATGATTATATTGTAGAACACCGAGCTGGATCGCAAATGAAGCACGTCGACGCTCTCAGGCGGTATCCTGTCATGGCTATCAGCGAAGACAACGTTATCGCCAGGATACGACAGGCACAGCTACAAGATGCAGATTTAAAAGCTATTATCGACATTCTGCAGGAGAAGTCATCGTATAACGAATATTTTTTAAAAGGAAGCGTTTTGTACAAAGTTATGAATAATTTGGAGCTAGTGGTGATACCTAAAGGTGTGCAAAGGGAAATTATTCTACAAGCACACGAGAAAGGTCATTTTGCTTTAAAGAAAACGAAGGAGCTTATCTGCAAAGAATACTTCATACCAAAACTTTATGAAAAAATTCAAAGTCATATCGTCAATTGCATACCATGCATAGTTTCGAATAGGAAGCAGGGAAACCAAGAAGGAGAATTGCACCCACTACACAAAGAAGACCTGCCACTTTACACATACCACATCGACTTTCTTGGACCATTGGAATCGACGAGTAAATTATATAAACATATTCTAGCCGTGATCGATTCGTTTACGAAATTTTGTTGGTTATATCCAACAAAAACAACATCGGCAAGAGAGGTAATAACGCGATTGCAAGGTCAGAGTATTATTTTCAGAAATCCAGTTCAGATTTTTAGCGACAGAGGTTCTGCGTTCACATCAGAGGATTATCGACAATACTGCGAAGACGAAAATATAAAACTACACAAAATTACGACAGGGTTGCC